>CM060564.1:50871645-51479639 GCA_030625065.1 Alectoris magna
AGGGAAGCTGCAGTGGTAATTTCTCTCCTCATTAACTTCCTGATTGGTTTCAGGCTCAGGATTCCGGCGGGCGGCAGTTTGTCACCAATTCCAAATGGCCAATCGTTAATACTAATGTTTGTGTAACTAACGGCCAGCATCTGCCCGGCTCCGTGTACAACAGCGGCAGTGAGGGCAACGTCCCTGCTTCGGCGCTAATTCAGTTCTGTTCATCAAAAGGGAAAGCTACGGTGTAATTAGCAGAACGCACCGGTGGCTGGGGCAGTCGGAGGGAACTACACTGCGGCACAGCCCCACCGGCCCAACACCTTAACCATCAATACCGCGCTCTGGATTTTCCTGTTTATTGGAAAGTACTACCAGGCTGTGGTCTTTTAAAAGAGCATGCACTTTACCGCCACTGCCTGTGTTCTGGAAGCTATGATGGATCTGGTACAGCTGCACGTGAATAAGAAGGCTCAAACTCACCCCCCTCTCCAGCACAGGGTGCTATCAGTTTCATTACAAATAAAGGTCAGGCTCGACTCACACTCAAGCCCATAAGGATTCAGGGGAAATAGGCAGCAGTCCTATGGATGTACCCCATTTCTACAAAAAGAAGAAACCCTATCTTAAAAATCACAAACATCCCATCTCGGCAGGACAGTGACAGTCTGCTTCTGTACTAACTTCCAAGTGCAGCTTAACTCCCTGATTCATTCCCATTTTAAACACAGTGCTGATTACAGGGTATGCAGCTGAGGCCCCATATACCATTTTCAACTACTTGTCTGTGACTACATTAAATGGTAATTTCAGATACTTTCAGGGAGTTTTGCCCATTTTTTGCCATGGTGGAACCTAACTCACTGATTTTGTGTGGTCTCTCCTTTGATACAAGTGAGGGACAAGTCAAGCCTTTAACATCAGCCTCTCATGTCAGACTACTGTTGTCTTAGGTTTGATAAAAAAAAACATCGTTTTGCCCAGTAGGATATTCATCCTATATTACCTTCCTCTCCTAGCTGAAAGATAGAAAAGAATGCCTTGCTAAGAGGACTGACAAAGCAATTGCTCCACATTTCACACATGATGTGAAGGCTACTACCAACATGGAAAGAGGAAGCTGGGTTTTCCTCTGCTACCCTCTGGTGTTAACATTCTGTTTCCTACCCATGCCTTCACATGCCAGCAGGGCTAGTGGCAGAGCCCAAGGAAGAGAGGACATAAGCTTCTCAGTCTCTGGATGAGGATGCAGTCAGTGCTCCACTTCACCTCCTCTGCTAATTCTCTGCTTGTGACTTACTGCCTACGAGCTCCCATTACTTGAACCAGATGTAAACAAGCAGATTAGGGGAAAAGTGTAGAGAATGGAGGAGCATTCCTGTTCCTGTGGAAGGGAAGCAGGCTCACCTGGTGAGACAGGCTTCCAGAGCCCAGACATACTCACTGGGCGGCCTGGTCTGCACCACACTCCCATGATATGAAGCATACATCACTTAACTCTTCCAGCCAGTAGCTTGTTGCAGTGGTTCGTGCTTTGACCATTGCCTAATGATGGAACACAGGTGCTCTGTACCTAGGTCTGCACCAAGATGCCGAAGGTCAAAAGCACCTACGGAGACACATCAGTCCCTGCCTCTCCTGGTGTAAACGTCCTAGACACCAGCTCCTCACTGGTGACACAGGGCCACAGCTGTTGCCAGTCAACAAAACAAGCTTCAGATGAATTTGGCCATATCATCAAAGGGACATCAAGAAATGTCCCTTTCTCTACAAGGCACCCTGCCTTATATTGAAGCAAACAACAAGAAGTCTGGCTTGAACACCACTGACTGCTTCAGTGGCTCAAGTCTCCAACTCGGCAACTTCATTCTGCCCTGATCTAGCAAAGCCCAAAATATTTAGGATAAGCTATAAGGAATCTCCCTGTTCTCAGGCTCCAGGAAGTATAAAAGAAGTGACTGAAGTTGGAGATATTTTTTTGTTTACTCCTGATTAGCCAGATGGGCAAGTGGCTTATTTCTTTGAAAAGATTTTGTTAATATTTTTAGTACACACGTGCCTGGAGTGATGGAAGGGCACATTTTAAAATACTGAGATGTATAAATCTTTCTGACAAACACAAAGAAAGCTTTTTCCTACATGGAAGGAATGCAGTAAGAAACCCACTCAACATGCTACACAGTACCAGCATTAAAACCCTATGACAGTAAAACTGCAATTTCATTTTTATGATCTGTTTACCCAGCAGCTCCACATTAGTTTATAATAAACATGGAGAATGATACAGACATCAGCCTTTTTGTAGACAGACACCCGCATCTGTGTCTCAGCACTCCAGGAAGTGGTTCCTAAGCTTTCTGGACCAGTGGAGCTCCACCAGTCTCCCAGCACTTCCCATGAGGTACCTGACATTATTATCAAACCTCAGATGGAAGGGGTATAAGCACAAGAACATTTCCAGTCACCCTTGGGTTGGTTGGTTTCACAAACCATCTCTGAGCTTTGAAGTACTGATCTAAATAACACAGGCAGCTCTTCTAGTGACAGTCAAATTGGCCATGGTTTTCAGAGCTATGAAGCCTGGGCTATCCACGTTAATCTCTGAGTGTGCACAGGAGGATGTAAGCAGAGCCACACAGATTTTAAAAATAACCTGGAACTACAGAGGTCTCTTCTGTAGCAAATGGGACCTACCCCTGCATCCCAGCCTGCTCTGCTTTCTTGGACTCACTTTCACTGCAGTCAGCAGGAGACACTGAAGTCAATCAAGAGGTAGGTAGGTGCAAAGCTGATAATGAGAGCAAGATACTTGATTTGGGACTTGTAGCTATAAAAAGGCAGCAAGAAAGAAATGAGCAATTCTGTTCCAGTGTTTTAATCACACAGCAATAAAATGTAAGAATTCCAAGTTCAAAGAAACAAAACCCATGTTCTTTTTGATTTAAATGTATGAGTTTCATCTGTTTGATGCTTGTGGCTGATCCTCCCACTGCAGTTACACAGCCCTTATCTGTGTAAATAACAGCACCAGAATTGGATCTATGATGGTTTTTAAAGATCATTCCTTGATCTAATTACCTTTTACTCTTGGGAAACCTGAATACTTTTGAGCCATACGAATCTGAAAAAAAAAAAATCAGCTAATATCACATAGTAAAAGAAGTGAGAAGGGATATGAACCAAAACCACAAAACCTTACATCTTCTGACACTGGGAACTGCATTAACTTTTAACATGAGTGATCCCTGTAATTCAATGGACTGAAAAGAGTAATACACTTTCAATGATGTGAGAAAGCAGAAGGATATTCAAGCTTGAAAAGTAAATATTTTCCTGAGTTTACATTTAGAAAACTATTAAACTCTCAGTAAGAAGCAATTTTAAAAGATTTAAGGTTGCAAGGTACAATCCATTTTTTAAAGCTCTTTCACCTTTTTCAAGGAAAAGAAAAATAAGTATACCTGTCCCACGTGCTCCTAAGGACCACATACTTCTTCCTAGTACGCAGACCTAAACCTGCATCTGCAACCACAGCCATGCTCACCCCCAGAGGAAGAAGGGCAACTAAGCTGCTGCTGCTGGCCTGAGGCAGTGGAGCACAACTGAAGCAGGCCAGGGTTTTGATTTGAGGCTGGACTGGAACTTTTCAGTTTTTCATGGTGTCTTCCTTTCCACAGACAAATAATTTTCCTTTTGTAAGTACCACTGAAAATGGATGTGCAAGTGATTGCCACTCCAGGCCCTGAAAATCCTATATGAAGTGTCCTTAGCAACCAGCAGGCCTAAGAAACCAGTGGCAATGATAATCAGAAGCAAGACCTGCTAGCTGTGTGAAGTGTGGATGGAAAGAGAAAACAGCTGGGGCACCTCTCTCAGATTACCACCTCAAGGCACCCATCTCCATGCAGCTACCAGACTCGGTGGGGTGACTGGCAGTGTTCTGAAGGAAGGCTGGCTTAGTGTCCTGGAAATTCTGTGGATGGGACTCCACTGGATGATATTGCCCAGCCTGCACTCGAGCTGGTGATACTCATCAGTCCACAGCTCATACTGACATTGCAGGGCTGGCTCTACCACCTGTTGCCAGCAAACAGCCTGCAAGGTACATCAAGTGCAAGAACACATGGCAGCTGCATAACAAAGCATTCGGTCAAAGAGCAAAACAAAACACAAAATCGGTTACTCCTGCAAAACCAGGCACTTGGAACTAGAGAACCAGAAGAATGAACACTGGCTCAGCTATGGAGGAAGATGCCCAGAACAGACAGATAAACCTAGTATTTTCCTATTGTGAAGGAAGCATTAGAGGGGCAGCAGAAGTGTCAGGGTCTGTCCTGACTGTTGTACATCATTTCAAGATGGGCCAGATGAAATCCCAATGCAAGCACACACAAAAATACCAAGCTCAGTCCTCCTACACAAACTGTGCTCTGCTACCTCTCATCTTTGCAGTGCCTAACCCTGCAAGCATCCAGCTCTTTTAGCACAGAGTTAGGTGACAAAAGGCCAAAACAAAGATCTGACCCAATCGAACTTCCCAGGCACCATGAATGTACAGTTTGAAAAGACAAAGGACTGCCTGTTTTACTCTAGAATGAAGAAACCAGTGTTAATGGAAGAAAGTTTTTAGCTATCAACTGAGCAAGGGGTTATGCCTCACACTCTGGTATTCTGGTCTGTGCAGGTCAAAAGTATTGGCAGTCAGGAGCTCATAGATGGGTGGTTTTCTGCTGGAAAGCCACACAGCAGCTGCAAAACCATCAGAAATTAGAGATAAACATACGTCAGCTCTGCTTTTAAAATTTCTTCTGAACAGAAAGAATCATGTTTTTAAAGCTGCAGAACCTCATGTTACTGAACACAGTGAATGCTCAATGAATCCCCAGTATTTCCTAGCTTTTCTGTGCTACTCTGTCTCTGCATGAATGTTGGGACTAAATGTCTCTTACTAACTGAGAATTCTTACCAATACCTTCACATATACCACAGGTGCGCTGCAGTGACTGTCCTCCTCCCATCCTTTGGCCCTTCTCTCAGACCAGGAGTAGGCAGTGCTTCCCTAAGGGTCAGATTCTGGAACCTTGCCCTGACACCAGCAGTTTCTATTTGCTACAGCTCATGATCACTCCCTAGCACGGATGTAGGCTTCCTAGAAGAAGCATTATGCAGAGTACAGAGTAAGATGAGCTGTTGGTCTAACAGGGAGACTGATGCTAAAACAGTAATGAGGCACTAATGAAAACTCAGTTATGGATCAGCCTTCAAATGAGAGTTACTCCACGTTACACATCTCAGCTGAAATATCTTTGCAGTTTTCATTTTGATCAATTCATTGTGGACTACTCTGTGATGACTGTAATGCAGACAAATTAAAAATAAAAAGGGATTGGTTCTCCCTCTTTGCTTTGCATGTCCTTAATACTAGGGCACACAGTCCAGCTCCAGCAACGCACGCCAATGGAAATTATCCTGCTGTAAGAAGTGTCAAGAACAAGCAGAGCTGCCTTTTGATTAAAAAAAAAAACAAACCAACCGTGCCTAAGGAAGTGGAATCAAAAGCAAGTCCAGCCTGTGCCTCTTAGCACAGATATACTATTTCACAGTAAAGCCCTTTTCCCCCTCTCAAATGCCTACCCTTCTCACTAACATTTAAAGTAATTAGGATTATCTTGGATGCCCACAGTAGTGCACATTCATTGTGCGTTTTCAAATAGCATTAATTCTTGGCATTAGAAGCTCAGGATAAGAGGTAAAGATCTGAATGGAGATCTTTATTCAGCATGCTTTACTATGGATTATCTCATTCTTTTCCAGTTCATGCTTGTACTTTTAGCAACTAAAAAGGCGGGGCTATAACTTGATGTAATTAGAAACCAGAAGCTGAAGAAAATATCCTCTTGTTAACTCCCTCACCCCTGCCTTTAAATTCTCTTACAATAATAAGAGAAACAATGAAACGAGACTTTCCACTTCTCACCCCCCTCCATCTGGTCAAGAAGGATGCAAGGAAGATGCTCTGGAAGCACAGGTTTTGGGTTTTTATTTGAGGCTCCACATCCTACCTCACAATGATATCAATCAATTACAAAACAACTGCCATTAGAGCCTGTAGACAGAAAATGCCTCAGAACAGTACTGACTGACCAACGCTTTTTACTTCTACCAGTGTTACATTCCATGGCTAACATGACAGGACTAGGCCAGTGCCTGAGGCTAGGAAAGACAGAGTGCAGAAGGAACCATCATAAAACACTCAGGGAGACCAGGCATATGAAGATGAGTATCCTTGCTTTGAACTGATCTGAAGACAATGTGCAGAGCCCAGCTGCAACAAGCTTGCTAGTGCCAAGCCCAGGTTGGCAGCACTGAGTGGTTACACACCTCCTGTGCAAACTATTCACCAGAAATGCTCACTCTACCAGAGTTATGTCCCAGCAGGGTATGAATCAGTACAGTCCCACAGCATCTAATCTTACATTCAAGTCCAAAATTCTGATTGCTAGTTCCCTCCTTAAAGACATACAGCTTTAATGGTTTAACATACGGATTTGGTGCTCTGAAAGACATGAAGGAAACCACTGTCCAAGAACTGGTTATCTCAACATAAAGTAAACCTTTTCCACTCTAGATGACGGCTAAAATGTGCAGTTATGTAGAAGGTTAACTGTGTCATCTCTAAGTATAAACATTCTGTATGACTACACAAGCAGAACAACTATTTCTAAGGAGAAAAGATGAGGTCACAGACTGAGGTATTTCTAAGTTAGCACTAATTCACCAATGAAAAGGCATTGTGACCAAAAAAATGCTATCTTTTATCCTCCATCCGTACTACTCACTTCCTTCAACCCCTGTGTTGTCCTGTGCGTGTATTTGTGCACTCACACCAGGAATTACGCTAGAGAAATATTCTATGGCAGAATATCCACCTCCCTATGTTTTGTATAGATACACATGTTTCTCCAGGCTGCAAGTCTATGTTATGACTATCAGCAAATCTGCGCTCAGAGATCCCAGCTTCCCTCAGACATTCATGGTCCCTCAGCATAGAGCCCATCAGGGAGCATGCTCTGCTGCTGGGCAAACCCAATGGTTTGCATGGCTGTTTTCTAAATCATAAATGGACAATGTTTTGAGAGGAATTTCTCTTGAAAAAAACATACCAAATCATTTCAAGATTCAAGACTGGAAAGTAGCCACACAAACATGCAAGGAGGTATTAGTCTCCCGCAAAGGTGTAAAAAAACCAGGCTATGAGGGATGAAGGGATTTGGAGAGCAACATGGAAGCTCAGAGAAGAGCTGTTTACTTCATTGTTTTAACAAGGCTGTGACAAAGTTGGGATCTTTTATCTTTTTCTTCCTAGGGGTCACGTACTACTTCTACACAGAACAGCAAAGACAGATTCTCCAACAAAAAAGATGCAGCTGATGTGTTGTATTCAAAGGATCAGTGCAAGACAGAACAAGAGGGAATAAAAGGGTTCTGAGTCCGCTTTCTGGACTGTTTTTTTCTCATTCTTGAACGAATTAAGAACTGCGTTCTAAAAATAAAACTGGAACATGCACCTATCAATCAATTACTTCTATGAGAAGCATACAGTTATTTTGCCAGAGGAAGGTACACAATACACATGCCCAAATATCCATTCTACATACTTCATCCCACCAGGACTAGTTTTGCACGAATCTGCCTTGCTGCAGGGTTAGGAAGTCAGCAAAATCCAGGCCTCTGCTACTCCTGGGCACAGCAGTCAAGTAGGGAACAGAGTGCCCCCTGCACCCTTATGTGCAGCCACCTGCAAAGCCAGGACCATGAAACCAACCACATCTCCTGAGAAGCCAGTCATGGGTGGGGTTTTTTTTTTGTGAATACTGAAGCAATCCACTTTGTGGGTCACTGCATGCTGGAGGAGAGACAGTGACTCTCCCTTCTTACTTGTCCTTGCATATAATGACAGCGTATTTTGCCTTTGTTTCACTTTGTGTACCTCTTTAAAGACTTCCTAAACAAGTTCATTGTCAATAACCATCTCCAAGAAGTGTAAGGTATCCTACCTAGAAAACACACTGCAATTTACAATACTATCTTAGGAAAATATTTATCTGAAGAGCAACGGTAATTTTAAGGGAAAAGTTAAGACAATTCTTAACTTTTAAAGTTAAGACAACTTAAGAAAAGTTAAGAAAATTCCAGACTCAGTGTAGTGTTATCAGGCAGCAGAATTCATGGCAAGACAGAAGACAAGGCACAAGTTTCCTCTTTATGTAGCTATACTAAAGGAAGACAACAGAAGCTTTAATAACCATTTAAAACTTCTTGGTGTCCCATGCAGAAATCCAAATATAACACTGTTTTGGCTAACCATCTCCCAGGTCCTGGGTCAGAAAAACTGCTAATCTTTAATGGCATACTAGAAACAAACGAACAAACAAACAAACAAACAAACAAACAAGAAACATATCACAGTTTGTACAACATCAAGACTAGCCAAATAAATGTATATTTTAATTCTGGTCACAGTTCTTTACACTTACTGCTGCTGCTGTCACTTTCAACCTATGAAACAAGGACAAAATCCAAGCCAGCTGTCATCAGTCACAACACTCAAAGAGTAACCGAACAGCTAATAATGATGGCTTCAGCTCTTTCAGCCTTAATGACATTCTTAACTTTAGAAAGCACCAGCTCAGTGACAAAGTGTGATATTGTATGGCTTAATTATCTTTTTTGAATATGACTTGCAAGCTTTTGGAAATCAAGAGGTTACTAAATAATCAGAGAAAATGCGAAGTCTAATGAAAGTGATCTGTTATGGTAGACTCAATGGATTTTTCACTTGTCAAGAACAGATTTTTTTTTAATGCTCTTATAATGTAATCTCCTCTGCTGGGAAGAGACAAAGAAGGATCTACAACTTACACCAATGCCAGCAAAAGCTGCAGGTTTGCCACTGATTTCAGCATGAGCAAGACTACACTCACATACAAGTGCACTCAGAACTGAGTAAAAGGGAAAAATGAAGGAGCCCTTACACATACAGGCTAGAATTCACGTGAATCTACAGTTTTAAAAGCCAAGGAGGCATTAACGTGAATTAATATTACCATGGCATTGCTATTTTTCAATGTTAACTTCAATGTAGAAGCCAGTCAAGCAGACTTGGCTGTCAAATGGTTCAACAAGTATTGGTTAAATTTGCAGCAAAAGAGGGGTATATGCATAAACAGAGTAAAAATGTTGCTACTTATTTTAAAGCGAGATTTATACACTCCAAAGTTTAGAAGCCTTGTCACAATAAGTCACTCTACTTGAGAAAATAGGGACAAAAACTGAACACAAAGCATTCTTAAGGTAGTCAAATGAGTTAAATGAAGTTTCACACAACATTAGGCTTATGACAGACTCACTGCACTATATTTATATTTATTTCCACTAACACAACAGCAGCATTAAATGCACCCTGTGAAATGCCAGCATGCAAGAGAACCCTGTGCTGCTGAGGTGAGGGGCCTGCCCCAGGTGGCCATGGCAGCACTGCTGGAAGGCCTGCTCCAAGCTGTGCCACTGCAGGCACATGGCAGCTGAATGCAGCAAAATCCATCTGATGAAGACAGCTGTATCTTCCCAGCATGGCTGGTCCTCATCCAGAGCTCTCCTGAAGCAGCAGTCCGGTGCTCCAGGCCTGTCTACCTTCACAGGAACTGACTGGGGTCTCTCGGGCCTTCGGGGAAAGGAAGCCCTGCAGGGAGGCTGTGAAGACAAACATTTCTGCATGCTCCCCCTAAGGCCTTTCAGCTTGCCCACCTGGGCTGCAAGGATGTGGTGACAGAAGGACCTGCTCCAGGCTGCAGGAAGGATGGATTTTCAAGGTACTGAAAAATGCAGGTAAATGCAGATTAGCGGGTCCAGGTGCTGCCTGATCCAAGCTGGACAGTTCATAGCAAGAAGCACAAACGTCAGAGCACAGCTGAGGAGGGGTGAACTACTCCCACACCAGTGGCCAACATGCATTCCTCCTTCCTCACCTCTTTTTACAAGGGTTCAGTCTGTTACAAGTTCATTTCGGCTACCTCCTGCAGGAGCATCCACATAGAAGAACAGCAGACCCCTCTCAACAAGCCAGCGCCGCTTCCCTTGTTTGCACAAATATGCTTGCAACATGTCTTGGGAAGCACTAGTGATACAATCCAACCAAACTTATATCACTATGCACACCTGCAGCTCAGCAAAGAGTTGGGGCAAGATGTGTATGACTTACTTGGAAGACACAGTCTAATATGCTACAAGTTCCTATTTATCTAAGAGAGGGGAGAGAAAAAAATGAGGATAGTAAAGTCTTGATTTGTAGTATTTAGGTGGTTTAAAATGATATTTAAGGGCTCAAATCTAGCTCAGACTACAACCTATCAAAATGTGTTTTATATAGTCAAAAGCCAATACAAAAATTGGCTAAAAAATCGTGCCTGAACAGCTGTTTCAGAGTGAGAAAAGAAAATATTCTTTGCAGTGTCTGCAAGTGCTCTAAGACAGAACTTGAAAGGGAAAATGATTTATAAAGGAACAGGAGAGAGAGTTTATTGATCTTTCTTTTTCTTTCACATCCAAAAAAGAAACAAAACTGGTGACAAACTGGGCTAAAAGCACTCTTTCACCTCAGTAGCCTACTACATGATTAGTGGTATGCTTGGGATAAATAAACATACTACCCACAGCATTTGGGATGCAAACTTGCAAAGCTTAACTGATTTAACAGGCACTGTGGGACAAATATCAAGAACAGGGCATTGCAAAATATACTGTGCGATAATATAAATATCATAAAAAATTACAGAAAAGCAGGAAATAAATTTGAAGATGTTAAACTAAACCAAATAAAAAATTTTAGTTTTACTTCTAAATGTTAAATATGCTTCTGCTCTTTCTGCACTACATTTCTAAATTAATCTTGGTAAAATGAAGTGTTCAGTTGTCAATTTACTACCAAAGGTACTTCCTGCTTTACCAAGGGGTTGGACTAGGTGATCTCTAGAAGCCTCTTCCAGCCCCTACGATACTGTGACTTTGTAATCTCCTAATCTGTTCAGAATTTTAAGATAAAACCTGTGGACAAAAACAAATGCCCTCCTCTGCCCCAGCTAGCCCCTTTCACACATTTGTGAAGCGAGCTGCACTTCTGCAGGTGACAAGAGGTGCAGACTCTCTTGGTGCAGTGTGGGCTGTACTGCAAAGAGATACAAGAGAGCATCCAGCAAGTGCCTGGTGCAGCAGAAGCATGCTCAGGAGGCAAGAGCTGCACCAAGGCAGTGCAGCATCACCACCATGCAGCATCACTGTGCAGCAGCATCACAGCACTGCATCACCATCATGCAGCCATGCAGCCACCCGCAGACTTAAGCAGGCAACGAGATTGCCTTGAGCCACCCTGACAGAAGTAGCGAAGACATTTAATTTCTCCTTACCATACCAAGCGTGTTATGAGGGCAGTGGAAATGCTGACACCCACCTAATTACAGTGGGAGTGCCCCTCTGGTCCCATCCGATGGTGCACTCTGAGAAGCAAAATGCATTTGTGCCGTGATCTGATTTCCAGGTGTGAACACAACCAGGAAAAGCAAATACTTATATAGCATGCAAAACGAGTTCACTGCTTTTGCCACATAGTATTACAAGTCTGTTAGTTTTCATTTTTCATATGAAAAGCCACTCTGTCTAAATAATCCTTTGTGTGTTATGGCAGACTAACAAAATGTCACTTAAAAGGAAAAAGCAGCTGTAACATTTGCATGTCTGATTTACTGCAACAGGTTTGGAAGAAAAGAATGTAATTTATTACAACCTATTTAGCTCTGCAACAATTGCCCTTCAAAAACCGAAGGAGAGTAATGTAATTGAGCGTACATGCCTTCTTTGCTGCAGAAACCTCAAACAGCCTCGGGCAAGAGCTAATACAGATGTAGTACAAGGCATTAAAAGAGTGCTGGATGCTGTAGCTAGCAATTATCTTGGTATTTAACCAAATCTATCGCTCATCAGGAAAGCGTTTAGTGCAGCAGTCGGAGCGAGACAGGCTGACACGGAGCACAGCTACTTAACTGTCCCCTCCAGCGATTACACTTTCTCAATCCGAGAGCCATGTCAAATTAAACAACTAGACATTGACTTTTCACTTCTATAAACGTTAAGCTATGATTGACAACTCCTGGATGCTACAAGGCAGTCATTATAATCAGCCAACGTACTGCTGGCTTATTTGTGATGTTTCGCCCCCTAGCCCCCCTACTCCCAGCAATTTCCTCCTGGAGTATTTTTACAGCGCGCTACAGGCATGTTTGCTTTGCTTCCTGCAGGGCCATTGTTAGAAATGCCACCCCCATCAGGAGACCTTTGTACGTGCATGGGAAAGCAACATAAAATTAAGTGACTTAACCCAGCACGCAGGAGACTCTTTTTTCTTGGTCCAAGCCAGCATTTCTCCATTTAACTCAAATTTGGGGATGTCTGGACAGCAACAACAGACACAACCGCTGCATAAAATATCACGAGCCCACCTGTTTTATGTGGCAACTTTCAAGAGTATTTTTCCAAATACCGGAAAGTGTCTTTAAATCTAAGTACAATCTACTCCAGATGAGAAATGAGGCAACCCACAGAAGTGACAAATAAAATGACAATCTGTACAAGAGTGTCCTGAATACGTACTACTGAGGGCCTCCACTTCCCTGAGGCTATTACAGCTTCACTATGTCAAGCTACCACTTACCACAAATATCTGAAGACTGCAGCTTAGCAAAGTTACTAGAAACTGAACAGGGACATAAAGCAGTCAAAGTTGTGAAGAAATATGTTTTTTTGATTCTGTATGCTACATTTTGGTGCTTGAAAACAGTACATTATAAGTGACAGCTTTACTCTACAGCCCTCTAATTCAAGCCACAAGAGTAACATAAAAGATGTCCAAACTTTCCCCTCTCAAAATAAAAGGAGAAAGTAAATCCAGTCATAAATAATGCTCAACACCTCTAAACTTTCATTTCCACATCATCTCTAAGAAACTTGCTGGGATCTTTTAAAGCCTCTGGTGCAGAAGCAGGTGAGATTAACACTGTATCACAAAACTAATTCTGAATATGAACAAGCTTCCAATGCTGTCTGTAAACCTGGAAGCCTGCGGACCTACATGATTAGTGTATTCGAAGCTTTAGCCTCATGCTGTCTGCAGCAGGCCGAACGATAAACTTTATAGTTCAAAAAAAGCCTAACAAACAACTGAGCAAAATTAGCAACAACAAACACGTTTGTGGGAAATGTTCTCAGCTAGAAAGTATGATTTCACTGTAGAATGAGCACTCAATGGAAAAACAACTACAGAAGCTGAAAACAACTGAGGAGGACAGATGAAATATAGTTATCTTTTCTTTTTTGATAGTGCCAACTGCAGTCCTACTCCTTTTTCCACTTCTGTACTATATTTAACACTCAACATATATCCCAGAAATCTAAAATTAAATGTAACAGTATTTTAAGCATACCACCTCTCCCTCTGGCTGAACTGCAACACAATAAAGCCAAAAGACTTGCGTCACAAGTCCAGAATGTGACACCTATGCTTCAAACACAGAGGACAAATGGTCACAGCATGCTAAAGACAGGGAAATTTAACTTAACTTCCAGATTTTGCAGTATAACAGTGAAAAAACAATGTCATAAGGTGCACACAAAAACTCCTTATCTCCCACCTTTCACTTCATTTCTTTTTAATCAGGTAACTGCCACCGAAGTACCTAACTCCCACTGAAGAAGGCTGCTGTCCTTGCCTGTAGGATAATCAGCTCAGTGTGCTTTCTAGTCCACGTGACTGTTACTAACTTCACACATATCTGAGATGTCAAAACCAGCAGATTTATCTCCAAAGACTCAGCAATTTACTCATATACAAAATGTCCCATTTACTTTTTGCATCAACATCTTTCTCACACAGCTGGACAAAAACACCTACTATCTCATTTAATTCTGTACCTTTTTCCCTTTCTTAGCAACCTTATGCCAACACTGCAGATGAAGGGACTGAAGTTAGTGGGAAGAACAACCATTTCAGCATACAGCCAAACGTACTTTTGCTTTCCAATATTTCCAAGTTTCTGGGTAAGTTCCCCCAGAACTTCTGCCCAAGGTAGAGGAAGGAAACCATCAGCACAGCCCAGTAGCTCCATGCCATCCAGCCACACTGTATCAACAGCCATCTCCCTTGGCTGGCCCCAAGAGCACTACCTCATAGGAGCCCCATGCCTTTAAAATAACAATTAACCCAAAGCAAGCAGAAAAAATAACACAAGTAATTAAAAAATATCAGAAAACTTCCCACTCTGAATTCTCAACCAGCAACAATCAAACTATGTCATTCCAAGAATAGTATTTTCAACATTGTTTTTGGAAAATAAAAGCCTGCTTCACTGAAAAGCTAAGCTGAAACACTTCTAAAAAACACTGAAATACTTTTAAGAAATAGTAAAGAAAAAAAAGATAGGGTTCTGTCAGAGTAATCTCTTGTACATTTGCAATGTTTGTACATAGAATGTGTGCACAGCATGTGTGTATCCATATATCCAGGTGTATATATATCTGTATCCACATTTGCACCCACACACAGGTACAGGTATGTGTAGATTATATATGTTATATATATAAAGCTAACTTTCAGTCCTCGGAAAACAAAAGCTATCCCCATATAACAGCCAAATTCCTACATAACTCAATTTCGACATCTCATCTGGTGTGAACTGCACTCATTCCTAGTGTAAACCCCAGCGTGCTCTGCAATGATATACTGTAATGTCACATCGCAATCTGGATTTACTATAAAGGGCTGCTGACGAGTTTCAGAGCAGTAAACATTGCTGCGAGGTGTATTTCACACTGAGCTGGTTTTTATGAAGAACACTTCACCGCCCAGCCACGGCACCCAGATGATGAATGGTGAAAGATGCATGACAAGCTTCATCATTGTTTGTAAATCTTAACTGTTCCTGCTCACTAACTCTGCAGGCAATTTTCAAAGACAGCGGCCGACAGAAGGACAGCACAGCTTTCCTGAAGGTTATTCAACTTGTACTTGGCCTAAGCTATGCCTGTGAGGAGCACTGGAAATAAACCCATTGGTAACATGCAGGCTTAGAATTAGAAGCATTGGGTGGGCAGGCCAATGGCTGCCAAATTAAGAAGGCCCATCAAGTAGCCAGCCCCACTCGTGCAGGGCTGCACACATCCTGTGCAGGCATCCCCCACACGGGCCATGCAAATGTGCACTGGTGGCCATGCACATGGAGCAAGGGGCCACTGTGCCCACATCCCTTGTTTCCCCTTGTCCCCTCAGCCAGAGCTGGAGCCAGAGACTCACCTCAGCCAGAGTGCACTGCGCAGGACCACTACCTGTGAGACTACCTGCACAGAGCAGCCATCACCTTTCTCCCTAAAATCACTTCTGCACAGGACCAGTGCTGTGGGCTGCAACAACCTCTTGCCAAGAGCCACAGTCTGGCTCATTGTCTCCTGCCATCCAGGCTGCTTTCAGCGACTTAGCAACTCTGATTTGCCTTTTTTTTTTTTTTCCTTATTAAGAAATCAGCAGCAAACACATCTTTTGCTCAAGTTTCTCACAACCTGCAGAAGGGCTGCCAGCAGAAGTGCCTAAGATAAGCCAAAGAGCATGCAGAACCTTAGGTCATTGCTCTGATAAGCTGGCATGAAAGGCAAGGTACTCTGCAAACCCTTGTGTGCAGAATACACCTCAGAATGTGGCCAAGTTCTCTCTTTTCTTAACCAGGGCTAAGAGGATGCAGCTGCATATGACAGCAAAGCACAGAGTGGAGCAGGTTTCACTGTTACAGCTACAAACCCTGCCTTGGTAAGCACGCTGCTGTCACTGCCATGTCAAAACATCTTCACTTGTTTTACCACTCTGTGGTCAAGTTTGTTTTACTACTAATGATTTCCATGAATTTCTGTTGTTAGGGAGAACATTCCATAATAAAATCAGAGCACCAAGCCCAAACCCTGTGGTGCAGGTTTTTAGGACAGAATCCAGCATCTTTTAAGCGTGAAAAAAACAAACCACAGCCTCTGCAGCCACTGCCACAGGACCAGCTTCTTCCCCACAGTGAGCAGCAGGGCTCATGAATCAAACCTCTAATTCTGCAACTGCACAACAAGTTGCTTCACTGCATGATTGTTTTATTTCTGTGCGATTTTGAGTGAGCAGAGCAGAAAGGTGTTTCAAGAAAAAATTACTAAAATGATCCTTTGAATCAAGAATAAACTGAAGCAGAGTACAATGTAAGCAGATGCTTAAATTCATTCCTTTCCAGGATTTTCCCTCTCTGTCAGTCAGATCTTACATATTTATTTCAATGTTGGTCAAATTTTCACCAATCCAACCTCATGACACAGACCAATAATTTACAAAAAGGCTTAAATACATTGAAATGGATCACTAGAGTTTACACTGAATATGCCTTGCATTCTCAAATGTATTCTGAATGCTGCTGCCACAGCTAATGAAACAACGAGGCATGAGTACGAACGTCACAAATGTGGGTTAGCAACTTGCTTGATTTAAAAAAAATATTTCCAAACCCAAGCTAAGTCCAAAATTCAGCTTCTCACCAAGAAAGAAAATGAGATGTTAAAACGTCATCACCCTAAAAACATCTGTAAAATGTTACAACCTACCCCAAATCTGTTTTGATCTAATCAAGGAATAATACTGTGCCATCCAACTTTCACCTGTCTGCTCTTGCACCATACTGACAACAAACTCATTCCAGAGAATATCCCTGCAACGCAGGTTGCGTAAAATCACGCAGAAGTGTCTGAATATAGCAGATTTATTTAGCAGAGGTATACAAACACATACACCTATTTAATTACATATCTATTTGTGTGTATTTCTGCACACATACACAGGTGGCCCCCAACATACTGTACCCTGCCACTCTAAGAAATCTGCAGAACACTGGTATGTTATGTGAGTCTGACAGAAAAATGAGACTGCTGCAAGCACGAAGAGCAGACGAGGCTGCAGTTTGCATGTATGCAAACAGAAATGTAAACCACAGCACAGAGAAGCAGCCCAAAGTTTGCCAGCCTTCCTAGCATCCTTGTAATGGGCACGTATGGGAAAGTGAGCACAGAACAACCATCTGGGACTGGGAACAGCAGCAAGGAGAAAACACAAAAAAATGAAACAATTACACAGAACAAACTGCTGACAAAAATAGATCTTCCAACTGACTGATCTGACTTATCTGCAGGATAAGATTATTACCTCTTCCTTTCGTGTTTGGTATCAATATTTACTTGTAAATGTTGGATGTAAGACAGATAATTAGTAGCAAACAGTCCCAAGTTTGAGCAAACGCTGCTTGTTCCTCATGCCTAAGGGATGGTACACTCTTGGACAGAGGTCAGCTTTTAAGGAAAAGATCCAGGAACAGAAGCATAAGCAATACACACAAGCTAAATGCTGCTGAACTGCATCCATTCTAGGAGCAAAATGATATGCTCCTCACATACTCTGCTGCTGAAGCCCCTCTGCATTCAGGATGCATTTCTTCTGGCATTCTGCTATAGAAGTGTGCAGAAAAGGAGCAGGAGTGGTATCCCTCAGACTTACAAGGCCTGGAGCCTGAGGGACAGCAAAAGTCACTCTTCACTTACATAGACTTGTTTCAGAACAGAGAGGAAAACTTGGGCTGTTTCTTACTGCTCTGCCTCACTTCTCCAAGCACTTTACTGCCATAGCTCTGCCAGTGCATCTTGTCAGCTGGCAGCAAATTTAACAGAGCAATTAAATGCAAGGGTATTTCCTCAGTCTCTGGAGCCATTTCACAGCCACAGCAGATCAGCCTGCTTTGTTGCAGTGTGCTGCCTCCGTATTTCGAACACCCACTGAAAGCAGTATAAATGCAAGGACACTGGCTCAGACCTTTTGCTCACCAGGACTCCTTGACTTCTCTGATCCTACAACCAGGAGCTGTCTGTGACTATGAACGTGACTCTTATCTTGCACAGAATTTCAAGGGCGCAGATTCATGCAAGAATACTGTACTTAAGAAACCTCAAAATGGGAGGTAACTTTCGCATACTGCAACCTCGCCTGAAGAGAGATATCCTAACTGAGGACCTCTCTCATTTCTCAGTATATGGCACTCCTTGCATTTCAACACCTCTTTTACTGAACTTTTTTGCTTAAGCAGGGAGGCTATTTCTGACATAGTCTTGATTGTTTAACCACTAGAAGAGACTACAGAACTGCTCCATAGTTTGGGTGGACTTTTCCAACAGCTCATTGGTGTTCCCAGTACAGCACCCAGCCACAGAGAAGCAGGAGTGTATTACAAAGATCCCAGGGAAGTCTCTGCCTTGCTGTTCAATCACCATTCCTCAGTTTCTGCAACTATAAAACACTGATAACAGTTATTTATGTTTTAGGTAGGACTGACTCCTTGAAAAGCATCTGGAAAGGGTTTGAGCTACCCTGCTGACAAATAAAAACAAAAAAACAAAAAACCAAACCAAAACAACAAACCAAAAAACCAAAACCAATTGTTACTAGAAATGTTTTCCCCTGAAAAACACTGTTTGCTGACTTAAGCAAAAGTATTGACCTTTTCTGTATCAAAACAAACACTTCGTATGAGCTGTTTTCATTTGTGTTTGGAAGGAGTTTCAGGCTCCTGCTTTATGTGCTTCCTGTTTTATGTTCAAGCTGCAAACACAGTCCTGCTTCAGTGCTGCATTACACGCTTCTAACTATCCTGAGACACTGCTGAGAAAACAAAAATTCAACTCCATTCAGCAACTAGAGCAACATTTTAAATGCAAGCCACCTTCTTCGCTTCTTCATCCTGTTTGCTAAGTATTAACAAAGATGAGTTTGACTTCTGTGCTAACTTTAAGAGAACATAATTGTTGTCAAAAAGAAGGTAAACGCAAATAAAATGATGTGTCTCCTCCACATCCTTCTATTTAAATGCTGATTTTTTATTTTTTTATTTTTTTGCCACCGTCCCAAACCTGGAAAACACCTTCACACTGCTAAGCAATGGCTCACCTTTATTCAGTGGAAATAGGGTCCAGTGCTAGGCACCCAGCCAGGATCTAAGCATATGCCTCATGCTTTCCCAAATTAAGATCTTGTGCAGGTATTTCACAAATCTAAGCGCAGGACAGGCCTGATCCAAAGTCAGCTGAAGGTACCTGGCAATTCTGGGCACTGTTCCAACCCCGAAAAAGCCCCACCAAAACCAAAACCAACTGATTTCATAGAAATCAATGTGATCAAGGCAGCTGGCTCTTAGAAGTTGAACACCCTGTTGTGCCTGCCATACACACATTCTCATCCCTCTACTTCTTGTGCAAATAGCTATTGGCTTGACTTGCAAAACAAAGGCATGCTTTAAAGCATGACCTGCATACACAGAGACTGGTAAAAACCGCTCATACATCTTCTTCTCTAATTACTCATTCTAAAAAATCAGCAAGACAGCAGGAAAAAAAAAGGAAAAGAAAAATACTGGAAAATAGAGTAAAAAAATTTGTCTTTTACCTAGAAATTATATACATGTTATAACCTCGTGATCTAAGAGAGCCTTCTGAAAACATCCTTCTATCATTTGTCACTGGTGTCTCTAATTTCCTCTCCGCCTTTTTTCCAGTTTGCAGAAGGGTAGCAGCTGTGCTGGTTGGAAGCAAAGCCATTTTACTTAGAACACGTTCAAATTGCAAGGCAGTTGAGTGATGGTGTTTTGCCATTCAGCAAATGTCAGCCCATTATGATATGCAACACTCTGTAACATGGTATGACCTCATGTACAAATGTCAAGAGCTTACTGAGAATTTTGCATCATTCATAAAAGTAAAGAAAGTGTAAATCAGTGGTCTGCTAGCTCATTTCTCCTCCCTTTCAACATAACTAAAAAGACAGTTAACTTAGCAGAACAGAATTAATGAAATGGTCTGACTAAAATACTGAGACAATATATGAACTGGCAAAACCTCTATAAACCTGAAGTTGCAACTGAAGTGTAGGTAATAGACTGCATGTATTGTAAGACAATCTCTGATCTGTGGCTGGGAATTTAATAGCCATTTGTGTTGCAGAGACTAGTTTCAGAAGTTTTAAAAATGTGGCTGCAAAATTACGTTCTTTATTTTGACCTGCTGATTTTTCATATGTATTATACATTCCTGTAAAGTTTCTATGGGAACCAATCTTATTAAAAAAGAGTTTTGAGCTTGCTGCCAGAGCTGTTAAGTAAAGCTTTACAGTCTGCATTATACAATGTGTAAGAATAGATGCTCCTAATATTACATTCTGGACCTAAATCTATGCATATGAATTCATAGAAAGAAAACATGGCTCTGAGCATGGTCGCCATTTCAACTGCAGAAAGGAGTAAAATGGGTTGCTCACTTAAAACATGCTCTAGAGTTGTCTTTAAAAAGTAACAATCACTAACCCCATTGAAGGTTCATGTAAAGCAGTCAGGCATTGTACAGAAAGACCAGACCAGCAATAAATGGAGAAATACACAAGAGTGTGCCTTCTAAATGGGATGACACGTGCAGCATGGATAGTCAGTACTTTGGGGGCTCTGCCACTCACAGCCTCCTGGCTGACTCAGCATCCACACAAATGATAATGAAGAGGCAAAAAGCCTTACATCCTCTGAGGGCCATGAAAAGCATTGGAGGGATACCCTGGAAGTGTAAATCACTGACTAACAGCCTGAGAATATTATGTTATTTGTTGAGGGAAAAAGTAAAAGCAGTCATTTCCTCCAAGAATGGGCATAATGAAAAAGAGGATGCCTCTAAAAAGCCCATGAAATGGGTATGGTCCTACTCACACACTCAACTTTCTCAGGAAAACATTTGTGCCTCTTTCACCCACTGCCTCCCTGCTATGGAAAAACACTTCTTCAGAGTCTGGAAAATGCTGTTTGATCTCAGTAAATTACATCTCACTGCTTGTCGGTTTCTGATTGATGGTGTAACTTAGGGAACAATATCTGTGTGGGGAATATTGTCTGGAGAAGCAGTCAAGGATTATTGAAAATACAGTATTTATGCAGTTTAAAAATCAGTGGTACATTACGCACAACTTTTTTCTAGAGCGATGAAAAATTACTGAAGTGCATTTGGGAACAAAGGGTATAAGGTCTTTTGTCTATTTGTAAGAACACTCGACTGGTAAGACTTCTTAGTGAGTTAGTGGTGATGGATGCAAGAAAAAGTGTCAACTGCAGTTGAGCATAAAGCCAAATGCTTCTTTGACCAATCAGCAGAAAGAAAGACGTCATTGCTCAATGGTGGTCAGGGAAGGGGTAAGAAAATAAAACTGAAGAAAAGAGAAGGAAAATGAACCAAGGATCACTGATTTCTCTAAGCCATTTAGAACTACTGGAAAAGGAGAAAAAAGCCTAAGGTTTTATCACACCATGTGTTGTTTCTCCATTTATCTGATACGTCATATTTAGTTGGAAGACTTTCAGAAAACAGCCACTCTGAAACAGCAGCCACCTCTTCCGCATAAATCATCCCAGAGTTACTGAATTCAAGGGCTCAGTGCTGATTTACACCAGCCACAAATATGACTTAAATACACTTCATCTTCCAAAACTTTTAGTCTTTAAGGAGACAACAACAATGAAGTTTTTCACCACAAATCAAATGCAACAGACACCAGAACATCAGCAACAAAAAGGTTATGACTGGTAACAGTTAAGGGACCTAAGTAACACGCATCCTTTTGTCACACATTAAGAAAGGATCCGCACACATGTGTCAAGAGAAGATTCATACTCTGAGGGCCGTGAGGCACTGACACACGCTGCTTAGAGAAGCTGTGGGTGCCACATCCCTGGAGGTGTTCAAATTCAGGTCGGATGGGCCCCTGGGCAGTCTGTTCTGGTGAGTAGCAGCCCTACCCATAGAAGAGGGTTGGAACTAGATGATCTTTAAGGTCCCTACCAATCTAAACTATTTTGTGATTCTATGGTACTATTATCTTCAACGTACAAGTGCATCAGAGAAGCAAATGGATCTGGATGCTGTTGTCAGTGCTGTCATTCCATAAAGAGGATAAACACCACAAAAATTCATCAGGTATGAAGGAAACCAAAGGAAATACTTCCCACAGACCACATAAAATTAACTGCTAAATTCACTGTTACAGAGAAACAAAAAGCATGAAAAAGCATCTGGAAGGATTAGCTAAATTCATGGAGTGTAGGTCCACGCAGGTAACTGAAAATTATAGTTCAGAAGCAATCAACTCAGGACACCTTCAAATGCTGTAGCAAAGAGAATTTTGGACATAAGTAGAGTCACTCAACTCTTTCTGTTTTTCTTCTTCTCTCTCAATTATCCCTTACCAGCTTGCTCCAGAGAGAAGGAAGCAGCTACATGGAGCTTGATCTGCTCCAGCAGGACCATTTTATTGCTTACGTTAGTATTCTACATACTGCAGGAGCATGAGAACAAGGAAGCAAGAGAAATGTTGTCAGAAAACCACAGTGTAAATTCACCAACTCTTCTCTGAAAATTAATGCAGATGTTAATAATCTCTGAGATAGCCAGGAACACCGGATGTGAAGTTTTTTATCTATAATAGTTTCAAGTGAGGCTCTATGATGTGACAAGTTTGAAAGCAAACACAGAGGTGAGCCTGTAAAGGGTATAATGACACTGCTGGGATACAATAATAGTTTCCACATATGGTTCAGGAGGAAGAGAACAACAGAGACTCACTGGGGGGCTTGTGGATCCAGGCGGAGAAACTGTGAACACAGTTTCTGAGAAGAAAAGAAAGACAACTGGAGCATCTTTCTTTTGAAATAGCTGTGTGAAGAGCACAGACAGGAATCATCTCTACAGGCCTGTCAAACAAATTGCAGGAATGCACATAAGATGTACATCAACTAACTGCTCTACACTATAAGACTTCTGAAATACAAGCTTGCCTCACTATACAGAAACAGTCCCACTTTACCACTACCTTTCACAAATAAACCAGCTCCTGCAGACTCTGTGGCACGTTCTGTCTGACCCCTACTTTCCTTCCCACCACCCACCCACATTTTGAGGATGCTTATGCCAGTTCAAACTGGTACCTGAAGCCCCAGCAGATGCACCTACCTCTTGCTTTTGACTCTGAGTAGGAGGGGGTGTCCTCTGACGCCAGTATCTGTGTGACGCAGGCGGGACTGCCAACCCCCTGGCCCAGGTATGAGGCGGTCGGGTAGTAGGAGCACATCCGGTACTGGGAGCTCATGGCGTGGCGGTTTTCCATCCCTTTCATCTGTAGAGACAGAATTGCAACAGCTGCCCATGAAAGCTGAGCCTCAGTGCTGTGTCCACACCCTCTGCCCCATGGGCACACACCTTTGAAGGAGGCCATCTTGAGGGCTGCAGAAGCCAAATCCCTACACACTGACCTTATATTCCTGCTCTGTGTCAATGTCACCCAGCTCCAGGGGAGATGACCCAGTCCTCTAAGAGAACTAGCAGCAGCAAAGCCAGCATACAGACCTTACCTTAGTTAAAGCTGTATCCGGCACATGGACACCTAACACCACAGTGAGCTTCCTCACAAGTCCCCCACTTACAGCACTAACAGGGCCACAGGAAGCTTTCCAAACCCTTCAGTTACACACTGACCAGTGTTCAAAGAAGGGGAGGAGTTGGCCCAGCCCTTACTGTCCCAAGGAAATGGAGAGGTCCCAGACGAGTGGCACTCCTCCATCAGGAGCCCACAGGACAGCTGAAGACAGTTCTGCTGACTGACTTGTATGAGAAAAACCCAAATAAATCACAGCACTATGCACACACAACCACACTGCTTTCCTTAAAATTCAGTGAGGAGAACTATTTTCTCTGCTTACACAGCGAAACCAAGTGGTGGGCAGCCTACAGAGCATGTCTGCGCCAAAGCCGTAACAGGACAGAAGCCACCATGCTGGCTGTGTCAGCTCAGTGTCTGTCAACAACCGGACAAGCCCTCCTCCTTCCCAGATCAGGCAGTCAAGTTGGCAGCACTCAGAAAACAAACCCTACTCCAACACCCTGAAATGACCCGAAGTGATCTCCATGGAGAGGCAGCAGTGCTTTTAATTTTCTGTTTTACAAAAGACCTACCACCTACAATTATTTGTTCCAAAACTTTACAATGTAACATGGTCACATAATGCCCAAAAAACCAAAAGCAGCCAAGTTTTTCACAAGATGATGATTTTCACAAGGAAAGTTAGTGTTAGCTGATTCTATCTAAGTTTTGTGGGCAGTGAACAACATTAAGATGGAAGTTTTATATCAGGCACAAGGGCAGCAGTGCCAACAGTAAGGTATGTCAGCTACACTGCAAGATGTCACTTCTGCAAGGCGAAGTCCTCTCTGCTTGCATTTCTACACACAGTCCTACTGCCCTTGCTGGGGCAGGACCCATTCTCAAGATGTTCACCTCCCCCTCCTGCACGTTTACATACATACAGCTAAAAAAAGGTCACCTGATATTTTAACTGTAACAAAACGGAGGGATGTCTCCCTGGCACAGAAACCATTAAATACTTGCTTGCATTTTCTGTAGAGCGTATGCAATGACCTGTTTCCTTTCAAACCCTTTTTTCAGGGTTTTTCTCCATTTCTTAAAAAAACAACTCACCTAAAATCTCTGGATTCAATGAATTATTACTACTATTATTATTAGTGTGTGGTAGCTAGCTAGCAAGAGACATGTTTTATAATCTTATTACCCACACCAAGTCTATGAACCACAGTCCAACCAACAGCCAGAAGCTTGGCTCTGCAAAGAATATGCTCGTGTATTAACCACTGAAGAAAATCTAAAAGCTTTTGGTTTTGTTTTATTAAACTGCTTAGAATACACACCACAGTAAATCTGAACCATAAGGTTTCCTTTTTATAGCGCTTAGCAATCCTATTCTACAGTAACAATAAAAAAACAACCAGTCATAAAAATTCTTGACCTTAGTGCTGCATTAAAAAGGGGGTTTAGAAGATGATTACCCAGTGAGAAGGGGCACTCGATCTGTATTAAATCCCGCAGCTCTGTGGAGTCCTTGCACTTCTTTTGAGTGCTACAGCCAGAAAGAGAGTTAAAAAGAACCCAAGAGAGGCCAGCGGCGATGTGGGTCATTTCTAATTCAGGGCAGCGCAGCCCACCCAGGGCTGGAGCTGGGTGCCCTGACAGGTACTGCTCCACAGGTCACTTCCTGAGCGAACACCAGGGTTTCAGCTCCAGGTCATGCATGGATGACAGAAGGAGATGCCTTGCCCTCTGGCATCTCCTGCTGACATCATCACCGCCTCCCATGAGGCTTGGATGTTCCCATGAACCACTCTGGTCTGTGTTACCATCAGCTACACGCCACAATTACAAGGGGTGCTTTTGGATGTGAAAGGGCACAACACAAATTCTGCATACTCTGCCTTCCAAGCAGACATCTTTCATCAAGAAACCTCATGTCCTCCCACTCCCTCCTCTCCTTTGACAAGCCTGGCAGTTACACCCATGGCTGCACACAGTGCCTGATCTCACAGCACTACTACTCTGTCTCCCTCATCTCTGCCCTCGTGAGACCCCACCTGTAGAACTGCATCCAGGTCTGAGGTCCCCAGCACAAGAATGACACAGAGCTGCTGGACTGGGTCCAGAAGAAGGACACGAGTATGATCAGAGGGCTGGAGCACCTCTCCTATAAAGACAGGCTGACAGAGCTGGGCTTGTTCAGCCTGGAGAACACTCGAGGGAGACGTCATTGCAGCCCTCCAATACTTGAAGGGAACTTATAAAGAGAAGGGAGACTGACATTTTACACAGTCTGACAGTAATAGGGTCAGAGAGAATGGTGTTAAACTAAGAGGGGAGATTTAGGTAAGATATTAGGAAGAAATTTTTCACTGGGGGTGGTGAGACACTGGAACACATTGCCCATCCCTGCCTCATTCCTGGAGGTGTTCAAGGCCAGGTTGGATGGGGCCTTGGGCAGCCTGGTGGGTGGCACTCCTGCCTACTTCCTCCACCTAGCACATCCCTCCAGTACCACAGCACTCACGCCTTGCCCCAGCCACAAGACAAAGAGCTGATTCACCTTAATGACTTCAGGGGGAGACACATGTCCTCTGAGAAGCACACCTGGATCAATCAGCATTTACAAGTTCCCTTGAATAGTACAACACAGTGTACTTTCAGTAACTTATTAATGGACATATGCAAGCAGCAATGATACACTTATAACCTATGAACAAATAAACAGGGCCTCATAAAAAAAAAAAAAACATGCACATTGGAAATTCCTTCTCTGTCTGCTTGCAGAATCAGTATGGGGAAACAAGAAGCATCAGCTTGTCCAGCTAGAAGCATAACTTGTCCATCACTGAGCACAATTGCCAGAGCAGCTCTATAGCAGTGCCCAACAGTGATACAGCATGTATCACAGAATCACAGAATTATCAAGGTTGGAAAAGACCTAGAAGATCATCTAGTCCAACCATTACCAATACTTCCCAGCTAAATCATACCCCTCAACGCAACATCCAAACGTTTCTTGAACACTCCCATGGTCGGTGACTCCACCACCTCCCTGGGCAGTGCGTTCCAATGCCTGACTACCCTTTCCGAGTAGTAATACTTCCTAATGTCCAGCCTGAACCTCCCCTGGCGCAGCTTGAAACCATTCCCTCTAGTTCTATCACGGATTACACGAGAGAAGAGGCCGACCCCCAGCTCACTACAACCTCCCTTCAGGAAGTTATAGAGAGCTATAAGGTCTCCCCGAGCCTCCTCCAGACTGAACAATCCCAGCTCCCTCAACCGCTCCTCATAAGGCCTGTGCTCCAGACCCCTCACCAGCTTCGTAGCCCTCCTCTGAACACGTTCCAGGGCCTCAATGTCTTTCTTGCAGTGAGGGGCCCAAAACTGAACACAGTACTCGAGGTGCGGCCGCACCAATGCCGAGTACAGGGGGACAATTACCTCCCTGTTCCTGCTAGTAACACTGTTTTTGATGCAAGCCAGGATGCCGTTGGCCTTCTTGGCCACCCGGGCACACTGTCGGCTCATGTTCAGCCGAGCATCAGTCAGTACCCCCAGGTCTGTTTCCTCAACACAGTCCTCCAGCCACTCTGCCCCAAGCCTATAGCGCTGCCTGGGGTTGTTGTGGCCAAAGTGCAGGACCCGGCATTTGGTCTTGTTGAACCTCATCCCATTGGCTTCGGCCCAGCTCACTATCAAAAGCCTGAGGAGCACAAAGAAGGTGCCCCTGCATTGGTTCAGGACATTCCAGAGAGTTCTGCAAAAAAAAATCCTCTGAAAAGCTGGAGGGAGAGAAGGGTGCTCCTCTCAGGCTCCTGAAAGCATCTGCACAACCTCTGAACATCTTCCTTGTGAAGCAATAACCACAAGGAATAAGCAAAGACGGTGGCGGACAAAAAGAGAAGAGGTGAGGCAGGCATTGCTGTTGGCTTGCTCCTTCTCCCAGCCCCAGCAGCAAGAAAATGGCCTACCTTTCCCAGATGACTGATTCCAGAAAAATCAACCTACGGCCAGTTCTTCATTTGTGGAAGCTGCCAGCTGCAACCACCTTGCAAACAAACCAGTGATATACCTAGTATGACCTGAATATCTTGCAACTGATCCTGAGTACAAGCATTATCCTCAAGATGAAAAAGTATGAGGTCACAGATGCTAATCCTGGGTGATAAACAGTGCAAAGTATACAGAACAAAAGAGGTCACAGTCTACCACTATCATTTGGATGAGCTCTCTAAAATAAGTTGGCCCACGTTTTCCCAGCAACTGCTTCACCCGTGACTCATTAACAGCTAAGTTAGAACAAAACCAAAAATTACTGAAACACCACAGGAACTCTGTTAAGAGTTTGCACAATCTCCTCCTTGGTCTTAAAATTAAAGACAATTTTGGGGGGCATAGAATTGTATTTTGCATTTATTTCACGTTACCTGCAAACAGATTCCACAAGTTAATTTTTAGTGTGAGGTGAGAAGACAGCCACTGGGGAGTGGAGCAGAAAGCCAGATGTCAAGGACTTCTGCTCCATCACCTGCTGGCTGTGTGACCTTGGGCAGGACAACAACCTTCCGTGCCTCAGTTTCCCAAACTACGAAGCAGAGTGCCACTGCTTTCCCACCTGTAATGATACTGCCTGTGAGCCGACCCCTTGCAAATGTGGCTGCACTCAGACTGCTCAAGGTGGTTTTGTTTCATTCCTAAAACCAACTAAGCACATTTTACAGTGTGAGGAAAAAGAGACTAAGACACTCTGTCCTGACTTCCTTTGATTCTAGCATAGAAAATACAAGAGACATCTATATCTGTCCCTCCTTGATAGACAAACCTAATTAACCTTTGCTATCCAGTTCCAACCTATTCTTTGAGACAAAGGCAGTGACCCATAAACAATATGTTACCATCAGAATCTCAACTGCTGTGACATCCAGAGATATAGCCCTATCAGCAGTATCGGAAAACAAACTGCTTAGATTAGCTCCTCCAAGAAATATGGATTACATTCATGTCACACATGAGCTGTCAGAAACATTAGGATACTTTTAGCATAAATCTATACGGTGAAGGGTATGTTATGAATACAGTATATAATACACTGCTTATGCATAAAACCAGGATTGCGTTGGGTGACTTGTGCAATGTATATGTATGCACACTTGCGCAAAAGCATGTATTTACACATTTCACATGTATTCTGGAGAGTTTTTTTGCACAGTTCTGTAAGAAGGCCAAGGCAGGGCTTATTGGAGGGAAAAACTGAGACAGAAACAGGTTGTGGAAGCTGAAAAAAAGCCATCTTCCTTAAACAAGAAGTAGCTATCATTAGAGTTCAGATTGCCAGTTGCCCTTTCACAGACACGTTTCTTTGGACTTACCAAAAGGGAGTTTTGCATGTCTGCTTCTTCTTAAGAAATCCTTAAAAACTGTTCTTTAATACAGCCATGTGAATTATTTCACTTCCAAATAATAACAATATTAGAAAATGCATTAAAATTTCTCAGTGTGACTTTCACTGTGTTTTTCGTACTTTTGCTCTGAACTGTTATAAAGAAAGAATTAAAGAACGGAGGTTCTGGAAGTGAAAATGCTGATTTGACCAAAAAAAAAAAAAAAAAAAAAACCAACAAAAAACCAAGCCAAAAAACAAAAAACAAGAAACCAAGCAAAAACCTTCAGCATTAAACAAGCTATATTAAATTCTGAATTTTGTCCAAAACCTTCTGGCCAACCTTAAGCCTTGTTCAAAGTAGGAATAACAGGATTTAAGTACCAGAGTAATACAAGAAAGTCCTGCGGTGGTGCCTAGATGTGGGGACACATTCAGCACTTTGTAGATCTTTAGTGGTCTGGTTGCAGGAACCAGCAAAGTTTCAACAGTTTTTAGGGGGACACCAATGCACAAGGAGTGACAATTATTATCTTTATGTTGTGGGTCTCACTTCCCCAGGGTCACTGCCACCTTAGAGAACTTAAATCTGATTAGACTGGCATTTTGCCATCAAGGTCTTTGTTTTGTTTCTGTGGTTAAAAACCAGACTGCAGCCACCTCAGCTTTTTCCAGTTACAGTCCCTGTGCAGGTCAACAGACCAGTGCCAGAAGCATCAGCTTCTACTGCATATCAATACACTGACTTGCAATACTCATGTTAGGGAACTTATTTAACTCAATTAATTTACTTGGACTGAATGTGCATTATTTCCTGTTGTAATGAATAACAGAGATACATGGCAGTGTCCAGTTGCCCACAGAAAAGGAGAGGGAAAGAAGACACACAGTACATCTGGTACATTTCCTCTCACACCGCAGCCTGTGTTTTCTTACACCAAGTATATCCAATCATCTGCTTCAGGGCTGGGAGAAGCAGCAGAACGTGACCGAAGGGTTACAGCCAAAGCTACCATCTTCATTACATTTATCAAATCATGATGGATACAACTTCTGGCGTAATTATATATGAATGAATAAAACCCACACAGAAATATCTCAAAAATGTACATCTCTGTAAATCCACTGAAGTACACAAGCCTCTCTGCAAAGAACAAAGACTAATGAAATTTGACATTAATCTACATTAAAGATTCAGTAATTCAGTTTATTTGCCAAGGCTCAATGATGCATTAATCCCCATCCCTTCCCACACACGCTCACATGTTTCCTCCCTGACTTTTCTCCCTTGCTCTTTAAATTCTCCAACAGTAGACAGCCAGGCTGCTCAAGGCCTGTCTGCACCCAGAAGTTACATTACTGTTCCAGGACAAGTGAGCACCTACCAGCTCACATGGTGGAGGTCTTGTCCATACTGCCTGAACCCTTTCAGCAAGCACAGAGCTAGCTTGTGCCCACACACATCTACTACAGCCCAGTAAGCTCCATGGCAGGCATTGTGCAGCTATTATTTGGGCAAAGAAGGAAAAAACAAAAACCTTAACCAGAGCAGTCAGCACTACCAACCACACAAGCAGACCCATAACTGAAACAGGTTAAGAAAACTTTTCTACCCCAAAACAAACCAATCAGTACAGGCAGTCCAGCAAAAATGCTGATGTAGACACAGCTATGTGTTTTCTCTACAGAGAAGCAGCCTATGTAGATCTGCCAGCAAGCCCCTTCAAGGTGTAAACAAGGTTTCTTTCTCTTCATAAACTGTGCTTTGAGACTCTCTGAAACCCTTCACCATATTTAAATATTTATCACACTTCTGTGATCTTCCTTTGCTAGTTTAACGATATGCAGCAGCTGAAATCTCATTCTTCATACAACAAAATCTCTTTAGGACCACAAAAAGTTTTACAATTTCAGCACTGCTGCACCCGCTGCCATCAACTAGTAGTAGTCTAGAACTCACTGCAAAACTTTTGATAATTATCAGTGCAATGCTATGCTGGCATAACACTATGCAAATCCTGTGATTCACAACTCTTCCTGCAATGATAATCTTTCCTGCAGATCAGTCTCTGAGAAATAGCACCTAAGAGACAGGACACGGATCCTGAACTACACCTAGTGCTACCGAGAAGCAGACACGGGTTCTGGTTTTAGGCCATTTAGAAGCTGGGGAGACGTTACCGCTGCAGGCAATAAGTCTTACCTCCAGCTCCACAACAGCATTAGGAATCCCGTAAGACTGGCCTAGAACAAATTCAAACCAAGGATGAGATTACAGTAAATTCATGTGAGTGTGTATGGAACTACATAATTTCTCCTGCAAGCTGGGAAGCTGGGAATAAACACCTGAGGATTTGAGCCTGCTGGTGGAAGAAAATGAGTCCTCTTCAACAACAATCACATTTTTTCCTTATATCTCCTTCATATGCCTCTAATTGGAATGGGACCCAAATACAAGTTAGCTACAGGTTCTGCAAGGTGAGAGTAAAATGCACAGAAAATAGGCAATTGCATTTGTTTCTTTAACGGGTATTCTCAAGAACAAATGTAGCTATACATATAAAATGTCTAGAATACTCTGTCACAAAATCATAGAATCACAGAATGATAGAATCCCTAAGCCCCTTTAAAGGCCATCTAGTCCAGCTCCCCTGCAGTGAACAGGGACAACTACAGCCAGATCAGGTTACCCAGGGCCTGATCCAGCCTCACCATGGAAGTGTCCAGCGACGGGGCATCAACCACTTCTCTAGGCAACCTGTTCCAGTGCCTCACAGTCACATTAAAAGCTCATGGTAGGTGTCAAAAGTTAGGTAGCTGTCAGGAAACAGGCAGTCTCACAGTAAGCCAAAAGACTCTAGGCCAGGACTTATACAAGAGCTTTATCTTCAGACTAAGTAAAAGTCAACAGAACTGAGAGGACACCACCTTCAACCCCACACTTAACATATAATAACACATCTTCATGGGTCCGGATCCACTGTCTAGGATGTCAATACATACCATTTACTTTCCTTTTTGCAAAGGACACACTCTTCTATTGCTTGGAAGACTTGTGAAGTAAGGGACTAAGCCTGTAACAGCTTTACTTCACCACACAGAAACACACCAAAACAGCCCCTCATCTGTGTAGCAACAGTGTCTTCAGGCATCAGCACTAGGCTCTTCCTACAATATCATGTAAAAGCATCAGAGAAATAACTTCCTATCTGAATTACTGTATTCTAATGTGCGGGGTCAATGCCAGAATGCCATAATCAGAATTAAACCTAAAGGACTGCCAGCTTGCCTCATTACCACCCACAGAATCCTATCCACAGCTTGCTTTGACTAGTTTTTCCCCTGGTCTGGTGACCAAATTCAGCAACTACAGAGGCTGCTACTGAAAAGATGTGAAGGTCACTGTGGTGAAGACAATCAATGCACTGAAAAAAGAAAGCTCTTACAGTGTGGGCTAACACAGCAGAAGAAATGGAGATATGTCTTCTCTCCATGCAACAGGATTCATGTTGAGAAGGGGACATGAAATAATACTAAACGGAAAGGAACATGAAACAACATTAAATGCAGTCTGCTGTAAAGCCTTAAAATTCATGGTCCCATCAGCTGTTGTCCCAGGAGATCCCTCCTTTTCAGGAAATTAAAGGTGTCTAATGCTGAGAAAGCCTGACTTACGGTGATGTGAACTGGTATTTTAGTTGAACCCTGGCCTCAACTCCAGCTTCTCAGTATTGGACGCTAAAATGTCCTTTGGATTGTTAGAGCAACTCTGGTCACCGAAATGGAATACCAACTATTCCCTTCAGAAAGGAGATTTGGTGGATGTTTCATTCTACTTTGTTGGGTGGTTTCACAGCAGAGCCCTTGCAGAATGCAACCTGCACCTCTTGAGGGCCTGCTTTCTAAAAGATATGTCTCCCTCTTTCCTTCTCTCAGTTAAGGGACACGGACATAAACAGAGGATGAAGCTTCCTGAGTTGAATTTCAGACAGAAAATGTCGAACTGCAGCCCAAGGCCAAACAAAGCACTCATGGTCAGGAGAATGACTTCACCTACTTCGTCAAGAATCCCACGCTTTGGTAATTTCCTCTTTATCCCAGTCTTGTACAAGTACTGAATGAGATGGTATAATTATCAAATTCTAGAAAGAGTGTCTTTACTTGAATTTACATACACTAAGAACCCTGAACTGGCATAAAAAGCTCTGGTGTTAATCTATCAGATACAGCCTGTGACTTGATCTATCCAAGCTGAAATACCAAGCCTAGAGTGCCAGAATACACCATTAACACCAGTCTATGCCACAACCAAATGACAGCCACCAGTGCTGTAGAACATCATGATCTCTTGGACTTGATGGGATGAGTTAGTTCAGTGCTCTCAACGTAAAAGCTGAAAGATTAAAAAAGAGGTTGCTGAAGAGCAAGGCCTCTCAGAAACGACACTTGAAGCTCCTGGGATGCAATGATGGGTAGTTCTGGAGTTGGTCTTTTTGTTTTTTTGAAAACAGCCCACCAGCTACTATGATGTAGATGAGACAAAATCAACTGGGTGCTTCTAACCTGTCTCTGTAGTGATCTAAGCTGTCTCTGTACTCCATCAAACTCATCCATTTTGGCTAACTTTCTTACAGAGGGTTCCAATCCCATCCCATAATCTTGTTTTGGTTCTGCACTGTCATTAAACCAAACACACAGTTAGAATCAGCTCATCATCCACTTCACTCCTCCACACAACACCTCTATAACATCATACCTGCCACTGTTTTCCTGACTGGCTTGACATGTATGTTGCTGGGAGGCTTCGAAGACTGTTTTTCATGGCCGACCCTACAAACGTACCCCCTGTCTCACTCGAGGAAGGCTCACTGGCCACTGTCATTTGGTACTGGGAGTAGTTGTACAGGTTGTTATAGTAAGGATACAGGGACGGCTGGTAAAAACTGCTGTAGTAGGTGGAGTCCACAACCAAATCAGACGTGCTCTCTAAGTGCCCTCTGCTGGGGATGGAAGGGATGTCCTGAATGAGCATCCGTCCCTCTGGAAAACAAATAAATAAACAAACAAATAAATAAACAAACTAACAAACAAACAGGAGACTCCAAAAAGAGCAATACAGTCCACCCTCTGGTATGCCACTGCTCCTCCTGAGGGCTGGACAAAGGGTAACAAGTAGGAACAGGTGGAGGCTGAAAGAGAAACACTGCTGCATGTGTGGTTGAGGCTCAAGTGGACCGATGTTCACTCAGAGCTTGAGAACTTCTATACATCGCAGGCTGCAAAACAAAACCAACTGAGGGTTAAGACAGTATGCTGGGTCCTTATGCAGCATAAGCTGGTCCAATGACGACTTACAGTAGCTAATGATAGCTTTCCAACCTTGTGATTCTATGATTCTATGATGCAACCTGCTACTCTTTTTGAATTATAACTGCATGCCACATCTCTGAATTCCTTGGAAGTCAATCCCTTGTTACTGCAAAATGCTTTCTTTATTAATCCTTCTCTGCCTGGCATGCTTCAGGCAAGAAGACATTTTCTCAGCATGTCTTTAGAACTGGTGAACAGCCACAAAGCCAAGGAAAATTGCAGCAGGGAATGCACAGCACTGTCAGCCAAGGTGCCCCAGCAGCCCACATGCTAACCCTGAGCAGCGAGGCCCTCAGTCCTTGCCAGCCTCCATACCCAAATTTAGCTAATGTTTACCTACAAAGTCATAGAGCAGAACAAGCTCCCACACCACTGGCAAAAGGGGAGAAGGGATTACTCACGACTTGCTGCCTGCATTCTTCAGTGCCTCTGGACTGAAGAACAGGCTGCTACACTCCCGCAGCCTGCTCAGCAAAGGCCTACTTCCACTGTGCCTCTCTAAGGAAGGGGAGCTCCTTGAGGCTGTCTCAAGTCCCATTTTGTTCATTTCAATATTAACTGCTGCCCTACGATACTTTCAAGGATGAAAAAGTTCTCATGGTATTGCTCTACAGCCTAGTTCTGATACACTCCATCAGCTGCCCAGCCAAGGCAGATACAACAGAGTGCCTAACCACACAGTTAACACACATCTATGAGAGCTCCTCTGAAAGCAATGCCTCCTATTTTATGACGTTGGCCCACCACAACAGAGGCAGATGGTGCTGGTATGGCATTAGAAGCTGAACTTTCCCACCAATATGCCATTACATGTTGTTGCTGTGTGACAGATGGCAGGAGAGGGGCTGTCTGACAAAATGGTGCCTGATGTAGAAATGCATGCACAGGTATGTCACTGAATTCCTCCATGTGGAAAAAATGGCACCTAATGACACTCACTGACACTTGCTGAATTTTTATGGAGACCAAGCAGTGGATGTGAGCACAGTGAGGCGGTGGGCGGCATTTCAGCAGTGGTGACAGTGACAGTGGGTCACTTCCACTGGTGCAGGCTTTGAGGAGCACAGCATGCAGACTCTTGTTCACTGCTGGCAAAAACGAATAGCTAATAGTGGTGGCTATGTTAAAAAATAGTGTTTTGTAGCTGAGAATTTGGTCTATCAAATAGTATTATTACACTCTTTGTATCTTTTGTAGTTTCTATGCAAATAACTAGGAGGCATTGCTTACCGAGCAACCTACGTATATGCTTTTCCTTGTCCAACTCTACGATGGAGGGAAAAAGGATGTGGCTTAAAGAAAGGCAATGAGATCTCAAAGGTTATCAGTATGAAGACGAATCAGCATGGAGAACAGGCACCAGCCAAATAAAATCCCCGAGAGACAGATGTCAGGCAGGTCTTGTTTGTTTCATCTTGTTTCTTTCTCTTTATATCTGTGTACCTTGGTTACTTACCTGTAAAAACAGTATTGCACATTTACCAACCTCTCACAGTTAAAATAGTATTTTCCATGGCACTGTGTATTTTAAGCTGTATACTTGAACCAATGAACAGCTTTATCAATTACTGATGTTTTATGATTTTTTCACTTCTTCAGCTGTAATGAAAACTCTCTGCAGTTATGAGTAGTACCATCCCATGTCAGTGACTGTGTTCAGCTCTTGCTGACTTTCTGATGACATCAATGAACTATGCACGTTTATTAGCAAAGAGTATCCTGCATCTGACTTTTCCACCACCCTCCCCTAAGTGAGCAAGAACCTAGCACGCTGGCTACTTTCAGAGTATCTCTCACATTTGCAGACAGAAGAGCCCACAGTGCTACTAAAGTCTTCTTACTGTTTTTGTGCTTTCATATTTTAATGAAATTTAACATGGATGTCATTCTGCTTCATGGCCACTTTGTCTGCATCTTTGACAGAATCAGAACTTAGACCACTGTCACCTGCAAGCCAGCAATTTTTGCTGATAAATCAGAGCACCAGCCTGGTTTCTTTCCCTGGGGTTAGCACCTGAATAATGGTGCAGTACAAGTGTACTGGTTTTCTTGCTGTAAATTAGAAGACAGAAGTAAAATTCTCCAATGCTTTTCCTGCTGGGATACAGACTTCACATGAGATGGAGACACCTGAAGTCTGTAACTTCTTACAGAAGACTTACAGTCTTACAGGTTTACGTTACGCTTCGCATATATGCAACCTCTTCTACAATCTCTGCTAAGTCTTTCCACCTGCAATGCGTGACTGGGAGGAATAATGCTTTCCCTCAGGATTACTACTAATATCAGAGATAAAAAGAAGACAGTGCCTCCTAACACTCAACCAAGGAGAGCTATTCTGAGATGTAGAGAGAAGAAAGTGAGAATGTAGAAGACTTTGCTATGTTTGAAAAAAGCCTTTTGAAAAGATCTCATTGAAGAGAGACCTGCTTATAATCATCCCCAAAATCATAAAAGCATCCTTGATGTCTCTGTGATGTTCAGCTGGGTGGTAGCACTATGGTTGCTTCCTGTAGAAAAAGCAGGGGTGGTAGTTCTTTGCTGCATTATGAGAAAAGTACGCTTTTTGCCTCTTATTTCTTCCTACTTCCTACCTGTGGTTGGGGCCACAATTACTTGCCAACAGATGCGTGTACGTGCTCAGTTGCTGCCACTCATCTTTCTTTTACCTAGCTGTAGAGCAGTCCCCAGTGGTTCAACGCTCAGGAATTATGGAATCCACTGTCCTTGTAACATTCCTGACAAACGTTCATGCTGAGCTATGGCCACACCGAGATGAGCTACTAAGAAATAAGCAGAGAAAGTTCAAGTGAAAAGAGACAGCACCAGCTCAGTAGTTCTGTGATGGAGCTGCGAAGATGACCAGAATTTGTTCTCCCTAAATCCCAAGCCACATCATGATTCTGAAGATAAACTGGCAACATCCACCAAAAAGCAAGAGAAAGCTGCCACATGCCACAATTAACATTTTCTTTCTGAACTTAAGAGGTGATTTTTTCTTTGATGTCATGTGTTGTGACAAGTCTCTGCTTTCGTTTGGTAGCATCTGGAGAAGATTCAATGCTCCACCTAGGAGAAAGGAGACATTTCATTTTATTGACATGGTATTTATGCCATGCACATATCAGCCAGACATGTCAGGCAAGTTCAGAGCACTCCAGGGGTACTCTAAGCAGTCTTGAACAAGGTTGCCAGTATTTGCAGCTATTTAATGAATATGGCACAGGGTTGAGAGCCACACTGCAACCGAGCACCATGCTTTTACACCTTCAAGCTGGCTGAATAATCTCTATTACCTACTACTAATGCATACATTTTACACATACATTGTATATGGAACATTCACAATTGTAAACATGTTAATGGGAAAGAATTTTGTTACTAATGGATAAAGCTCTGCAAGTCTTGAGGGATTTTTCTGAGCCCAGAAAGCTCAGAAAGAAGTGCAGGTTGGAACAGCCAGTACATCAAAGAAGTGCTAAGAGCCAGCAGGAGCAAAATTAACAGCTGAAGTGCACCACCAAACAGTCCTTTCAATAAAAAAGACATTCAGAGACCTACTCCAGAAGATTTAATTTCATTGCACATCCAATAGTTTTTGCTGCACCATGCTGCTTCTTCACAGCTGAAGTCTGCAAGCCAGCAGGTGGGGAAAATGCACTGCCTCTGGGCTACAACATCCACAACATGGCCACAGCCTGCAGATCAGATCTCCTTCAGATGCTGGCTGTAACTAAACTTGTGCAGCATGAAGCTCTTTGGTTGGTCTTTAGCTTGCAGGTAGTTCTGTACACGACACCCACCTACTAGGAGAACCTTCTCAGAGGCCTCACTTTCAACTGTGCAAGGCTCAAGCAAGCTGTCCTCCTGAAGGGAGGTTGTTAGGCTTTGCCTGCATTTTCTGCCTGCAAGGAGAGGATACCAAGGTCAAGAAGGCAGCTCACAGCTGTTTTTTTCCAAATGTAATTCAACACAGATGAACAGCTCCACTTGCAAGGAGAAGGTCCTCCCCTGCTTCAGAGCCTGCCGCATTACAACACCTGCACGTGAGGGGCAGCCCTGAGGTTCACTGCTCTAAGGGGAGCAGTTTTTGACAGGATTAAGCTTTCAACAAGGCAACTGCTGCTGTGCCCAGGGACTCCCACTCGGCCTCTCCAGTTGCTCTTTTAGAACAACAGGCTGTGCAAGGCCTGAGCACTGGTCTTGCTGGCTTTCACTTTCCTTTAGGAAACTCTAGGAAAGGTTTCTCGGTCTCTGAAGCACCTAGGAGAAAAAAACCTGCCACAAGACCCAAATTTTACCATTTTGCAAGCTGCAGCTAAGGCATGACTAAAAATGTGGGGCTGAGCTCATGTAAGAAGGAGCAGAAACTGACCAGTAAAACAAAGCCAGAGTTGTTAGAATTCTCACTTCGCCTTTGGGACACTGAGTCTACAGTGCAAGGATGTCTGAAGCCCTCCTTGTATAAGTAGTACTCTGGCAGTGAGATAACAGTATCACTTCATGCAGTTGTGCCTTTACATTTCCAAGCTCTCTTCCTCTTCTCTACATCTTAATTCCTGTAGAGAACCGATGCTACTTTTTTTGCACTATGTACACAGTATGAAATACGATCCACTCTTTCATAGAAGATCAATATGATGCATGGTAAATACTGCTATTGATCTTGCAGTGTTGTAGGCGACTCTCCAGCTCTATGGCATATTAATAGTAGTTAACCAGTAATTCATTTCAGGATGGCTAGGATTTTCTTTTAAGGAAGGTGAGTTCTCAGGGTCAGTCACAGATAAGGGTCTCATACGTTCAATAACCCGAGACAGGCTACCACCTTCACTTAGCAAAGCATGGAGAAAAACAGTGGTACAGTCCTCAGTTAATACAAGCCAGTCTCAGAACATTTACTTCAAAAAAACACAGCAATTTACACAAACTGCAGATATGTGTGACAAAATCGGCACAGAAGCCTGTAAATGATCATTCTTTCCCTTTTCACTTTTTGAGATGACAGAGATGATAGAAAGTTTCCAGGAAATTTTAACATATCTCTCTCTCAACTACACAAATGTGTTTTTAAACCTACAAACCAAGAAAAGCAAACATTGAATTCACACTCATCCTCACAGGGACCAGTTACATTGTGCAACACACTGATACTAGTAATTTAAACATGCTTGGGTGAGTTACTGATGCTGAGGTCAAATGCACAGCAGGTCCATACTACTCAACTTTCTTAGCCTCTAGAGAAGGCTGGCAGTATTGCACCGGCTATAGGGCATGGCTACTGGATCACATTTAGGAATTCAGAGGATAGTACAAGCCTGGGACAGAAGAAAGCTGGGAACTGTTTTAAAAATCAGGATAGCACATACAGCACAGTTTCAATGTCTGGGAGCATGCAGTAGCACTGTTTAGCTCACTGATGTGGCTGTAATAGCTAATTAGTCTACCTCTGGTTGTGTACTTCATGAGAGATTCTGCATGCAGTATGACAATTAAAAGAATTTCACTGCCTGCATCGACATGAGTTCTTTTATACATGTATGGAGATAGTAGATCTTATTTACCCACCTGCAAAGAAACTACACTCACAAGGGTATGCTGTTGAAAATGCAAAAGCAAGGCAACTATTCAAGTAACACATTTATTCAAGGAATAGGAAAGCACAGTCAGTTTCCAGTGAGGAGAGTTCCAGCTTTTGGTACTTTACATTTGCTGCAGTTTTCAATTCAGAGTGACTGTACTCATCACAGCAGTGTCTGCATCTGTCTGCAGTCAGCCTCTGCTACCAGAGACAGCTATGCTGTTAAAATTCCAAAAATCCATTGTTCAGCCAGGAAACACTTGCCTTCATACCTCAAAATGAGTCTTTGCACCCAACTACTTCCCCTTGCTCAGCATACAGAGCACCCTTACACTCCACTAGCTGGCTTGGCAATATTAAGTCTTGCAATGCTTTAATTCAATTCAGAGCTCACTTTGAGGTCGGACAGTAGCCTTGAATAAGGCTGCTGTGAAATCACTCCCTAACATAATAATCAGAAACACTGGAACAGTACGTTTCTCCCACCAGACAATCATGACAGAGCTATTTCAGATGTGAAAGAAAGCTAGCATTGCTACCTAGTTTCTACAGAGACATCCTCCAGGAACCAAATTCACAAGCTGATTGAGACAAGTATTTCTCTTTTCTTTCCATTAGAAGTTGCGGATTATCTCTGGTTCCAGTGTTGAACTTTTAGCTTGCTATAAAGTTAATGTGCTAGACAATGTTCATTCCAGGCAAGGCTGAGGGGCTGTGTATTTTATGCCACCCCCAAAAAAGGCCATTATCTGTAATTACCCATTACCATGCATAATTATTTCTTCTATTCTGGTCTATGGCCCCCAGGACTTTATGCTGTTACAGCTCACTGCATTACCTTATCAAATTTGTTAAGGAAGCTTTTTTGACCTTTTGAGTACTTGTCACAGCACATACAAAAGCTGGCTGTAAATTGTCTAAGCATGTAATGCGTGATTTATTGTATGTACCCTGCACAGTGATACCATACAAAATATTACATACGGATACCTTCTCTACTCTCCCCTCCCCACTGCAGCTAAAAGGAAAAGAGGAGGAGGAAAAGGAAACCTCTCTGGGACGAGAAGGAAAAGAAAAGAAAGAGGCCAGATTCTCTCTGTGTGAATTTGAGGAAGGTTACAGCAGCAAATGGCTAACCCTGAACACTGGCCTCCAGAGAAAGTCTTGACTTTGCTGTTGTGGTCTGTTTCTCATACCCTTTCCCATGCTACCATCAAAGCTTCTCCACACAGAGCCCTGTCCCTTCACACAGAAGCCCATTTGCCGACAGTTCAGCAAATGGGAGGGGGGCTTTAAACATGTTCTCTTTCCAGTGCACATCTTCTGTCAATGCAGCATGAAGCCCTGAGTGTCAGAGACAGATTTGGTGCAATATCAGACCTAGAGGTGGGTGCAGAAAAGACTAGGTCTTTTTCTCCCCTTCCCTCGAAGCTCCCAGCTAAGAACCAGATGCTGCCTTGCATGGAAGCATCATTTGCTTCTGCTGATAAGTCTCAGTGAATCAACACACCGCGTCACTCTGCTCTGTTAGGATGGTGAGATATGATGCTTGGAGAGAAACAGCACTCTCAAGAAAAGACAAACTGACTCCCTCTGTCCCTCATCATCTTTCAGGTGACTGAATGTTCTCAAGACACATGCCTATCTGAAAGAGATATTCAAGAAATTATCCCTTAGGTGATTCCAGTGAAAATTATTTGGAAGCTTTTGAAGCTTTTTGTGTGATGGAATAAACTTCTTAAATACAGGATAATCTTTTATGCCATTGTGGTAACAATCAGTAAACTTCAAGGGCTGCATATGCACTCTAGCCTAAAGCTGCGTGGTATAAATTATTTTAGTATAAGGCACTGAATAAGACTTCTCCCTAAAAGTACAGCAGAAAAGCAGGCATGGGGACTTCCAAAAACATTACTGAATGTAGGCCCTAAAAGATGGCTAGCTGAGCCTCTGATGTGAGGAGAGAACTCTTCCTTGCAGCTTCCAGGCATGGCTCTCCAACACTGGGGCACTGCAGACCAGAGCAGTGGCACAAGGAAGACATGGTGTTCTGAACAGAAGAGGCATGGGCAGAGCAGGTCACATAGCAACCTGGTGGACTGTGCTGGACCCACTGCCACAGCCCAGCTCTGGAGTCACACAGGGCAGTACCCCATTCATTTACCTAAGGAAAATCAAATCTGCAGTTCTTCCATGTGTTGCAGTCACAAAGCATTCAAAAAAAGTGTTTTTTCCCTCCCTTCCCTAACTGCCAACAAGCCTTGTCTAAACCTTAAAAGCCAAATTAGCCATTTTTGTTCCTTCTTCCTGTCACTCACCCAAAGAAGCTTGGATGCTTAGCTGAGCTATGAGCAACTTCTACCAGAAGGAGAGGTAAAAAAATCTGTTACCAATTGTATCAGACACATGTACTAAAGGCAGCTGTGTCTCCGGGCCTGGGAGACTAGCCACAGCCAAAACAGCTTATTACCACAACAGTGTCTAGGTACATCTCAGCCCATACCCAAGAACATGGCTGCCCAACCAAGACAGATGACACACTATTCTCCTTAAAGATGAAATGCATATTAAAAGTAAAGAATGGCAGTGCAACAACTCTGCGCCCATCCCAGGCACCTTGCCCTTTCCCACACGGGGATAGACCCCCAGTCCCTCCTCTCTCATCAGGGCACCTACCTCTTCCAGCCCCCTCCCATTGCCCCAGACACAGCAGTGAGCTGCGGCCTGCCCATGGCCCTGCAGCAGCTCTGCATAACAGCTCGGCAGGCCTTATCAGCAGCAACGCATAATGGAGCTCTGTCTGCAGCCCTGGCCTTATCCGCACAGACGTCAGTGGCTGGGCTCTCCTGCTTCTCAAGGTTTGTTCCACTGCCAGAACAATACCCATCTTCACTCCTGAGGAACAAATATTACTTGTTTTCCCCTCCTAAGTATGGCTCTGGAGTCATGACTCAAGCAAGCACTGCCTGGGGCTCAGCTTTTCCAGTTCCACCTCCACAGGGCTAAAGGGGATGGCGCATCTCCCAAAAACAGCATTAGCCAGGAAGAAGCACTGCAGGATAAAACTGATGCTGTAGAGACAGCACATTTCAAGAAAGCTCAGGAGCTTCCAGACTTCAGGTTTTCTTTATGGTCTTGCCTGTGCCCTAACACACCATCTTTTCACAAAGTACCTTTTTGCTGATAAAATCAAAACCCATCTAGTGAAAAGACAAAGGAAGCTGTACTTGAGCTTTCAAAGGCACAACCAGTTCAGAACAGCCACAGTGGGGATTAATTAAATCTTAAGGGAGAGGGTCACTGAAGGACAAAATAAATTGCTGCGTCTTCCTGTGTCTCCACCCTGAAGCCTTCCAAGCTTCAGCACAAGTGTGCTGATTTAAACCATGGCTATGTATCTGTCCATAACTATAACGAGAAATCCAGAGGGCAAGCAAACAGGACACCACCCTCATCCTCCCTCAGCCTTAAGCTCGTTTAGCTTAGTAATGCTCCTGACCATGGAGTGGACTGGCCAGCAAGGAGTCCCAAAAGTCCTACAGCCACCTCATCAACTTCAGGTACAAGAGGAACTCTCCTTCTCGTCACACGTCACTCCTTGGCCATCTTCTTCCAGCAGGAACCACCATTATCCAACAGGCAACTGGCTCTTCTGCAGTGGCAATGCTGAGAAAGGACAGAATCCTCCATTTCTTAATTCTGGTGAACATTATTAAAATGCCTCTTTGCATGATGACCATCTAACCAAACCTTTCTGCATTGAACTCTGTGCTCTGCACTGCCCACCAGCCCATGTGCCTTTCTATCACCTATAAGCACCACTGCAGTGATTCTAGGTTTTGCTTACAAAACGTCAATAGAAGTGTTGCAGAGTTCAAAGCCCAGAGCAGTTCCTGTGAGACTTTTTTATAAACAGTACTGTGTTATTTAGACTCTCCACTGCCAATTCAGAACTACCCTTTCAGACGAGAAGGATAATCCTTAAAACCATTTAACTCACACAATATTTATCTTCTGTCAGTTCAGTTTCTTAATTAAGATGTCAGGAGATATAAAATCTAATGCTTTACAGAATTTGCATTGAAGTATTTCCCTTTGTCATGCAATTTTATAATGACAAAAGGTTACTAACTTGATAAAATCTTTGACACACGGATTTCTGGTAATTCACATTCTGAAAACATCTCTTAATGGATAAATTTCTCCCCCTCCCACAAATTTCAGTCCACTGTGGTCTATTCCACCGCTTTCACAAAAATTAACATCAGACTTGCAGGTTTGTAGCCACACATTAGCTTTCTCCCTGGCCTCAGGAGTTTTCCCAGTGTTAAAAGTCTACAGGAGATCATTATTAATGGACCAGAGAGATCCTCAGCCAAGTTCACAGAATCACAGAATCGTAGGGGTTGGAAGGGACCTCCAGAGATCATCAAGTCCAACCCCCCAGCCAAAGCAGGCTCCCTACCCCAGGTTAAGTTTTCTACTTGTTAAGAAAAAACTGCATGCAAGTTATCCAACCCTGCTGAGTTTAGTTACTGCTGAGGATGAAAGCAGAATGTCACCATCTCTATTAACCATGTCTTCCTCTCTTCCACACATAGAATTATTATCCCATAATGGGCCAAACTGACATTAACTCTGTGCGTGCATTCCTGACACAAATTGAAAACCTCACAACTTTAAGATTCTTACTATACACAAAGCAATTATTTCAAAGGAAAATGTAATTTGAGAGGGAAAAAAAAATAGGGGGGGAGGAAGAATCCCAGCTAGGAGACTTCAGCTTGGCATAATAAATTTCCCAGTTACACACAAAACCCCAATCTAACTCCAGCTAAAGAGGAGCTAAAATACCACCATCGACTTCGGCAGAACTGGAAATGGCACATTTTGGTCACATTTAGTGCACACTTCATAAAAATGATCTGCTGCAAGCATTTAGCAAGCAGCTTAAAAATCCTCCTATTATGACTGAAGAAATAAAATCTACAGAAAGTAATTTTTATTTCCACACTTGCAGCAGGCTTCAGGCCTTCAATAAGACGTCTGTGGCAGCAAATTTCACTTCCAAAATCTTCTGCAGCTAACCAGAGATAGGCAGCGGATCTTTCTAGGAAACCTGGAGGACAATGCTTGCTCTTTTCTTATGTGCATTTTCAGACTTTCTAGGACAGTTATGGCAATTATATTCAAGTCTTTGTTTGAAAAAAAAAAAAAAAAAAAAAAAAAGTTGGGGAAAAAAAAAAAGTAAAGAAGAAGCATTCCAAACCTTTGAACGCTGTTCTGAATCCATGAAAATGAAACATACTATTTGAATTCTACAGGGTACGTTTGTTAAACTGATACTGCAAATCAATGTATAAATCTAAAATTATTACCATGAATGACAGCTAACAGCATTAGCACAAATAAAATCAGTGCTTCAGAAAATTAGAAGCATGAAAAACAAGCTCTTAATCTTCAGTGTAACCACTGGGAGAATATGTGGGTATTTTTATATATATATATATATATATATATATATATATATATATATATATATAAATTAATATATTTAATAAATATTAAATTTAATATTTAATAAATTAAATATTTATTTATATATTTATATTTAATTTATATATTAATAATATATTATTATATAATATATTATATTATAGTATATATAGTATATATATATAGTATATATATTATATTATAATATATTATATTATATAATATATTAATATTATATAATATTAATATATATAATATATATAATATATTATATATTATATTATATATATTAATTTATATATATTTATTTATTTATTTATTTATATATTTATATATATAAAAATTATTTATATATATATATATGCATATATATATATATATGCAGGTATATACATATTCCTCTTCATGTATGAACATTTAATTCACTATTTAACAGGCATGCAACATGCTATTTATGTGCGTAACAGAAGCAAAACTTACATTCAACTTTAGAAAAGAGAGGACAGAATAAAAAGAGAAGGGAAATCTGGGAAGAAAATCAGAATTCTAGACAGTCATTGAAAAAAAAAAAAAAGAAAGAAAAAGAAAAACAAATAGCCTGGACACCTGCAGTCCAACGAAGCAAAATTGAGAGGAGGAGAAAGAAACTCAGTGTGGATTAAATGTAAAGGGATCTAAGTAATTAAAAGGAGATCAAAGAGACACTGGAAGGGAGGCAAGGCTTTACAAATATCTGAGATAGGAGACCTTGGAGGAAATATGACTGGGATAAAATCATTACGGCTCACACTAAAAAACTAAAGGGAGTAGGATGATGGCTGGAGTTAGCTAGAGTCCATGTTTGATCATAAGTTGTATGATGACAGAAACCCAGGTTTCTACTAAATAAGACCAAATAGAAAAAAGAAAAAAAATCAGGAGTGCTATAAACTTCAATATGGTAGGAAAACTAACCTCCTGGAGAATTGCTAGAGACACCCATCAAGCCTAGCCTAGTGAACAAAAACAATATGCATGCACATCACCCTCGCACAGGATCACTGCATGGAAATAATGCCATCTGGACCCAGAAAACCTCTCTTCATGAAAATGCAAACTGAGCACTAACTAATTTTGTTCCTGCACAGCTGGCAAACTGAAAAGCACAGCAACTTAACTACAACCACATACATCAGCTGGGGTTCTGGGTCATCAGTAGCACTGCAGTATGTACAGCTTGGTACATCAGCCATAACTACAGGAGCTTCAACAACAAATGGTAGGCTAAGCTGTAAGCAACACAAGTGGTACGAACAGAAACTAGAGGCCAGATTTGAAAAAAAAAAAAAAAAACAACACAAAAACACAACAAAATACTTCTGCTTCTACCCTCATTTCACAGGAAAAGAAGCTCAGTACTCTTAAGTGATTCTTCACAAGCTCTTCAAGAAAACAGAGAGGTGCAAGAACAATGTTTGTTAGTACTTATATAATGGAACTATTCACAACAGTGACTACGGCCAGCAGATACTAAAACACACGAGAAAGTTTAGCAAAGTCCAGAGGTTAAAAGGTTCGGAAATCTTCAAAACTGCATTTTTAGTCACCAGGTCATAAAACAATAAATCTACTGAAAATGGAACATGGGGCACTAATGTAAATATAGAACCAAGTTTATAAATAAAGCAAAAGAATGTAGTCTTTAAGGTACTAGAAAGCATGAGAAAAAAGAAAGGAATCACACCAATCCTCAGTCAAGGAAGCATGCAGCATGCCTTCACTCCCCGCTTCTATCTCTTCTCAAAACAAGAAAGCCCCACACATTCAGATAAGCCGTAATAACTGTTTCAAGGACACAGAAAGGAACAAGAGGTTAGTTGCAGATAGCATAATTATGTGCCCATGGATAGAAAATTCTCAGTACCACTCCTGCTTCAGTCTTTATCTTGGTGTGTATAATGACGAAAGGAAACCACAAGCCAACACAGATAATTCTCTAAATGTGAGTGCGCATATGCAAATATCAGTATTGTGATGGGAGAACATCCAAGACACAAGGAACAAGGGCTTCCAACCAACTCCCTCGGCTTTTGCAGGAGGAGAAGCCTGGAGAACCCAGCTCTTTGTACAATTCACACAGCTGCTACTAACACCAATTCAGCGCAGGCAGCTGCCACAAGCACAGGGTCTAGCTGTAGCTGGTAGACATATCTGGAAACCTCAGCCTCATGTAAGAAAATAAAAATCAAAATCTTCTATTTCCACTTATCTGGGGAAAAGAGCTCTTCTGAAATGTGGAAGAAGTATGGAAACACTTTCCAAGCTGCCTGCAGGATTCTGCTTCCACTCCTCCAGCCAAAGGCCTGCCACAGAAGCTCTGCTCCCAACGCAAGCAGGCCTGTGGGGCAACATCTGGGCCCCAGCCTCCTCTGCTCCCCCCTGCAGAAGACTCCCAGACCCTAACTCTGGTGCAGAAAGCCTCAGATGAGCCCTCTGATACCTCCTGCACAAGAAAACAAACACAACTGTTTCTGGAGTTCTCAAAATCTTTCCATGCTGCTACTTAAACATCCACAGAAACTTCAGACACAGTAAAAGCCTGAAGGGAAAAATAATTCATCCTCTTCTAGTGACTCATCTCTGAAAATCACCACTTGCTTCATCTCTTTCATTGATACAAAAGAAGTGCAGCACACAAGCAGCCTGTGCTTTGTTCAGTAAGCATTTGTGACACTTCAGAAGTTAGTTAGAGAAACACAGGCACCTACACACATGGGAAGCTGCAAAGACAGTGAAGAATATTACTTGAAATGAGAAACTGCAAGCTTAGCAAGAATTAACTGGAGAATTAACTGGAAACATCTTATCAGGGATGCAGAACCCTGCAACACTAGGATTGATTTAACACAGTCAAACAATGTCCACAGGCAATGCATCAAGCAGGAAATGACAAAGCTGCAGGAGATTTCCGTCATCTAGTTTAACCTGCATGTTGATCAGAATTTACCTTCATATTAATCACTTGAGAACGCAGGCTAACACTCTCTTAAACACCTCTCATGATTATGCTTCACTTAACTCCTTGTCCTTATGCAGGTCACTCCATTGCTAATTACACTTCTAGTTAGGAGAAAAAGTGTCTACTGTCTAATTTAATTTTGTCTTTTTTAGTTTCAAGCCGTTGCTCCTTGTTATGCTGTCTCAAGCACTGTAAATAATCCCTCCCCCTCCTCCATATTATTACCTCTCAAATATTTATAGACTGTTATATCCACCCTTAGTCTCCTTTTCTACGAGCCATACATCATTTCTGTCACCCTTCCCTCTATCCTTTCAGATTTATCTATGTCCTTTTATAATGAGATGCTCAAAACTCTTCTGTGGTGTTCCAAGTATGGCTAAACCATCAGTGGAGAGAGGCAGACACAAGCCCCTTGCTTAACAAGCAATGCGTTTTTGAAGAACTCTGAGCAGAATGCCTGTGATTCCTGTAGAAACAGAACATATCACAGCCATGGTCAGTGCCCTGCTGAGTTCATTACAAAATGATGTCAGAAATGAAAATAACCCGTTAGGGGGAAGCTTCGCCCCAAACCACACGAAGTCTTCAGAGGTTTCCAGCCTAAGATTTATGGAAGCAGGAGAACACCTTACAGGCAGATGACACTCTCCAGGAACTGCTTCCCAACACAAAGCCCAATTTGTGCTAATGTCAGTGCAAAACTGCTAATGTTCTTAAGTTCTTGTATGAGTCCCAAACAAACATCATTCCCTTTCTCTCATTTTAACCATCATGTTAACAAGACAAACTGGAGAAAAAGCAGATGGTTATGGATTAAAAAGGTGTTAATCACAGGTAAAAGATTTTGTGTGTCTATGTGTGTGTGTGTGTGTGTTAGAATAACATTATTTAGGCTGGAAAAGACCTTCAAGATCATCAAGTCCAACCATGAGGAACAAGGGTCAAACATTCCAGCTGTTAACAATCTAATTAGAGATGCATCATGCTCAATCCTGATCCTTCATTTGAACAGAGGTTTGCTGCCTATGGGAGAAGCTAGGTAAAAACATGGCTCTCAGTATTGAAGGAGAGTCAGCAGAACCAGAGGGCAGAAAGCAAACGAAACTAGTAAAGTACTGGCAGCATAAACAAGAGGAGAAAATGGTAACTGGAAAGCAATGAGGAAGCAATGACAGAAGGAGAGCATAGGGTGATGGAGCACTGACCACTGCAGACTCACCAAGACCAGCAGCCACCATACTAGGCAAAGAAAGCAGCTAACATATTTCGAATTGAGTTAATGTCAATAAGAAAAAAATGTAGGCATTTTGAAGATTCATAGAATAACTTATATTGGAAGGGACCCCTGGAGCTGCCTTCACAGTTGGATTATGCTGCTTAGGCATCATCCCCTTGAGTTCTGAGTCTCTCCAAGGTGGAGACTGCACAACCTCCCTGGGCAGTCTGTTCTACTACTTGAGCACTCCATGGTGAAACGTTCATGGCACCTTCCTCACCTTGCTCATCAGTTGACCAGAATGAGACTTATTTGACAAAACTGAAATTCTGACTGCATGTAGTGCCACACTATAAAGACTTAAAAGGATTTTCTTTCAAAAATATATTTTTTAATCGGGCCACTATATCTTTCAGTTATAATAGCTCATTTTTTTCCATCCTATTACATAATGCAGCACAACAATGACTACAAACCTGTAGCAGCAATGTTTGAAATCACAAGAATCACAGAAAAGGTCAACGAAAAACAGAATATCCAATTAGGTTCAATCATGCTAAAAAGGTAACAGAAAAGCAAAGGAAGAGAAAAGAAGACAAATTATCAAGATAAAATCCCATCCATCCCTCAAAGTGTTCCAACATGAAGGGAAAAACTACAGACAACAAGGTAAGAAGAACACTATTTTGTTTCCATCATGCATAGTAAATGTAACAAGGGGAAATAACAAGAGCAGGGTTATTACTTGTATTTGCTGATAATACCTTTAACTTGCCAGCCAGTGATAGTACAAAGGCATGTAAACAATGCTGTTATTAACAGCAAAGCCAACAGCAAACAGACACAGAAGGAGGAGCATGTATGTAGGAGCATACAGTAATTCTGTCTATACTGGGTGCTTCTAAACTGGGACAACAAAAGCACAGGGAAAAAAAAAAAAGAAGAAAAAAAAAAAAAAAAGTATTTTCCAGAACTCTCCATTACTTCTCTTGCAGCTATCCCATCTCACAGAGGCCAAACACAACTCTTCACATGTGACCAAAAGGGAATAAAGTTGCAAAGCTGCACGTCTCCTCCATTTAGTGCGCCCAGCTCTCATCTGAATTTCCTCCATGAATGACCACGCTCCTTTCCTCCAGCAATTTCTAAGTATTAAAATTGCAGAGATGGAAAACCAAACTGATACGTAACTAGAAGGATCCAGGCTTAAAAACATTGCACTGAGATGTCTTGAGGCACATTTTAAGTACTTCTCTACCACCTTTTCCTGAGGTTTCACACATTTGCTAGCCTAACCAAATATAGGTACCCTACAGAAAGAAGGACAATTGCTTTAGATGCCCTGCAATCACAACTTGTTGCCCTGTATAATTAAATAGCCATTGTTTTCAAACAACCTGTAATTCTTTTAGAGAAAACACACAGAAACTACAAAATACATTTTCAAGAGGCTAATGCCTGCCCACCCCTTTCCAACATCCTACAGATGCCCAGATGGATGTTATTTCTCTTGGGAAACACATCTCCTCCAAAGCAAACACAGCTGCTGAGCCTGAGAAGGAAAATGGGCAAACCCCTACGTTATAACTATAATAATTCATTTCCCCCCCCCCCTTCAAAAACAGCATGTCACAAAGGCATCTGAAAAACAGTCTCTGGCCTCTGCAGGTGCTGTAATATTTCTGATTTGCTGATAAAATGGATACAGCGAGGAAAGACTCTCTGCCTGGCACTGTGTCTGATTTGTGTGACTCCTTCACACATTACTCCTCCAGTGGCAAACACTGCTCTGCGTGGTGGACTTCAAAAGACAAACGACTCTTGTGAAGTCGAAAACTTACCCAAGGAACAGAATTACCTCTGTCAAAATGATCTCTAACGCGTGTCATACAGGGACCGCAGCTCTCCCAGGAGACCCGGACTTCTCCAGGGCTGGCAGGGAGCTGCTGCCTTCCACTGCAAAGAAAAGTTGGAGTCTGCCTATGTTAATTACTGTCAGTTCTTACAAAATCCATACCTCAGCCTACCAAACTGAGACACTCTGAGACCTGCTCTCAGTGAGCTCCCTCTCATTTCTTTGGTGCTGTGTCAATTTAATCCAAAATATCCAAATAATTCCCAGTCTTTCCTCCATTCTCTGCTAAAGACTGGGTATCTCACTTTGCCGGCCCATAGGGTACCAGTCAAATGACAGAGCAGCAATAAAAGAACAACAGAATAATAGAATCATTACGGTTGGAAAAGACTTTTCAAACCATCTAAGTCCAATAGTCAACCCATCCCCACCATGCACAATGAATCATGCTCCTAAGCATCACATCTACACGTTTCTTCAACACCTCCATGAAGCACCTGGTCCTGAAACAGCTCGGTACTTGTAACCAGAGTCCCATGTCACAGCAAACCTTGTCGTTTCTTATCTGCCTCAGAAGACCTTTACATGCCAGAAAAACCATGCGCCAAAAGGTATACACAGATACTTATGTCTCTCTATGACTGACTGAAAGAAAAACATACCATACTTTGGAGATATAAGCAGCACTCCTCAATGAAGAATTAATTATTTAAGTTGCTAAGAAAAATCTACTTTAAGAAACTGATGACTGTAAAACACTTGAAATTACTTTCATCCCTTCTCCCAAATTAATAATTCAAATGAACTTAAAAATCAGCCATTTTCATGTTTTTGGGTCTCTATACGAGCACGTGATTGCCTTAAGCTTAATAAATGCCTTTCATTAAAATATTGTAACTTTATCAAATTTAATAAAAAATAGCACAGCAAGGCTAACAGATACCTCTACTGACGTTTTAAAAACATTAGGATCAAAGCTTATGCAAATATTGTTGAAAACAGGACAATTTCATTGATTGGCCTTTTGGAGTAAGCACTTACTGTTTTAACAAGCAGTTCTTCCAAAAGCTTCCCAAATAAATTCCTCCACATGGCCTGAAATGGCCTGTGGAGCAGGACACACATTCAGTTGCTGTGCTGTTGTCACTTAATGCAAGGCACTGTCCCCTTCAGAAACACCTCTTCAGCTCAAAAGAATATTCACCTATATCATTAACATCTGCACAGATTATTAAAAATGAATTACATTTCCTTTTTATGTGTTTTTTTTTCTTCTCCTTTTTCTGCCTATCACAAAATCATTCAGTAGAAAAAGGCCACTAGGATCACCTACTCCAACACCAGCCACTCCACACCATGCCCACTAACCATGTCCCTCAGTGCCACATCTCCAGGGTTCTTGAACACCTCCAAGGGTGGTAACACCACCACCTCCCTGGGCAGCCCATTCTAACGCCTCACCACTCATTTTGAGAAGAAATCCAAACTGTATGTACAACAGAAGTCAACGATGTCGGTTTCATTTCCTTGTATATTCAACTGCTCTACCTATCAGGCAGAAGCTCTGCAGAGGAAAAAGGACTTGCCTGGAGTCAGCGCCTTTCAATTCTTGTTGTGCTTAGGCACAGTTTTACTACACCTGTGAACAAATGTAGTTTGTTTTTTGCCTTTGTTTTTGCAAAGGTGAAATGCAACACAAAGAGGTGTAGTAGGGTGGAAAGACTGCCACCAGCCCATCGTGGCTCACTGCACCTGGCTGCATGGCACTGGGGCACCCACACCCGATGGCAGCACACTTGCACAGCTCCTGCTCTTCACTGGAACTCTCAAGCCCTGCAGACAAGCAGCCAGTGAATGAGTGGCTGCCAGGACCGGCAGAAACACACAAGGAAATGTGTTTGGGGAGAAAGGAGAAAAACTCCTAGAGAATCACTACTTGCAGGTCACAACCCATGAAATTCAACGCAGTGCTGGTCTACTCCGAGCTAACTTAAAAAATAAAGTGAAAATAATGAAACAGGATGGACTAACACTGGTTTCCTCCCCCTCACTAACTGCACCAGCAGCATGATTCAGCTGCTGGAGAGGAGAACTCAGCCCTGCGGCTGCAGGCAGCGTATGGAGCAGCAGTGCTGCCTGGGCAGCAAGGAGCGGTGGGCCCCTCACCAGCACTGACCTGGTGCACCGCTCGCTGCTGCTGCTGCTGCGCTCGTGGAGTGCGCAGGGCTGCTGCTGTCCTGCAGGAGACAGGAGCCGCTGCTGCTGCTCTTCTTGACAACTGGCTCTGGGGCACTGGGCAAAGGCACGGGGTGGCTGATCCCCAGCTCCTCCTCCTGGGCTTGCTGCCTCCTCAGCGCAACCTGGGGACAAGAAAGCAGATGTAGGGCTCAAGCAGTGCGTAATGGCAGCAAAGCAAGGCTCCAACCCAAAGCAGGGTTTTCTTCTCTGTACTTTGCAATGCTGACATCATGATCCAGCCAGTGGGCACAGGAAGTCAAAAGAGAGATTGCAAAGCTATTTAAAACCCCATTTCCATGCAAACACATGTGAATGAACCCATGAAATGTTGGGGCCACACATATAGTAAAGCTGATCGTATAGCTGCTCTTGGTTAGAGCATACTGTCAAAAGCACCACTCCCTGCTGACAAACAGCTCACAGGGACAAGAAATTGGTCTGCTTTACTGTAAGGCAGTTCTTCACGATGGCTTATCCATGCAACCCAGTGCTCCTCTCAAGCATGCTGGGCTGCCTTGCAGCTCCCTGCTGGAAACCATGCACCATTTAAACCTTGCTGGTGCTAAACAGGCTCTGGAGCAACAGCAGTGTTGGGGAAGAAGCAGGAGCTGCTGCTGCTGTGTGTCGGATTTCACTGGGACACTGCAAGACGGCTCTCTCCCTCCTTCCTGCCTCTGCTGTTCTGTATGTGCCGCGCTCAGTAGTCACTGAAGGCTCCCCGGCAGACCTCTGTGCAGCAAAGCAGTTCACCATGGCTCTGCCCATGCCAAGCTCCAGCACACAGCCAGACAGCCTGCCTACAGCCACGTCCCTACACCTTGCCACGCAGCTTCTGGCCTCCATCTGCATCTGAATCCCAGGGGATCTGCCCCAGGCTGCAGACTGCAATCATGGCTCTTCTTCCTTAAGGTCTCCTGGATGATTCCTCAGGATTCCCCTCTACCCCCTGGCCATCCTCAACAGCAATGCTGTTCTAACACGGACATGGTGTACCACCAAAGAGAAATTAGGGACGGCTCGTGAAACATTTTCAGAGCACAGAGAGTAGGTGTGCGCACACTGCAGGCAGGACTCAGCCCCTCTCCTTGCTCTGACCCCACAAGCCGACAGTGGTGACCTGCAGCATTCCTCTGGTGCAGAGGGACTGCTGCAGGGACACATCAGAAGGAGTACAGGCAGTGTGGCTCCCACTTAGACACGGCTCAGTGAGGGAGGAAGGGCCTCAGTGCCACCTCCCAGGTAGGCAGGGAGCAGCAACCCAGATGTCACCTGTGTGGTCTGACAGCCCTGTGACTGCACTGTGATCGTCTGATGAACAGTCCTGCGCAGGACGGGATGCAGCCTGCTTTGCTGCTTAACACTGTGGGTTTGTCATTTAAGTTTAGGTGTACCTGGCTAAACACTGAGCCTCTCCACACAACATGAGGGAAGACTGGAAAACACTGTTAAAAACAAATCTGTCTTTTTAGAAATTAGCTCAATTTTAAAGCCACACAGGCTCAGAAAAAAAAACAAACACAAAAGCTGCAAGTAGAAGAGAGCTACTAGTAACTGGTTGAGTAGGCTATTGCCTAGCTAAAAGCAAGTTGTCTAGGAAAGACCAATATGATGTTAATTAGAAGTTCCAGAACAGATTCACTTATCGAAAGGACACAAGCGCACTTCAGTTTCAGCCGCTTTTAAAGCAGAAGCACGGTCAGAAGCACTGCCAGGTGCGTTCCATTGCCACTCGGAGCGCAGAGGTGAAGCAGCCTGACTTCAGCGTCGAGGAAACCCCGCATTTCTGTGCACAAAGAAAGAAATAGCGAACGCTGCCCGAGCTCCTGCTTCCGTCGGGAAGGGCAGCGGCTCGTTCCGCCCGGCCGGCCCCGGCTCTGCGGGCAGCGCGCTCACCGGACGGCTTCGGCCCCGCTCCCCCCGGCCCCGCCGCGCGGCGCGGAGCTGCGGACAATGCGGGCACCGCTCCGCCGCACCGCGTCTCACCTGCGCGGCCATCACCCGCTGCCGCTCGGCGATCAGGCTGCACTTCTTGCACTGGCAGTCCCGCCACATGCAGAACCGCTTGTGCCCCTTCAGCGGCGAGGAGTAGCCGTGGTTGCGGCAGCGGGCACACTTGGGCAGACGCGGCAGCTTCTTGCCCGCCGCCGGGGCGGCCGCCATTTGAGCCGCCGCCTTAGCGAGTCCGCCCGCCTTGTCCCCCGGCCCGGCGCCGTCCGAGGGCTTGCTGCCGGCCGGGGAGTCACCGGGCATGGCGGCCCGGCGAGGCTTCGGCGCGGCTCTGCCCAACCTCGCCCCGTCCCGTCGCGTCCCGTCCCGCCACCCCCCTCGTTTTGGCGGGAGGCCGCAGCCCGGCCTCGCCCCTCCCGCCGCCCCCCGCCCCCGGGCCGCAGGCCGCCAGCCCTCGTCCGCCGCGGGACGGGCGCCGGAGCGGGACGCCGTGCCCGCCCTCCTCGTTCGGCCCGGCCGCGCCGTCGGGGAGCCCCGCGCGGCCCTGCCGCGGAGCACGGCGGAGCCATCGAGTGCCCCCGCCAGCGGCGTTCCGCGGCCGCTCTTCGTGCCCCGCTACCCGCGCGAGGTTCGGCACACGTGGGGAAGTGCTTCCGTGGGCCGGAGGGGGAGCGCAGAGAGCCGGCCCGCTCGCTTGGTGACGGCTTCAGACGGCCGAAGCCGCGCGCGCTTCAGGGAGCCGGGGAAGATGCATTTCTCTTTTCCATAGGCTCCCGCTCAGCCCGGCGCGACGTGATTTACAGCCCCAGGCGACTCTACAGATATTATTTACAGTATTAATATTTCCTCTGTTACACCTTTAAATCTTTCCGGGCTCAACTTTAGATGACGCTATCTTCATGGTGAAATGAAACTATTAAATTACATCTCCATCTAAGATGAATGACAACTGTCACAGGACTGACTCGACAGAGATGGAGCAGAAAGCGCCTGAGATTACGCGGGGCTGATTTATAAAGATTGCATAAAGATTTCTATAACCCAGCTTCATGACTCAGCATATCGGATGGTAATAAGTTACAGTAGGTAGAAATTTATTTCTGCTGGAAGAAGCCAAGGAGAGCTTCCCCCTCCCCTCCCAGCAGCCCTCTCCCGCTAGCCCTGCACGGGCTGAGGCCGCAGACCGCCAGCCACCAGCACCAGCCCCTCCGGGGAGAGCCTTGCAGCCGGGTGCTTTGCAGTACCGTCCGTTAAACAGATTGAAACATTTATTTGGTGGCACAGATGCGAGTGGCATTGCCCTCCTCACACTGTGCCCCGGCTGAGCCCAGCCTCACCCCGCAGCGCGGTGCTGCGACCGCAGCTCCTGCAGGCGGTGACCGCGCGTTTTCCTGCAGCAGCAGAAAATGAACGCAAGCGGCCGGAACGGGAGTCGCGCCGTTCTGGTGCACAATGAACGGTGTATCTCACTGATAACGTTTAAGCAGGTGAACGATGCAGGCGGGTGTCCTTAGCTTCCTAGACTGAAAGTGAAATCTGCCCCTGAATGAAGCCGTTTGCAATCTTGTAGGCGCATTGATCGGGTTCTGAAGTTGTTGGCTGCAAGTCAGCCCTGAAAGGGAATCTCCAGGTTGTGAAGTTCTTTTGTGACTGGGTAAGCCCCGGCGGGTGCTGTGCGGCCGCTCAGATGCAAATCGTCCTGAATGAAAAAGGAGATGAAAAGGAGGCTAAATCGTAGGGAAAAGGAAGCAAAACAAACAACAACAACAACGAAAATCGAAGTGTGAAAAGGTAGGAGAAGAAGAAAAAGGTCAGCAGAAAAGACGGGAGGAGGAAGAGAAAAACTGGAAGGAGTGAAAAAGGAGAGAAGAAACGTGGTATGTGGAATGGGCAAAGACAGGCAGTAATAGTAGTGACTAACTGCATACAGGTGTTTTTTTTCACTTAGGAAATGAGCGAGACAGCTGAAAAAAATTACAAGATGCGAGTAATGCAGCAGTTCCCACAAGAGCACAAATTCACCTGTCTTTCGTGTAAGTATTTCATAGTCCTGCCTTTCAGGACAACAACACAGATCCCCGTTATGTTATGAAACCTAATGGTGAGGAGCTAAGTATTAATTAGCTCTCACCCCAGTATTTAGTTTTCTGGGTGAATGCCACCGAGATAGAGAGGTGTCTGCTGAGTACAAGGGCACAGCCAAGCCTCCAGCTATGCATGCCTTTGTTTTAGTTTGCTCGTGCCACGCTTTGAGGATGGTTTTAGCTTGTAATGTTGTTTGTCTCTTTTTTTTTTTTAACGAGCATTTGATGAGGATGTCAACGCATCACTGGGCTGGCTGTCCATGGATTCATGTGGGAAGGAGAGGTGGTTGTCACTACCAACAGCTGTAATACAGACCTGAACAGTCCCACTGCAAGCCTTCAGAAAATCAGATTCACTTGTTCACTGCATCTGCGTGCTTCTGATTTGATGCTAGCAGTGATGTCAGTGACTTAGCATCGCTGCTGTTTGCTGACACCTTTGGAAATAAGGACCTTTAAGAATTGTTTCTGATGAAACATTGTAAGAAGACCTTTTTACTGTCCTTCGATGTTTTTGCACAAGTCTTTCAAGTACAAAATGTCATCTGTTTGCAGTGATCTGTCTGTTGCTGTTTCAAGTCTTTTGATGATTCTTTGCACCTAGAAAAAGTCGTATTTGCTAACAGAGCCATTGACTCTAGGGACAGCTCTGCCTCCATGATTTCATTTGGCATGCCTGAGCAGCTCAGTAGAGAGGACACAAATTAAAAAGGTCCTAATTCTGATGGTGTTGCTTGCAGAACAGAAATCACTGGTTTCACCAGTGTCAGCAGGTTGAGTGCATACAGGGCTTGTCTCCCCTGTGAAAAGATTCCAAAAAGCTTTCTCTGTGTGTGTAGGAAACTGGGAGGAGATTATATTGCGCCTGTATGTTCTGTGGCTAAACCAAGAGTGCTTCTTTCTAACACTGTTCTGAAAAATAAATGATTTGTAATTCATACTGGAATTCATACATACTGGAATTCTGTACTGAGCAAAGTAAATTGATCTTTTCTTATTTAAAGTAGCCGGAAAATAAGAACGCATCAGTCAATGGCCACAAAGGAGTGTAGTTCTCCCCTTTCCTCTTGGTTCCCCCTTTAGACCCCAGCCTTTGTGCTACAGTGATGTGGTCATTTGTTTGTGTACCACAGCCCCCATGGCCAGTTCTATGCAGCAGTGAGCAATGGCTGGACACAGCTGGGGGCAGAGCAGGATTATCTTCTGTTCCAGACACCTGGACCTCTCTTCATGGGACTTCAAACCCTCGTGTTTTTCTCTGTATCCCAAGATTATGTACATTCTGGGTCTCTGCTAGATCTGATCCTCTTTAACTTTTTTATGTATCCTCTTTAACTTTTTGCTGCTCCAAATGTAATGCCTCATATTTTATGATGTTGGCCCATGGCATCACAGGCAGATGTCGGTGGTATGGCAGTAGAGGCTGGACCTTCCCACCAATATCCTGTTACTTTTTGTTGCCATGAGACAAATGGCAGCAGAGGGGCAGTCAGACACTATGGCATCTGGTGTGGAAATGTGGATGAAGCAAAGGGGTGCAACTGAATTCCTCCATGTGGAAAACATGGCACCCACTGACATTCATTGATGCTTGCTGAACATTTCTGGAGGCCAAGCAGCAGATGTGAGCACAGTGAGGTGGTGTGTAATGCATGTCGGCAGTACTGACAGTGCTGTGAAAGACAAGCCCTATTCCAGTTGGCCATACACAGCTGTCATACCACAGAATGAATTGTATCTCAATCAGCTCATCTGTGCGAATCAGGTAATGGTGTTGACTATGTTGGAAAATAATGTTTTGTAGCTGAGAATTTGCTATACCTAATGGTGTTATTGTGCTCTTTGTATCTGTTGTAGTTTCCATGCAAATAAATAGGAGGCATTACTTTCAGTGCAAACATCATACGTATGTATGCGTTTGTTTGCAGGTGCTGGGTCAAACCAGTGGGTTTTTGCCCCTTTCTTTGCAGCAGATCTTTCTGACTCCCCTAGGTCATTTTACAGACCAAACCACAGGGGTAGCTGAGATCTCCCAACAGAGTCTCAGCAGCTGGAGTGGTAAATGACAGAAGTGTCCATAAACTTTCCAGACACAGAGAACAAAATACCAGGAAGTAGACAGGGAGCCAAGTGAAGGAGAAGAATGTGCCAGCACATCCCTTGAAGCTCTGTCAGTGACTGTGAGACACCTTGCTAGTTGGGTCCTGGTGCTGACTCCCAGCTTTCATCTACAGCTGCAGGACTGTGGATGTCCTGGCTGCTATGCAGCCATCAGTCAGCAGAACAAGCAGTGTACAGCTACTCCATCTCCAGTGCTCGAGCTGTGACAACCCACACATGTCTTTTATGCAAGTGATCTTCCTGTGTCAGCAGCTCCCCATGCAAAGGTAAGCATCTGCTGTAGGGATGGACCCCAGCAGGACTATGACAACTGAAATAAAGTGTACTGTACTTACTGTACTCAGTATCCCAATGATAGTTCAGGAAAAATCCAGTAGGTGGCATAAAGAAGCCATGCTTCTTTTTGCAGTTTTACTTCTTCCATTCATTCCTTATTTTAGACCTGAAGTTTTGTCTGCTGGCTCTTAAAACAACTCTGCAAGCAACATTCTGTAATACAAGCACAGAATGTTCTTGATACTTTCTAGAAGTATATGTATTTTTTGTGTCTTTCTTTATTTGTGCTTTGATACAGGTTATGACTCTAGTACAGGTTGCACCACAGCCTGGAGGTGAGGATTTCTTCTCAGAACAGGCAGATCTGAACCCAAACCTTGCACTGAAATTACCCCATGTTTGAAAGGATTTAAAATCAGCTCCAGCATTGTCAGCTCAGATGCTTCTCTACTATACTATGACATAGGGTTAGCACCAGCAGCATCACTTAGCATCAGTGAAATCTGACAGACCACTAATCATTTTTGCTAAAAGTCCATTCAAGCAAACGGGGTCTTTCATTCTGACATATGCTTCTCAGAGCTGCAGCACTTCTCAGTTGCCCATTTGTGCACCCAGCGATCAGGTTTTTCCATGACTAATGAAGGTCAGATGTTGCATTTATGTTTACAGGGCATGGGGCCTTCATGTGCCTGTAACCCCAATGTGCTGCTGGCCTCCTCTTCAGAATCCCATCTCTCTGCTGTCCTGGTCTCAGTCTTTTGCTCGCTGAGTAAACACCTGAAGCAGCTTATGGCACCTGCAGCCACTCAGGTCGTTGCTTTCTTTTCAACCTCTGTGCAAGCTAGGAGAAGCACATGACTCGCGGTGTCTCATCCCATCAGTCAGGAAGGCTGCTGTTCCTTGCTCTGCTTGAAGAGCTCAGGTTAGCTCACATTCCCTTCCCTCAAGAGGACCAGGTGTGACACATGCCCAAGGGACCCTTTGCAGAGGAGAGCACAGACCTGCTGCTGTAGGAAACATGACCACCGAGTGGAGGTTTCATTGGCACTCTGCTTGCCCAATATTCTGGCAATGCAGAAGGAGATCTCCACGTCAGTGACTTCAGGTGAGCTGCAGCCACCAGAAGGCACTCATCTGAGCAAAAGCATGTTTGCTAGCAAGATATGCATTTGATGGAATCTAGAGTTTAATGTTCAGAACCTCGGGGTTTTAGTAAAAGCTACTTACGTAAAGACCAGAAAAGCCCGTCTGTAACAACAGAAGGCCCTTCCTCTTCGCTCTTGTGAGACTGGCCAGCAGTGTGGGCCCACAGTACTGAACAAAAGCACAACTCACCAGAAACAAAATTCACTCCGTTACATCATGCCACATACTGTACAAAAACAAGGGAGTTTTCAAGTACAATGAAGCAAATAAAATGAATGTACTCTTATTGTACCTCATCATGTCTCATCTGTGACTAATTTTTCCAGTAATAGATAAAGAAAAATTTACCATTTCTTTCACTGAACACTTGTGTTCTCTGTTTCCAGTTTTCTTCATGCAAGTCAGGATCATTTCATTGCTGACTTAAGGACTGAAGAGGATGTACTGTCAGCTGCTTGGGAATTTCAGTTGTTCAAATAGCCAAATATTAAATGGCTAAAGCCAATCATTAAATGGTTAAATTGGCTATTTGGAAGCATTTTTAGGTGCAACTGTTTAAATATCGGTAAAAAAGTGAATGTGGGGAAAGTACGGGACTGCTCCTTCTCAGTCTTCATTGCTCATTTTCAGCGCACTTAAAAATTAATTGGATCCAGTGACTTAGAACATTGAAGACTCTTGCATGACTCATTAAGCTGACACTTCTAACATTTGTAATTCGCACTGTAAGAGTGATAGAATCACATAAGCCATCTATATGTTTGAGCTCTTTCATCAGGGTAGGACTAGAGCAGGGAATGCCCTTAGATTTGAGTATCGTCATCAATTCAGCTCTAAGACATCTGTAATGGAGCTGAGTTTGATAGACTGCCAGAGTGTGACAAACTGAGCTGCAGCCTCTTAAAATCGCCAACACAATTAATTGCTACTTTTTTATTTATAGTCTTCAATCTTTGAAGGGATACTGTTAAATTCCCACTTCATTGAGCAAGTCCATTGGTATTTAAAGGAACCGATAGATCATTTCAAATTATAAAGCACTTGTTTTATTATCATCTGCTTTCTTTTTTAATTGTGCAAGATCTGATTTTACATTCTTTACCTTGAATAACCCAAAACTGACGGAGTTCCAGGTTTCTGAGGGGTGCATTTAGCTGTTTTTCCTAGGTGACTGAAGGTGCAGGTTTTGCTGTGTGTAATTCACTGGCTGCCCGATTGTTTGCATTTCCCACAATTTCTGTGCTTGATAGAAGCAAATGAATGGTTACAGAAGCTTTCTGTGCATTTATTTTCACAGGGAGGTTTGGAGGTAGGACCCAAATGCTGACCCAGAGCCCTCGTGTTCTCATCCCTGATCCATGGAGTGGAGATCTTGGAGATGCGGGCCCATCTGTCACGGACAGCCTTGCAGGGTGCTATCAGGATGAAGATAACCACAGCACCTGGTTGGCTTCCTCAGGTAACTCTTTCTTACCACTGTACATCAGTCAGCATGTCAGGGTTGGTGATCTCTGCACATCTTATATGCACGTTGGCTAATTAGGAGTAATTGAGTTTCTCCAGTTCTATTGGCTAGAACGTGCTAAGGAAGCTGACACATTTGTTACAAACAATTTCAACTGCCAGGCTATTAATTTCAATTAGGTTGGCTTTGTTTAGACATGGAGTTGCCTTGTCAGGTGATGGGGACACTGTGTGGAAACTAATGAAGCCAACATTCTAATTTTCTGTCATCCCTATACAAACAACCTCCTGCAGATGCCAGAGTAAAAATATTTGAAGCCCAGCTCTGTCATCCTGGCCAAGTTCACACAAGTACTCAACTTGCCTGAATAAGACCTATTTGAATACGATTGGAGTTTAAAATTGTATCAGATAGCCCACAGTAAGGTTGAGAACAAAGAGCACAATGCTTTAAGATGCCTGTTTTTGAGAAATGAAGGCATGGAGATTGCCTTTCTGATACAGAAAGGCCACCTCCCTGAGCTCAGGGTGCCTGAAGGTGAGTAGGCCACAGCTCTGAAATTGCCCAGGCGTCCATTAACAACACACGTCCTGCTGTCCTTGGTACTCCCTGCATTCAAGCCCAGCTGCCTGGACGTTCCTTAGTCAACAGTTCATTGCCTTGTGATGTTCTGCTTTGCTGGGTTAAGAATACAGACAGTAAGCAACTCAGCAATTGACTCTTATGTGCTCCAGTGAGACTCCTGTCATTGAAAGCAAACAAAACAGACCATTAGAAACAAAATGAAAATTGCCCTCCCTTTTTTCTTTTAAAATACTTGCCCGCTCAGATCTTGACTTTCCCATTTGTTAAGATAGATGCTGTAGAGTCTGGCAATGATGTATCAAAAAATACCTTGCATTTACCTTGACTTCCTTTTCAAAGAAGGTCCCTAAAATGATTGCTATTGTCATTATTAAGTTCTAAGGGGCACCACTTTAGCAATTCAATGAACACTAATGAAAGACAGTGGAAATAACTTGTACCAGAGAAGTGAGAGGAGAATGCACAGGTAGTCGTAGCTCACAGGTGGATGAGTGCAAGTGATGGTGATAGGAGCAGGCAGTGTGGTCCACCACTGCAGTTAGGAGCCCAAACGCTGGGATGCACAGCCTCCTCCTGGTGGGAGCCGGAGGAGCAGCTCTCACACTCTTGGCCGTGTTGCTACAGAGCAGTGGGAAGGACAAATGCACCATGGTGAGAGATTCATTAGTTTGCTTGCAGTCGACAGTGCTGGAAAGTAGTACAGGAGCCAGAGATGGGAGTGAGTTGCATGTTTTCTTTGTAAATCTGCAGTCTGTGTTACATTTTGAATAAAACTCTTCAGGATATCTAGATCCTGAGCTCAGCTTGTGCAGTTCTGGAACAGCATGTTTAATCCTGCTGGTCCTTATGCTCCTCAGTAATGCTTACCAGCAGTGGCCTACAGAATTCCCTGGGCAGTCCTGAGGTATGCAGCCTGTGTTCCTGTTTTGTACGCATCTCTGAAGAACGTTTTCTTTCAGACTTCTTCAAGAGAATTATAGGCAAACTTTTATTTGGTTGGAAGAAGGCATCAGCCCTGTTCATCTGCTGCTATAAATTATGGCACTGGCTCTTTTGATCTGGCTGCTGGTCTGGGATCACAGAATGGCTTCGGTTGTAAGGGATCAAAGATCACCCAGTTCCATCTCTCCTGCCATGGGTAAGAACTTGCCACCAGAACAGGCTGCTCAGGGGCCCATCCAGCCTGGCCTTGAGGCACCTCCAGGAATGGGGCAGCCACAGCTTCTCTAGGCAGCTGTGCCAGTGCCTCACCACCCTCTGAGTAAAGAATTTCTGCCAAATCCTAACCTAACAAACAATCTAATTTCCCTTCATTTAGTTTAAAGCTATTCACACTTGTCCCGTCACTATCAGACCATATAAAAAGTTGGTCTCCCTCACGTTTATAAGCTCCCCTCAAGCACTGGAAGGCTGCAATGAGGTATCTCTAGACCCTTTTCTTCTCCAAGCTAAGCAAGCCCAGTTCTCTCAACCCTTCTTCATAGGAGAGGTGCTCCAGCCCTCTGATCCTCTTTATGGCCCACTCTGGACCCTCTCCAACAGCCCCCCATTTTTCCTGTGCTGAGGGCCCCAGACCTGGATGCAGTTCTCTAGATGGGGTCTCACAAGGGCAAAGCAGAGGGGAACAATCCCCTCCCCTCCCTGATACTATTGGCCTTTTGGGCTACAGGCAAACACTACTGGCTCATGTTTTTCATCCACCAGAAGCCCCAAGTTACCCTCTGAAGGGCTGCTCTCAATGAGTTCATCTCCCAGTCTGTACACATATCTGGGATTGCTCTGACCCAAGTGCAACACCTTGCACTTGGTTCTGTTAAACCTCACTAGATTCTTATGTACCCACTTTTTGAGCAAGTCCAGGTTCCTCTGGATCACATCCTTCCCTTCTATTGTGTCAGTTGCACCACTCATTGTGGTGTCAGCAAACTTGCTCAGGGTACACTCAATCCCACTGTCTATGTCATTGATACAGATGCTGAAGAGAACCAATCCCAGTTCTGAACCCTGAGAGACACCACATGTGACCATCTCCACCTGGGCATAGAACCATTAACTACAACACTCTGGCTGTGACCATCCAACCAATCCTTTAACCACTGAATAGTCCATCCTTCAAATCTGTCTCTCTTCAAATTAAAGATAAAGATGTAGTGCAGGTCCATGTCAAAGGCCTTGTGCAGGTCCTTTGTGATGGTGGGGGACAAGTTCATGCATGTGTCACACTTCAGGTACCAGAAATAAGTCTGCTTCACCAGCTTGCATGGCAAGTGATTTTGTTGGCGTCCTCAAGGAAGTCATCATGTAATGTGAGGGAAGCTTCAGTTCCTAGAACTTGTCTTGTAGACAGCCTTCCAAATGTTGTGCAGGCCAGTGCATCAAAAGCAAGAGAACACCACCCTTAGATTTCCATGCAGGTAACATCAGGTTCGCAAACCTCTCCCATGCTGACCTGATGGGAGAGCTGCAGGGGCTTTGCAGTTTAGCACAGTGTTATGCGTGCCTTTCTGTCTGTGGAATTTACATTTCTGCTAGCAGCTGTTTTGCAGCTCTCTTCACTGCTTCCAAAAGTAGTGCTGGGATACAGGCCATAGCTCTTGATTCCAGATCCTGGGAGAATATTCCTTGGCAGAAGGAAAACAAATGAGAGCATAACACAGCACTAAGAAGTACACACCCCTAGTCCAGTGGCTGCTGCTAGAGGTGGCTGCTCCCAGGATCCTGGCCTGCTGCCATCTGCAGAGGTCCTCCCCTCAGAGCAGGGCTTCTCTTGGCTGCACACGTTTAGAGATAGGCAGACATACATATCTCCAAATACATATGTGTCTGCTCGGTCTGCAGTTCTTGACTCACTTCTGACAAAACACAAGTTTTCACTTGAAGGCCAGAACATGCAGTCTTACAACAGCTACGGATGGTGGCAAGCTCACATTGCTTTAAAAATTTACGCACCTCAATAGAAAAACCCTCCTTTTTACAGAGCTAACCTGAGAAACTTCCTCACCTTTGGCTGTATCTCTTGCTTTACTGCTCCTTTGGAAGTCACCTGTACTGCACGTTATTTCAGCACATTCTGGGGGTGTGTTACACCTCTCATAGATAGGAATCCCCTCTCAGCAAAACATCAATCATCTCCTTTTGAACATCTTGCTGAGGGCTAGGTGCAGAAACATGCACAGGCCATTTCTACTCTCATCACTAACAGCTCTTCCTTAGCTCACTCTCAGGAAATGTTTCTCCCCACAGCACAGGTTTTCAGCCTTCTCCCACTCCCACAAACTTGCATTATTTTCCTTCAGTTGTTTCAAGTATGATTTTCCTAATTCTCATTTCCAAGTCACATGTTTTTTATCAGCCTGTGTTTCTAATCTCTCCCAACCTCTTCATGCAGCTGCTCTGCTCACACCCCTCCCAAATCTGCATCCACCGCTGAAGACATGAATGAGCTTCTTGCTCCTTCTGCTGCTAAACCACCTCCTTCAGGTTAAGCCACCACAAGTGATACATGTGGTCAGACTGGAAAATTCTCACAGCAAACTTGCAGGAATGACTGTGGTGTGTGGGGAAGCCATTTCCTGGTCCATCCACTGCCTGCTGACACCTCCCCAGTGCCACAGGGTTGCAAGCGGCTGCCCTGCAAGTCCAACACACCTTGGGACTGGAGAAATGTGGCTCCTTGGGCCCAGAAATGCCCAATGGCAACACAGGCACATCACAGCTTGTTCACCACAGGCAGCAGGTGGCTTGTAGTTGTGTCTGAAAGACATGACGATTGACTTCTGCTCTTCATGTCTGAAGGTGTTTAATAATACTCTGCTTAAGAGTATAATGGTGCCTTTATTTACAGATCTCTACTGCAGAGGTCTCTGAAGGGCAGTTTTATATAGCAAGAATTATTTAAAAGGCAGTTTGTCTTTGCTGGTGCTGGCTGTGTTGGCTAACCAAACAGAAGATGCACGGAAATGGTGCCCAGCGAGAATTGGCCAAGGGAAGGTATATCATTCACCTGGGCAGTGACACAGGGTGAAGGAGCGAGTGGATAAAATGGCACAGGATGATAAAGCCCATCATGCTTCCCTGTGCCACACTGCCCCTGCAAAGATGCCAACAGGTGCTTTCTGGAAGCCTCCGTTCTTCCCAATGAACATCTCATTCATGAGAGTCCGCCAGGGACCTGCATGGAGTGGGTGTGTGTGGAAACAGGCTTATCTTTTTCTTCTGACGTGGAAAGCTGGAGGTGCATATCATGGTGGAAACAGAACACTTCCAACAGAGCTCTTGAGGCACTGAATTCATTAATTGCTCCTAACAAAGAACTGTCCAACGCACTGACCGATGCGTGCATACATTGCTTTCAAGGCAGTACTACTTCCAGCATGACTGAATCTGGTGCATTGCTCCACTGCCTAAGAACCTGTCAGGAAACAGATGCGTTGTTCCACACACACTTCTAAGAAGTTGCTACCATCATCTCTGCAAAAAAAAAGTAGTTGTAGTTTCCTGCAGAATACATTTTACAGAGGTTCCCAAACAGTCGCCATTCTGCAGCCAGTAAGAGCACGTTCCTGCCCATCAGTACTCACAGAGCAGCAGCAAGGTGCTTATCTGCTGGGTGATCTTATCCAAGTGGACTGTGCAGCAACTGGCAGAATTGGACAGCAGTTGGTAGCTGAACTCTGACCAGGCACTTGGGTTCATCACAGATGTGCAGAGTCACAGCTGCCAAACTCAGCAGGAGTCAGCAGGGATCTTTTCATTGACTTCATTCTGCATTACACCAGACCTTCAGGAGTGAGGTCAAACAGATCCACAGTCCCCAACTGGAGTATGAAAGAAATCCAAATCTCAGAGTCCCTTTTCGCTAATCTTACCTCCCAGAATGCTTAGGTCCAAATCCTCCTTGCATGTTTGCTGGCACTGCTGCCTGACCTCCTCCCTCTGCTCCCTGCTCAGGGGCAGACCAAGTGCCCACACTTCACCTGCACCCCAGGAGTGCAGACCCAGTTTGGACACTTCTTTTTGCTGGGAAGGGTTAGTGGTTCATCTTTCTGTCAGTGGGTCCGGATGCAGGCACAAAAGCAGAAAAGGATAAAGTCTGCATGCAGACAGAGCCCAGCAGTGAGCTGCTCACAGCCAGTTTTGCTGCTGCTGTTCAAAGGCACAGAGATGTCTGTAGCCTTTGGGCTGCTTCCATCCCAGCAAACTGTGTCAGAGACTGACGCCAAGGCTTGTATTACTCACACCAGGCTGAACTGACCTCAGAGCAGCCCGGCTTCTCAGCCAAAAGCATGAGATACCAGGAGGAGCAGACAGAAGTCTATTTCTAGAATAACTTCAGTTCTCCCAGTTCCATCAAAATAGTAACTCTGAAAGTGTGCCTTGCAAAAATGCATTCAGATCAATTGCCATCATGTAAGGATGGGTACAGGTACCCAGTAACTCTCACTTCTTATCTCTTAGGGTGATCTTAAGCAGCACTGAGCTTCATTTCATGTGTAACAGCGTAACTGGAAAGACAGTAAAGTCCTTTACAGCCTTGAAAAAGTGTCAGGGATTTTATGTATTCACTGAGGCTTGGAGTTCAAAGGTGAAGACAATATCACGCTTTGATATACCGAGAGTCAATCATCATCTCATCTCAACTGGAAAACAAATGCCTGGGAGGGTGTGTGGGGGGAGTTCAATTCAAAGCTGGTACGCATGGTAAACCCCCTAATCCCAGCACCTGTGATAAACGCTATCCAGCACTAGCAGGTGGAATTCAACTTGGCTGGCACAGGGCACAGGAGGATATAAATGTTTTTGGGAACCTCCCATTTCCTGGGGAAGACAGTGACATTCACAGTGTCAGCTACTTCAGGTGTCAACCTCCTGGGGACAAGAGGGCCATCAAAGAGTACAACTGGTAAAGGAAGTAATTATTATGTAATGTTTTTTAAAAAATTATTATTTTTTTCCTATTTTAAACTGCTTATGCTTCTCAATATACTGTATCTCCCCTAACGCGACTTTAGATCAAAGGTAACATGCACTGACTCACTGAGTACCCTGAGTTGGAAGGCACCCACAAGCATCACCAAGTCCAATTCCCGGCTCCACACAGGACAATCCAAATTTCAAACCCTGTGTCTGAGAGCAGTGTCCAAACGCTCCATGAACGCCATCACCTGGGGCCGTGTCCACTGCCCTGGTGGTTCCATACCCACTGTCCCCTGGTGAAGAACCCTTTCCTAACCCCAACCTGATTCTCCTTGAGTTTTGTGCACTCCCCTTACTCTGTCCTTTTCACTTGAATCCACCAAAACATCCAAAGTTACAGTTACTTTTCACAGTTTTCCTGAGGTGACATGGCACAACGGTCTACTTCAACAAACAGGTGAAACTGGGAGCACTCTGCTTTACATTTTAGTCCAGGACAATGAACCTTTGGGAGGAAACTGGACTTTGCACGGAAATGCAGAATCCAGAGCTTCCCTAAAGGTTTTTAAGCTCTAGTTGGCCAATTACAGGCCAACCCTATTGCTTACGAAGATGGGGTACCTAAATAAACCCAGGAAGTCTGATTTGTGTAGCCCTCCTCTTGCATGCAGTTGGAAGAGTCAGATGATTGCTCCTGACACTTCTGCCAGTCAGTGCCATCAGAAAGCAAAACAATCATGTTGAACAGCTGTATCCCCTAACACATTTGTTTCTGATATACCAGTTTGCTACACTCTCCTAAAAAAAAAAAAAAAAAAAAAAAAAGAGGGGCACGTTCATTTTCCACACTCCTTCAAGTAAAAAAAGATGTATAAAGGTAGGTTTGGTGTGTCTGTCTCTGTCATTAGACACTAAAATCACTGAACCAGTTATCTTAAACCCTTCTAGGATAGCTGCTTGCCCAAGACTCCCACTAATTTGTGGAGGGAGAAACAGGAACATGCACTGATCCACATTTTAACAGAGTCCTCCACTATGAGACCTGAATTCACAGATGCTTCAAATCTTTCTTCGACCTCAAGCTACATTACATAGAAATAGGCATGTATGCAAACGATCCATAGTAGGAGCATAGTCGTGCAGCACAAAAAATAATGTTTGGAAAAAAGTTTTGGTGACACAAACCTGGTGGACACGCTGCTGTGAAAGGTATCCATCCACAACAGCAAAACAGACGCTACTCAAGAGGATGTCAGATGCCTCAAGAAACTCTTTGAGAAAGTCAGATTTTGGAGTGATCAACTGGCTTTAAAGCTGCCGTCATGAGATAAAAGGCGGAGTTAAGGGTATGATTACTGATTTCCTTGAGGAAGCACAACTAAATGGCTTCTGGTCAGCGCCAAATAAAAGTTAAAACACTTGGTAAAATAGGAAGTAGGAACCTGTCTCTGGTCCAGATTTTGTCCTGTTGATACAATGTCTCTCCACTAGAGAAGAATTTAATCCATTAGATTCAGGCAAGCATGTATAAATAAGCAGCCTGGATTTTCTGTGGAATCAGAAATACATTAATTAGAACGTGTTCTGCAGACAGTTTGAAGCAGTCATCCATTTTTCTCCACTTCATCAGGCTGATTTGTTTAACAGCATCACAGCATACATCTTAAAATCCTAAGGACGAGATCAAACCATCTTGACTCCGGTGTGCTCTCCAGCCGGTTGTCCAAATAGTGGCAAGAGGTGGCAGAGCAACAGTTCTAAAACCAACAGTTTGTGCCTGGTTGACCCAACCTGGTCTCAGACAGCAGTGTCTGCCCTCACTGCTCATTCTCCTTCACCTCACCGCCAACAATGCCCGGTGTATTTTGCCGGAGAAACGGCAATGCCCAAGGGGACAAACGGACATATCCAAGGGGATAAAGCACTTGCTTTATCATGCTCTAACAAGAGAGGGCTGTGGAGAGGATCAAGCTTCCACTAATTCTGTTGAACCAGAAGCTGCCCCAGTGCCAACATGAGCATGAAATTTGTAAGGAAGCCCATGCTGGTGTCATGCACTCCATGTGCCCGATGCTCAGGCAGAGACACTGCTGCATTATGGATGCAAGGCAGCTGGTGTGAGGCCCCTGCCCTGCTGACAATGGGTACTGCTTTGTGCCACCACTGACGGGTGCACATGTGGGGCACAGCTCAGCTCTGGCACACATGACAGCAGGCACCGACCATCTCCAACTGAGTGCAGCTGGCAAAGCACCGAGCATTTTTTACTGTTTTATTTATTTATTTACTTACTTATTTAACTGCTATTTGCTGTCAGTCTGGTGTCAGAGAGACCTTGATTTCACAACAATTTGGCCAACTGGTGACATACCTCTATAACTAGCAGTAAGATAGGTAAGAACCCACACAGAATTGGATGCTGAGTGGGATGAGAAGAAAAGTACAACATACAGAAGATGCAGTAGCAAAGACTGATCATGAAGTGGGTGAGCTTCTTTGAGACTACAATGTTGAGACATGTGCTCTTGGAAGATAAAGCCCAAAGGCTTTTAATTCAGTTAGTAATTGCTTTACAAAGAGCTATGTTAAACCACCTGAGCCCTGTTCTTTACTTCCTCCCTGCAATGGCTCACATGGACAGCAGAAAGACCAGGTCTCTCCACGCAGCCTTCACACACAGCAGGCACAAGACTAATGAAGGCAGGTGTCTTGGTCAAAGCTTTTCACTCTGCCAACATGGGCACTGATGGTGTCTGTATCAGCAGCCCCCAAGGGTTGAAACTATCCAGTCCTCCCTGCCTTGCTTTACCAATCCATCCAGGTTTGCTGCTGCATGTATAATCTGCAGCATTTCTGGATGATGACAAATCACACGTAAAATAGGAGAGGAATAAAACAGCATAATGAAATTTTATTCTGAAAATATGGCAAGAGTCTAAGGCACTTCAAACGTTTAAATACACATGACTAAAGTGAATGTGACAAGGTAGTAGCATTCCATAAATATGCACCGAGAACTACACTCATTTCCACTCATGGGGAATATACAGCTGGTACCTCTAATTTTACTCTCCAATAAACATGAATGGAGCTTATACACTGACACAGTTAATAAAAATATGGTAACGTGACATGTAATTCTTCATGTAGTTTTTAATTACTAAGGAATATAAAATGTTGAAAATACTGTGCGAGTTAATTTTATAGATATTATCTTTCATATAAAAGTTATACATTATCCCCAATTAGCAACAAGTTACTTAGTGAACTTCTGAACTCACGAGAGGATCTATCCCCAACATCTAATCCAGTCACCCACCAGCTCAAGCTTCACTGAGCTCACTATATAAGCAACTGCAACTTCTCAATTTCAAAATAATTAAAAACATCAAAATTGTGTTGGAATGAAATTTATGAGAAGGATACTGTGATAAGGTTGAGGCACAGTAAATATAAATGTTTGAGAATGATTTAAAACAAGCCACCGGGACCCCCCTGCAAGGATAGCTTTAGACCTCTTAGGCAGTACATAACATAGGAAAAGGCAATCTAAAAGAAAAACAGCACTAATGCCAGTGTATGGAAAGATGAGCAGGTGAGCAAAAAGAACAGTTCTGGCTAAGGCTCTCAGCTGAGTACTACCTAACTATATGCTTGCTTCAAGTTTAAGGTTTTTTATCTTTAGCACTAGGTCTCTGCTTTCACTTTGCTGGTGAGTTCAGGCACAAGACAATTACATTCAGTATCTGTCTCAGTAAAACAGTAACATTTAGCAGCTTAAAGATGGCATTGCGATTTTTACAGGTATTCATGCAGCACTACTCAAATGTAGCTCTGTGGGTAGGACCGGGAGATGTCTTTCTGCTAAGTCTAGGAGTGCCCTAAGAAAAAGGAAAGAACAATTAATCACAAGGAAACCATTTTAGCCAACGACAGCATTCACAAAGCTCTCTGTTCAATTGCTTCCCTTCAACTGCACAATTAATCTTTTCTTTCTCTCCCCATTTTTGGAAGAACAGTAGTAGCCATCATTCAACCAACTAACCAAGAGTGAAAGTTGTTTAGACAGTGAAACGTTTATCTGTACTTGATCAGGAAATTAAGTCAGGCCTCTAAGAACAAGTGGGCATCCACCAGAACATCTAGGACAATTCCAACTCCAGAAACAGCTTTGTTTGTATGACCAGGTCAATAACTGGTATTACAACGATGCAAAAGCACCTCTGCAGGCTAGCCAGATTTGTGAACCTCGATGGTGAGCTGCTTTCACTGCTAGTAACAAGGCGGATGGTGGTACTGTTGGCCAGAAATCAGGCTAATGGAGTCAGTTTGTATTTAAAAATATACATTTCACTTACCAGCGTAAGATTTTGCCACGAATAAACCTGAAATTTCATGTGCTGCACAGATTAAGTGGGTTTCGCTTTTTGCTCACGTTTCACTAATACGGTCAGAACAGCAAGTTAAAATGTAAACTGCATTTGAAAAATTCAGTAGGTTGTGCACTTACCGGTGACTGGGTTTTGGAAAAGTTGACGTGTGCATAAAGGAGAACTGCTATGTCTTTATGTCCAGCTTCCAGGGCTATTGAAAGTGCTGTGCTGCCATCCTGAGAGAAAAAAAGGGAAGAAATAAGATGATTTTTTCTTGTGTCCTCTTACTGGACTCTTAAAAGCCCCAGAGCTCACAGAGAAGCAGAGATCCCACTGCTCAGATAGCTGAGTTAATTTAGAGTCTTATTCAATTTCTTATATTATAATTAAGTGACAACAAACCTTTGCACTTCTGTTTTATGAGACAATCCAATTGTCAAGAGGCCTCATAATTTCTCTCAATGAGGAGAAGAGATTATTGCTGAGCAGGAACGAGCATGCCATTATCACAACATTAAGTGTAGTGCTCTGAAAAAATTGTGATTTTGGAAGATTGGTCTGAGAGAAACTACAGTATCAGGAGTGTAAGAGAAGAGAGGGATAAGGGCTCATCAAGTACTATGGTAACTAACTGTTGAATTATGATAATCATTGTTATGTCCTAACTGCCATTAACACTTTAAACAATGGCATTCATAGTTCCAAATGCATGGTTCTAAATGATGGCAATCTAAAAACCAATAAATGAATTTTACTGGTCAAACAGTCACCTCAATTCCTCAGGAAGTACTATTTCTTTCAGAAACCACAGTCCTTGAAGCTCCTAAAAGCAGAGTGCCCTTACAGAGACTGCCTCTTACATAGGCTCCCTGACTGCAGCACCATTTCCAGCCACTGCTGTAGCTCTGGTATCAGAAAGGCCACCACCAGTATAAGGAAGATACAAACCATTTCTCCAGCCTTGGACGTGATAAGCAGCATCCAAGTGGAAAGTCTCCTTTTGCGACTACAGGGAGCAATTATAAAGAAACCTAACTGTCCTGTGCAGATTTGGGAGACAGAACATAATGCTTAACAAATTCAAGACAAAACTCCACAGCCCACACCAGGAAAAAACGAGGCTCACTTATTCTGGTATGGTAAACCATTACGAGAGTGGTGCATATTAGTAAAACAAAGCTCAGCTCACTACCGACCACACTGTTTGGAGAAGGGTCAGTCACATTCAGAATAGCTAGGGGAATGCTAAAAATCTCACTATCTCTCAGCACAAACTCATTATGCAGTGAGTAAGTGGCAGACAAGCTGTGTTTAGGCAACAGCATCAAGCTGCCTACTGGAATATTTAAATTCCATGTCCCCATAAAGGCTTTAGTTACTGAAGTGATTAATAGCGCTAACAGCATTCAGGCTGCATTAATCTAGACTGTCCTAAAAAGGGCTTTACAACAGTATACCCCTTTCTACATTTTCGCCTCAGGCAGCTGTTGCACACTGCAACTACACTGCAGAGGCTCATGTAGCAGTTAAGTCAACAGAAGTCATGCCTCTGCCACTCTACAAGTTTCAACCAGTAATGACCCAAACCCTCCCAAATCCCAGCTCCATTTCAGCGTTCTGAGGGGTGAAAGCAACAGGAAGAATTGAAATGTACCCAAAAGGTGGCGATGTTAACAAGAACACAAAACCAACTAAGCCAACATTTTCAACGCTGAGAACTCTACACATCAAATTCTCTGTGGACAGTGTAGGCTGTAGTGGTATCTGCAAACGAGAAATATGCCACTTGGCAATGAGGCCATAGCCCATATCTGCTTCTTGTCAGGACAACGTAGTGTAATGAGTGGCAGTCCCAAACTGTACTCTCAGAAGTTGTGGTGTGCCTACACAGTGAAAGTTCTGTGAGCACTACTTGCCATGACATAGAAAAACAAAGCAACACAGCCATTAAGTCACCAGATAAAATCCTGTTTGAAAATTGGAAGACTTCAGAAACAAGGAAGGGAAGTGAGAGGTGTATTTTACCAAAACCTAGCAAATGGTTTCTTTTCTGGTCACTGTGGAACTACAGCTACCCACAAAAAAGTGCTGCTGGGAAGGCCGGTTAGAAAAGCAAAGGTAACAACTAGGCAAATGACCAGAGCAGCTTCTATCATAAAACAGGATTCACACATTTGGTACTTTGGTGCTGCGAGTCAAGAGATTGCTGTCAGTAGACTTCAGCAGCTTTCCACCAAGCCCAAAAACTAAATCTGAAAAACATTCTGGAACAGAGAACCTATCTGGAAAGGCAACTCACATTGTCCTCCAGGGTGCCATTACACCCAGGCTGAGCCAGCAAAAGTTTGACTATTTCAACATGTCCATGTTCGCTAGCACACATCAGAGCTGTAGAACCCTCATCATCCTGGATATTGACATCTGCACCACAAGCCAGCAAAGCTTTAACCATATCTATTCGCCCATGACTCACAGCAAGCATCAGGGCAGTCTGACCAGCCTGTGAAAAAAAAGAGAAAGAAACAAATCACTGCAAAGACAACCAGTGGCAAAGCCTGCACATCTTCTGTTGTTGTTCTTGGCACTGTGCTTTCTCTTGGAGGTGCGGGGGAAGCATTTCTTTGTACAGGACTATCAGGTCTCTGCTTGCCATTATTTGAACATCTCATACATATCCAATATTTGCATAGCTGTTTAATAAATTAATGAAAACATCACACTCATTTCCAGATGTGGAGTTCCTTGGAAGGAACTAAATGCTGCAGAACTCGGAAACGCCTCCCATGATTCTATAATGGCTCTTTCATAGAATCATAGAATCACTCAGGTTGGAAGGGACCTCAAAAGATCATCAAGTCCAACCACAGCCTAACCATAGTACCCGAACTCTAACGACCCTCTGCTAAATCATATCTCCGAGCGCCACATCCAAATGACTCTTAAACACATCCAGGGACGGTGATTCAACCACCTATATAATTTCATATAATTATTTATGTAATTGCAGAAGACATACAGAATTGACGCTAAAGTGTCATTCCATGGCTCCATTTTGTATAAAGCAGTAAAAAGAAAAACCAACAAATATAAGCAAAGCAAATATTTGAACATTTGAAGGGTGAGAGTGAATGAGTGCAAAAGCCGTACGAATGGAGAAAGGAATGGAATGTGGAAGGAAAAAAAAGAATAAAATCACAGGAGTGGGAACACTGTCTCGTGAACCATTTGGCTGACCTGACTGGCTTTTGCATTCACGTCCCCACAGCTGAACAGCTCCTCCACTATCCTCATGTCCTTCTCAGCTTCCACAGCTGCGAGAGCGGCGAGCATGATGGGGGTATAGCCGGCCTTGTTCTGATGGTTTACGTTACAGACATCTGCAGAGGGATGAGATAATTTCTTTGGAAAGTAGGAACTCAAAAAGCAGCCATTGTGCTAACGAACTGAATAAACTGTTAGCAGAGCAGCCTACTACAGAAAAAAAAAGGCATCAATTGCTCTCATAATGGAAACGATTCAAGGAAAAGTGGAGGGGAAAAAATAAACAGGGGTGCTCTTGAGCCTGAGGAAGAAAAAGGATCCTTTTATACTGTGTGTGTGACACAAAAGAGAGCACAAAGACATTTTATATGTCATCATTTAGTTACGTTTTTTTATAAAAACAAGTGGTCTGAAGTTTGACATGACCTTCGGGGTCATGGGTCCAAATCCTAGGAACACAATCAGTACAATCTTTAAGCTCCTCTCCTGAGGGCAAGCCCACTGCAGAGTGAAAGCGGTCCAGTGACATGGCCAGTGGAAAAGCCACTTCTCAGTGCTAACATTTTTCCTGTAACTGGTGCTATTTTAAAGATCCGCAAGTGTATTTTGACATGTTCTGGGACTGCAGAAAAGACCTTATAATTAAAGGCTATTTCCAGCTCCACTGGAGTCAAATATTTTCAGAGAATTTGACTCTGAAAAAAAAGGTGCTCTGGGAACAAATACAAGCAAGTCACCTGACTAGTGCTAGAAGCTAAGAAGAGTTCTTCTTTTCAGTCACTTCTAACCTCCAAATCTCCATTCCTAACATTCTGCAGAAATCCAGCAGGTCTTGCTAGTTTACCAGAAAGCAGGGCTTTTAGTGTATTGGAAAGCAAGGGACTCAGACTTACATAAACAATATATCTAGGCCTAGGACTAAATAGCACCACAGGTACCTCAACAAAAAAACCTGTTTCAGGAAATTCTTCAGATTTATTACCAAGAGTATTAAAAAAAAAAAAAGAGAGAGAGAGAGAGAGAGAGAGAAAAGAACTCTGCAGAAGCACTCAAGTGCACGGCTAAGAAAATACACATTTTTCCACATTCCACAACCATCACCTGTCCTACCTTGCAATAGGTAATACAACCTTCCTTTCAGAAGTCTCTCTTGGGAAGCCATTCAAACCACAGAACATAGCACTCTCCTGCACATATTACTTCATGAGTAATTAATAATTGTTGAAATTTATGTTCTCCTTCCCTGACTAAACTACTTCAGCAGAGATGTATTTCCTGAGGTCACATTTCAGCTCCCACTCTATGTGGCTAATGAAAGGAGAAAGGGTATTTTCCTAATTTACTTTTTGGGTAGTGCTGCCTCGTGATGCAGGAACCTCCTGTCTCAACTGCTCTTCTTACCAAATGCATTAACACTATGCTCCTGGACTAAGAAGCTGCTTGTGCTACATGCAGACTGCAAAGCTCAGTGTGGTCACCACTGAGACATCACAAAGGTGAAGACTGAAACCTGAAGGAAAGACATCTTAAATCATTTTCCAGGTGATGATGTGTGCAGCACACTCCTGCTCACCTGGCACCAGCCATGGCTGTATTTTGCTGTTAAGAACTTCTGTTTACATAGGGATACACAACTGCTACAAAACAGCAGTCCTGACTTCCAGCAAAATATGACCATGCTCAAGCTGTATTAACACACCCCTTGAAGCAGATGAGCAGCCTCTTCCTCCCCTGCAGCCCTGCTGCTGCACTTCAGTATCTCCCTGACATTCCCTGCATTCCCCTACCACGAGTCACTCTTCCTAAGTGGCCCAGGGATTTCAAAGTGGTGTTTGCTTTATAGCTGAGGAAGTCTCTGCCTCTGTGACAGACAAGATGGACTATTAAAGCTGAGATCTCTATCGTTAAGGTCCTTGGTTATCCAATGCTGCGCTTTTGGATTTATGAACATTTCCAGCTTACAGGCAATGCATTTCAATCCCGCCACGCCACTGGCCTAGTTGAGCTGCACAACCATGACACGTTTTATAACTAGCTTTCAGAAAGAAACTTCAGTCAGGGAACAAAATTAGGCTTAAACAGATCACATCCACCTCTTGGTCGTGTTCTTGTTCTTGTTCGCTGCCTTCTGGTTTAGCACGTGTGGTACTATGTGTGTTGCATGGTGACTGAGAGAATGAATCCACAATGAAAAACAACAAAATGAGGCATCACCATGTTGTTCATCTAGCAGGGAAATACTCTAGTATGGCAAACTGCCACAATATTTCTCAGGAGAGCAGTAGAGACATGCCACACTATTGGCCAGAAACAGCTCTGTACTGCTCTCGTGAGATAAGGCCAAACTGATTTGAGTGTTTAACATGGATGTTTATATCTGAATGCATCTTTCCCCACCAGCACTCTACTTTTGGCTGAGCAGCAGCTGCACTGCTTCCAAAGAAAAATGCTGGAGGCTGATGCTGCTAAAGCTGACAACAGCCTGAGAGCCAGGGGTGTTTACTTAGGTGTTCTATTAACCCTGTGAGAGCCACCACTTCCAAAGCCAGCAGTAGAAACAAGGATTCTGTAATATCCAAGCAAGACACCATGTAACTATTAATAGTAAAATATTTTGCTGCTGGAGGAAGCCTGAACTTTTATCTTTCATTCATCAAGACTTCCACCTGTGAGAACTATAATAAAAAAAGTACGCCAGCAGTCAACCTACTTGCATCCAAAAGAAGCTTTACAATTTCAAAGTTAGAATGTGAGACGCTGTAATGCAGAGCTGTGTTCCCATTTCCATCTGCCACATTGATAATATGTCTGAGGACAGCAGGAGAAATCTCTTCAAAAGCATTTATGTAGTCTCCAACCATTTCAGGAACAGCCGACTTCTGACTTGAGACGCGAAACCACTCATGCTGGATGGTATTTAAACAAAACCTCTGCCAAAAAGGAAGACAGAAAAATTTACATATGGGCATTCCATTTAAAGGACTTGCCATACCACAAGTCAGATATGTGGGAGACAAGGCCTTTTTTAGTCAAACGTGGGAAGAAAGTATTCAGCTCACAAACAGTATGCATAGACTGAAGCTTTTCCCCTGACCAAATCGTTCTTCAAGATAAACCAATTCACCTCCTCTCACTTCACTGTATTTTCAAAAATGGTACATCTCTAAAGGCATTGCATTTTAGGATGGGGTTACCCCTAAAACAATACCAGGAGCAAGAGCAATGAGAACAGACATTTTGCAGGTATCAAAACAACAGCATGCAAATCCAGTAAGGTGCAGTCCTGCATACTATATCAAATATAGTATCAAATGCACAAAGTATAGGAGAACTGGCTGAACAGCAACTTTGCAAGACAAGAGCTGGGCACTGCAGGTGATCATAGACTGAACCTGCCATGAAACAGGCAAACACTGTTTTGTGATGAATAAACAGGTTAATAGTTTGCAGAGCATGCAATGGCATCTCTTCTCTCTGCCTTACACTGTGAATGCAACTGTTGGACTACCTTATCCTGTCTGATGACCAAACAGCAAGAAATATTTGCTCAAAATGGTTTCAAGGGTAAGCAGCAAGAATGATTATTAGTGGAGGAAACCTGGCGTACAGAAGAGACGGAAGGACAGGAGATGCTCTGCTGAAAGAACAACCATGGAAAGGAACACAGTAACATTTTCAGAGTGAAAAAGGCTGTTGTAATGAGAAAAGAAGAACCAGTTTTTCACCTCCAGGATGGGCAAGTGAAGTAGTAATGGACTTAAGCTGCAACAAGAGATGCAGGTTAGACGCTGAGGATAAACTCTGCCACTGGTATGAAGGAGTAGGAGCCCCATAGGCCACACAACTGTCTGCTGGGAGCCACCTAGCTACAGCAGTCCCAGCCATGAGCCACAGGGGCTTCTGCAGCTGCAGCCAGCTCTTATTTTCTAAATCAGTTTCTCAGCAACTGGAATTCATGTGAGGATCACCATGTCCATGCTCTCTTCTCACAACCTCTTACTTGCAAGGTGACCAACGAGTTTAAGAACAATTCTACAGAGAAGATACTCAGCATGCTTCTCTAGCTTCTAGAGATAAGAGAGAGAGTATCTGTACCAGCAGCCCTAGAGGGGGCTCATGTCTGGTGAAGGCAGAATATTTTACTTTCATCTCCATCAGCATTCCTTCATAAAAGCTTGTAAGGTCCAACTCATCTGAATTAAGAACACACATACAATGAGTTGAAACATGAAAGTGGTCACAGTGACACAGTACAACTTTTGGGTTCTTTTGGTTCTGTTTATTTACTTATTTTATAAATTTCCTAGTGCAAAATATCACTTAGAATTTATTCTTTGTAGTCACAGTATCACAAGCATAACTGAAAGGGACAATTTTTTATTCCAGTCATCTATGACATCCCAATAGGTGTGGGCTTCAGCTCTTTCTAGTGTAAACAGCTACTCAAGAACTGAGGGTATTGGAAAAGGCTGGGGAAATTTATACAGATCCCTAACTGTACTAAAGTTAGCCCTTTTTGGACAAGACTTCTTTATCAGCAGTCAGACAGAGAACAAGAGCTGATTAGTCTGCCATTTCCAGCTACAAAGCACCACTTGTGCTGGCAAATACTTTAAGCTGAAAAAAAGAAATGTGTAAATTCATATCACACTTTCAAGGCAGAGATTATCACCTGATTATGCAATTTTGGCAATTTCAACTCCAACTGGGCCCAAATGCCTTTGTTCTCTGAATGCCTGAACTGTTCCTGGAGGACTGACGCAGAATGAAATTATCCCTCACACCTATATTAACCCACCTTTCAAAATGTTCCTGACACGTAAGTGTCAGAATTATACACACACATTAGGTTCTCTGGGAAGCTACAGAAGCTGAAGCTCCATAATAGAGGAGACTGGCACTGGATTCCTGCATTTCACACCACAGCACCATCACAGCAGATGCAAAATGCAGTTTTATATCACTATGTGGTGACCAGTGTTTGTTTGCTTTGAGATCATCCTCAGAAAATAGCACAGGCAACTCCTATGCAGCAAACACAACTCTGTTTCTTGAGGCAGTATTAGCAACAAATCCTCCACTGTCCCTGCTGCACACTACACAAAAGCTACGAGCATACCAAGAAAGACAGAAGGAAGTATGCATCTCTGTCTTTAAGAAGAGGCAGCTTGTTTACGTTCAGAACAGATCCTGGGCTTCTGTCATTGCCAGAAACAGCCCCCTCATCCCATGTGTCTCCCAGTCTGAGGACTGAGTGCCATCCGCAGCAGGGCTACAGCAACGCTACAGAAATAACACAGGAATGCACGGATGTGTTGAACTGCACTTTCACATTACTATTTTTACATGTGTGCTTACGGACAACGACACTGCAGCACATCAAGCACAAACACATTCTCTAGACAAATGTCTCCTGATAGAAAAAGCATTTAGCGACTCCTCCAGGAAAGAAGATATCCTCTTCTGTCTAGCCACTGTGGTTCCAGCCATATAAAACAGAAAGCTGAACCTCTCTATAATTTCCCTGTGTAGCACAGCAAGAATTTTGCTTGGTATTGCTTACCACATCTTTGCTGGTCAATGCCTTGGGGTCATCAATGTTGTTTTTCAGCAAGTGACAAGCAGAAAGCATCTTTTCACTTAGTTCATACCTGAGAGACACACAGCATAACACATGGCATATTTAAATTCTCCTCTCAGCGTTTCAACATCAAAGTATTTACCTTTCTGAGAATTATGGAGGAATGTGAATTTCTGGGCTGGCTGCAAGGCAGGAGCTGTTCTGGTAGCCCCCTTCCGGGGCTGGGAGATGCTCCACTTACCAGCTTGCATGGACCATGCTCAGTCCCATGTGGCTCCACAGGCTGCCACTTCTCACACAGCTCCACCAAGCAGCCAGCTTGAAAAGAATGGACTTCTCACATACATGAGGCCACCTAAATCACCCCAGTGCCCCTCTCTGCCATCGCCCTTTTTCAGGATGCACCCTACCTCTCCCTGATCTCCACCTCCTCGGCCTCACACTCCAGGGGAGGCCCGTCCTTCGCCGTCCCTGCAGTGCTCGTCTCTGGGGGGCCAAGCACAGGGTGCTCCCCGTCTCTACCACGGCCATGGGGATATGCGTGGCCCTCACACTCTTCCTCTGAGTCCGAGGAGGAGCTCTCCTCAGAGCTGGAGTCATCACTGGATGTAGTTTCATACCTGGGGTAGGACAAAATGCCAGTTCAGCCGTGTTTAGTAATGTCTGGTACCCACCTGTCTTCTCTTCAGAAAACCAAAGGCACTTAATCCCTTACTAAACACCAAGGCAGCTTAGAGGGGCTTTTGTTTGTTCGTCTCATGTTTTGAAAAGCAGCAGGTATTCAAACAACTTTCCCAAAGCTTATCCTAGCAGACACTCAATGCAAAAAGCACTTAGGAAGGTATGAATGCACACAGAGTACAATCAAAATAAGCCACCCCAATTCGAAAGCTCATTTTTAAAACACCACCACAATAGGACAGCAGAAACCCACAGCATGACATCCTCTGCTGCTAGCTATGGGAATACTGAGAAAGCATGAGGAAGCCATTCTTGTCATCGTGCTTTTTCTTACCTGAAAACAGCAACACCAAATTACTCTTTTTTTTTTTTTTTTTTTTAAATCTGAGAGATTACTTATTAAATTGTCACTGCCAACTGAGATCTCTTCACAGATCCCTTCATTCTGTTGCTGTGATTACTACAGGCATGACATGTAATAAAAGAAGGAAAAGTTTTTAAAAATGAAAGTCTTCACAGCCTATCACCCTTGCTTTAGCTCACAGATGAAATTACTTGTTTAGAATAAATTATATTGTTGCTTTGGTAGGCAAGTAGGAGAGGAGCTTCTAAATACAACAGCCATAATTTTAACTTTTTTTTTTTCTGTGAAGATCAGAAACACGCTGATGCTTTAAGCAAAAAATAAATGATTTGGATAATTACAATGCTGACTGTAAAGAATAGCCTTAACTCACCAGCTGTAATGCCTGATCAATTGATGTACTGTGGCGATTTTTCTAATGCACAACAATGATACATGAATCACAACATTCCTCCACCAGGAGTAATATTTTTAGCCAATACGTATGAAATGAAGTAATTGCAATATTTAGGCTATATACAGCACCAAGCACTTTAATAAGGAAAACTTAAGGAAAGAGATCACAAAGCTATATAAAAACAACCTGGTGAAACCATTTCAAAGATCTTTGCAACATCCTGCAAAGCTGAAGTAATATTTCCGTATTGGTTTCACAAAGATTCTGTATTTATCTAGCCCCAGACCAGAAAAGTTAATTCTTAGGCAAAGCCATTCCTTCCTGCATTGTTTAACAGCACAATGCGGCACTTGTCAGCTGCCAAAGACATACTGAAGTTTGACTTACTGAGAGGCATTCCTGTGGCTCTCGGAGTTTGCTTTATTTTCCCACTAAATCTGGCAGTGACCTAAGGTACAGGTACTCCAGACTGACTCTAAGTACGACATGCAGCTTCCACTTTAGATAACACACACACATACACACAAAGGGTTCATGGAGGATTAAGATGAGCTGAAGTGTTCAATTCTGTCCTCCTACCCTTAAACTCAGTGGATGTGCCCCCAGACAGAAGGACAAAACCCAAGCATAAACTCACAGACTTTTCCCTTTCTTTCCCACTGTGACAGCACTGCAATTACTCAGCTAGACAGATGTTTCAAGACAGGCTCCTTACCCGCCATTAATGCCGACAAACTGCAGGTTCTTCTTAGTGTTGCTCAAATCCTTTTTTCCATCTCTTTTCTTCATGATGGACTTGAGTGTGTTTTCACTGTTACTACATACTGTTGAAAGACAGGCAAAGCACATATTTCAGTACAAATCTGTACTCAGCTTTGATGGCTGCAGCTTTCAGTTTTTCAAAACAAACAGCTTGCTGTTTAATTTATCATCTGAGCAGGGCTTTGAGATCCTTTTATATACACTGTCACATCATTATATGCACACTGGAAATAGAGAGCACTTTCAAAACCAACTCTGTAACCAGAAGACTTACAGAGTCTAGCTCTCTTACCCTCCAACAGGCTGACAATCTTTAAGATCTTTCTAGAAAACTTTAATTTTTTTTTTTTAATTTGCTGCCTGAGGGAGATTTTCAGTTCTGAAATGGATTATTCTGCTCTGTCAAGAAAATCTTAATTCCTGCTGTCAAATGACAGCAGCTCATTACCAGAAGTAACTCATTAGTATGAACGGCATGATTAACAATAACCTATTCAACAGTGTGGGGAGTTTCGGTCAAGGTTGTTTTTTTTAGAATTTTAGCATTAACCAAAAATAATTTTTACACCAATCTGCAGACAAAAAGGAGGAAAAACTTCCATACAAGTTCAAGTTTCGTTTTGTTGTGAAGTTATTTTATTAACCCCTTCTCTCGCAGTACATTCTCTTTGTGAAAGCGTTAAATGGTATTTCACTGACACACTGAACTCTTTCACTTAAAAATTAACCAGCACCTGGACACAAAAGGCACAATTTTCCCTATAACTTCAAGTTTTTCTGCCTTCACTGTTTTGGGAATCCTGAAGACCTGCTTTAACTGTGTTTCATATTCAAACTCCATCAGCATGATGAAAGGTGAATGCGAGCCAGTTATTACCATAAAGGCCAGAGGCAAGCTGGTCATCTGTCAGGTTAATTGCAGCTAGAGTTTTGTCCTGAGAAGAAAAGGACTTCCTTCCCCGAGCAGCCTCCACCAGAGGAGTCTTCTTCTCCTCCTGAGCAGGCACTACGTCCTGCTCCAATTTCAGCGCTCGCAAATTTGAAGTTAAGTGGGCGTTTGCAAGCTGGCCGTGAGGGATGTATTCCAAGGTAGCACCTGTCGGGGGAAGACAGCATGGATCATGGAGAAGTCAGACCAAATCCTTTAGGGCAATACTATCATCATCACGAAAAAAGAAAAAAAATGAAAAAAAGAATGAACTGAAAAGAAAAAAAAAAGGGGGGGGGGGGGGGGGGGCAGCATTTCATTTGTGCTTTGTAATACCCTGTTATGAGGAGCCAGCAGGAAAAGGGCAACTGCTTTCAGAAACTGAAAAAAACCAGCTCCAAGCTTTTCTTTCCAAGAAAATATACAATGCAAGGAAAAACCATAAAGATACTGCCTTCAAAAGGGATGGCAGGAACATCCCCCCCTTTTCCTTCTCTCTCAGTCCTTCAATGGAGCATAGCTCTTGCCACCTGACTCAGGAAAGATTCACTGAGCTGCTCCCTGCTGACCTGCCTGTCAAGCAGGATTCCTCTTGGAAGAGCTGCACCCTCTTTACTTTTCTTTTCAAAAAGAAAACCAATTTTTCTACAAAAGCAGAAAGTTTTCAGGAAACTTTCCTGTTTGCTAGCATGCCAGTAATGCTGAAAGTTATATACTCTATAAATTTTGAGATAACTGCAATAAATTCCCGCCCATTTTATATATATATATATATACACATACAAACATATTTAGAAAAGGACTGCACTGAGCTAGTAGCCACATTTAAATCAAATCCCAAACATTCGCCTTGTACATTTTTTTCTAATTTGCTGGCATCCTCTCTTTTTTTTTTCCCCCTCTGTGTGTTTAAAAGGCAGCACTAATTACGCACAGACCTTTTTATAGATTCCCCTGGAGCTCCTCCAGCTGTGCTATTATGACTGCTCTGCAAAGCTGCACAAATACTTCTGTTTGCAAAACATTTTTTATTATTTTTTTAAAACGCATACATTATTCCTTAAGTAATCTTCCTGGTATTTTGAGGGGAAAAAAAGCCCTGGGATTTAATTTACTTTGAAACATTATTGCTCTGTTTCAAAGGTTGTTTAAACTCCCAAGGGAGGCAGAAATGGCTTCTTCTTTATATTTATAAAGAATTAAGCTACAGCTTCCTCATTCAGATAGAACTGTGACACTGAAGAGGACACAAACGTGATGCATTAATGCAAATCTCAAGTACTCTCTTTTATAACAAAACATGTCTGACATCTTCATTGCTCCTGTTAGACAGCCTTTCCCTCTTCTGGTTTCATCCCACTTTCTTTCCTCTGTAAAAGGACACAGCATATTTCATCTCTGCAAATCCTCTAACTTCACTACAAGAAGTTTTTTCCTCTGGCCAATTCCCATGCACATCCCCCAGGCTCTGCATTTTCAGCCACATGCACTTCTAAGGTGTCTCTTCCAGTCACTGGACCTATTGCCAACTCCACCACTGCTTACAAGCTTCTCCAATCTACAGTAAAATGAAACTGATCCTTGATCACATTTCTGCCATTGTCAGTGCCCAGCAAGAACCAGCACCGGGACACTGCCAGTCAGCTTTCACCCTGCTGCCATCTGATTACTAGCAGAGACAGGCAGGCTGTCTGCTGGTGTGGTATCAGCAAACACACTACTACAGGCTGCATCACTGATCAGACACCAAAAAGCTTTTGCCCCATGGGAAGCTGCAAGCTTTTCTCCAGGATGAGTTTCCCTTCACCGAGGGCAGGATGTCTCTGCCAGCCTCAAGCCCTCTAGTGATGAGCTGATACTTATACAAGACACAAGGTAGGCTGAAACCCTCTGTCCTCTCATTGAAATGCTGGGTGAAGGCTAGAGTAAGCCCCAGGGTCCAGCAGCAGCACTAGCCCCTGCAGCAATGCCTCCGCATGCCCAGACTGGAACAGCAGTTCCCAAAACTCAAAAGCACACCATGTGGCCACATCCAGCCTTGCTTCCCCACCCATCCTCACTTCACAGCAGTGACTGAGATTAGGTCTCTTCCCGGCGGTGAGCATTACCCCTCATCAGCCAGCCATAGAACCACGCAAGAGGGATCCATTAATGTGTGGAACACTGAGCCAAAACCAACAGATTTGCAAACTGAAAAACAAGGAAACCACCTCCTTTCTGTCCACTTGCTTGGAGCAGTGACAGCCCTAATTAAAGACTGCCAAACAAAGTAACCACTTCCCACTGCTACTGTTGGTGGCTGCCTTGGCCAGCCTTGTCCGTAGGTTATAAATACAATGCTGGTGCTAAGCCAACAGCCCTGCCCTGGCGGCTGGGCTCAGCCAGCCCCTCTGCACCAAGATGCACTTCACCTAAGAGGAGGATGATGCATGGCAGGGACGCTGGTGAGGCTGGCACAGGCTGGGCCGCCCCTTCTCCTCCAATGCAACCCCACCCCAGCTTGTCTGGCACATGGTGCAGAAGGCAAGTCCGCTGGGCTTGCAAAGCAGAGCAGCAGTTTTGGACAAGAGGAAAAATAAATCCAAGCCACTCCATGTGCTTCAACCTTTACACACTGACCACTGTGAGAGGGACATGGAGAAACAATGCGAGGCTGCTTTAAAGCAGGACCTGTATCTCTGCAGATGCAGCAGTGCCTCAAAAGTCACTCTGGTTTGTCAGCTGAAGCCTCTGCCAGGCATCACGACAAGCAGCAGGGCTCTGACAAGGTGAACAGATGGCACCTGGGTGCAACCTGCTACATCCATAAGCAATGTCAAGCCCAGCAGCAATATTGCCTCAGGGCCATCTGGGTTCCTCTGATGAGCCTCCCTTCTAGTGCCCTGGGGCAGAGCTTTGGGTAGGACTCAAAAGCAGAATGGCAGTGAGCGGACTTCCTTTCCTCTGTGTCACAGCCTCTCTCCTGGCTAAACCTGCCAGTGATGAAATAAATCTGATCAAGACAGGTTCATGGTGTTATCTGGGACATCTTATCTGTGAATTGTGATGAACAAAAGGGCCCTGCTTGGCCTCCTGCACCTGACAAAAGGGTCTGACAAAAAGGTGTGAGGAGAAGCACACAAAAATAACTTTGCCTTAGAAAACTGGCCAGTACATCCACTCTCCCAACCCAGCTGTAAGACATGAGCACTCACTGTGCCTACAGTACCCAAGGTTCAGGGAAAGAAAGCTCAGGACCCAACGCAGCATTAATGCTGTAAGCTATTAGCTAGCATTTAACACCAGCTTTCAGTTGCTCCCCTTTGCAAAACAGCCTGCATCTTGAAAAAGATGCTTCGACAGCAGCAGCTGAAAAAGGGATCAAGGAAGCTGCTGTGCTCCCCAGAACCACAGCCAACAATTCAAGGATCAGAAACTGTCATGAGCCAAGTCCCCCCTTCCCTGTCCAGGCTGCGGGCGGGGGGCAGGGCTGGATGTGCTGCAAGCTCCCCACGTGCGGAAATGAAGCCCTGAATGAAGATTACCATGAGTCCACATGGGCCTTAAAATAGACTTTTCATCTCAGCTCACACGGATCTCAGGCATGCCCGCTTAATCTCACTCTGCCTGCAAGGAGCACTGCCCTTCATCCTCACCAAGAGACGCTCAAGGAAGCTGTGGGGCAAAGAAATGAAAATCTCACACAGAATCCTTCCCAGCTGCCAACAGATCGATAACAGCCATTCCCGCTGCCAGGCTGCCATTCAGATACACTTACCATGCTGATTTCTGTTATTGTTGTGGACAGACAAGGCAAATTGTACATAAGGTTCTAAGTACTGGTATGGTGCAGTTAACCACAGCTGGTAACTGCCAGGAATTTGTAACTGTATTCTGCAAACATAGTAAAGGATCTTCGAAAAGTTCAGAGGTCATCTAGAAGCGTGGTAAAACAAGAAACTTGCAGGCTTCAATCATTCGTAAACCCACGTGCAGAAAGCTACTCTCATCCATTTCAGAGGGAGACAAGCGACTTAAAGTTTCTTCATCGGTCCAGTCCCAGTGGTTTGAAGGAACAAGAACACCTGTTTTTAATTCTTCAGAAGGAACTTTCTCTCCTGAATCACTTGTGTTCCTTTGGTACATCCCATCAGTTTAAGCCAGAGGGACAGCAAAACTGCTATACATCAACGTCAGATTAACACATGCCATCTCTGGCACCTAAGAACTGTTTTTGTTACTAACACGCTACTTCCTTTCCCGACTGCAGACCTCACCTCCCATCTATCACAGCATAAGTAGCCATAAAGACATGAGGTAGGCTGGTTGACTAAACTGGCTGGAACAAAACGTACTTTTTTCCCCCTGGTTTTGTTCTCAATTCATGGCAGCCTGTTAAAGACACCGTATGACTGCTGTCTGTAGTATATACAGCTACAAAATTTGTCTAACATTCGGCATGAATTTTTCATTATAGCACTCAGCTCACTATGAAATTACTGCAGTCAAGAAATGATCTACGGTAGTCTTTAAATTTACTATGCTGCTTCCTCAATAAGTTATTTTTTCACGTAAACTTTAGTCCAGTTTCCATTTAGTCTCTGTATCAGAACTATTAACGGAAAAAAACAACAACATTCTACTAAGGTAAATAAAGAGGCAGTGATGTGCAAACATGCCCTGTTTAAACATTCACAACAACTGACATTAACCCATCAATCTCACAATTGTGTTATCTTCAAAAGAATAACTGCATTTTTCAGCTAATGTAGATCAAAAGGCAGCAGATCTAAAATTTCAGAACAAAAAATTGCTACATGTGGCCTCCTTATATAAGCTGAAAGAAGACACAGTCACTTCAAGCCCTGGCACAGCCAGATGCTGTAACTACCAGCTGCTCCCAGGGACACTGCTCCTTTTTAATAGGTTGCTCTGAAAGTAATACCTCCTATTTATTTTCATGGTAACAACAACAGATAGAAAGAGCACAGTAACACTGTTTGATAAAGCAAATTCTCAACTACAAAACACTTGCTTTTCGGTAGCCACCACCATCAGCTGTGTGTTCTCAACAGCGATGAACAAGAGCCTGCATGCAGCACTCATAATCATTTGTATCAGCAAAGGTTTCACAGCTGCTATGATGGCATCACTGCTAGGAAAAAGCTGCCCACAGGGTCCTTCTTTCATCAACCCAAACAGCTGGAAGTTAGGAGCACCAAACCCAAACTTTATGGTGTGGGTGGCAGGACAGACCAGCCAAGACTGGCAATATGCTTGTCAGTCTTCAAAGTGGCATGGGGCCTGGCATGATGCTGCAAGAGCAAGTTATCTTCTCTGGCCTGACTCTGGAAGTTCGAACCTCCAGTTTCATCAGAGCAGTGGTGTAGTAGTCAGAGATGATGGTTTGTCCAGGTTCCAGGAAATCTGGAAGCACCATCCTTTTCCTATCCCAAAGATAGTGCACATCACTTCATCCAATGAGGACTGCATCCTGAACTTTGTTGGGGAATTCACACATCACCACTCCATGGTCTGTCGTTCTGACTCTTACGGCGGTGACACCACATCTTGTCACTGGTAATAATGTGATCCAGGAAACTGTCACCTTCAGCCTTGTGTTGGTTCAATAGGCCCTGACAAATTTCCATACGGAGTTCATGTGTGAGCAATCATGGGACCCACCTGGTGCAAACGTTTCAACATTCCAACATTTCCACCATTGTCTACAACGCACTGAAGCCAATATCCATCTCCATCCACAATTCCCTGGCCATAATTCACCAATTCATGCAGATGAGCTGATTGAGATGCTTTTCATTCTGTGTTGTGACAGCTATGTATGTCCATGAGGAACATGGCTTTCACGTCACTGTCACCACAGCTGTAACACACCACCCACCACCTCATTGTGCTCATCTCCACTGGTTGGTCTCCAGAAACATTCAGTGAGTGTCAGTGAATGTCAGTGGGTGCCACTTTTTCCACATGGAGGAATACGACACACTTTTGCTTCATGTGCACTTCCATGTCACATGCCCTTCTGTCAAGAGTACTTCTCTGCTGCCATCTGTCACACACCAATGAAAATTAATGGGATATTGGCGGGAAGGTTCAGCCTCTGCTGCCGTACTACAAATATCCACTTCTGACATCATGGACCAAACTAATAAAATAGGAGGCAGTATTTTTGGAGCAAGTCTCATCGAAAGGCTCTAGCCTATCCAATTGTAAGAACCTCAGTTTCACTGTCATTTTCACTTCAGTCATCTTCTTCATGTTGAGAATTAGCTTTTCATCCCACACTGGGTTGTGAAGCCGGTATGCTGAAACATGAAATTGATTCCTTTAGTCCTGTTGAATTAAACAACTTAAAAAAAAAAAAAAAAAAGATGACACTTATTTGGGCAGGACAAGGGGAAACAGCCATAAACCGGAGCACAGGAAATTCCACACCAATATGCGAAGGAACATCTTCACAGTGAGGGTGACGGAGCACTGGAACAGGCTGTGCAGGGAGGTTGTGGATTCTCCTTCTCTGAAAATATTCAAGACCCACCTGGACACCAACCCATGCAGCCTGCTGTAGGGGGCCTGCTTTGCATGGGGTTGGACTCAAGGATCTTCGGAGGTCCCTTCCAAAGCCTACAATTCTGTGATTCTGTGATTTATGAAATCCTCTCTTGTCTCACACCAATACATGTGGAGCAAAGTGAAAACCACCCTATTTTCCCTGACAAGTGGTGGATTAAACCATCCCATGATGCTGAGCACAGCAATAATCAGCGCAATTTTTCTTTTTTTCCTTCCTCAGCTTTACCTGCTCCTCAGTTTATCTTCTCAGCTGATGCTTTATTGTATCTTCAATATGACAGCACTTCCTTGGAAAGACGGGAATCTTCTCACATTAAATATGCACAGCTGTGCCCGTTACCATGCGAGTTGAACTCTGAACAAAGCTCAATGCCAGAACATTGTGTTCCTGTGCCACAGCGTAGGGAGGAAACAGAGATTTTACCAAAGACACTCAGGCAGAGAAACTGGTATTCTCTCTAAGGCAGCAACTCAGAAACAAAGACACAAGCAAACAAAAACAAAACTACCATTTGCAATTTCTACTCTTTATTAGCTGTAGCAGAAATGAGGAAATAGTTAAACATTTTATGCTGCTACTGAATGAGAACTCTGAATGTTCTCATGATGATAATGATAGCAGCAATAAGCTTGTGTTAACACATGACCAAGGATGGCATGTCAAACCTCTTTAAAGAGGTTTATGGAGATTAACTTGAATAATATCTTTACAGGACAACTACTGACCAGATCTCTGCTTCTCTTCTGATACAAATGGATGGGTATTTAAAACAGAACAAAACCCAGCTAAACCCCTCAACTCCTAATACAGAGGTCACTACCATTTTCAAATGACATGGGAATTCAAGTTTTGCATACTGCCACTAGCAGCACGTCAGTAGATGCAGAAAAATGTGCAAGAGGCACCATATTCCTGGAGATGCCAGACAGACACATGTGAAGATGTTTCTGCACATCTGTACAGAAACCTAAATCTGATTAAGATACGCATCTGTGTCAAGAGCCAAAGCTGAGGGTTTCATTTAGTCACCTAACAGTAGGTAATTACTGTGATCTACAGTGGTATGCCAGCACCTTCAACAGACTCATGCCCCTGAGCCTCAGGCAAGCCCCAAGTCCTCAGCTGCACGGGCATGACCTATGCTGCTAGGATTAGGGCTACTGATCACCAAGGGACAGTCTCTTAAGACAGAAATTTTGTCATGCGGAAGAGTAATGAAATAAAAACACCCTTCTCCAATTCACTCCTGTTTTTTCATGATGAATGATGCCAAGGATGAGACGACCATGGCTTCGATACCTCACTGGTGGTACACACCAGCTTTGGACAACGAAAGGCATCCCGTACCACCACCCTTCCATTGTCGCTCTGCTTGCCTTCTCAGCTCTCAGTGAAAGCTGGAGTGAAAAATCCAGGAAGACCTTTTCACCAGATGGCATGTCATGTTTCCGCAAGCCCCATGAGCCTTTCCAAAACTATTTGATACCCACTTAATCCTCTCCCTCCAATCTTTACTTCAAGAAGTTACCTCCTTTCTTGCACATACCAGTGATTGTTTCAAAAATAATGTAACATTTCTGAGGCCAAGAATCAGTCATTTTCAGACCAAATATGCTCAGGAAATTTTTCGTTGCAGGAGCATAACAGTTGTTTTAAATGAACAATCTTGCCAATTACTTACCTGTGAAATACATTCACCTACAAGACTTCTTTGTGAAAAGTTCATGTAATTAAAAAAATTCTACAAGTCGCATTACACTTCTGGCTAATGTTTTGCAAAATGCATCACATGCAGTCAGACGTAACTTTTAGAAACTTGTAAACAATTCTTTAAAAATAAATGGAGAAAACAAAGCAGACTTTCTTCTCTTTTTGACCTGTAGTCTGGCTGCACAGAGAATAAAGATCAGTAACCATCAAGGTTTGTAACCCACATCCGTATGATCCAGCTGGACGGACATGGTGCCAGTGCTGGCTAAAATCATTGTGCAGAGTGGAAATTGGTTTGTCTAGGCAGCAGGTTTGATTTCCCTGACACCACTAGAGTTTCTCAAAGACAGCGCCTATGTAAATAGGAGCTGCTTAGTTACGGAAGTGAAGATGTTTATTTTGCAGCGAGCAATACACAGATTGCTGATAGACCACTTCCGAGATAATCCCATGTTGGGACTGCTTCTAGGAAGGGCAGACAGAGATGCAGCCCATGCCCCACTTCACCTGGTCCAGCTCTGTATCACCTGTACTGCCACCGCTGCTCACAAACCTTTAGGAATCGAGAGACCAGAGACACCTCTGCCCTTTCTCCACAAGGATAAATGAGAAAAATCTGTACAAAAAACCTAGAGTTTGACCGATGTGCAAACTCATATCTGTAGCTGTAACTTCTTAATTTCAACACAGCGAACTGTCCAGATGCTGCTGCATCAAAACTATATGCCTCAGAGACTGGTTCAGTACTTTTGCCCAACATGCACCTGCCTCTAGCAGGCACTTCCTAAGAAGCCTCTCTGAATACAACATTAATTATGACACTCCTGCTGCTAACCTGAAAGCAGCTGCTTCTGCCTCTGTGTTCAGCCTATTTTTTCTAAGAAGCCAGAGTTCGCGAGGCCATGCCTCTTTCAATAACTCAAACTTAATTTTTTGTACTTATACAAGCTTCAGATACATCAGGCTGAGATACCTGGAGTGGAAAAAGGGGTGATGGTTGAGTTCACACACAAGAGCCCCACACACACAAAAAACCCTATCCCAAACATAAATCAAGTGGAAAGACACTGTAAGAGCTCAGATAGTTCTGTATGGTACCAATCTGTGAGCACACACAACCCTTACTAGTCCTACTGCTTGCAGAAGTAAACATTCAGCAAAAAGCCTTCTGCCCCCCCCCCCCCCCCCCCCCAAAAAAAAGAAAAAAGAAAAAAAAAATTATGATCTGTAAAACCACAGAAACAAGCAGAAAGGACCTATCTGTAATAAACAGAGTATTTTCAAAATTAATAGGAAGAGAAGGGGAAACATTTCAGGCTTATGACCTCTTCTTATTCCAATTCTCCATGGGTCTAAACTGTTATAGCCCAAAGCGTGATTTATGCAGTAAGTCAAAGCATTTCTCACAGGGGACTAAAAATAAAAGAGATTTCACACACCACCAAGGATAATAACATTACATGTTAAAATAAAATTATTCCAAAGTAATTTTGTCAAGAATGTGAATCTGAATCCAAGCAAGAATATCTTTAGTAAAACATGATCCATTACTTCACTTGAGTCCAAATCCGTCTGAGTCTCTAGACCGCACACTTGATACTGTGCAGTAAAACCAGGGAAAGGAACTGAAGATTTACAGCTATTAAAAATCTGGTTCACTGTTTTTAAGGACATTCATGGTATTTGGTAGATACTCATTATTTATAAGAAGCCCAGAATATAAAATGAATACCAGGAGGATAGCAATATTGCAGATACAGTTATCATATTAAACGCGTATGGGCCAGGTATCATACGTTTTCTTTACTGCTACATAAATGTTGCTTATTGCTTTTCTATGGGAAGCTAAACATTTTACTTCACAGAATTAATGGATGGTTCAATTTAGCACATGAACATTGAAAATAACCAGATGTACCAAGCTGCCTTTTAACAAAAACAGGTAACTTTAAGACAGTAAATAAGCTGGAAGAGCTTTATATAGCAGTACACTAGCCAATATTATTATGTTGACATTACACAGTAGTTATTTTTTTTCTTTTTCTTTTTTTTTTTTTTTTCAATTCAGCACCCATCATACAGATGCATTTGCACGCATTTTTTCCATCTCCTTAACTTCTCATTATATGGAGAGACCAAGAAGACTCTAAGTCATTGCTAACCTCATGTCCAGTAAGCTAAGATTCATACACTTATAATAATAGTTATGTGGCTGGATTCACCAGCAGAGCATTCTTTTTTTAATTTACCATCAGTCCCTTTCTTCTCCCTCACTTCCCCCACAAAAAACCCCAACAACAAAACCAAACCAAAGCAGTCCAAGCAATCAAGCAAAAACCAAACAGAATGCAATGCTACCTCAGGGAACAAAGAAATCCCTCAAATTAATTGTATGGATTTTACAGTTAATACATAAAATGGAAGGAATATTTAAACCTCAATTCTTGCCTTTCCTGACTGTCACCAAAACCTCCAAAAGTAATTACAGCTTATGCCTTGCAAACATGAGGCTCTAATTAGGGATTAGGACAAACACTTATTGGAACAGAGAAAACTCAAGATGTGGTTTCTGTGAAGCCACTCTGGAGTTGCCAATTATAAAGCAATTGACATTGCTGGAAAGGGGAAAGCACCTCACAGCTCCCTGGCTGCAAAGAATAAGGAATGGAGGAAATGGGAGAAACGCTGCGAGCTCTGTGGAAACAAGTTAGCTTGTCACAGATTCTGAACGTGACTTACAGCTCTGCATAGTCCGACATAACATCTTAACTTTTTAAAACTGCATTCCAAATTGAAGGGAAGGACAACATTCCAGACAGACAGCAACTCTGATACGCTTAGTTATGAAATGGAGTCTGTGCCGTGGATGGGGTACCTACAAGTATTTCTCTTGTATATTCTGCATTCGATCACCCAGTCATCAGCCCCTTCAGAGCCTGGTTTCTGTGAGACCGGTAACCACCTCCCGTTCTTGAGATCCACTCTCCAGCAGTGGTCTGGAGAGAACAATGAACAGGCTCACCCTGCATCAAATCCACCTTCCGAGAAAACTACACACTTGCTTCTACACTACATGGTAAGCTTTTATAGCTGACAGAACCATCATGCTAGCACAGAGTGGCACAGACATATGCCAAACACTCAGCTTACCTGATGCAGTGCTTTTCTCCATGCACTGTTTCTGAAGGTCCAGGCTCCGCAGTTCCTCCGTGCTGGCATATTTCATGACAGAATTGATGGATGTGAGGGTACTGATCAGCTGTGAATTGAGCGAACCAATCTGGGAGTGTGGCTCACCAAAGGCTTCTGCCAATTCGCTGTAATTTTCCGCAAGCAGCATCTGCTGCTCCTGTAGCAGCTTCTGCACACGCTCAATGTAGTGATCCAAGCCTGTCCTCAGCTCAGGTGGAGGCAGTGGGCTTTCCAGGAGGTTGCTCACGGACTCGCACACTGGCTCACCCCCAACACCAATGCTCCTGGTACTGGTCGGCACAACCACTAGGGGCGGGGGACCGCAGGCAATGCTTCTCATTTTAAGACCAACTAGATAGTTCTCATGAACATTTATCTGCCCAACACCGCAGTCTTTGGTTTTTATCACAGACAGTTTTTCAAAGCCAGGGTGAGTGGAAAGCAAGGTCCCTACTCCAACCGAACGCGTTTTAGCAGATGCGTGTATGTCCTTCACCCGGCCATCCCCAACTGCCACAGTCCGCATCTCCACACTCACTGTGCTGGTTTGCTGGTCACGGCTGCTTGGAACAGTGTTGGTGCCACAGTCCACTGCCACTGGTGCCTCTGTACCGGTGCACCGGCTCACCATCTCCAAAGCTGTGCTGGTCTGCTGGGTGGCTGTGGAAGGCACAGCCATGACTGTGGCTTCTGCCCTGCACACAGTCTCTGTGGCTGTCTGGCGGGATACGCACTCCTTTGGGGCACAAACCATCACATCCACTGAGCAGTCCCCGCAGCCGATCGACCTCGTCTCCCGGACCTCCCGCACCGTCCTGCAGAGACTCAGGTCACCCACAGACTCCTCTGTGTTGACACCTGTCTCGCAGATGCTGGTCTCCACACCCACCTTCTTGTCGAGCAGCTCCACACACCTCCCCGTGCACTGGTCTCGCATCTCTGCCCTCTCCCTCACAAGCCAGCGGCTCATGAGCAGCTCAGGGCCCACCGCTGTGCTCCTTACCGCTGGCCTGCAGGAGGTGCCCACGCTGCTCATTTGCAAATGGCTGCCTACGGACGAATCAGCAACGTGCACGTGGTCTCCCACCATTTGGTCTCTCATTTGTACCACAGCCTCCACCATTCTGCTGATGACAAGGGGCCGAGCCATCACGGCTTTATCTACTTTTTTTCTAGATCCAGCCGCCTGCAGCTCCTGTTTTAATTTGGTCATTTCCCTGTCATGGGTTGTCTCCTTTAACTGAACCTCCAGCCTGTAAATCTTTTCCTTAAGGGCTTCAATGGTCTGCTGCTGAAGCTCTATTTCTTTCTCAACTTCTGTTGACAAGCCAAGCATGGCCTCTGTCACCCCAACCCCAGACTCTCTCATTTCTTTCTCTGTCCCCACAGCTACTTCTCTGTGTTGCCTTGAAGATCTGTTGTAGATAACCACATCGTTCATGTTTTCATCAGCACCAACAGCAACAGATCGGCTTTCTTTTGTCAGGCTTTCTCTGAGGTTCGATGGAACCTCATAGTTGCTGTCCTGGATTTTTTTCTCCAGAGCCTGCATTTCAGCAGTCAACTGCCTGAACTCCTCTACCCTCCGAGAGCTCTGCTCCGCACTCTCCATCTCATCCTCACAGTCGATATAAAGTTCTCCTCCTCTTCGCACCTGAGACAGGTGCTCCCACTGCTCCGCGTTCCCTGCACTGTACGATCTTTTTCTGAAGCCATACATGTCATTTTGACTGGATTTCCTTTGGCTTTTGAGTTCTGCCATCATATGCCTCTTTTCCTCCTGTAACACTGAGATTTTGACCTGCAGCACAGGAATGGTCTTTACTTGCTCCTCAAGCTCCTTGAGGCGCTTGAGGGCAATTGCCATTTGTTCCCTGATCTGCTGCAGATGCACCGGGCTCACGTTGGTGACTGGTGTGGAAATTCCTGAACTCATCGGGCTGTGCCGGATGGAACTACCCAAGGAGGAGCCGAAGCAGGCTCCAAAGTCTCCATTCCCCTGGTAGCCATTGTGGAGCTGCTGAGGCAAGTGACCATACCCACTGGACCCGACAAAAGAAGGCAGGGAGCTCGTTGAGCCCATGCCCCCAAAGCTGGAAAGCCGGGGCCTACGGACATCTCCTGGCATTATCTGCATCATTCTCTCCTGTTCAAGTCGTCTGCGTGTTTCCATGAGGGTTTTTGTCACATGGAGGTTGTGCCGAGGAAGCTGTGGGGAAGGAGGAGGGAGTTGCTTACTCTCGGGGACGGTTAAGTAGGAGGGAGATGCCTCAAGGGAAGCCAATGGTCTCACAGCCACAGATGAGGTTACTTGACTCCTTGTTGCCAAGAAAGACTGCTTGTTCTCATCACTGTTCGAAGAAGAGAGAGACTCTGTGGAAGTCCAGTCTCCACAGTGGCCACCAGAACTCTTGGTACTTGTGGAGGCTGGTACTGCTTTCCTCTTCTTTTGGATGTTTAATTTCTTAATGGTATTCCCCTTCTGTATATCGTCCACGTACTTCAGAAAATCCAAGTCTAGCTGGTAGCCGTAAGGTGTTTCCACAAAATAAGGGTATTTCTGTTCATTTTCATCTTTTCCATTTATAATAACTTCTTCTTTTTCTGGAAGAGAAGAGACAAAATGAGCACATGGGTAAGAAACTATGTCTCAGTAAACTAGGCTGCAACACTAACATGCCACGATGGGTGCTCACATCACTGGAGGCAGAAGCACAGCTGCAGCTCAAAGCAAAACAGCATCCTGCTGATTTACCCGCAGCACTACATCTCATTTAGCTTCCTAAACACTAACAAATGGGTTTCAAATGCTGAGAAGTGCACACAGGTTTAGATACGGACAAACTGATAACTTCCGCTACGAGAGTGATACAGAAGTGGTACAGCAAGCAAATGAAAGTGATCCCTTCCCGAGTCCCTCCAGCCTTCCAGTGGAACACAAGCTTCATGCACAATATGCCATCAGACGAAAACATGAGGAGCATGCTGCACTGCGTGACTCATCTGGAAACCAACTTGTCCGGAGGGTACATTCAAACAGGCTGCGGGAACAGGAACTCCAACCCTCTCCTTATACAACCGGTGCCATCAGACATCAGACAGATTTGCAGTTGTTCTACTGCCTGGAGAACCACAGCTGCAGGAGCAGTGACGCCAGTTCACTCTTGCTGGCTTACTCCACCAGTGCTCCTGGTCAGCACAGAGTGCCCATGCTGGGACCCCCAGTCCCACAGCTGTGAGAGAAAGTAGTGGTCCTGCAACCGGGAAAAGTGCCCACAGCCCGAATACAGGACTTGCCCGTCCCCGCAGCCCTCTGAACGCAGCTGCACCAGGTCTGCTGTGCTTCTGCAGGCTGAGTATTTATGCATAGCACTGCTACATAGCCTGCTGCTTCCGTCCCACTTGAGAAAAACAACTGCTGCAAGTTATGAAAGGCAGCAGAGGAATAACAGAAGCCAGCTTTCCGGTTACCTGAATTAGCCACATGCCTCTGCCCCCACGCTGTAAGTTTCCAGCCACGTATCGCTAGGCCTCCGGTACGGCTCCGTGCTGTCCCAGCTGCGTGTGCCACAAACCAGTTCCCCAGAGCCTCCTACTCGCTCCTTCCTCAACCCATAAGGAAAAAAAGACTCCCACTCCGGCGCAAACCTGGCCTGGCAGGGCAAGACGATTTCATAGGCTGTGCTCTCACCGCTGGAAAGCAGCTCTTCCCCACGCACTCAGCGCCGCCGTACGCCCGCAGCCGGGGAACAGCGAAGGGCTGTAAGGCGCAGCGCCGCCGCTCCGCCCCACGCCCCAGACCCCGCTCCTGCCCTGCCAGCAGCCTCCGCCGCCGGGGTTCGTTCCTAACGAGGCTGCGTTCGGAGCACCGCGTCCTCTTAAAGGAATATAAGCCTTGAGGGGGAAAAAAAAAAAAAAAAAAAAAAAAAAAAAAAAAAAAAAGGAAAAGGAAAAAAAAAAACTGCTTGTTGCAACTACAGGAAGTGACTTAATGCTGCACTGAAAGGGTTCAGGAGGGGGGGAAAAAAGGCTCCTGTTTTTCCAGTTTCCTTGGCATGCTTGCTTAAGGAAGGTTGCTATCTGCAGACAGTGTAACTACTTTCATGACAATCTTTAACGCTTCTAGCTACCGCAGGACGCCCCGAAGCAGGATGCTGTGCGGGGACGCTGCCTTCCCCGGCACCAGGTGGGCGTGGGACGCCAAGCAGGGCAGGCAGAGAGCACACTGCTATGGAGGTCCTGCAAGCACTGCCTGTATAGCGACTGCTCGAGGGACACAAACAACTGTCCCTGCCCAGACCACATGTTTCTACTGGAAGACCAGAGTCTCGGTATGCCGTGGTATTTACTTATAGATGCACCCAAAATAGCCAACTGAATGCCAGAGTGGATGCAAAAATAGACATATACACGCATACTCCAAGCACAGAAGCACACAGACCCTTCCAGCAGGTCTGCCTCAAGGGTAGGCAGGGAAGAGGTCTCCAAAGAACGCCAACAGGAGGGTTTGAGACAGAGCAGTTCTCCACGTTACCGCTTTTCCTTCCCAAATTCAGTGTTCTGTCCCCAGATTCTCCTCCTGGCTCTGTCCTTTGCAATGCCACCTTTCCATGCTCCCTGCTCTAGGCTAGTCACCCTTCCTTCTCCCTCCAGCCCTAAGGTTTGCATCCACTCCCACACCAGCTCTCCCTTCCGGTAGTTTCCCAGTCTACCTTCTTCCCACACTTGGAATTTCTCATCCATTTTCTCAACTTGCATCCACTTGCCTGTTCCATAAATTCAAATCCCAAATACGGTTATACCTTCATCCCTCATCCTGGCCTAGGATCACAGCGAGTCCCTTCACCAAGCCCTTGCAAATTCAAGCTCTATTGTAACAGCTCTACCTCTTCTTTCTTTCTTCCCAGACCCTTTCCTCTGCTTGCCTGGTTGCTTGCCTTCCTATGCAGTGACATCCCTGGTTCTCTCATCACTACACTGCTGAAGTCAAACAGCCCCTCACAAGCTGTCCTTGGGCTCAGTGCATAAGAGTAGGATGAGGAAGGAAGAAACAGGCTCTTTAGAAAGTCCCAGGACTTAAGAATTAATGCATCCATGGAAAAAAAAATATTCAAAAGTCTCTAGAAAGACATGAAAGTTGCCAAGTTATAAGCACCAAACTGGAATCACGGATAATCTTTTCTCCTTCATGAAACAGGACTGAGATCGCTCAGCAGAAAAACATCAATAATAAATAACTAAAAACCACAGCAACTCTGAACCCCTCACTAAATGTCTCCACAACACCTGCAGGCAGTTAAATACCTTCACAATGAAATAAATTACTGAATTGTTTGAGTTGAAAGGGCCCTTTAGAGGCCATCTAGTCCAGCTCCCCTGCAATGTACACAGACACCTCCAGCTTGATCAGGTTTCTCAGAGCCCCAAACACCCTGACCTTGAGTGTCTCCAGGGATGGGGCACTCACCACATCCCTGGGCAACCTGTTCCACTGCTTCACCACTCCTGTCATAAAAAACTTCCTTATATCCAAATTAAATCTCCTCTCTTTTAGTTTGAAACTCGTCTTATCACAGGAGACTCCACTAAAGAATCCATCCCTTTCCTTCTTCCAGCTCCCCTTTGGATAAGGAAAGCTGCTATCAAGTTTCTTGGGAGCCTTCTCTTCTCCTGGCTGAACAGCCCCTGTCCTTGTAGGAAAGGTGTTCCATACCTTCAGTCATTTCTGTGGCCCTCATCTGGACATGCTCCAACAGATCCACAACCCTCCTGTACTAAGAACTCCACATCTGGATGCAGTATTCCAGGTGAGGCCTCATCAGCGCAGAGTAGAGGTGCAGGATCACCTTCCTCGCCCTGATGGCCACACTTCTTTTGATGCAGCCCAGGATACACTTGGCTTTCTTGGCTGCACGGGCACATTGCTGGCTCATGTCCCATCACAAGGACCAAATTCATATGGTCCTCATACGGCCTGTCAGTGTGCGCTGTGCACATCAGCCTCTCCGTAAGCTCAAGGGGGTGTGTGGAGCTAACTTTGCATATGACTTCCATAAAACAACACAATGAATACTCCATGAACACAATCCCAGCATTATAAGTGGATCTTTGGAGACATTTCTTGATATGTTAAGACAAATGAGGATCAAGAATGCAATATAACAACAACAGCGCACTGTGATGTGGCACACAGGAGTTGTGCCAAGCCTTTGTGCATTTTGCTGTCTCAGAGAAAGGGCCAGAATGGGTGTGCCTGCTAAACCTGTAACAAAGCAAAATGGATGGCTGTTTTCAGGCAATTAAAAATGGCTTTGTTGGTTCCAAAGGAAAAATGTTCTCACAAAAAGGAAATGGATAAACACCTGATAAGAGTGCAGACCTTGTTCCTTTCAGCCATTGGATGAACCATGGATGCCTTTATCCTCTAGCCTTGGAAGATGAGTACCAAGTGCTGCACAAGCAGTACCTCAGGGGAGTCTCAGAGTAAGCTTTATCTATGTGCTCTTCTGCCAGAATGGCAAATCTTCACACAGAGAGAATTCAAGTGACCAAGGTTCCTACTTCATTCACTCCAACACTCAACAGTATGGCAGCAATGCCATAACAGGTCAAATTCTCTTCTCAGGCTTCCCCTCTCATCTTTGGCTAGCTGATCAGGGGCACTAATGAAAGCAGGACTTCCCCAGTCTCTATTGTATCTCAGGCTTATTTTAATCACATTATTATGTTAGGCTGTAGAAGGATGTAAAGACACACAAACACACACTGTGAAAATGTTGTAGGCATTTTCTTCTGACATGTTTTCAGATGCAGTGAGACACAGAGACATTACACTTTCAGGTGAGTACCTGTGAAGATACTCCGTGCAGCACAGAACCCTCACTGTGTTACTGTCATTATTAACGCATTTCTTTTAAAGTATGCAAAACTTCCACGATAATCATGGACAAGCCTGAAGCAGTGTTTAAAAAATGCACTCTTCTGTTCTCATCTCCTGCACTGCTAGGACTGGCTCTGTCCAAACATTCCAGACTTGCCATCTTCCATAAAATTATATCCTATCCAGTGCACTACACAAGAAAATCAGTATATTCAAATATTGAGTCAGCTCTCCCTAAGTCCACACTAATCATGCCTGCTCCCAGACCAGGAGAACTGGAAAAAAACAGGACATTTAGTTGATGTGCTTAAAGACTTTTGGGGAGAGAAAAGAGCAAAGTAGAGAAAATATGAGCAGACTGGAGCTCTGGCTCTGTAAGCCAGGAAAGCTGTATTGTAAGGCCATTTTGGAGGGTCTGGAAAGAGCAAAGAGAAACAACTGAAAAAGTATCTCTGAAGCAAAAAAAATAAGGTACCTTAAAAAATACAGACTTCATGTCTAAAGCCTTTTCTCCCCATCTGGTTATGATAGCGCCTCTAAGGCATTTTTATCTTGGATCTGACTGCTATTAAATAAGTCTCTTCCACTGAAAAAGCATTATGAGTAACAGAGTCTCCTCTCAGAGTTATGGCATAAGACAATTCATAAAGAATGCTGCAGAGAAAAAAGGAAGAAGCAATAGCTGGTGTAAACAGAATAGATTCCATGCCTTTCTGTTGCTGAGCTTCAGTACTGAAAATCATCTGGGGAAGAAGAGGAGACAAATAAAAGTTCTGACCTTTTCGATTCTTTACTGCAACAGAAAATATATTAACCATTTTCCCCTTCTCCTCTCTCCCCTCATACTACTTTGTTCCTTTTTTTTTTCCTCTGGTCTTTAGCAAATGGCAATGAGTCTCAGTCTTCTGAAAAGAACAAACACATGTGAAGCTGAGTATTTGTTTAAAATGAAAAAGCAGAATTAGCCAGCATTCTTTCATGCTCCTTTTCAGGTGTTGGTCTTTCAATAAAACTTAAATTAAAAAAATAACGTGGAGAATGGATATTAGTCTTGCAACACACTCATATGATCAGGTTTCTTTTAGCTAGAAATACACAGATTTGTAGCTTCTCAAAGAATTTCAAAGAAAAATGAGGAGCAGAAGGATTGTAAAATATCAGGTTTTTAGATTGTTTTCAGTTTGTGGGTCACTAACACGTGAACATAAACAGCAGCAGTGTGTAAGAAAAACGGTTCAGATGACTGCAGTGTTTGTTTGCACTGTGAAAGCAAAGATGAGGGTACTGGGCTACAAAGTCACCGTCAGCACAGCTCAGTGAAAGCAGAAGGCAATTGAGAAATCTGCTGTCTTAGCACTTCACTTTTTCTAGAAGAATTGTGACCATTATATTAACACGGCGATAAGCTCAAATCACAGCCACAAAGCAAAAGCATCCATGTCTTCCCATTGACTTGCCTGGGCTTTGGATAAACGCAGTGGGAAAAGTTTCTCTCAGGCAGTTAAGTTACTCAGAAGATGCAAAATCCTGGTTGCTCAGAGTTATACTAAGGTTATCATTATAATAAAAACATAATAAATTTTTTGGTTGCTTAGCATAATAGCAAAAACAATGAGCCAGACTCCACCTTTGTATTGGAAATCAGATGGATGCAGTAGCCTGAATGTCCCACTGCCACAGGCTCCTCAAGGTTCAATTTCTAAACAACAGTCTCACAAAAGCAGTTTTGACTTTTCTTACTTTTCTCCTGTTGCTAACCGGAGAACTTACAGACTGTTCATGGCTAAGAAAAACAGGGTGTTTCGGTGTAACATAAAAAGCATTCGCAATGCTCACCAGCCTACTGTGCAAAGGCCTCTCGGTATTAGGACAGCCTTTCAAGGTCACGTGATTTTTATTTTTTCCTTGAGATATGGGTATAGGTTTTCTTTCCCATGACAAAAAAGGGTTACCTACAGAGTTTAAAGGGGAACAGTATGTAACCATAACCAACAATTATTTCTGCAAGCCATCAACAGAAAAGACCTTTCAAAAAACATTCTCCCCCATGCTCACCAGTATTTTTAATGTCCAATTATTTTACTTCGAGAATTCCTGAACTGGAAACTTGCAGCTCAGACAGCTCAATTAAAATAAAAACACATGATATAAGTCATGAAAATTAATTAACCGTGAATGAAAGGCTGACCTTGTTTGTGGGAAACCCATTTTTGGAAAAAAATTACAGAGTGACTGTAAGATGTCCCCTTATCAGAATTCACAAAACCTTTATTTGCTTGACAACTCCCTTACTTGAGTTCTAAAATATAAAGTCTCCTTTTCAACTGCTGCCGCTTTCTGGGAATAGCTCTAGTTCTGGATGCTGTGTGGTGGGACAGCTTGTGCATTTACCACCTCAGGGCTGCTCACCACAAAAACTCCAAACTAACAGTCTAGTCTGTTTTGCTCCCATCCCAGTTTCTGACTCACAGATCCCAGGGGAAATCGAACTAAGGCTGGCAAGGGATTAAGCTGCTAGCTTATTCCAGCCTGCCCCACCAGCAGTAAGGAAAAACTCGTGCAGAAACCATGGTGGAGGCTGCTCATGAGTGCTGCCATAAAAACAGTAGGTAGAGAGCACAGATCAGTCTGTTGCTGCAGTAAGAGCGACGATGTGAGCCAACAACTGTGCTTTCCTTCTTGGCTTGAAACTGGGGGGCGTATCTCAGTCCCTTTTACTAGGTTTTGAAAACCAGTTATCAACAAGGCAAGTTCAAGCATCTGACTTTGTGTACACTTATTTCTGCATCTTGCACTATTTGTCTATTTAAGAACTACCCTTCATTCCCTGAAGCATTTCTTTTATTCTCTACTGTGCACACAGCAACACATCTGTGACAAATCACAGAATCACAGAATTGTGAATGAAGAGCATTCAATTTAAAGGTGCTTTCCAAATCAGATTTATTTAGGCCTAGCAAAACTATGTAAGTTATGGCACGCAGTAAATACCAACCTATAGCCTAGGAGACAGCTTTGCAATTTGCTCTGCCCACCACAGTGGGAGAGCACTGGGTGTCAGCCCAGCAACAGCCTTCCTTGCTGACAGCACATCCTAACAGATGTTATCCAGGCCAACTGGCTGAGCTGGTGATGCTGCTAAACAGAAAGTATGGCAGCTTGCTGTCCTCTGTTGCAGAAGGGAAACCCATATGTCCCCTGACAGTGTGGCACACCTGTCACTTCATTGTCGCCAGTAAAATTACTGTGGAAAAAAGGATGACAAAGACCAAGGCATCCATACACTCAGTATGCGTGCTTCACAAAATCCCCACGGAGTGTTTGCAAAGCAAAAGAAGGCAAATCTTCAAATTTTTCTCTTCCTTCTCCTCTCATCCAAGCCACCTCCACACCCCCCACAGGAGTCATGGATGCAAGCCAAGCTTGTGCCTAAAAATGTCTCAACACAACAGTGTCTCAGCATTACCTGCCTCAGATTCAAGTAAAGAAGGCTGCATGTGCTTTCTGGCCTGTGAGAACTGATTTTCCAATTTAGATTTATAATACAATTACATTTCTTTGTCTGTCAATTTCTCAAGAGATGAGGAGAAGAGAAGAGAGGTGTAGTTACTGCAACAGGAGTAACCATCCTTAAAGAACTATATTCCTCAGGTATAAACCTCCCACAGCATATTAAAACTGATTTACAGTTTCAGTTTGGTCTTGCGGTGCGAAAGGTAGGAAAAAATGAAAGAACTGTCTTCTGCAAGAATAATTTTATAAACATTTGTATTTATGAGTCCTGGAAGGATTTTATTTTGTCGCATGCTTATTCTCCATAAGGAAAATGCTTTATGCTGCATAATTGGTATGATATTTCAAATACCAGGAATTGTTCCCTCCTATCCCCTTTGATATTAATCTCATACTGATTAATTGTGTGAAATACGACATGTGTTGCCTTCCAAACTTCAAAAGCCTGCATGGTCTGTGTTTTCCAAAGACACTAAGAGTTTTTTCTCTGCACTTGAAATAGTTCAGACTGATAAACTAGCCTCGTTCAAAAAGTTAAAAAAGCAATAATAAGAGAAAATAAGGAAAATGTCAGCTTAGAAATAATTCTTATGTGCTCTTTAAATAGCTAAAAGCAGTAGCTTATAGTTGAAAGCCTATGAACAACACTGAAATTGTGCAACGTGAAGGGTAACAGCTACCATTCTTCTACCAGAAGGGTGGCTTTGTGTAAACAGACATAAGACTCCATTCACTTAAATGTACAGAATGCACTTCTCCCAACTAGAAAATAGGCATTTGTTGAGGAAAAGAAACTCCTCGGTACATAATAACAAAACTGAAGGGTTGCCAGAGGTGCAGCAAACTGTAGGCACACAGTCCCTTCAGGTGACAGCCTAGAAGTGTACATCTGAGAGAGAACTGAGAACACCAAGCACTGTTAGGAAAGAAAAAGCACCCAACATGGAAGACATGCATTACTCAACACAGGAAATCAGCAGCCAGGGCAGATTTTCAGCTGTGTTACCCAAATATGCGCTCTCCCACCCTTTTCACAGATCTACATGGTGCCAGCAGTCAGGCTCTCGCATCTCACCTCTCCTGCTCTGTGCTAGGGTCTCCTTTACTGATCCGCTGAGAAGCAATTGTTGAATGCTGCAGTGTTTAGTTTTTCAGGAAATTAAGTCTGAAGCACACTTTCCTTTGCCTTAAAGGGAATGCATACTCCTGACACATCAGCAGGCAAGGAGCCCAGAGGTTGCTACAGAGAATTTATTTATACTCATTTGGAATTTCCTGACAAAATCCTAGCCTGCCTGCCAGCCTGCCAGTGCAGCTTTGCACCAGTATTTTCCTTCACATCATTTCAGATGGTGCTTGGTGCCTCAGGCTGCTCCCAAAGGGTTAAATGCCTGAAATGGACAGATGCACAAACAGGGCTGTACCAAACTGTATGCTAAAAAAAAAAAAATACTGTCCTCTAATGGAAGACAGATCTAATCCCCAGGGGGTAATTATAAGTTCAGGTGAATTTTCTCTTAACCACTCTTCCCTCCCCAAGCCCTTCGCCTCTAGCCCCCCTTGTCTCTCACTCCCACGTGTGCACAGGGAGCACAGAAAGGTTCATTGATATAATTTGGGTAGAACAATTACCTCTGTTGTAACTAGTGCTGCCTGCAAATCTGTCTGTGTCACATTCAATCCCTTCTTGTTTACTCTTCTCAAATGCAACTTATAATCTGAGGGATAAAAATAAGAAGTCGATAACTTAAAAGTTACATTTTTTTTTTCCCTGAAACATATTTAAAACACTAGTACAAGCACATGTGAAATGATGCATTTGAGTTTTCTATATGTAATGTTCTCGTTTCCACAGAACAAAATGAGTAACTTAAGGAAAGATAACTGGAATTCCAGACACGCACACACACACACACACACAAAAATCACTTCTCAGCATCATAAAGAGACTCTTGAAGACTGAATCTCTCTTCACCTCTTACAATAATGGTTACTGTTGTAAAGCCAAGCAAGGACTCCAAAAGCAAACAGGCACTGGGAGAGGATAACAACAATAACAGTCCTAAGACTTCATAGGACTAAGGGAAAGTAATTACTACTATGCTTTCAATTCAGATTCCCAAGAAGAATAAAAAAAATTAGAAATAAAATTTTGGCATGGATTGTTGAAATTATTTCCAATACCACTGCATGCTGAAAGAGCTTTGTTGAAGATGGAAATGGAATCTTGCACTGAAGTGACAGGAGAGGTCCAAGTCTTCCAACAGTGCCTTCAGCTAAAATGGCACAGACCTCCAATAAAATGTTTCCTGAACATGTCTTGTGGCTTCAGTGGTATTCAATAGGAAACAAAATAATATTTAATACTGCAAGGCATTAACTTTTGCTTGGATTGGAAGGGACCTTAACATTCCAGTTCCAACCCCCAGCCGTGGGCAGGGCTGCCCCCCACCAGCCCAGGCTGCCCAGGGCCCGTCCAACCCCACCTTGAACACCTCCAGGGATGGGGCACCACAGCTTCTCTCGGCAATGTGTTCCTCCTAGTATCTAACTTAAACCTCCCCTCTTTTAATTTAAAACCATTCCCCCTTGCCCTATCATTACACTTCCCGAAAGAGTCCTCCTCCACGTTTCCCGTAGGCTCCTTTAAGTGCTTGGAGGGCTGCAGTGGGGTCTCCTTGTTGCTTTCTCTTCAGACTGAACAAGCCCAGTTCTCTCAGCCTGCCTTCACAAGAAAGGTGCGCCAGCCCTCTGATCATTTCCTCCAACAGCTCCATGTTCTTATGCTGCAGGACCCAGAGCTGAACATGATACTCCAAATAGGGTCACACAAGGACTGGGCCCTGCCCTCTAGATCTATCTTCTGTATGTTTTACATACCCAGATTTACATTTTAGTGTAAGTCATTCATGCATGCACTCTAACACAAGAGCTCCCAAAAACAATCCAAAGAGACTGTTTCTGGAATAGCTGAATTTTAGGTGAACCTGGTTTGATTTGATTGCTGCTCCAACTACCCTACGCTCAGAAAAAGCAGTTCTCCACAAACAATTCCTGAGGAACATTTTCCAATCACACTTCTAAGTTTCTCCTAGAAAAGAGGAAAACACTAGGGCAGCTGAAACTAGACCCACACAACAAATTTGCAACAAAAGCCCTGCACCACCACAGCGAGTGCCCAGCTGTGAGGAGGAGCCATGCACAGCAGACCTCGTGCTACAGGTATGATGAGCAGGCTCCTTCCCAATGAGAGGGAGAGAACACGTGTTTTCTGCTGTGAAAGAAACATGACGCCCAGGATAAAAAGAACAGAATAGAAGGCATAGCCGATGTGCCTTTTTTTTTGAGAATCAGGGGTTTTGCTCAGAAGGCAAAAAGACCCTCCAACGTTTCACGATTTCATTTTTTCTAAAAACAAAATAGAAATCCTGTCTAGGGAGGAACAAATTTTAGCACCTGCCTCCATGTGCTCATCTGCTTGTTGATACTCTGTGATTTCAAGGACTTGACATCTGCAGGAGCCTGCATCAAGTCATGCACCCCTGGAGGACTCTCCACAAAGCTCAGGCTGAGAAACACCTATCAAAATGTAAGCAAAAAGCTCAAACTTTGTATCTGCACTTCATCCCTTGTCCAGCAAGTCAAGATGGAAGCACAGGTCTAGGGTCAGCCCTGATAAAGCCTAAAGGCAAAGGGCACGCATGTATTTATTTTCCTGGCCTTTAAGACCGTTATGGTGCCAAATAAACTCACTCAGCTACTGTTTATAGTGGAAACAAAACTGAGGTCAGAGTGCAGCTCCCCAGTGACCAAAAAGACCTGACATGGTCTGCAGCAGAACAAACGTAAGATTTGGTACACAGGCAGCCATTCTGACAGTAAATGTGCTTATCTAAAAACAAAGTAATTTAACACCTCTTTTGGGAACACAAACAAACAGAAAAGGCAGAGAGGGCAGAGTGGATCTGAGAAAGATTAAAGCCTTGGAAGGAACAGAGTCCTTTAAATACTTGCCACCATGAGACCATTTCTTCAGCACTGAAATAGCTGTGTGGAAGGAATGAAATAATCTGACACAACACATGATGAGTCTGAGGCGGGGGAGTGCATGCAGAGCCTAGCCTGGACTCATACTGCCAGGTTTATGCTCATACCCCCAAAATACAGATGTCCTAGGGCTGGATTTAGGGTTCTTCTAGTGTTTCTGCTGTTTTTGTTTGTTTGTTTACATTTATTTTTCTTGGCAGCTGGTTTCCACTGAACAGTTCAATTGGCTATGGGCAGAGTTCAGAACCAAGACTGATCTGACCTACCCAGCCTCTCTTTCCTGGCAGGTATCACTGGGAAGGCATAAGAATACAGCAGACATACAGCAACATTTTTCATCTACTTCCAGAAATCTGCAACCTGGAGACTTCCTGAGTTGGCCAGGGGGAGTGCTGGCTATCCAGGATGGGTCAGCGTCAAATGTGCTTTTTCAGGATAGCTGGGAGGTATTTGGTAACTACACTGAAAATGTCAGTCTGCAGCTGATGCACTAGTACTGTAAGGAGACCTACTGGTCACATGTATGGAGATAAAGCTGTAGATTAATCTGACCCAATTACTACTTATCACTCAAAACCTCTAAGAAAGACTTTTCAAGCTACGGATAGGTCCCTCACTGCTAGTTAACATCTATTCAGAGAGAGAATGCAACTGAAAAGTTTGCCTTGTATAATCATTAACTGTCCAGCTGGTTTAATTTCACACAGTGTCAGCAATTTGATTTTTCATAGGTCCTGCATCACATCCAGTGACCTCTACTCATGTTCTAATACAACTGTTTGGAAAAGCTTACAAGAAAGTAGTCTTATTGTAGCAAAGAGTAAGCCATTCAGGTCTTCACACCACTTTAAATCCTTTTCTTTCTTTTTTGCACAGATGTGATCCGATATAGTTGCTTGATCTTATTCAGGTATTGGGGCTAAGCAAGCTAGCAACTCATCATGCAGCTCCCAGCAGGGCTTTTTACACATCAGATTTGCTTTCTTATTTTGCAGAAATGAAGGTGGAAGACATAATGAACATGCACAAACACAAGAGAAAATGGGTTTAAAGAGAGAAATATATTCTCAAATCTCAAATATGCATATGCATACAGGCTTCTTGGGCCTTGGACATACATGTAAACTGAGCTACTGTCTGTTGGGAATTCAGATGTCTAGCTGTTGTCTCCATGTGCATTGTGAAACCAGCAGACTGTCATTTGGGATCAGGTGGCCAATCCTGACAGTGTGGGAGGTGACCAGATCCTTCAGGGTCACCCCCACTTCCTCAGCTAGCAAAGGCAGAAGGTGGAGGAAGGAACTGACAGCTTTGCCAGGGAGACAAGCCATGCTCACATTTAAAACTTCTCTTTGCTTTCCTCTTGGAGCAATACTCTGCAATCAAACACCATGGATTTACAGTAACTGCTAATCCAGACACACTGCACTTCTACTCTCAAAAACATTATGATCATGCAAAAGGTTGAGGCAAGGGAAACAGCCACATAACCCAGGGAAAAGGCACGTGCTATCCCGCTAACCAGGACCCACGGGCAAGACTACACATGTTCCTTATTAATGTATCATGGAAAGTGATGAACAATCTCCCATACTCCTGGGAGCTACCACTGAGATCTCTGTTGTACCCGGTGTCTTTTCATACAAGGGTACGGGCTGAGGAGCTGTGGCCAAGCTTTGTACATGGCTGCCAGAATCACGGTATCCTAACAACTCCTTTGCAAAGTGAGAGCAACTTTCTTCAAGAATTGTCAACCATGCACAGCAGTCAAGCCAAGCTGAGAGTGAAGGCGGAGTATTAATGGCAGACCATACCTGTGGAGTTGCTGGAGGCCAGAGAGCGAAAAGGAAAATGGCAGACACGCTGTCTGAGAGCAGAGGAATGGAAAAGAACTGTAGCTGACAATAGCAAGAGAATGGTGGAAATGTAAAGGGCAACACAGTGAATGCACAGACTGATGAGCACATTAATGTTCTGGAAAGCTTAAAAACTAACATCCATCTGAGTCCATGAAGAAAAACCGAAAGAAATACCGAAGAAAATAATGCTAAATTTTGCCTTTTCTCCAGTCTTTTATCTTCAGATACAGAAAAACAAACCCATCTCCATTTAAGAATCACAATTCTGGAGGGAGAAAGGAAGAAAAGGCTTAGCCAAGGACTGCTTGAAGTTAAAAAACACTGTTGATCCTCATAATCCCTTAAAACATGACTGCTCTGATCTCGTCTTTGTGTTATCACATACAATACCAGTCTACTTTTCTAACCACAACCATACACTTTATTATATTCACTTGTACTCTATTTCTTCCTTGGCAAAAAAACAAAACAAAACAAAAAAAGAAACAAGAAAAAAGTTCACAGTTTAAATTTGTCAGGTGGCATAAGCAAGACCTTAAAACTTGACCCCTTTGCTAGGATTAGATCTGAAACTCCAGTAACAGCAGGCAAGTTGCACAAGCACACTTTGTTTTTATTACTAGATCTTCTGCAATCCATACAGTGGATTGCACTGCTCCAAGCAGAGGGATTGTTTTTTTGAAGAGAAGGTAGGAAGGGGACTAGGAGCACATCAGCAAACATGCCCCTCAGCAATAAATAACTACTCCAGACCGTCAATGTCTGGTTTGCATAAGGAGAACAATCTGTTCCCAATTATCAGTTAATTTGATCCTCACTCTAATCTGACCAAACCTTCAAACCAAGCTATTAGAAGCTGTTTCCACACCCTCCCTCCCCGCTCCTACTTTCAAACAAGTACTGAAGGGCAACACAGTACACACAGGCAGGACTTGTAATGCTGACGGAAAGCAAAATATTGTCATGCAGAAAAAATATCTAGGAACGTATGAATTAAAAAGCAGAAGACTTAATTACATAAAACATGTATTACAGTGAGAGGTAACTAGGGAGGAGAAATCAAGCAAGAAAAGGGAGGGGGTTAGAGAGGGGGCAAGGGACACATTACAATTTCTGCAGAAAGTAGGGAAGGATGCAAGTGTGTAGGAACAGACTGAAAGAGTGAAAGAGGATTGTGGAATCTCAGCCACCCCCACACACCTGCATACTTAGTTTTGTTAAAGTCTGTGTGAAGAGTCAGATTAAAAACAAACAAACAAAAAACCACAACAACTCGAGAAACTAACTTAGCATGTTATGAAGAGTCTTAAAAAAGAAAGCAACATGGGAGGGGGAAAGCCATTTTTGTACACGGTTGATCTGCTCTACCCCATCCACTGCAAGCTGCAAGGCGCATCAGACGGGAAGTCAACCATCAGATTCAGTCAACATGGCAAGTGTGGTTTCTGGATGAAATTAGAAAGAACGGAAGAAACGGAAGGGAGAATGGTCAGAAGCAAGCTTCAGTGTGGCAGCTCAAAGCTGGTCACCTGGGGACACCCTGGCAGGAACCCATGCTCTGCCACCAAGGGGAGTCATGTTTCCAGAGGAAGGAAATGGAGATAGTGCATCTGTGCCAACGTGGGCAGCCTCTCAGCTCCTGGAGCTGCTGTGAAAATATGATACGGGAAGCACTGCCTTTCTGTCATCTCTAGTCTAAAGCCTTACAAATGGCACGGAAAGGAGGAGTAAAGTGGCTGCTGCTGAAAGCTTCCCAAGGACTCCTGCTCCAGCATTATTAGCCCAAAAAGGCACACAGAATCATAGAATCATAGATTATCCCAAGTTGGAAGGGACCCACAAAAGGATCATCGAGTCCAACTCATGGCTCCACACAGTACCACCCAAAAATCAGATCATACATCTGAGACTGTAATCCAGAATGGTGAGATGGTGCCTACTCTGCAAGGAGTGCCCGCTACTGGGTCACCCCTGCACAAGCATTCACAGACAGAAGACAACCAGCTGTAATCAAGTTATTCCATCCAAACAATTTCCCTGGAGGACTATATGCTTTTAAAGACTACAGAATCACCTCCTTTCATGCAGGGACACCAGGCACTCAGTTTCATACAAATTGTTCCCAAGGTGCTTTCTACAGCAGAATCTGGGATAGTAGAGAGGAATGCTGCAGAACTGTTTTCAAGACAAAAGTGTATTCTTTTAGGTTAGATGACCACAGAAAAATTTGCTGAGCTGTGTATGAGAGGAAGGAATAAGATGCAGAGAGAATTTCTCATAGCTAGGAAAGCTATAGATTTTCTTGTGACACATGCCTGCTCCAGTACTGGTGCCTGCCCCTCACCCAAGCTCCACAAGGTGCTCCTCTGTATCCACAGCACTCACCACACAGCTGTCAAATCAGTGCAAAGTACTGACTTTTACAAAAATGTAAGGGCTTTTATCGCAGCATGGCTGAGGCTGGAAGGGACCTCTGCAGGTCATCCAGTACAACCCCCTGCTCCTGCAGGGGCACAGAGCAGGTGACAACTGTTCATCACCACCAATTCAGTGAAATTACAGGGTGCCATAAACAGCAAAGTGGGTCTCTTTATGTTCCTAGAGCATTACTGGCTATAAAATAAAATATCAGCACCCTTTTCTGCCTCTGGGAGTGTGGAGGGCTTGTATTGGCAGCAGAAACAGGACACATGAGGAGGTGTAGGTACAGCTCATGCGGGGACATCTCAGCAGCCTAGACAAGGAAAAGTGTGAAAGCATCCACAAGCAATCAGACAAGTATGAAAACGGTCTTCTATCTAGATGAGATGCCAGAAGTCTCTAGGAAGCTGCAGCAAATAACAAAAGACAGCCCTGATCAGTTACTCTTTTTCTTATGGCATTTTGTTTTTCTTCAAAGCATCAGTATCTGACTTGGCTTTGTGCTTGGGCCATCTGCTTCCCAGCACACCCAAATGTTTCTAAGCACTGGCCTACCTGGAAGTACTTCAGCCAGACCACTATGTCCTCAGCTCTTTACAGGCACCCTTTCAAACTTCCTCCTGCCCATTTCCCGTCCAGCAGACTCCAAGATCAAGTCCCAGAGGTAACAAGTTCCACGGAAAAGAAGGTGTGTGATCCCTGCTCCTCTAGGGTCTAATGAAAGCCTCTTGGTTGGACAAATACAAGTCACTGTGTTTTCAACTGTTCTACTGTGGCAACAGCTGCAACCTTGCATTACAGGTATCAACTAGCAATTGCAGAATAAACAATTATTAGTCCAATTAGAAAGTTGGCACTGGCTGTGAGATCATGAGCTGCATCTCCAGCCATCCGTCCTGAAGACGGATCTGGCGTACAACAGCGTAATGAAGGAAGTTTGGTACTCTTTATGATAAAGTTGATGTGAAATCACTGTAGGCTCTCTCACCCTTCACCCTCAGTATTTCAGGGTCCCTCCCTTGCTTGTTTTTAAACACTGGGCACCGCCAGAGTGACTCACCAAATCACTCATGGGTGAGGCAGGAACAGGACATCAGTGACAGCACTGCATTTTGTCTACCCATCCAGAAAGCACTAGGCTGTGTGGCAATTCAATGGTCCCTCAATGACAAGTGTCCTAACAGCTGCTAAAGCACACCTTCAGCATGTATGTGTCCCCATTAATTTTTTAATTGACTGAGGATCAATGAAAAATAGTGGATATTCAGCTAAAATTGGTAGTAGTGGTAATGTTCCAGGGCACAGCTCCTTCTTCTTTGACTGCGCCTCAGATCATTAGGCTGGGAGCCATGCAAAACTCCATACACACTGCCAAAGATTATTTGCATTAGGAAAATCAAATCATGAGAGAAACTCAAATGAGCCTGCAGCTGAAAGGGTGTCTACAAATGTCAGGTAGGAATTCTTACAAATCAGTGCAGAGAATGATAAAAATGTTTACTCTAAGCAGATGTCTGTTCTGCAGAGCAACCATCCACATATAAAAAATCAGAAGGACGCTAGGCTCCAGCATGGAGACCAATGCTCCCAGTTAATATGTCTACCACTAAATGCCCCACAGCCCCATAGTCCAGATTTGGTGGAGGTGACAGGTCCCAGCAGCCTGGGCTCCCACCGTGCAGCTCCCATCCACAGGCACTCGATGCCTGCCCATTGGCTGCTGCAGAGAAGGAAAAAGGGGATAGCTTGCTTTACCAGTGCAAAGGGAACAGTGACAATGATGGTGAACTGCTGTGATGCCACTGGCTTTGGGAACTCTGTAGGAGTCTCAATGAGGTAAAGCATGTAAATTGAACATACGGTTCAAATTAATCTACGTGAGAAGTATTCTCTTGTTGGAAGTGAGATGGGAAGGCATGAAAATAAATCTGTAAAAACGGTGAGGAAGAAGGCTGAGAGAAAAGGGAGAAAAGAGAGAGGATAAGATAAATCTCAGGTACCATGTCTGGAAAACAATATGCATCTCTTTACAGCAAAGTAAAGAGAAGGTCTGTGCAACAGCCTTGTTATACTGACCCCTGCAGCCCATCCTGCTGAGGGAAACTAGAAAACCTTTTCCTCTGCTAAAAAGCTTATTTGTGTCACTGTTAAAGAGGTGACTAACAATTCTGCAAGCTCTGGAGACAGAGCATGGGGTGCTTAGGGAAGTCAAATAAAACAGTTGTTTTCATTATGGCTAGAAACAAATATGGTTTTAAAACTTTTATCTTTGTAAATCAGTTTCCTATGTTTCTTTTGCCACTTCCGTGTTTTCTACAACTGAACAAATGGAATTGCACTGGAGTTTCACACCATTCTGTGCCTTTCAGAAAGTGTTTTGAAAACAAAGTTTCAGCAAGTCAGATATTAGTGAAAGTAACTGGAAATAGTTCTGGCTGGATTTTAAACTGCCTGGCAAAAGTTTCAGACAGGTACACACTGTGCTTTTTGGAGCTGACCTGAGAACCCTTTACAGATATCACTTACACAAATGTTTGCAGAGTCTCATAAGACAAGATGATTTATGCATCAGTCAGAGCAAGCACAGAAACTAACAATTACTGGAAGTTTCACCTAGCAATTAATGAAGACATTAATCCTATTTTGGAAAACAAATACTTTTTTTTTTTTTTTTTTTAAATATGTCCCCCAGTAGCCCTGCACAGACAGAGAGAGTATGCCTCAGCTCTTGCTGCAGCTCCCTGGATGAGACCATGACAGGCTCTGGACTTATTGCACTGCTTAGTCCTGCACTGAGCAGTCAGCTCACATGCCACCAAAGCAGAAAGATAGCAGAAAACAGTTGTGAATACTCAGCACTTAACTGTTAAAATAAAGCTTTTTCTGCAAGTGCCAATTCATCTGCCAGCAGGTCCTAAACAATTTTCTAAGCACGCAGCAGAACTTTGACAGAGCTTCAAACATCAGAACTAAGTCTCTAAGTCAGTTTCCAAAATGCACAGACTATATGCTTGCAGCCCACAGAAATACAGCCCACATTTGTGCAGTGAAACTAGGAAAAGAGTGATTAAACTTTAAGTTAACAAATCAGCAGTAAACTCTGACCAACAGCACTGAAATCTATATCACAGCCCCTGTTATTTACTAGCCATATTCAACGTAAACGTCTTTACTGAAATATGCAAGAAGCAGTCAAATTTATGTTCCATTCTTTCATGAAAGCCATCATTTGTTTTGTACCTTATTTCACACACATACTCAACTGAAAATATTTACAGTAAACATACTTTCAAGAAACATCCTTTACAAAGTCCTCTATACAAATGCAAAATAGCTTAATCCTTTCCTGAAAATGAGTTCCAAATTCAAGCATTCCTCTACAGATTTTATCTGCAACAGTAGTAGTCCATTTAGACTTGTATAATTAAAAAAAAAAAAAAAATCACCAAAATGTCATGTAGGCATAACCATTAAACAGTGAAAGTACTCACATTCTCAAGTTAACCAAAGCAGACCACTGCTCCTTAGTCACTTCATACTTGAATCGCAGCTGAACATGTGGTCAAACTTGCCCCAAAAATTCAAGTAACATGCAGGTTAGCAGTCCATAACAAGTATTTCTCGTTCTTTTCCGTCTTGCTGATTGATTCCGCGGGTGCAGAAGACAGCACACCAGCAGTATGTCTTTCCACTCAGAGCTCTGTGCAATTAAGGAGCTTGCTTCAATACCTGCAACGCCCATATCAGTTCCTGCTCATCCAAAGGCATTCTCTCCCAGGCACTCAGCAGAAGAACAAATCACATGTACCCGTAGCCCAATACTCTGTCCATTATGAAATGCTAAGGATTTCGAGACACAGGCGAACCTAGCTGCATGTTAGAACGCTGGCCTCAAGGGTTTGCAAAGCCAACAAGTCCTGACAGTCTCTGCAAAATGTTCTCCGATTTAGTTCTGAATTAAATACTTGCAATTCATTATAGCGTTTTTCTGTGATTAAGGGAACAAAAAGCTCCTATCCTGCATGAAACATTGTTTGCATAACAGTTCTGAAACGAAAACTTAATATTGCATTAACACAGCCCCTGTACAAGCATTTAGCTTTTTTATTCTTAAATATCTGCTTACAAAACTTTTCTGATAGACCATTCTACTGAGGAGGAATGTGTATGGGGGAATAGCAAACCAATCAGTAACAGTCCGTGCACAATTTTTCCTTCCATCTAAGCACAGGGAATTGTTCTGCATGACTTAAGTTAAAAGCACACTACTGAAAAAAAGAACAAATTATAAGAGAGTTTAGGCAGTAAACAGCTACAGCTAAGTCACACAGCAGAGGATTCGAAGTCTGCCTCCTCTAAAAACATTACAGAAAGTTGCAAAATACATAGTTTCTTTATTAGAAAATATATTTCTACTTGCATACAAATATGGAAGAGGGGGGAGGAGGGAGAAAATACCCTTTTTCAAGATGTAATAGTACTGCTAGATTTAACTTTAAATAATCTGCAGATAGATGACTTCAACATTTTCACTTAACTTCCACTAGCCTTTAAAACAGGCTTCTTGTTTTGCATAAATTGCAGATAATAACACTCCATATTTCCACTTTTCTACTTGTGAGACACTTTAATCCCTTCCACTAATAAGAAAAATTCTAGAGTGAGCATACCCAGCAACTTAGGATTTGTTTCCACAACAAAGCATACCTGCTAATGAGGTTGGTGCTAAAATCCACCAGATTAGCCAGTTCTCAGTATCTGCATGTCATGATCCATTGAGTATCATTAGAATGTGAGTACATGAGCCTCACCAATAAAAAAGCTGAAATTTGTGTAGGTGCATATAATAAAAGAGGTATTTAAGGTTCTTCTCCAGGACGCTCAGATTGACCCCAGCCACCCAAGCCTGTCTTGATAAATCTGTTTCCCACCATACCTGTATCAAGAGGACTCAGAAGAGCACCCACAAGCTCCTGCCACGCACTTGAAATTTTCCATATAATCCCCCTATAGAAGCTTGAGCTTCAGTGGGATAAACCTATGTTTGTGCAGCAATCAGGAGAGCAGATAAATATTGACATAACTGCAAGAGGAACACGGCTGCTGCGCTTTTATCAGTCATTCTGCAATCTCTGCCCTTTCCTGACCTACCAGGCCTTCCCAGCAACCTTTGAACATGCCAACCATCTATTCCAGTGTCACAAAACCAAAACAGACATCTCAGAAGCCTCCTGAAATAACAAAAAACTGAAGACCTCATCTTGATGTTGCTTGCTTAGAATCAGTAAAGTAAATTTAAATTAGCCAAACCCATATGGGCAATCAGGAAAGGCCGGATATTCTACGCTGGTTAATCTCTCAAAGCAATTACAGGCACAGGATAACAACCACACAATTTCCTGCAGCAAAGCCCCAGCCCTCTCAGAGTGGTGCAAGCCTGTGTAGGTCTGTGAAAGTGAACCATGCTGCGAATCAACAGACCAAGGTACCAGCTCCTGCCATTTTACACACAGCTTTCACATTTAAAAGATCACTGGGAGGATGAGGACAAGGGTTAGGGCAGCCAGACTCTGATCAACCTGGAAAGTAGTTTTCACTGTTCAGTTCTGTCTCCAGCCACTTCCCCTTTCTGCTGCTTTCACAATGTAAAAAAAAAGGCAAGCCAGAAAACATAATGATACAAAATGGGAAAAACATCTGATGAGTTACCTGCAGCACTGCCGTTAGTATTTGCTGGGTAGGCCATGTTTGCTCAGTGACACATCCAGAGCTACGTTGTTAGCCGTCATGCAAATGTCATGCATCAAGTCCAACCAGACATGCAACCTGAAACAAATGAAAAAAAGGCAGTTAAAAACAAACAGTTTTAGAAGTTAAGTACATTAAGCAGTAGGCATTCTTGAGTGCTTAAAGTCTTATCTTAAGTGCAAGCTTCAGCATAGCAGTCATTCAATTTCACTTAATTAGTCCCAGCTATAACACGCTGACAGAAGCCAAGGGGGACCAGAAGAAATAACTTTTTGGGGGGTCTACCTGCAGCTTTTTTGCTGTTTCTACACAAAAGGTCCCTCCCATTTGCTTGCACCCACGAAGTTCTAGACTGCCCTATGGTTTATGGGGTTAGAGGGTGCTAGATGAGTGCATCCACCTGCTCTGCTCCCACATCCATTCCAACACAGCTGGACGAATGTTCGGACTGATGGCCCTTTCTGAGCTCACATGTCTCCCAGCAGAGGTAAGGGCAGAAAATCCCCACCAATGGCACAGCCATGACCTGAGCAACCACTTGGCTGAGAGCTGCCCCATGAAACACTGGCACAGGGAGCTGGTATGGACTCCTGGCCAGGAAAGTACACAGCAAGACCAGGTCCGAGACAGCACTGCGTTGATATATGGATGCTTTGTTTTCAGCCCCTATATGGCAGACCCAACAGGGGCACATAAGGTCTGGCCACGGGTTGCTTTAAGAAGTGGAGCCCATCTGAAGTTCAGGCTGCAGGAGAGGATAACTGGCCCTGTTGGGTGGCTGCAGAACAGAAGCCAAACAAAAGGCTTTTCTTCTGTCCACTGCAAAGGTAACTTGCCCGCTGCCCTCATCCTCAGAGCAACAGAATTTAACTCAGCCCATACTGTTGAGAAGCCTCCTCCTTGGCTCCTCTTCAAGCTTTCAACAATCCAAACAGCATTGCATTTTGTTGACTCAGAAAGGTGGAGCTTAGGTGTACGAAGAACACCATGCTTCTACGACCCCAGTCTGACTCATGCTGACAGCTCCAGTCACATTTTTCCAATTATATTTGATTTGGCTCTGACAGTACATGCATGGAAGTATTTAAAAGCTAAGAAGATTAGCCCAGGAAAAAAAAAAATCCAGGAAAGAATTAGTGGAAACAATGTGTATTCTGAGTCAAAGATACACTGCCGGACAGAAACTAGTTGCCTCTTCCAAGTGATAACACTCCATCACAAAACCTAATATAGCTTAGTTTTCCCCTTCTGGGAACACAGGCACAAATCACTTCATTTTTAGTACAGTCTTGACATTAATTTTCCAAGAATGCAGAAGGACCTCCACTGCAAGTCCTCCTTGCCAAGCTCTGCTATATATTCTAAAATTAATGATCTCTTGTTGAAAAAATGGCAGGGACACAAATCTGTCAGAAAGACCATACCAACAAAAGACTTAGAACAGTATAAAATAAAAACAAAAGCAGGCCTCCAGCATAGCCTATGACGCAAAATGGCCCATCACAAGGTTGCAGACATAATACAGTAAAGTATCTAGCTGGCTGTGCTTGCAGCTGGGATCAAAGTTTGAAATCTGTGAGCTTTTAGCAAAATATTAACTACTTCCTTCCAAAGAGAGGAATTCTAAAGCATTATTCCTGTTTCTGCTACTGCAACAAGGAGATAAAGCGATGCTTTAAGTTCAAAAGCCAGCTTTTAGCGAGGTACAATGAACACCTACTAAAAAACTATCATTTTTTCCTTTCCCTGTCTCTGGACAGGCTACATGTAGCTAGACACCAGACACTGCCAGCAGCACAGGGAAGGGTAGATGGGGCTGAACTGATCTCACACACACTGGATTTGCTCCGCTTGTCTGTGCTACTCATCAGCACAGTTAATAGGCCTCCCTACTTTCACTATATCCTTCTACTGTACAGCATGAGGCCTGCAGCACCGCAAAGCAAACCAGCTTTATCAGACAGCTTATGTCATGCTGATCCACCACTTCCTATGAAATTGGAAGCACAGAATGCTCAAGGGTGATTGCAAGGAAGCGTGCCACAAGGCTTGCATCCACCTGGCCAGGACTGTGCAGGGTCGCATGTCCAAGATTCTTTGGGGTAGCTCCATGTGACCACGGCTCAGTCAGGTTGCCTTGCTCTCCTCACTGCTTCTTAGGGAAACAGAACTCAGCACTACACGCAGAGTTTTTGTTTTGGAGGGAGTTGGCTTTGGGCTTTGGGTTGTTTTTTTAAGTGTGCAATTTCAGAGCTGACTACCTGCTTCAAAAACAGCACTCATCACCACAGCTGTGCACAAGGAGAATTTTCTGACAGTAAGAAGCAAATCCACTTGAGGTCAAAGTTATCAAAATTAATAAGGCACTGCAGAAAGCCAACGCAGGGCCTCAGGTCTACATTTTGTTTTGGCTTAGACATAACTGATGTAGTACAACCTCTCTTCTTTCAGTTTCAGAGTTGTGCAGATTTAAGTACCTCTGATAAGTGACAAACTTGCCTTTAGTTAAAACAGTGCTGCTTCTGAGCTTAAACAAGGAAAAAGAAAATAATTTAGGAAGTAAATTCAGCCCAACAAATACAGAAAAATGAAAAAAAAAAAAAAAGCATGTGGGATCTAATCATTTACTACCTGAAGTAACTGGAAAAATTGTTTGTGTGTGTTTTGTTGTTTGTGGGGGTTTTTTTGTTTGTCTTTTGGGTTTTTTTTTAGATGAAATGCAACTGCAGTTGATAATCTGCGTATTAAATAGTTGTCAAGGTATGGAAGAAAAATCTAGCCTAGCTTGGCAGGCTCACAGGGGAAAGGAATTCATGCTGGTTTGAGCTGTAACAACACAGAACTGAAATTCTTGCAAGTACAACACCATTTTCATGAAGAAACTCACACCAGAAAAGCTGCACTTCAACAGAAGCCTCTTGTGCCAGCAAGGCACCCAACAACTCTGCAGGCCACTTAAAATACACAGAAGAGAAAAACGTAGCCTGTTCTACCACAGCACATTCTGCAGTACAGACATCTTACAAAAGAAAATTACAAGTGCTTATATATTCCCATCTCTTCAACTTTCTGCCCATGTGTTCTTACATGCTTACCCCATGCCTGTCTGTGAATTCTGTGATTTACAGACCCTAGGGCAAACACAAAACAAGCAGAGACTAGCTATATGAAGAGTTCTGCTCACTGCCACAGTTGTTTCAAGTGTTTTGAGTTAGATATTCAAACTCTCTTCTTCCCGGAGGTTCAATAGCAGCAACCTTACACACACACAATCCTCAGTTTCTACACACTATCATGACAACCCAGCTTCTACAGGTTTTTCCAGAAAGGTGATTCCTTAGGCAAAACAAAGTCTATGTCCTAATCACAAGGGACAGGAACCTTAGTCCTCCTTTGTATTGCATCTCATCAAAATACCTACGCCTATGCTAGTATTCCTGAGCCTGAAATACCTGAGCATACACCAGTCCTGACATCTATGCAGCAGAGCTGTTGACACAGAGGCACAGACCATGTAGAAAGTACAGGCTCCCACCAATGCTAACATGAGATGCTTTAAAAAAAAAATAAAATCATTTTGGTTAGATCTAAGAGCAGCTGTAGTACGGCATGGCGGCAACACATATTAGAAGAGAAAGGTAACTCTGTTCTTAACCCAGAAAAGCAAAAGACCCCAGAAATTCTTTCTGACCAGGGCCCACAGTCACATATGGGAAATGGTGATGCACTTGTTTATGGGATTCAGCAATCCAGACCTTGGCTTCTCAGGCAGCAAAGCCTTAGTCTAAGAAGGTATGCATATAGCTTTCCTTTTTTCTCATGGCATGCATGGATTGCTAAAATTAAATGGACAAATCAGTCACTGAATAAAAGCTCCGGATCTGCAAATAATCTGAACCACTACGTGTACAGCTGGGACATTAAGACGCTGTTACTTAAGATCTGGACCCAGACTGGGAGAGCAGTGGGCCACAACGGTAGAGGATCCAAAGGTACTGACTTCCAGTGACTCCGATGGACTCACTCAGACTCCAGAGGGTGGGTTCAGGAGAAAAAACAATTTATTTAGCAAGCACAGAGTAGTGATTCAGCAGGAAAAGGATTTAACAGAGCAAGTCATCCATGAGATAGAATACTTTAAAAACTGGTACTGCTCCATTTTTGCTGTAGATTAGTAACAAACTTCTTCCTGACACTTTCCTCTCACATGTGGGTCATCCTGGAAGCAGAACTTGTCCAGTTTAATTCTGCAAGACAGACGACATTTGCAAAAAAGAACCAAGACACAAGATGCAAGATCCATCTAAACACATGGATGGTAATTTCTCTAACTGCAAGAGGAACCGGCACTGGAAAACCCTCTTCCTGCTCAGCCAGAGGGGCAAGCACTTTCCAAAGCTGTGCAGCTCTACAGGAAATAGGAACATCTGCAGCCTAATTCACATTCTCAACCAAATATGCCAGGTGCAATTTAAATGAAGCAAGGACTAAAGCCAGCAGCAGCAAGAGAAGGAATGTGGGGAGTTGTGGTTGGTATCTACCCTGGGAGAATGATTCCATAGATCACTGATGTTCTCTTCTCAATCCCATCCCTCCTGTGTTTGAGTTCTTTCTATCCATATGTTTACCAATACAGGTGGCAAAAAAGTAGAGAGGCAAGACTTGTAAGGAAGAAATCATTTTTGTTGTAGTTGCTGCTCTTTATGATTAGAGAAACTTAAAAATGAGGTAAGAATGCAGTTACATGAGAATTTTTTTTCAGGTCAGATGCAGGGAAGTGTAGACTAGGAACAATTTTAAGTTTCACTTTTATGTAGCAATTAACCAGCATTCACATTCTTTCCAGAGATAATGTCTTTTTAATGTTATTATCCACATCACGAGCAAAACTATGCAACTTCAGATCCTACTTAAATCTCACTAACTTAAGAAAATAAATCACTAACACGGGCTGTTTTGCCTAGGCCACTCTAAAATGCAAAGGTATATTCTCTGCGATCTGTGTTTCTTGTGGACTCTCTTAGGGTACAATCTGTTGTGATTCAGCCTCCTCCAACATCAGAGATTATTCTTACAAAGTGTGATTGGATAGGCAATTCATTTTGGACTGTATTTAAGCATGCAATCAAAAAAGATCCAACTCTTACAATGATATCCATTTTTTTCTCCAAGATCTGCAGAAATACAGGAGCAAAAGAAGCCTTGTAATCTTTTCAGGAGGCTCATTAATTAATAAGATACAGCTACAGTCATCATGAATTTACCTGTCTCCCTCCACTTACAGCCTTGGCCTTAAAAGGTCTGTGCACACCAGAGCTTCAGGCAAAAGCTGAGCGCTGTTAAGAAGAGCGATGGCTCAAACTCTGAGATCTGAGTCAGCGAGCTGAAGGAGAAAACAGTCAGAGTGCTTTTTCTGAGGGCACATGCTTCCCTTCTGTCACAAAAATCAGACCCAATTCTAAGCTTTGTTGCTTTTGAACAGCAAATTCCCAGCCAATGCAATGTCAGGCTCTAATTCTGAAATTATACTGGAGTTAACCATTAGTCACTCCCATCAGGATGTCCTGAACTGTCTTCCCCTCACCCAAGCAGACTTGCGGTAAGTGATCTGCCTGCCACGTTATTTCCACAAGCAGTGAATATATTCACTGCCTTCACCACCATCAGAGTCCAACGTGGTTTTCTTTTGCCTACTTTTCCAGAGCTTCTGCTTCACTCTTCCAAACTATCTACTGCAAAGGAGCAGGGCTTTATTGGACTGCTTTCACACACAAATGATGCACCCAGACTTGGTTCCAACAGTAGCAACAGAAGACACTATTTAAAGACTATACTCGGGCCTGAAGATAAGTTAATGTCCGTGCTTTTTGTGCTCTCCTAGCACCTATAACTGATTGACTAGGAATTTCAGAAGGTATTCCCATACTTCACTTCAGAATTTGTCCAATATTATTCTGGTGCTGTTAATACATGAAACTCACTGCATCACGGGGCAGGAAGCTCTGTGTAAAGAAGTACTTTCCTACCTGTTTTAAACTGATGTCCTACAAACCTTACTGAGTACCACCAAATTCTTGCACAGAGGACTCTGTGAAGACCACCTCAGATTCCATCTTAACCAACCTCTCAATTACTTTACTATCCTGAATTTTTTTCTCACAGCTCACATGGAAACTCTATCCTCTAATCATCTTACTTGTCCTATTTGTACCTTTACACATATATGCTAACCACGTGGAAGACTCATCATGAACAGCACATTACTAAAAAGCAGACTGCAATAATTGTTTCATAAAATGGGACAAAGTACATATGATACTTTTCTTAGCATAACCAAGCTTGACCCAGTAATACAGGGGAAGGAAAATCTCACTTTTAGTGATTTTTGACGAGGAATTAAAGAGTTGTAACAGAATCTACCTGCAACAGAAGCAGCTTCACCTCAGCCAGAGGGCAGACACAGTCCCCTAAGTGCACAAGAGGTAGGCCTAGCTAATGGACTTTAAGTAAGCACGCTTGTTCTCCAAGGTCCACCAAACCCAATGCTATCCTGAAGAAGCAGTTCTCAATATGAGGGGCAATATCCATTAGTAAAAGGAAGTCTTTCTATGGATTATGTACACTACAGGCGGCATGCTTTTGTCCCTTCTGATAAAGACAATACCCAGTCTAGATAGAATTGGGCTAAAATCTTCTTGCTTTTCCCAGTCTGTTGACCTACAACCAACATGCAAGAGTATGGTCTTGCCTCAGCTGCTGCAAGCCTGAGCACAAGCAGGTATGTTTAGATGATACCCATCATACAGTGCTATCAGGACATCTTTCTGTTCCAGAAGTCATTCCCAACAACATTACAGTCATTGCATCACATGAGCAAAAAGCCTTTCTAAAGTCTGCACACTGCTGTAACTCAGAAACCAACTTCTGTTTATATTGCAGCAAAAACATCTCAACTAGAAAAAAAAACATAATCCAGGGTCAAAAAAACAACTTTTTTTATACCTGAAATTCCTAATGTATGATGTAGAAGACACTCCCTTTAGTTTATGTATATGAATAATGAGTCACATTAAAATACATAAATTCTGGCCAGTACAAGATTGCAATAGGCTGTAATGCTTGCTGTGACGGGGAGCCAAGGGATTCAACTGGGATATCCACTTTTTTTTGTGTGTGTGTGTGTGTGTGTGTGTGTGGTGAAGTGGGAGAGATAAGACTTTCAGGGTTTGAAGGAGTTCAGTTTGATCATCCTTGTAGAGGGAAACAAAACACAGGTTAAGCAGTGTGTTCTTTTACTATGCCAAAGACCCAAATACAGCACCAATAACAAAGGAAAAGGCTTCCAAAACCAGTGTTAATCTATGATAGGGATGAATGCATGTTGGGGGCCATGCACATGCAGTTCACTTTTGACCTCCCAGGTGCTGACAACAAGGAGCTGCTGTGCCTGGCACAAGAAGCAGTTCCACTTTCTCTTCTCCAGCTGTACATGATTTACCAGTCACATCTTTCCATCTTGGCTTAAGCAGAAAGGAATAAAGGACACACGTACATCCCAATACTTCAAAATGTTTTTGCTTATTTAAAGGGTAGATAAAGGTTGAGGTGAACGCACTCATCATGGATGTTTATAAACATGAAATACATTTAAGACAAGCTGCAAGTATTTTGAGGCACAAACTCTGCTACACAGACAGATTGAACTCTTTATATAAAAGTGCCCAAATATTTAGTTTTCACTTACGTTTTATCATCAGCACAAACAAATTTTAGAAACAGATGAATCTCAGCCTGTCCCTTCTTGTGATTTTAGGTCTGAGATGCTGTACATAGAGCAACAATAAATCTGCTATGACAAATGGGTGACATGACTGCAACCATGATGTGGCAAGACAGTTGCTGACTTGTATCCAGCGTATCTACCTCCCCACAACTCTTCCTGTGCACTGGGGCCACAAACACACAGCTTCCTCTTGACCAGGGAACACATCCAAGACACTCTGAAGGCTGTTTTCCCCAGCCAGCCCAATGCAGCATCCCCTGGGAACAGCCAGTGTATGCATGCTGCTTCTTGTCTCCTCCCCTTGCCACAGACCATCTCTCTGAGGCGTTTTCCTTCTCCTTCAAAGCAGCAGCTGGCAGCAAACCAGTGCAGATGCTCATCTCACAGTCTGCATTCACCCCAGGGGCATGCAGGTTGCTCACATTCCTCTTCCAGAGCCATCTCCACACCACACTGAGCCTGCACACTTCTGTGGCAGGGAGATGGGAATTTTACAGCAAGAAGAACTTGTGAGCCATCCCACTGAATACAAAATTGCCCCTTATTACTGAGCATGCAGTGAGCCACAGAGCTAACTAACACTTTGGCCTGGAGTTGGAATGTGCTAACTGGAGGCTGCCTAGAAGCAGCTGCCACGGAGCACAGCAGAGGCAGGCCGGCTGGGTATTCTCAAAAGCTTCAAGCTCAACAGCTCACTGAGAAAGACTTAGTTCTGTGCAATAGTCACACTGCCTTGAAAGCAGACAAAACCAAGCTGCCTGGGGAGCACCTACCCACCAATGGAGAGGACTGCCAGTTGGGGCAAGGTTCCTGTCCCTTGGAGGGACATTCCTCCTCCATCAAACCAAGGTTCCTTACACTTGGGGACTCTCGCATTTAATCTGAGCAATATAGCTTAGCATCCAGTTCTCATGCTCTGTTTGCTAGCACTTGTATCAACTTCTCAGAGCATCTTCTCATGCTTAGGCTCCCCTTCTTTTTCAGACATCTACTGTGGCAAATTCTGAGAAGTGCCAGTACTGAGAAAACTGTACTCATCAACTAATAACACAAGAACTTTTTACATTTGGGAGCCAGATATTACAACTTCATTCATTACTTCTTTCACTTAGAAGCTCTAGCAGATTCCCACTCCTGGTGTGATGCTTTGCACACGCTGCCATGGGGAGCTGTGAAGGAGAGCTACTCACACACATGCAGCTCTCCAGATGTTTGGATGTACACAGTACTACTGCCATGTGCAGGACCACAGCCTGCAGCACCGAGACTTGTTTTTGTTCATCAGTCTCAAACCAGTACTCTCAGCCTTCACTTCAACTGTCTGTCAGCCAAGGTGATATCTCAGCACTGACACGAGCAGGGACTTTATGAACAAGGGCCCATCTGTATCTCAGGGCTGAAGGACATGGTTAGTGGGCATGGTGCGGGGGGGCTGATGGTTAGACTTGACGTTAGAGGTCTTTTCCAACCCTAATGATTCTGTGGTTCTATAGCTCTGCCAGAAGCCAAGCTGCAGTAAAAACTGTAATTCTCCAAATGACCTGAGATAGCAGAACACGACCAGCACAAACTGAAAAAAAAGTGTACCTGCCTATGTACATCCATAAATATGTTACCTGTACAATCTTTAAGTCATCATATTAGAATAGAACATAGGCAGAATATTTTCTTTGAACACTAACCAAATTCTGGGAAAAATGCAAGATAACCACTTACTCTTCTAAATGGCAACACCGCAGGACAGTCCATGAAACAATGCATCCTCCACGTGATTTATGTCTTTCTCTGAGAAAGGCCACTCCAAAGTAGAAAACTATGTGAATGAATCGAAACTAAATTTGATGATCTCAGTAATAAAATAATGACTTTCATATTATGTCACACTGTCTGGAGAGAAAGATAATCCTCTGCACTATTATCTACACCCTCCTCTTCTCACACTATAGCAAGGCCCCACCAGAGGGTCTCTTTCTCGGCTGATATTATTCCCGTTCACATGCTGCTTCCCTGAGAAGCTAGGCTATGTTATCATCCAAGCTCTCCCTAATCCCAACACACAAAGTTGTCCTATGAACTCGCAGCTGAGATGTAGCCGTGTGCTGCCCAGTGAATGAAACAACACAGACCTAAAACCAGATCCCTAAGAATTGCAAAAATTGTGTGTATGTACACACAGACATATATATACGTATATGCACATATACACACACACACACATAACTTGCTCATATCCGCTATCTCTCCTCACCCTCACCCCATGTATAACGAAGAACAGAACAGCTAAATTTTAACAAGGTCTGTCCATCAGGAAAAAAAAAGGAAGAAGCTTTTAAGACTTTGGTTCCACTTTTCTGGATCAATGTGGAACTTAAAGCTCCCTTCTATATCCAGTCTGATTTCCCTACAAAGGAGGGTATTTTCAGTGATAATCTTTCTCTGATTTTAAGCCTTGACAAGTGTTTTGATGAGGAAAGTCCTAACAAAGAAATTTTCTCTCTGGGTTTGCTCCAAAACATGCTGAAGATCTTTTCCCCTACCTCACTCATTTGGGGAAACTACTTATTTTCAACATTTCTGTCATTAAGGACGCATGAAGACATAACAAACCCCAGTATCCACCTGCTCACATTCCTCAGAGCAGCAAGTTCAGTGCCAAAAAGCAGGTAATGGAAACATCAGTTCACAGGGATTTGTGTGCTTTTACTGAGAGGGAAGTGAATAAGCAACCAAAAATGTTACAAGGCAGCATGATACATTAGGATTAAAGAGCTTTCCAAGTACCCTTCCTACTACTACTTTTGATCTCTTCGTTTTCTAAAGCCATGTAACTACCATACTGGGAAATACTACCTTCTACCCTTTGCACCTCCCCACTGCACTGGAATGACTTTTATCTTTTCCCTCATAATACAAGACCAAAACCAAACACAGAAGTTACAGTTGAACTTACGCTGAAATATTTATTGCTAATTATTAATCCATGTTTTGCCCTTTGTTTCTGACAATGTTTCTGACATCACACTAGTACTAACGTACTGCAAAGAAACTGAAGCAAAATCACATGCTGATGTTAGAGCCTGCAGTGATAATCCAAAGCTGAAAAGGTGTATGCTAGGCAAAAGTTTCCTCAAGTAAACATTTTGCTTTCCATTCCCTATTTTTAAGAGTTATATTTCTTAGATATATGTATTTAGTTTCTTTAATCCTCTACTCAAAAGAGCCATTTCCTCTGCAGTGAGGCAGGCTGTCAACAAGGCTGAAGCTCCCCCCTTCGACTGTTTCTGCTGGGGAGACACACTGAGAAAAGCACACTGATTTTCAATGTGTACAAAAGTGCAGAGTACAAATCTGTTGTGGTTTACCTCCACTGGTACAGAATTACTGGCATAAAATACCAGCTTCATTCAAGAAATCAGAAAAATGTAAGGGGAAGGAGAAAAGCTACCAGGCAGTGCTGAGGTGAAGTTTGTGGAAGAGACACTTTACGTAATGCAATGTTGAAAACAGTGTGCAAATTCTTTAATCAAAGGCTTAAAATAAGTAAAATGTACTTATCTAACTGAATACAATTGAAGCATAAATTTTTGCTAAATGCTAATTATTTCTCAGCACATCTAGAATGAGGAAAAAATCATGAAAAAGAAGAAAGGAATAGATGACATTCATATCCGAGTGTACAAAAAGACTGCAGTTCTTACCTGCTGCCATCACAATGAATACTGACTGATATCAATATAGGACATTACCAAGAATGAGAAATGCTGAGTTAGGTTACACATCAAAATAAAGTTCTTAAAGAGTGAAAGCCAGCACTAGCTCCCTTCTAAGTATAGCTAAAATTCATCATACAACAGCTGAGGCACACGAGCCTACACAGACATGTAGGATATGGACAGGCACTATTTTCATGAGCAGCTGTGTAGTAAGGCACGCTCCTTAAAAGCCATCTTCGAGAGACATAAATGGCACTTATATGGTAAAATTCCTCTGAAATCATATTCACTTTGCCCTGTCCCCTCTCCCACAAAACAATTTGAAACTAGATGATAAGCAAGGACCAACCTAAGCTGCTGCTGGATCAGCCCCAGTGGGCACAGCATAGCTCCCAAGTTGATGTGCAGGATGACAGGGCTGTTTCCCATTCTCTCTGGATCTGTCAGCAAACATCCTGCCCCTCAGGACCCGAGACACCTCACTGCAGCAATGTGAGTAAGTAGTGAAGTAGCATTCAAAAGCAACACTGACAACTCACCAAAAAAACACCCTAATCGCTAGGACTTAATATGCATGGAGTGCAAATATAAATTTAATCTCATTGAAAAATGTTGATACATATTCCAAGTCAGTGTTGACTAACTGTTTTCTCCCTGTGAACAGCTCCCAAGGTTTTTGTTGCAGCAGAAGCATATATTGCAGATTGAATTTTTAGATAATTAGAAGTTAAATGTTAATCAGTTTGTCTGTTTCTAAAGGAAGGAGAAAAAAATTGGAGACAGCAAGCAGCACAAAGATATTAGGGCACACCTTCAAAAAGACTGTTAGTTTCACCCATCATCTCGTAGTGCAAAATGATGTAGAAAAACACGTTTTACAAGCCACTGTGCTCATCTGTGTCATCATCGCTAGGAGGATGATACATTCTTGAGCTCTTTCCTGTATGGTGCTGAGAGGTGCGAAGTCTTACCGATATAAACTGCTGCAAAGCTGAGCACCATGCAGAGCTCATCTCAACAAAATCCAGACAGGGCCACTGCCAGCCAACCTTTCTCCACAACACTTAGATCTTGTCTGTGGGCCACCACCTTTGTTACTCAGCTTCTGGTGTCAAGGCAGGTGACTTCTTATCACTATCAGGTGGAACCTGCACAGTTTGTTTCCAAATTTGCTACAAACTATTAGTGGGTATAGCAGCCATTAACGACTGATGGGAAACAGACATCAGACTTTTTGAAATGCAGCTGGCCCTGGGGGATATTGCACTACCTTGCACTTACTGCATGCATGGATGGAAATTTGCGTTGGTTGGAAGTAGGAGGAATAATTCACAGGAATAAAAGATAACCACTCCCTGTGAGTGCGTTTCAATTATTTACTGCCAACTCTCTCACACCAACCTCCAATTCTAGACAAGATTATTTATTAATTGTATTGATTTAATTTACTGTCTTTATTTCCTAATCAGTCTATTCTTGACCTTATCAGATCTGCTGATTAAAGGAAGGTTATTTAAGCATACTGTGAAGTCTGCCTGCAGCAGACTTATGCTGGTTTTAACAAATTTTCTTTAGAAAAATTCTGAGTCTTTATATGGATGCAATCAGGAAAATACCTCTACTCTTGGCTAGATGACAGTTCTGCCCCTACACCACAGGTGCTGCAGTAGCAGCACAATTCCAAGTAAAACTGGGTGAAGAGATGAATATCAAGCCAAGAGGCATGACATTTCTGGCAGAAACATTTCCTACCCACATATGGAGACTCCTCAGTTGATGAGGGGCAGGAATGATGAGGACCTTATTTGAATTTCAAGAGGTATGACTCCACTAAAGCTGCTACACCATATTTAGAAAGTAACCTTGTGAGAGCTGGGCTAGTAACCTGCTAGACATGCATTCTGCAGCTTTACATTCCTGTCAAAAGCCTCTGAGTTTTGGCCCAACCATCTACAAGATATGCTTTCCATATCTTCTAGGGGTTAAGCCATTATACAAGTAAACTTTTCCCTGAAGAGGCATTTATATGTGACTCCACTTTCTTCATCACTTCTAACACTAGGGAATACGCAACACTGGCATTTCCTAAATTCAGATCACTTGATTTACCAAACATTGATCTTTCAAGACCGAATGTCCCAAACAAACCCTGCTGTCACTAGACAGGCCTTCACCTATATGCTGTATGATCCACGTTTTCTTACTACCTAAGCTAATGGGCAGGCAATGGCTGTAAGCCTGATTGAGAAGGCAAAACCTGGAGACGGTGGCTCTGTCAGGTGCTGCAATGAGCAGTGCACAGCAGCAGTGCTGGTGGAGTCCCAGTTCAAAGCTGAGGAAGGCAGCTTTTCTAAGCTTTAGTCCTTCCTAGGGCAGCTGCAGGAAAACAGTGTATAAGTCTCCTCTGGCTTTAAGGGAAGAGTTTTGCAAAAGATGGTAATGGGACATCAACTCATCTCTACCAACTGGCCCCACTCCCAATTACTGCTCTCCAGCCCAGACGTTTCTTTCAGCTTAAGTCAGGGAGTTCGTGCACTGAAAGCTAACACCAAGTGCCATGGTTTCACGAGGTGTCATAGAGAACCCTAACAATAGGCAAGTATGGGATGCAGAACACCTAACTTTCCCAAGCATTAGCAATAGAAATGTGCAAGCACTGATGCCAGCTAACTGATAAGCAACTGCTTCAGGAAATTCACAGCAGTGCCGAGCCCAGGCTCAAGGCTGCAGCCGCAGCCCCCAGCAACAGCATGGCTGTTCCGTCTTGGCACGTTTCTCACCATGTAACAACACTGAAAGTATTTAAACTGCCCAATGACTGACAGATTGATTGGACTCTTATGTGAGGCCAGAAATATCAGAAAAAATTGACGAGCATTTTATTTCATCTTCCAAACAGGAACATGTTAGGTCATTATTTTGTTGGGGCATTTTTCCATTTTTTGAGGGGGTGGGTTTGGGCCTACTTTTTTTCATGCTTGCTTTTAATAGGTTGAGGTGTATTCTTTAGTGTCCTTTTTAAAAGACCTATCTCCAACATAGTAAGACGGATAAAGTTAACTTGAAATTATTTCAGAAATAGTAAACATTTTATTTTAATAAATATTTTCCTAGCACTTCCATGAGAAGTTAAAAGTTTGATCGATTTTTAGAAAAACAGACCATATTTATGCTCTGGAAAGTGCTGCCTTGCAACAACAAACCCTCAAAGTTGCTTTAACACTGATCCTCACTTCCTACACTTGATCAGTCCTTCTAGCAAAGCATCTAAAGTGCTGAACAACTGAACCAGCTGCCAGTGCCTCTGGTACTTGCAAGCTGCAGCAGCTTAGACCGAGCCATCTTGGTTCTTAACACTTCCAAACACAAGGTGAGGGGTGCACAGAGGGAGAGAAAAAATATATATACATATGACATGCACATTTGTAATGTCTTATGTGTTTGTTTTTTTTTTTTTTCCTAAAAGAAAGACATTGAGGCCCTGAAGTGTGTCCAAAGAAGCACAAAGCTGGGAAGGGTCTGGAGCACAAGTCTTATGAGAAGCTGCTGAAGGAGCTGGGATTGTTCGGTCTGGAGAAGATGAGGCTCAGGGGTGACCTTACTGCTCTCTAGAACTCCCTGAAAGGAGGTTGTGGCAAGGTGTGGAACAGCCTCTTCTCCTGCATAACAATGGTAGGATGGGAGATAACGGCTTTAAGTTGCACAAGGACAGGATCAGATTATTAGGAAACATTTCTTCTCAGAAATAGTGGTAAAGCATTGGCACAGGCTGCCCAGAGAGGTGGTGAATTCACCATCCCTGGAGGTGTTCAAGAAGCATGCAGACGTAGCACTGAGGAATATGGGTAGTGGGCATAGTGGGGATGGGCTGATGGTTGGACTAGATGATCCTAGTGGTCTCTTCCAACCTTAATAACGCTCAGAATCTGTGTTTCTCTGATCAGCCTGTAAAACAAGAGTTCTTTAACACAGTTTAAAAACCAGCAAAGTCAGAATAAAAATTGATAGTAACTAGATAGTAACAAAAAACTGGGCCCATGAAAGCCTAACTAGGTTCAATAAGGCCAAGCGCAAGGTGCTGCACTTCTGTTGAGCCAACCCCATATGTAAGTACAGACTAGGAGAAGAATTCATTGAGAGCAGGCCTGGAAGGAAGGACTTGGGGGTCCTGGTGTACAAAAAACATGAGACAGCAATGAGCTGTTGCAGCTTGGAAAGTCAACAGTATCCCGTGCCACATCAAGAGATGGGTGGCCAGCTAGGAGAGGAAGGTGACTGTCCCCCTCTACACTGCCTTTGTGAGGCACCACCTGGAGTACTGCATTCAGGTCTGGGGCCCCCAGCACAGGAAAATGGAGAGTTTTTGCAATGGGTCCAGAAGATCACCTCTCCTAAGAAGACAAGCTGAAGGAGCTGGGCTTGTTCAGTCTGGAGAAGAGAAGGCATCAGTGAGACCTCACTGCAGCCTTACAGTTCTAAAGGGAGCTTATAAACAGGAGGGAAATCAATTTTTTACATAGGGAATAGTGATAGAACAATGGAGAACAGTTTTAAATGAAAACGGGAGATTTAGATTAGATGTCAGAGGAAGTTTTTCACTGAGAGGGTGGTGAGGCATTGGTACAGAATGCCCAGAGAAGATGCAGATGCCCTGTCCTCGGAAGTGCTCAAGGCCAGCTCTGGGCAGCCTGATCTGGTGGGTGGAAACCCTGCCCATGGCAAGGGGGTTGGAACTTGATCATCTTTGAGATCCATTCCAATCCAAGCTATTCTGTGATTCTAATATCATACACACTGTTAAATGGTGAATAATTAACACAAAGATAGAAAATGTCATTTTCCAGCACTGTGGCTGGTGCTTCATAAAACTCTGCTCTTCTTCAGTCAGTCCAAACTAGTCCAACCAACAATGAACATGTCCTAAAAATCTGTGCTAAGAGCACCAGGCAGTTTTCTTTGGCATAAATGAAGTTACCCTTCCAAACGCTTCACTACCACAAGAAACCACTCATCAGTGAGATGGCTGCACAACTCAAGCTTTCCTTTGCTGCTGGTTAAAACACATAAGTTTAGGAACTGTTTCTGTCAAAAAATTCTTCCTTTGTTACTCACAGAAATATGTGACTTAAAGCACACTCAGCCCAGTGGTTACTGCATAATGCAAACCAGTTATTACCCAATTTTCTGTAGCTTTTATATTATAGTATGCTTGTATTCCATTTATCTTTGGTAGACCACAACCTTTTCATCATCACTGTTAGTTTTTTCTAAGGTCATATGCTGGTCTAAATTGGGAGGATGCTTTTGTTTGTTTGAAATAAAAAGCAATGATTCTTAATAAGCAGCCCTAGGAAACAAATACTGTAGAGAATACCTGTGGAAGAATTCAGAAAGGACAGGGATCTCCTAGAAGGAGTCTAGCACAGAGCCACAAAGATGATAAAGGGACTGGAGCACCTCCCAAATGAGGAAACACTGAGTAACCTGGGCCTGTTGGGCTGGGGAAAAGACGACTGAGAGGGGATCTGAGTAATGTTTATAAATGTCTAAAGGGAGGCAAATGGATGAGGCCAGGCTCTTCTCAGTGGCGCACAGTGATAGGACAAAGAGGAATGGCATACAGCTTGAACATAGCAAGTTCTGTACTAACATGCAGAAGAGCTTCTTTATGGTAAGGGTGATGGATCACGGGAACAGGCTGCCCAGAGAGCATACGGAGTCACCTTCCATAATGCTGCATTTTCTTAACTTTTTCTATGAAATATATCACTATTTATTCATTTCAGAAGGACAGCAAGATGCTTACATAAATGTGAACTGAACTTATCGTATGTTGCGGCTGCATTCTGGCTATCTATCTCAAAACAAAACAGGTAGTATATCAGTTTGTTTTATTAAGCAAAATCCTAGCCATTAAAAAAAACACACAGGATGATTACAGCTGACTAAAGCTGGTTTTGACTAAACCACGAGGCCAATTAGCTTAACATTTCAGAAAAACAAGATGTTTTATAAGGGGGTGGAAGCCTAATTTTACTACTAGCACGCAGGACTGCAGCCTCCAGAATGGCTGTGAATTGCAGAGGCACATTCGGAGGATGGTGAATCAGGGGCGTACTCCCAGTACCACACAGCAGTAGCAACTCTTAACAGCAGCCACGAGAATTGCCAGAAACGTTAAGTAAGACAGCAAACAGGTTATGTTTAGAAATGAAGCGCTCCTTCAGCAAGAGGCTAATCTTTGTCTGCATTTCACTTATCTTCTTCTTACAAGAAGAAGGTCCTATTCCAACCACAAATATTCCCTGCGGTAGCAAGATAAAGAGTTTCACATTCAAGTGGCAATTCTTGTACAAAGTCCTCTCTGACTGTGCCACTCAGAACAGGGCAATTGCACAAGAAGTTCTTTTGTAGAGTCTGTGCTCCTAATTTGCTGGCCGTGTCTTTCTAGAGCTATACTTTAAATCTCTGCTAAGTGCTGAGCTGTGAGCATAACAGTATTTATAAATTTTCATTCTTTATATGGAAATCCAGACCAATTTACAGCAGTGCCCCTTTCAATCATACAGACCGTGCACAAATTGAATCCAACTTGCTTTCCCCATTTAAGAGAAATTCAATTTTTATTTGCATTTAACTACCTAATCCAGCCTGTATCACACAGCAATTTTTGCCTGATTAGCCAAAAAACTTAATAGAGATATGGTGAAAGAGCAGTGGGAGACAGAGAAATAGCTAGTCATTCCAAAAGTGTAAGTTTGAGGATAAACTCTCAATTGTATTCAAATTAAGGAATAATTCAATGTGTTAACCAGCAGCCATCTAAGAGACAGATTCTGAAAACACAGAAACAAAGCTTTTTAATAAAGTAGATCCTTTTGACCATTCTACTTCTACTGAACCAGCTTTAAGTATTAAAGAATTTTGCAGCAAATACATTGCCAAGATGAATAACATCAATTATTTCATTTATTTTTTTCCCAAACTGCTTGCCTTCTTCTCAGGATTGCTGAAAAAAGACAAAGTGCATTTTTATTTGAAAGCTTTTAATACATAGACATAATATTATATGTATTAACTAGTTTTTGCTTCATAGATGTCAGATCTGATAGTTTGCAAGCCAAGGTTTATTCTCTGTTATCTCATACAGCTTGCACAAGTCCTCCAGGAAAAATTCCTTCAGTACAGCATAAGAGCAGCTGCATACTCGATGTCTATTTGTGATTAAAGATTTCATAATTCACACTTCTACTATTAACTTGGCCTTAAACCTGACAGAGTCTCAAATCACTGATTTTAATTTCTTATTTGAATTATGTATAAGAGTTAAATGACATACCAAAAAACACCTGGTGAAATACTCTTTTGAATATTTAAGACAAATAAAAGTTTCCCACTGAGGTGCCTGCATATTACTTTTTCTATTCGTGCAACCTCCAGCATAATTCAAAACAATTTCTTACATTTGACAGCAGCTTGTTGTTTTTTTTTTTTTCCCACCTAACTTGAAATAAAAATGCATGTGGATTTGTCATTGATTACTGTGGGTTCCTTTCAAGGAAAATTCCCAAGTGTTGTTAAGAAGAGAACATACACATGCAAACTAAGCCACCACAAAGATAGAAATACTTTGTCAAGAATGGCTCAGAAGAACATGGACCTTTAACTTTGCCGGTGTATGAAACTCACTTCAGGTCTGCTCTGCAAGTTCCTTCCAGTGACAGACAGGTAGCATTCACAGGTAATTTAATCTCATATTGACCCTCAAATACAAGACAACATCCTGTTACTTAACCAGGTTTAGTTATTATACTTAATATTTTATATATGGAAACACGTTATTTTTCATTACTATGACTTGAGATAGCTCCTTCAGGGTCTCCGTGCTTGGTATATCTACTGGCCAACACATGGCCAGGAATCTACAATCACAGCCAATAATTTTAGTGCATTTCTAAGCAATTCAGCAATTGTCCCTACCCTTTCACCAGAATCCTCCTCATGGGTTACACATGCAGGAGGGCAGCACCAGCACCAGCACATCTTCAAAACTGAGTGGATGAATCCTCAGCCCTACATGACTTTAGCAGTTTGGAAAGGCAAGAGGAGCTAGTGAAAAGCAAGAGGAGCTAGTGAAAAGCAAAGAAAACAACCAACTAAACAACAATATTACTTGCAATTTTGAGAATAGGTGCCTCCTACCAAGGCTTTTCAGACCCGGAATCCCCACTCCCCAGAATCAGTGTGTTGTCAGACAAAGTGAAAAGTGCTCACCACCACTGCAGAATGATTTTTATGCTGATAAAATTCTTAATAATTTTATCATTAATAATATGTTTATCGATTATTTATTAATAATAATTAATTTTATTATTAAATTATTATTAAATATTAATAATAATTAAATTTATTAATACTAATTAATAAAAATGATAAAATGCTTATAATTCCTGCGATTAAAACAGGTTTCCCACAGAGATATCCACACTGCCATCTAGTGCAAAAAATTGCAGGGCTTTTTGTTGTTGTTTGTTTATTTTCTAAAAGAAAGATGCAATTGTTAGTTTTAAGGGAGAAGGTTGCCAGTGCTTCTCCCACACATACCAGTGAAAGGGGATATGAACTGCAAGGCTTTCCTCTCTATTCAGCGGCCAACACAGATCCCTCTCCTTTGCTAACTGCAGACCACAGCACCTAAAGGCACAAGGGAGATAAAAACTTGTTTGCAGACAGAAATGAGAGTTTAGTAATAAATTGGGTATTGGGAACATAAGAGGTTTTTCTGCTCCCTTTTTAATAAGCACACCAATTGCACAGAAACCAGGGTGTGTCTGGGAACCTAATGAAATGCATTCAGCAAGTGTCAGCCTAGAGGGAAAACATGGAGCCTCACCCCAAGAGGGTGGCAGATGTTACGACAAAATTACTGTTTGCATGTTACACTAATCATTATGCTATGACTGATGCCAAAGCACTGCTGGCTGTAGTTGCTGCCAGAAGTAACCAACACTGAGAGTTAAACCTCACAGTAAATGCTGCAACTTCCCTGCTGCACTCTACCGGATTGCAAAGGAGAAAAACAATTAAACCCATTTCCAAATCAGGTGCCCGACTTGCAGGATGCTAATATCCCTTGTGGTCTGAATCTCACCCTCTGTACAGCAGTGCCTCTGTAGGACTGTCTCTGTCTCGATGTTGAACAGCAGGAGTGTTCGTGTAACACCCTCACCCTTGGTAATAAGACACCTGGAAAGAGACATCTGTATCAGCAACAGCTTTATTTAAATCAGCACCCTGCTCAATGCCTTTGTTTTTATTTCTTATGCCCCAGATCAGTCACTGAAGTTGTATGAGGAGATCTGGTGTCAACGCAAGCCAGCCCATCAGAGGCTTTCAGGCACAGTGCTCATGCAGTTACTTTGCTCAGCACTGTTGGGAGAACAACCTGTTGGGAGTGGCTTTCTTGCTGCTGAATGGAAGCTCCTCAGAACCACAGCCTTCTTCCTGGCTTTCCCTATAGTAACGCATCTGTCTCTCAGTGGCATCCTGGAGCAGAAATGAAAGCTCTTTGGCTTCCTTATAAACAAGTTCCATCAATTTACGACAAACACAAAGGTAGGGAAAGAAGCCTGAAGACCAGGACCTGCATATTAACAGGCATATAAAGCTTTTTCTGGAAAGAGAAATGAACAACAACAACAAAAAGAACCAACCACCTTTGCTACCGGCACAGTCTGAGAGCAATTCTCCATTGTGATCAACTGTTACAGATTTTGTGTTGCACTCTAAAAATCCTTGGGAAGAAAAACTGTACAATTGAACAAAGTGGAACATGGTTGCTTTCACTCCACTTGATCGCTTAACAGCCCTGAGAGGCCCAATCAATAATCAGTGGACAAGCACCAGTCTGGCATCTTTCTTTTGAGCTCTTTCATTTGGTAATAAGATAGAGCTTCCTTCAGGGAAATAGATGAAAGGGAAGTGAAGCAGCCCACAGCACTGACACCCACTGGAAATACCCAGATACATTCACGACCAGGAGACAAAGCCTTGATTTAGGAGAACAAGGCAGAAGTCACTTCTGCTTAGAGAAATCTTGTCCTTCAGCAACAAAAAACCTTTGTTTGAAATTGAATGGATCCATCACCTATATTTAAGCCTTTCTTCTTAAAAACTCACCTTTCCCAACTTACTGAAACATAAGGGAAGGAGATGCTATGGTGAGAGGACAGCGTTTAGCCTCCTGGAAGTAGTCACAGTCCTGTGAGGCAGCTCTAAGGGCCACAGTGGTCGTCTCTTACAGCCAAAGTCACAGCAGTCAGCTGTCATCATGACTTTAGGAGACATGAACTTCACCTGCAGCTCCACTCTGCTGTACTTGCATCAACACTAGCCAGTCAGTGGCCACTGAGCCACCACACAAAGGGACACTGCTTGGATCTCCTGGCACCAAAGGCTCTCTACGGCATTTCTCCCAGCCAACAAGTCCTACTTTAAAGCTCATCAGACAAAGGTATGGGGAAAGTTTTGTGGTCTGGGAAGAAGAAAGTCTTGGTAACTCCTTGCCCAGCTCACTGCATTGGAAATTCAGGTCTCACCATCTGAAGGCAGAGCTGATGAGTGGTGACACCGATGATATCATAACAATTAAGAGACCAAACCTGAGCAGCAAGGAGGGAGAGGAACTTTCCTGGCAGACAGTAATGTTTCCTCCTCTCTCACACTTAGCAAGCACTATGAAAAGTAACTCTTTGTTAAATATGTAAAATCCCCAGTCTTTCTGCTAATGTAGGCACAAACAGAACAGGATCTCCTTGATTCTTGCTCTCCTCCTCCTTTTTCAGGGCTAGAAACTCTCAAAATGGAATACAAAAATGTATTTAAGAGTTTCTTGATCATGTTTTTACCAGTTTAACAACAAGCCTCTGGCAAAAGCAAAGATAACCAGGTATTTTTCTCAGTACTTCACTGGGAGAGAGATGGAAGAATGGGGAAGAGGTGGTATTTACAATACAGAACTTCAGACACTTCGTTTTCAGTATGAATATAGACTTTTAAAGTTTACTTTGAAACTTAACTGATTTATATGAAAGAAAATTGAAAATTCCTTTAATAGAAAGTGATACTAAGTGTGTGCTTTGGAAAAGATGAACTGGGAATCAGTGTTTCCACATTTCCAAACTTGGGGACACTCAAGCAGGACGAAGAAAAGTGCAAGTGAGGCACATTCATACAACATATAGATAAACTTATGGATGCCCTTGCTACAAGCTGTTGACCATGATAAAAGCCCACTTAAATCTACTTAAAAGCTTGATAGAAGAAAAAACACAATGTATTTGTACACCAAGTGCTACTGAAAAAGCAAAAAACAAAAAAACAAAAACAAACAAACAAACAAACAAAAAACTAAACAACAACAACAAAAAACCCAAAAAACAAAACCCCACCAATTTTCTATGGCTTGAGTAAGCTCCAGACCACAAATTGCTGGAGGAGGCTGGAATCTATAGTGGGAATGCAAAATGTGCCTGCCCTGTTCCTGTGTGCCGTGGGCACTCTGGTCGCACTGTCAGACAAGGCTGAACCCTATGGAACAAGTATGGCATCACAGAGGCAAACCACCATTCTGGTTCGTTTCTTCCACCACCAGCATTAACAGAAGAGGATTAAAATTACTGTGTTATTTTTCAGAATTAAATCTCATCTTTTTATGGCCAAACACTTAACTTTACAGGTCTAGAAAGAACCTAAGAATAGTGTGAATAGACTATTTCTCAGGGCTTTCCAGATAGATTTAAAAAAAAAAAAATTTTTTGTTTTTAAACTAGCACAGCCTTTCCAAATGATTTGCAACTACGTTTCAAAGGAGGCACATTTTTTTTATCCTATCTCCACAGACACATGCCAAAATGTATCCAGAATTGCTAACTCAATTTCAAATACATGGAAATACTTAACTAGCTCTGTCAGGTTGTAGGAGAGTGCCCACAGATGGAACTCGTCTTGTGGGGCAGGAGATTGTTCATCTATGAATAGGGTATTTCACCTATTCAAAGGTACATTTTTTGAGAGAATCTCAGCAAACATAGGGAGTACCACTGACTAGTAAATATAGGCCTTTTTTGCACCCACAGCACGTTGTATAGAAAATTTGTTCTCCTCAGACAGATGAAAGTAAAATCTGCTCATCTTTCTAATTAGCATGATTTATTTATATACACAGTATGTTATGAAAAAGTGTTTGCAAAGGAGACCATCCTGTTGAACAGAGATAACATCCTTCAGGGCAGATTTACAGAGATATTACCTGATAGCTCAGTCCTAATGAAACCTAGCTCTTGAGAAAAACAGAGGCATTTGCTGCCAACTGCGTTTCCTGCTCACTGTCACAGCTGTTACAGAGGCTGCTGGGAGCATCTAAAGCTTTCTTCTTTACTTCCTGGCTTTTCTTTCTCACTAAGTTATGTATCTTGATCATTTCTCCATGCAACATTTTTTTTTTCGGGGGGGGGGAGGTTGGGTTTTTTGTTTTTTTTTTTTGCTGTTGTGCCACCCACTGCGCGAGCCAGGACTTTTGGTCTGGGACAGGTAGAGCCCTACAGGAAAACCAAGTCTCCAGAGCAACATTTTCCTGCTCAGAATATTCAAAAATTTTAAGAAGCAAAGCCTTTGACACATTTCTGCCTGTATCAACTGCAGGCTACCTGTTCCCTGTGGTCAGGGCAGTGCTGCAGCCCTCTGACCAGCAGGCAATACAAAGCCAACCCTGCAGACTTGTCCAGAACTCTTTGGGGATGTGGGCTGCACTTTTCTGGCCATGGCTCAAAGCAGTCCACAGTCAGGCCACTGGTTGCAGACCAGCTGTTCAGCTGCTCTGCATGCAGAGGGCATCAAACAGTAAGACTCAGAAGTGCAGCACTGCCTCTCAGGCATTAGTTGCGTCCCCATCACAAATGCCACAGGGAAATATCCAGATCCAGTAACTGTACTTACTGCACAGGCTTATGAAACCCACCTGTATTCATTCTTCAGCCCAGTTTGCCCCTTGTGACTTTCATACCGGGAGACAGCAAAGCTAGCAAAATGAGTCACATCCTACTCCTTAGATGAATTCACTCACAAATGGTACTGATGTCAAAGGAAAATTATTTGTACGGAAGTAATTTTGTGCAGTACTAGCACCGCAAGTAATTATTATTACTTTTTACAGCTAGATTAAGAGCAATCCCACCTCCACAGGGGCCTGAACTCCGGCAGCCTTGCCTGGCCAGCAGATCACAGGGACCTCAAGAGATCAAGTGCAACCCCCCTGTAAAAGCAGGTAAAGACCAGTCCACATGCAGGATGTTTCTGAGGGACTGCAACTCCTCCCTGCACTTGCTCAGCACATTTTGAGAACACTGACCAAGGGATGCTTGACCCTGCAAAGCAGACATTGCTGTGGGGGTGGGGGGTGGTGGTGGTAAAGGAAGCACTGAGGTGGCAGCAGGGTGTAGAGCACCCGAGGCTAACATTGCACTGAGTAGATACTGCTGAACCAAGCTGAAAAAGCAATGCTCCACTGTTGCAGCAGAGGCCATGCAGCATGTTAGAAGGTGCATGAACACAACTGGAACATTCGTGAATGCAGGCTGCTCAACAGAAAGTATCATGCAGCTATAAGAAAAGCCAGTGCTGTCTCTTGTCATGTTTGCAGACTTGTTCTGCAGGCAGGCACAGAAGTGAACAACAGTCACAACCAGTGAATGGCCGTTGTGCCTGTTGGCGGCTTGCTTTTGTCCACAGCTCAGGGTAGGCACCAGGAATTAGGAAGAATATTGAGAAAGCATGATGTGGCCACCTTTCCTACAGAGCAAGAAGGCAGATAGGGTGTAGTGGTCCTTTAGGGATGACTGCAGCAGCAGGCTGGGACGCAGCCCACTTGAGTGATCCCTGGCAGAGGTACCACAGTGTGTCTCTGCCTTTCTTGTATTTCCAGACTGTAGGCATCAATAGACCACAGATGAGCGCCAAGGTCAGCCTGCTCTCTGTCTCCCCAGCAAGGACATTTCTGGCAGCACAGATACAGAAGGCCCAGAAACCCTGGGATCATTCCCATCATAAATCTCTGCCTTTAAAGCTTTCATCCACAAAGCAAGCCAAGCTTCTGACACCCTGCAGTCTAGATAGAAAACTTAATATTATTTTGGAAGATGCTTGTGCTTTTATGCGTAAATACCAGGAGAGAGCAGAGTGACCAATGGAATTCATCAACACACCAACATACACGAAGAGACCACACTAAGATGAAACTTTTAACCTTGCTACTGCAGGCTTGGACACAAATATGTGCAAAGACTTACACCAACACACAGGTACAAGGAGATCTATTTCTGTCCTTGCTGTTATCTAAAACCTAGAACATCACATAATACTCTTCAAAAACAAAGTCTGCAGTAAACAGTGTTAACAACAACAACAAAAAAACTTTCAACCCAACCAAGCACAATAAAGCAGCCAAATTATCTTTCCTGTGTAGGTGGAGTTTGGACTAATTTTCTCATAATAACTGTGTGCCTAAGGTTTTCTGTTTCTTTCATACATCGTATACATATGCACTTGGTGACAGGCTTATAACAAAGATATATGAGAATACTCTCAAGCATAAAGTGGAATGCTGCTGAGATAACACTTTCATAACAACAACAACGACAAAAAACCCCTTCTGTCCAGTGAAATAGTTGTCAGCTGCTAGTCTGCAATGACTGAAGCTATGTAGCAAACACACTGCACATCCTCATATCCTATGCAGAGTACCAAGTAAGGATCAAATACACAAACTGCCTTTCAAAAATTAAAGCTTTCCATCAGTATTAAATACCATGAACCTGCACGTACTACTGCAGAGGACTCAAGGGGAATCACACACATCAGATTCAGTATAAAATGTATGTCTGCTGAAAGAAATAAGTTATCTGCACACTGTCTGTGAGGCACCATGAAGGCACCAAAGCTACAAGAAATAGCACTATTCCTTGTAGCTTATCTCTGCTTTGCCACTGATAGGAGGTTCTCAAGATCTCAGATTCTCTAGAGCTTATCTCCTCCCTTACAGAAACCTAAACCAGCAGCCCAACTTTCCTTCAGAATGACATTTGATAGAAGAAGCTGAAGAGACAAGTTCTAGTTTCCTCCAGGACTTCTATTAAGTGTGATCTCTGCACAGGCAAGAGTGCTGTTAGGCAAAGCAAACTACCAGATCTCCCATCTAGCCTTCCTTATACTCGGTAGCTCCTGAGAGGACACTGTGCTACTTCTCCTTTCATTCTTCCAGAAAGTGGAAGTTTGTCTCATGTAACGCATGGCCAAGGCAAGCCAATGCTTCAAGGCTTTTCCCCGGACTCCCACAAAAATCTAATCTGAAGGAGGGATCTACAGCGCCTACAAATAATGCCCAAAGCTGTGCTGTACTGCTGCCTGAGGGGCGAGGGTGGTGGGAGAATACCATGCACAGCTTTAATCTTACTCCTCTCCCAAACCCTCAAAGCGGTACCAGTGGCAGTGCCCATGTCCAGCGGTGTTCCCTCTGCAGGGAAGGCAGCCAGCCTAGCCATCACAGACACAGCATATAACAGTCCACCTAATTATTATCAGATATTTGAATTGTAATCACTCCTCAGAATTAATTGCTTGTGGAATGGGACAGGATAAATTACTCCACTCAGTGGTTGCTCCAGTGTGCCTGTAGATTGAGAGGCACGTGTATCCCCTGCTACTCTGAATGGGGCTGCCTCATTTCCATATCAGATTTCAATTTTAAGAGCAAGCAAGAGCAAGCAAAGTTTTAAAGCAGACTTGCTCCACTTAGATAGGATTTGTAATCCCCTCTAGTGCTTTCACTACCTTTTCAGCTTCTTATGAAAAGGACGGTTCTCATAATGGAACAGCATATTTGTATTTCAGTGTGTCCAGAACAGGCAACAGTGCACTCTTCTAGATATGTTATAATCTCAGTTGTGGAGACTAACAAAAAACAGTTTGTAAACAACAGACGAAAGATGATACAGGGCAGTACTGCAGAGCTGTTCAGCAGCTAAAAAAACCTACTGGTATTTGATGAAGTCTGAAGTTCTGACCTCTTGTGTTCTCATTTATGTGACCAGACACAAATACATCTAATGCCTTTTAATGTTAGCCTGCATGCAGTCAAAGTCATATGTACCATAAAAGAGCCACTTAATGGCCACTGCAGGCTACCTCCATTGAGCACAAGTCCTACCCTTGGAACAGATTTCTTTAAATGGTGGGTTTAACAGTGGCTTTCTCCTGCAGAGCTGTGTGTGACTTTGGGAACTGGACCGCAAAAATCTCCTCCAGATCTGCGCAATAATTTGCCACTTCAGAAAAGAAAACTCAGCTTAAATAACAAAAGCACGGTGGTAGTTTGCTTTCAAAAAGCTGATTTCCCTTTTTAAATATGTATGTTTTTATATGAATGATTTTAGAGTCAAGAAAAGAACAACACCTTCCTTCTCAAAAGAAAAACAAAAGCAATCAGATTTCAAGTCTATAGGTCACTGCTGAAGTAATACCGCCTATTTATTTCCATGGCAAGTACAACAGGTACAAAGCGCATAATAACACTATTTAATAGAGCAAATTCTCAGCTGCAAAACACTATTTCTCTGTGCAGTCACCACCACTAGCCAATTCATGCAGGTGAGCTGATCGAGATGCTCTTCATTTTGCAGTGTGACACGGCTTGTCTTTCACGTTACTGTTGCCACTGCTGAAATGAACCACTCACCTCCTCACTGTGCTCACATCCACTATTTGGCTCCATAAAATTCAGATGTCGATGAATGTCAGTGGGTGCCATTTTTTTCTGCATGGAAGAATTCAGTGACCCACCTTTGCTTCATTTGCACTTCCCTGTCAGACACCAATTTGTTAGTGTCCCTCTGCTGCCATCTGCCACACAGCAAGAAGATGGAACATCGCTGGGAAGGCTCAGCCTCTATGCCATACCACTATCTGCCTCTGTTGTGGTGGGCCAACATCATAACACAGGAGGCACTGCTTTTAGATATTTACTTACAAGGACTGCTCCATCAGTACTCTGTGTACACCAGAAGTTTACTTAAAGAGCTTCCTGCAGGGATCCTAACTTCTGCTGTGTGATGAAGAGGACACAGGTACCCAAGATGAACGGCAGTCAGACAGAAACTGCTTTTGGCACTTACATGAGATGAACGAGAATGAAGGCAGGACCTTGGACATGCTTCTCTCTAACAGAATATGCTGATGGACTTGTGCATGAACAGCTACTATATCCTAAAATTACTGGTATAATTTCACTCTCCGTTGCCTAAGAAGTAAAATTGCTTTTGCAGCTGCACACTGAAACCTCAGCTGCAACACCTCCCTGTGCAAAGAACAAAACAGTGAGTATCAAAACAAAACAATTAAAACAAACTGCTATTACCACACAGCTCTGTCCTGTTCCTTACATAGGTTCTTGCTAAGTCTCGTTCATCTGATCTGTTTCACCACAGCACAGGTTTGTTCTGGCAAGTTGGTCTCTGCTGCAGCGTGCTGCACTTAGCATTGCTCCCTTTCTGAACTGAGCTCCTACTGCCCTGCCATAACAATTCCTTATCTGTAACCTAGACAAGGAAACCCCACCAGCTACAAGTTCCCAGTCCCACAGCTGGATCTGTTCCCCTTGCTGCTTCCCATGCAAAGGCACAAGCATGGTGCCAGCCAAGAGAACAAGGCTGCAGTGCCTCCTTCGCGACTGCTGCTGCTACCACAGCGCTCAGCCTACACCTTCCAGCCACAGCCTGTTCCTCTCCCCCCTGCCCAGACAGCACCTTGACTACTGCCTGTATGTGACCTGTTCTACAGAAGTCCTACTTTCACAGGTGCTGCTGGCTAGCAAATGAGGCCATCAGCAATCCGTGCCAGTGGTGTCACAGTAAGCACAGGCCCACACTGTGCTGCTGTAGAAGTGACTGCAGCACAGCACTCATACACTTTGGCCCTCTTTTTGTTTTTAAGCCTCATGCTAAATAAGGATTCATGTTTTATAACCCTGTAATGACAGTGCTGTTGGCATGATAGGATGCCATGGATGAGCTCAAGAACACAGACCAACCCAGGAAGAGCCATCTGCCACAGCACTATCACTCAGCACCCACTGTGAAGCCCAAGGCTACTCCTGGGACCCACAGCCTCGTCCTACCAGCACCCTAACCAAATCTACCCAGCTAACCCCATGTGTCATCAGTGCAGCAAAGCTGTTGCTGATTGCTCATGACAAGAGAGTCCTTAAAAATCTTTTCCACATCTGCTCTGTGATGCGGTATGTTAAGAGTGATGTGGTAGCAGCACAGCTCTGAATGACAGCTCATTTCACTTAATTGTTAATCCACTTCATGGACATCACTTTGTTCTGCTCCAGAGGGAACACAGAAAAAAAAAAAAAGACACTGTAGTAATATCTGTGGATAGAATTATTGAATCAAAAGGCCTCTCCAAAGCATCCAGTGGAGAAAATACAAGGCGGAAAAAAAAAACAAAAAAAAAAACAAAACAACCACAGAATATAAGAAAACAATAAAGAATGGGAAAAAAGAAGGTTTGGTGTTTTTTTTTTAAATATATAAAATCTAAATTCTCTTATGCGGCAGCAAGAGCCATCTTCAACAAACCAACAACGTCTACTGCACATTTCTTGTATTCTCAGTTCAGCTCTCTGTTTTTCCACCACTACTCATTTATCCAGTCCAACCATTGTATTATTGAGGTTTACAGAGACAAAAACAGCTGCAGGCTATACAGATTACCTGTATATCAATAAATTCCCTACTGTAAACTATTTTAACCACATTATTACTACAGAGAAACTGCCATAACTTATATTTTGGATTTAAAAACTATAACAAATTAAATGTCTTCCATAATTTGAAAACTGTTTTTCCAGTAAACTTCTCCCTGGACTGATTAAAAGACAGCCATTCCTGTCCAAGGATGTATCCTCTCCACTGCTAGCAACTCATAAAAGCTATCTGCTATATGGACTTTGTTTAATACTCATCTTTATACAAGCTCTTAAGACTGTCTTTTTATGTGGTCCTGCCTATATATTCCCTGTTCATATGAAGAGCACATGCATCTGGACCTTATGGTTCAGAGTTCTCTGGATTACAACTGCTGTAGTCGGCTTATCTGACTTGCACAAATTATCTGTACCAGCACTCTCAAAGAGCCTTTCAGACATGCTAACCCAAGAACAAAAGATTCTGTCATACAGTGAGGCAACCCTCAATCACCTACTCAAGAAGCATGAAAGTCAATCTCTGAAGCTGAAATAAAACTTATGATATTCCTTTCAAAATCTGAGCTTTAGAGCACGTGTATATTAGCAATCCTAGAATTAAGAAAAATTGCCCATCTCTAAAGCAAATGTACAAATCTCCACAATTTTTGCATTCAAAAAAAAGTTCTGTGCAGACAGGTTAACATCACAGCTAATGCTGGACTCTCATGAGTAGGGTAAGTACTCTTCTTCTTGGGGGCAAACCTGATGTAAAAGAGGCGTGTAAGTCTGAGGATTGAACCAGCAGAAGAAAATGTTTCCTCTCTCAATTTGTTCAGACTACAGTTTGTTCCTTATGCACATCCCGTGGTTTTTTGCTTGTGAAACTGTTTTTGCCATTAAGATTCCCTGAACTTCTGAACACTTCATTTTCCTATCTAAAGAGAAAGCTTATTTCCAATACCATCCAATTACTCAGCCACCAATGGCAGATCATAAATTGTTTCAGATACCTTGCAAAGGACACAGCCCCTCAGCAATCTCCCCTTTTCAACATAAATTGTTATGCTGTTCAAAGAGACATTCAAATTAGAAGTGACTGATTCTTATTCCTGTACGTTTTCAATTAAAAACCAATCCCACATAGCCAACCTTAACCAAGCTACACTATTATACGTTTAAATCCACACTTACCTGCTTAATCTGATCTCAGCCATGACTAAAAGGAATTTTATAGGCACACTTAACGCACAGCTGAAAGTTAAGTAAATATACACATAGAAAATGAGATGCATACTTCTGCTGCCAAGTTACATCAAACAAGCCAAACTCCTCCCTAACTAGAAATTCCATTAATTACTACAAGTTTGAAAGGCACCCTCCTGCCTTCTCCATTTCTCTTCAAAGTGCCAAGAACCTTCTTGAAATACACCATTTTCTCCCCCTCTTAAAACAGAGGGAAGCTGGTACTTAATTTTACGCTAAAGAATTCAGAACAAAATGAAAGGAGCAGTTAACATGAAGTGATGTGACAGAAACAAGTTGAGATACAAGCATTACTCACCAATAAGCAGTAACCTGTCAGAAAACACCTTCCCCTCCTTTCTACAATTTTTAATTTGGCCAGAACGTGCAATAATCCATCCTTCCCCAAAGGCAGATTTAAAATGAGATGTCTTGCCACCCTTCTGCATTTGGCATGAGAACTGTTTTTCCCTTTAGGAGTCATGGCCAGACTCCAGCATCTCTGAAAATATGTTTTCCACCCACCCTTTTGAAGGTGTTCAGTAGCTTGAAAATTGGTTTGGGAAAAAAGAAAATCAGAAAGACAGTATTACCTACTCACTTTTCAGAGAATTAACTCAGAGGTTTTGGAGAATGTTATAAGCCCAATGGCTATTAGTCAGTCCTAACACTGAGCCTTTTGCATGCTGCTGTGCAGATGCTCCCCTCCTCTGTCCTCTAGGAGGAACTAGCAGAGCAACACACAACACAGTGGAAGAAGCTACTGGAGAATGGAGCCAGAGCCTCAAGTTCATGGTGACTTGGCTACACTCTGCTATGACAACTCTTAAGTCCCTGTGCTTAAATCTATCTGGCATACACGTGACATTGTTAACATCTGGACTTTCACACAGATATCTGTGAAGCAACAGTGCACATCTGGTTCCCTATGCAGCCTTTGTTATCAAGGAAAACATGTTTTACCACTGCAGCCGAGGTCCCTCATCAGCTGTCACTGCTTGACAGCAAGGCAGCAAAAGATGTCAGGAAGCAGGCAAAGCACGTAAAGCAGGCAGTGAAAGCTGGAACACAGCTCACTTAAGTAACTTTTGATTTCACTCCAGAGAAAATCACGCTTCCATCTCAGGAGCCCAGGTAATGACTCCACATAAACTGCACTTATTTTGAGATTATTGGGGAAAGTGTTCCTCAGGCATCACAACACAATAAGCCCTATCATTACTGATGTTCTCTTTACATGGGAGTTCTCCAGCCTCAAAAAATCTATTCTGTATTTAGCTTTACTTTCCAGCACTGCCTTTCTTGTAAAGTTACTACAGAAACCTATCAAAAACACAGTATAAACAGAGCAACATAAATAAAGTCTGTACTGACAGCACAATATTCCAGGTGCACAAGAATATCCCAGATTAAACTAGAAAGAAAATGAGTAAGAAACCTTGAAGAACAGCAGAGGACTACGCTGGATCCAGAACTTATTTACTCATTTTCCATTTGAAAGCAAACTGCAGCAACTAAAAAGTAGAATCGTGCTTCAGATGCTTAATTTGCAGTGAGGCAACTCATAACTGCTTATTCAATTATCTCATAATTAGTTGGAGGCGCAACCATTCTCTCAAACAACACAGCTCAGTTTCTATCTACACAGCACTTTTCCTGCTACTTCTAACCACGTTTGTTTATACCGCATACAGCTTAGCCAAGTTTGCATTAACGCACACTGGGAAAATCTGTGCAACCATTCTAGCACACCTCATTAAAAGAAGCATGAAAAGGAGAAGAGGTGGGGGAAGAGGAGGTAAAGGACAGGAGAGCACCCAGAGGATGCATGTGCTACATAGCAGGCAAGTAACGCTCTCTGGCATATTGTTGAGTCTCCTGTCAGTAGGGTTGTTGGGAGAAGAGGGCTGAGAACTGCTTCGCTCTCCACAAAAGGGCTCACCAACTTCACTGCACATATGTAGCTTCTAGAAGAACAAAGCATGGTTAGTTACAAGATCATTAAGCAAGGACACAGCTCCACTTACAGCAAGTTTTGCAGAAAATTCACTGCTCTCACAGCTGAAAGTTAGTTTGGGCTATGTATTTACTGAAGTTACTGAAGGTTCTTACTAAGAATCAGTTTGCATCACCGCAGGACTCCTCTGAGCAGGTAACAGCATTACTGTCACAATAATTCCCTAAAATAAGCAGGCAATTCATTATCCTTCAAATTTAGTAGAGGGGAGTGCAAAACATAAAGAAAAAGAACAGATTTTGCGGGTGTACCTGTGAGACACAAGACACCCTATCACCTGGCAGGAAGAGCTGGGGCTTGGGCTGCAGACAAGCACTGCGCTGCTCTCTGCAAGAAGCACCGATCCCACCCAGGGCTTCACGTGGTGGTGTAGCAACAAGCTGCTGCGCTGCAGGCTTAAAACAGGGAGGCAACCAGAGCACAAGGCAGCCGCACCGCAACCAGGACAGGTTTTGCAGTGCTGATCAAGCCAGAAAGAGACTGCTGAAATCTGTCCCACCCAAACAAGTTTTATGCATCTGTTTGTACCAAGAGAAGGGAGAATGGAAAGAGCAGGTGCTTTCCCCCTCATCTTAGAGCATGCAGCAACTTGTCATAGATGGAGCACTTGGTGCTACACCTGGGTGGGGATAGATGCGACCACACAGGTTTTAGCCTCCCATCCCATGCTTTCAAAAGCAGAACTTTGACTCAGTGCCTTTCAAAAACAAAAAACAAACAAAAAGAAAAAATTGAAGAGTGTCTTCAATTCCTACACTAGACATAAAGAAGTCAGTATCCTATATTTTAATGCAGCTAAAAAGGAACTACCAATACCACATAAAACAAACAAACAAACAAAAAGAAGTGTTTTAGAAGCATGCAAGTGTCCAATTGCTTGTATTTTCTGTATAACCAAATCAGTTTTCTCCCAGTACAGAATTCTTAGTTGCCTGCATTGTGCCTGAGTTACAGATGTCTCATGCACAGGATAAAATCAACAGATTCAATCAGATGACCTGTGGAAAACCTCCTATTCCCCTTCCTTCTAAACAAGCCACAGAATTCATGATCTTTGTCATCAAAACTATCTACTTCAAGTTGTTGATGCTTTTGTTTAAATCCTCACAGCCCCATGACCTCCTTAAGATGACTTTGTATTATTACTGAAGGAATTAGATTTATAAAGTCAGTAAGAATTCTGCATTTTAATCATTTGCATTTGATTTACCCCACAATTTCCATCAGAAAATAAACCTGACGAATGAGATATTGATGTAAATCCCTAGCAGGACTCTCTAAATTGTGTTAGGCCTTCCCTCTGTTAATTTTTCATGCCTCCTTTTTGAAACTACACAACCAGCCTGATTACTTTGTTATTTAAAGCTTCTCATCTTTCAAGGCTGTAAAAATAGAGAAAGCTGAACTAACAAGTAGCAGTTCCCCACAGAATAAAGCATTATAAACGTCAGTATAGCTTCTAAAGATCACGTGTATTTGAGCTTTGCTATCTTAACATTTCATGTGGAAAAAAAAAAAAAATCCGTACGCAGAGGTTTTGAACACTTCTACTGAAGAATATGTACTCGGACAAAAAGAGCAAAATAAGTCACCATTCAAAGTCAGTATTTGTTTGCCACAAATTGTACATTCTTACTGTGATACGGGAATAATAATCTGTGGGAAGCTACCACTCCAGAAATTATAGCATAAAAAGAAGCTGGAAAGGCTGACTTTGATAGATTTGCTGACAAGTTCCTTTTTTATTTATTTTATCACTACTTTATTTATTTATTAACTGCCGGTCTGTTGGGCAGCTCATTGTATGTTTGTTCAGCTACAGGGAAAGAACCATTCAGTTTACAGCACAGCTATATATGTGAATCAAGTTCTGTAGTCACTCTACTCATCTTAGGTGTCAACAAGGAAAAACATCCTGAGAAATTTAAGACTGTTGAGATTTTTCATAAACTCTGAAGGAACACTGGAATTACAAAGCACACCTGGCTCATGGTAAAGCATTTTCTTCATGCCAGTGTCAAATCATGTGTATTAAAGGATTCGTTTATTTTAAAATTTACTGTGACACCTTGTGCTCCATTTTGCACTTCTGACTATTGTGACAATTTTAAAAAGTTCTGTCCCCTGCATACAGTCATGCTTACTGCCTTCCTAGCTCTCCCAAGCACTGAGCACATTTCTTCTCCGTGGATAAATTTCTATTGTATTTACTTGCACTGGAGACATGTTGCGAGCCAGCAACACGACACAGGGTTCTTGTGCCAGGAAGATTTCTTTATTGCTGCGATGATCATGATGTGTATCTGCATCATCTTGTGTATCCTATGCTTATTCTTCTAAGCAAGTCTTTTATGTTCTATCACGTGCATTCAGTACACTTCCACTAACAATCCACTGGCTAGAAAGCAAGCAAGTTCCATAACAAGCAGAGAGCTTATCTTATACCTAGGTACAAAACACCCCTGTTTATTCAGACCTTCTGTCTCCTTTCCAGAGCCTCATTACCAGAGAGTCGACATTTGATGAGGCTGAGCTGACCTCTCCATTTCCCACAGAGAAAAAGCAAACTTCCCCACCCACACAAATCAAGATTCAAGAGCAAATTCAGAGTTGAAAATGAAGAGACATTTTGCAGCCAATGGGGGGGAAAAAAAATCTTAAATCAGCCAGCTGTTGCACTAACAACATCAAGTAAAGGAATTGTGGAGCTCATTCTACCCTTTATCAATAATGCATGGCTGCGCACAGACAATTTATAGCTGTTTTCCATAACTAGGTATTGTGTAGTACTAAATTAAGTCTACAAAATTCAAGGACAGTCCACCCACACAGCTACTGTAAGCTGGCCAGGCCACTCTGAATAAACATTTTAAAGGCATAAAGTGAGTTTTATTAGCATGCCAAGCCACAGCTCTCAGTGGACAAAGCATCTCCTTTAGAAAAGTAGAAGTACATTTAGCAGAAGGCAAGATCAATTGCTCTTATGCCTTACATATAAATAGCTTTAAAGGTTATACACACGCAACAACTCAAAACCCTGAATTTATTTAGATTAAAACCTGAAGCAAGAGAATTTATTTTCCATACTAGAAATTGATTACCAGTCTCCAGAAATCTTAAGACTGGGGCTGAACTGCTCAAGTCCTGATAACAAAAGAGCTAAGAAAAAAAAAGATGGTTCTGACTGGTTTTGTTTACATTTAGGTAGCCCTGAAGATTAACAGAATTTTTTAATCCTTTAAACGTCATAAATCAGAAGAGCACACACAAGGCTTTCATCAGCATAAAGAACTAGTTATCGCACTGCAGTTTCCTCATTACATTTACAGCACCAGTAGACAAGCTGGAAGTGGGGCTCCTCAGCAGGCATCTTTAAGCAACAGATGGTACAGCACAATCCATTTATGTTCAGTCAGTCCTACATCTTCATGCCACAGCAGTCTCAGCATGTAACTGAATTACACTGCATATCTGAAACAAGAGCATTAAAGCACTCTGAGCACAAGAGCTGGACAACAGCAGCAAAGGGATGCTGCCACAAAGTCTGAGCATCCAGGTTCCATGCAGGCTCTCCTACAGTGGTCACTCTCCATCTTGGCTTCCAGCGCCCAGTCAGGTGCACAGCATGGATGGCAGCTTCACAAGGAGGTGGGTTTGGGTCACACTGCAAGCTTCTGCTTCTGGTAGCTTCTGCTACCCATCATCTTTCTAGAAAGATTAGCAAGGATATTTGGGATGGTCTTCGTACAACCTACGATCTACTTCAAACAAGAGCCTACGGGTCTCTCCAGCTACCTGGAGAGACAAGATAACGTCCCTGCCTGGAAGACTCTGTGTGGGAGGGTGAAGAGTGTAATATGGCAGAGCTGGTCTGTGTGACTGGTTTGTGGCACACAGAGCACAGCCAAAGCTACGAGCAGGAGGGATGCAAGGAACAGTACTTGAGCCACACCTGTTACCAATGAATCATGTGGGTATGCCTGGCTGAATAAGAGATGTGATGTCACTGAATTTGTGGGCTTGAAGAGGGAGACAACTGATCAAAGACAGCTAGTTTTCCAAAACTGAGTTTTCTAACACAGGTCTGTACTGTTATGTAACAAAATCTAACTTCACCTACGACAGGTATGCTTTCTCAAAACTCACAGACCTCTGGAGCTAACCAGAGCTTCATTAATCATTGTGAAAGTGATTTAAATGCTCCAGTGAGCCCAGAAAATCCTGGAAGAAGGGAATCAGGCTTTACTAAGCTTCAGTACAACCTGTGCCACAGCAACAAATGACTCCATGTTCGCTGAAGTTGCTCCTATATTGTACCCCTGTGAAAATACAATGTCTGCTCTCTACAGGCAGAAACTACCCTGGATTATATTGTACCAAAGTCTATCACATTTGTTATTAAGTCTGTTTTCCCCATGAACAAGCTGAAATGTAAAAACCTACACTTATGCTAAGGAAGGTAGCTGCTGGATATTTTTACTTAAACCTGCCAGAAAAAGAAACCACAAAGTTTTTGTCATTTAGTAGGTTGAGGTCCTGCTGTGAAAAACAAACCTGCTAATTTAAGTTTGAGGAGACCGGAGTGAAATAAAATACTTGTTTAAATGAAGGCTGCAAGCCCTGGCACTGAAAAATCCCAGACAATCCCAGTGATGTAACCTTGGCTTTATAAAAAGCCAATTTTATGAAGCCTGCTGTTTCTCCCCCATTGCTCCCCCATGACGCTCTGCTGTCACAGCCCTTCGACAAGAGCTGAAATTGGACGAGTCTACTCCTTAGGCATGATGTTGCATCCCATCATTCCCAAGGAGGAGCCAGGCAGTCAAGTCACTGCTACTTTGGCTCTGTGACAGCCAACACAATTTTTCCAGCCTTTCCGCACTCACACTCTTCCTTGGTCCACATATCTCCTTAAAATTTCTTCCCTTCCTGCTCAGCACCTCACATACCCTTCCACATGCCCCCTCCACCACCCCCCCCCCCCCCCAGCCAGGCTGTGGCTACTCATATGTCTCCATCCTGAACAGGGTGGCATGTCAGGCGTGAGCAAAGCCATCCAACACATCCCCACACCACAGCCAGAAGGCTGTGCTTGGCTGTGTGTGCACCACTCCACAGCCAGGGCATCGCTGTGGCACACAGCCGCACAGGAACTGGGACAAACCTTGGCGCAGTGACAGGTTTCCTTATTTAGCCTTTTCTCAGGAGTTTCTTCTCTCTGCCAGCTACAGCCTTGCCATGGGGCCCAGAAGAAGTTGTGGGTGCTTTGCCCTAGCAGAAAGCAGTTATTTGATGCAGAAAAGCCTAGATTCACTTTAAGAGCCTTTCCTAAAGAAAAGTAGGAGTGAAAGCCCAGAACTGGCGTGAAAGGAGCTAGCCTGAGGTCTGTCTGCCTGCATAAGACAGCACTTAAACTGCAACAAGCTACCTTAAACAGACAGCGACCAGAGACGTCCATTTATCCTTCAAGAAATAAGTTCTAGATCTCTCTCACCCAAACCCACAGCACACTACAGTGCATGCAACGAAGAGGGAAACCATAGTTCCTTAAAGAAAGTAAGAAGTCAGAGATCACTCCAGAAAACAGATAAACGTGACGGAACTTGGGAGCTCAGTAGCAAAGAGGCCCTTCATGAAGCAATTAGCTTTCTTGACTTGGCTTACCAAGAACTTAATTCAGGCACAGCCCCTGCTTACTCAGATGCCTCTGCAGTAGAAAGTTTGTGTTGTGCATATGGTGTGCACAAATACATATACAAAAGTACATATGGTGAGCAGATAATACAGATATGAACCTGAACAAACAGGTGCAAAATACAGGCATGTATAAATTAATGAAAGCAACAACAGTGCAGCACCTCTAGTTAGAGTAGAATGGTCACCTAAGTCATCTGTAGTTCTACAGTTTCATTTGGTTTTTGCAGTCTTTGTTTTTTCTTACCCATATTTTTGTTGGAGAAGAACATGCCTCAACCCAACATCCCGCAGAGACAGAAGACTAAATCTTCTCACTACTAAAACTTTACTAATACGTAGGTAGAGCATTCAGGCAGTCTAATGAAAGGATATATGTATAAATAGAACTGGTCATCCAGGGAAAGAGAACAAGTTACTTCTCTACTGCATCATTTTTTAGCTTACTGAGGCGATATTTTATCCTTACAGGCAAATACTGACAATCTGGTCCAGTGTTACACACAATACAGACACTACAGTATGGTTTACTATGGAGCAAGAGATGGGACTGGGACAGTCCATGAGATGAGACCACATCTTCATATTTATCATCTTTGCTCTTTCCCCAGCAAAAGAAGTCACATCTTACCTTAAAACACTGTAAGAGAAATGCCACTCCTCTGCTTTTCTTTAGGCCTTTCTGAACATCAGAAATAAATGCAGAAGATTCAGCTAGTTCAATACTTCAGCATCTAACAGAACATTCAGGAACCTGAAAGTCATCCTACAAGAAGAGAAATGAAAAGCAACTAGTCATTATACATGTTGGGCAATATATCACATGCTTAAAGCTGCAAATGTCTGGTAAAACCATACTGCTAAACAATAACAAAATTAACCTTTCATATTTGTGACTGTTCTATCATTTTTGGCTTCCAAGATGCAATGCACACAAGCAGTATTTTGGCTACCACACCCTATAAAGAAAGCACACGTCTTGCAAAAGACATCACTCTGCAGTGCTTTCCCAGTGTAAATCCTCTTTGTTCAAACAACAGTCCGTGTGAATGCACAGAAACAAAGCTTGGAGACAACAGGATATACCAGCCATGTCAGTTAAGGGAATGCAGCACTGTACAGAATGGCAACCCAGTCCTAATTTTAACTAGAAAATGCAGAAGTCCATGTGAGCTAAGCAGTAATACCATATAACTTAGGATGGCTCCGCATATGAAAGACATGGAAGCATTTTATAGATTGCAGTAAAAGAAGAGATGATTGTCTGCACGGTCCCACCTCTCTGAGCGGCCTTTATTAGAATTCTTATCTTACAGGGATTTGCACATACTTCCAATGGTTACAGAGTAAAGACGCTTAGGCTGCAGTTAACTTCATGCCTGCACCACTCTCTGGAATGTTCTTTCCATTTCTTCCACAGCAGTTCAGATAAGATGTTCTGCCAACAAGGTTTGGACAACTTATTTCTAACTTCCAGCTCACTTGGCCTGTTTTAACTCATAAAAAAAGCAAACTTCCCAAAGCCACAGGTGCACAGAGGCCCCTGTTCTGGCACTGATACATCCCACCATGCAGTCATTCGCAGGTATGGTCCAAGGCAGTTACACACCAAGGCAGTGCTGGAGACTCACCATACGCAAATGTTGAGTTACACAGTGCTGTAAGGACACCTGATAGCTACCTAGTGATGAGACAGGAGCATGCTCTGTCTAGCATGGCTTCAAGTGTCCTGAAAATTTTCTTCCCCCATCCAAATGGCACTTACCATCCAGGTTTTAATTGCATATTTCTCTTAAAGTTTTTTTTTTTTTTTATGAGAACACAATTAACTTTTGACCCAACCTGTAAAACTACAGAAGCGTAAGCTTAATGGAATACAAAACAATTATTTTTACTATAAATTAATACACTGGCACTCAAAACAAGTCCTCAGAACAGATCAATGCATCTGCATACAGACTGTTCTAATCCCACACTGTTTACAGAACAGCCTACTAAGGGAAATCATCTTCACAAGCTAAAACACTTCTTATTTTTCTTCAGACACAAAAGCTCGCAATCCCAACTTGCAAGACTCAATCACAGTATGCAAGAAGTTGCATAGGGGAGGCAGAAGACCAACTGGGTTAAGTCAGTGCCTTGTGGCCCAACTGAAACAAAACCAGATCACATAGGCAGTGCCGGCAGGAATACATGTGAAGATTACAAGGATGTGGTCTGAGAATGCAGGGAGATGGATCAACTGGATCCGAACCGTAGTGACTGTGACAATTAAGAACTTCCCACTGTAAGAAAAGAACATGTGTGAGATCATTTAAGGAACCTGAATGAGTACAGGTCCATAAGATCTGATGAGATGCATCCGAGGGTTCAGAGGAATTAATTTATATTAATTTGTTATGCCATTATTCCTCATATTTGAAAAGCTGTGGCGGTCCAATGGCTGGAAAAGGAGAAATATAACCAATTTTTAATAAAGGAGGAAAAGGTAATGGAGCAGATTCTCCTGGATCTGCACAGAACAAAGAAGCAATCTGTGACTGCCAACATGACTTCACCACGCACAAATAACATTTTCAGTTTTGTGGCCTCCTGCAGCAAGGTTACAGTATTGGTGGAGAGTGAACAGAGGAAGAGCAACTGGAGTTATCTACCTGGACTTGTGCAAAGCCTTTGACACTGTCCTGCATGAGAGGCTGTGGGTGCCCCAACCCAGAAGGGCTTGAGGCCAGGCTGGATGGATCTCTGACCTACTTGCTCTAGTGGAAGGCGTCCCTGTCCACAGCAGAGGGTTGAAACTAGATGGTCTTTAGGGTCCCTTCTGACCCAATCAAATCTATGGTTCTGTAATTTTAAATGATGTAGCTTCATTTAGGTCTGTCTGTGAGGGTGGGAGCGTGTGGTAAGCCTGCAGGAAAACTCAAGTTGAAGATCTTCCATGTGGGAAACAAACTCTAAAAGCAACATCTGCTGAAGGAAAAAAACCCACAGGAATCCAAAAGCTCCAAATGTTCCCTTAGGTAGCCTTTAAAATGGTATTCATTGTTCTTAAGTAACCATTGGGAAGTGAGAGTCCATTCCTTCTTCCCTACATCTAACACTTCCACAATATGTTCAAGTACACACGCAACCATTGACGCAAAATGAATGTTTTTAGAATGAGTAGGCAGCATGCATATAAACAGTTGCTATATTTCAATAGGAGTGCATTCCAAGACTATTTAAAAATATATTCATTCACCTAATGTTAAAAAAGGGTAATGCACAAGGAAACCTGACCACAGAACACAGTTACATCCTTGGAGCTGCATATTCAAAGATAACAGGAAGCACCAGCAGTCAGTGTTTCTGACAAACCTCCTATTCCCCAGTTTTGTAGAAAACAATATCACAACAGATTCTCATAAGAGCCTCAGTTTGGCTGATAAAACTGTCTTTCAAATACCTGTTACTGGCTGATACTTCCGGATTTCAGCCTTCATCTTCAAGACATTCAGTCACAGTTACACATCCAGGCTGATGTTTCAAGGGTGCAATAAAACTGTCTTTCAAATACCTGTTACCATACCCAGAGTGTTACGTGCCCACAACAAGATGTCAAGATTGTTCAGATATTACTCACGCGTCAATTTTGTCTCAAAATATTTTCTCTTTGGCTGTCCTCCCACAGCCATCATATCCATATCAGGTCAATCTGTACCAGGTAGTCTATGTAATTCCAGCTGAATCAAGTTTTTATGCCAACATCTGGAGCAGATCAGTTTGACAGCAAAACTACATGACAATAAAAGCCTGAACTAGAACATGCTCCATCTTCAAAGATAAAAAAGTGACAACTCTGAGAATCAAACCTCCCAGAGATGCAGGCTGAAAAAAAGAGAATCAGAAGTCCTTTGGGAGATAGACAAGATTTATCACATTTTGTCATCTTCCATGCCAGATGGGGAAAAAAAAAAAAAGCTTCAGTTTTGCCTTTTAGCCCAAACAATCACAACAGATGCAATCATTTGACTCTTACACATCCAAGCCCCACCAAAACAAAAAATGTGCTGCACACCCGTTTTCCCTTAAGGACAGAATAAACCACACCTAACAGGTGTTAATCAAAACATCAAACATTAGAAAAACATTCTGACACAATGGAGGTTTAAAAATATATATGCAACGCTGCAAGCATTATTTGAATCTGTATAGAATAGATTTATGTCTCTCATATCAAAAAGTAATTGTTCTTCTAAACTGCCTCGCAAATGGCAATTTAAATGCAACCCCAGGAAGAAAACTGACTTAACTGATTAGCACAACTGAGTGCTAAGTAGAGGCAAAGAAAAGCAGAAATGAGAACTGACACAGTAAACAATTAAGCAGAGATATTACATATACCAAGAGGAGCAAGTCTGCTGATAAAGTCGTCATCTTTACAGGAAACTCTACCCTTGAGAATACTTCACATTTAAACAAAGCTAACAGATTCCGCAAACTTGCATAGACAGCTTTTCACAGAACATCTATGTATTTCACAGGCATATTCCAGCTTGACAAGTTCTCCACAGATTGAGCACGTGTGTTACCAATCTTCTCTTTTACATTTTAATATTGTTCAACACCTCTTCCCACATGCACTTCCCTCCAGCAGACCTCCAGATTCACCCACCTGAAGAGGAATTTATGCTTGTCTAAAATAACACCAGCCCCCTCAATTACAGAGACACGCCTGGATAACATATTGAGATATACCGTAGATACTTTGAAGTCAGTAAAAGATGAACTGCATAGCACCAAATGATAATCACACTCTTGCTGGGGAATAAAAATTTTGAAATCAGTTCACATAATCAGTTCACATTTGAAGGTAGCATTTTCCTAATGTAAAGACACTGTCTCCTATTGAATATATATGGTATTGTTGGACAGAAAGCCACCACATATCCAAAAGCAACGTTCAATCTTCGTATACTTCACTGGCATAAGACCTCATAAATGCTGAAGGAAATAAGTAAGGCTCTGTCTGCATGGCACAAAGCACCATGCTAATTAATCTTGGAGACACCAATTAATCTGGGCAGGCTGCCACAATGACACAACTACACTGATGCCTTGGGTATCTCCCCTTGCCAACGTATCACGCTATTTGGTCAAATACACCCCCAAGCACTGTCATTCACATGAAAGAGGAGCCTCAAACCAAGGATGAGCCCCTACAGACGGGCATTTCCTCTCAAAAGATGCCACAAAGATCTCAAAAAAAAAAATCCATAGTAGGCAACACCAAGCAATACATTACATTAATTCTTGCCAAATAGCAAAACAATTGGTCTGTATTATGGAAGATGTTGGCCTATTAAGAGGAAGGCCATGAGAGGGTATATTTGTGGACAGACTCCTTGGCCTCAGCACTGAAATTTCAGGGCAGCACCTCAGAGGCCAACTGTAACAATGGTGACAGTCTGCCAATCCTTCAGCTGCAGCCATTCACTCCACAATTCAATTCCTCATCTCAAGAGCAAGGAGGTATGGTCGTACGTGCTTGTGTAAGTTTTCACAAACTAGTATGTTCCAAATAACAGATAAAGGAGCCACTGTAGTTGTTAGTGCATTAAAAAAACCTAGTGTTGCCAAACTCCACAGCTTCCCTTTCAACATCATGGTGATAAAACAAGTCTTGGGCTAAAGCCAAAGCTACCTTATCTGCTATAACTGATGCCTCCTGTTGGAACAGAGATCAGCTCTTCACATACTGCAAACGGACTTTGAACTTTTTGTGACTTGTTAAAACACACCATAAGGAATAACATGCTTGGTAGCAGCTTGAAGCACTTGTTCCAATAGGAACTGGTTTCTGAACAACTAGAAAGCAAGAGGAAAGAGGAACATCTGGCATGTAATACAACCTGCAACAGAACACAGCCAGCCCAATAGTACAGAATGGATATACAAAGGTCATTTACTGTGGCACAAAGCAAGCAGAAGTCAGAGAAAAGTGTTTTACTGCTAATCTGAACAAGCAGTTTCAGAGCCTGAACAGCCCCTGACCCATACCTCACTCCTCAATCCACACATAAAACCCAACTTTTCCTGGCCAGTTCTAAGTCCAGGACTGGAAGGATAGCTTCTCTCAAACCAAGCATACCTTCTGCAAAGGCCTATGAATTTATGCATGAGTTACTTTAGCAACAGGACTCATATTGCTGGTAAATGGGATACACAAGCTAGAACCTGGCAGGCAGGACTGGCTTCTCACATTTCAATTAGTTTGCACAGGTAGAGGTCGCAGTGCTTGAAAGGACAGCTTCACCTTGGTCCTTGGTTTACACTGCATCCAACTGAAACCTTCTAGACGTACAGAGAAAGTGATCAGTTTGAACAAGCAGGCTGTTCAGCAAAAGCACAGGGACAACTGTTAGTCTCACAAAGTGCCCCACTTTACTACAGCACAGAACCACATAAGCTGCATCAAACTTTTGAGCTCTCTTTGTGCTTATCAGACAGGACAAGCACTCAAAACCACCAGGTCTAGACTGTCAAATACCAATCCTACATCACTGGAAAAATGATTGTTGCAAAAAGCATAAGATTAGTTTACTAGAAATTAAATAACATTTGATAAGTTTGTGTTAGAGTAGCAGTTCTTAACACTTCACGCTAAGTGCATCAGCTAATGAAAAATTGAAGGATGTCAAAAAACACCTTTGCTACATGATCACTCTCAAAAAGGGTAAGTTTTCTCTCCACAGGCATTTAATGCATATGTATGACAGAGACAACAGAAAAGCTGTCTCTTTCAGAAGATCCAGGTTGTTTTGTTTTGTTTTGTTTTTAATCCAAAGGCTGAAAATTTGCAGATGATACACAGTAACACTTTGGTAAAGAGTTAGGTCTTTTCTGGTCTCTAACCAACAAAACTAGCCCAGGTTAAGTAGTACAACCTACAACCCACATACACAGATGTGCTGAGACTTAATATCTTTAGCTGACATTTCAGATCAGGCTGACTTGCTGCTCACCGTATCCTCAGACCAGATCATGTCCTGTTACAAGCACCATCCCCAGGCAAAAAGCAGAATTCATCTTGGACTTTCTGAAGTGTAATCTTCACTTGACAAGAAAAACAGTTCTGAGACAAAACTAGTACTCTAGGGGAGATTTTCAGCTGGTAAACAGAAATCTGAGCTTTGACTAGAAAAAAAAAACTTCTGGAAAGACTCATCACAAGTATCCACTCACTAACAAATGAGGCTGCTGTCACAGAAAGCACTGACATTGCTTAGAGCTCACCTACTGCTTTTTACTACCCCATTTGCAGGGAAGTTGCTGTTCAGAGGGACATGGACAATATGAAGAAGTGGGCCCATGTGAACCTAACGGGGCTCAGTGAGGCCAAGTGCAAGGTGTTGCACTTGGTCTGGGGCAATCCCAGGTGTTTATACAGACTGGGGGAAGAACTTGAGAGCAGCCCAGTGGAGAAGGATTTGGGGGTCCTGGTGGATGAGAAGCCAGACATGAGCCAGCAGTGTGCGCTTGCGGCCCAGAAGCTCAACTGTGCTCTGGGCTGCATTAAAAGAGGGGTGGCCAGCAGGGAGAGGGAGGTGATTGTCCCCTTCTACTCAGCTCTTGTGAGGCCTCATCTGCAGCACTGCACCCAGGCCTGGGGCCTCCAGCACAGGAAGGACATGGAGCTCTTGGACCAAGTCCAGAGGAGGGCCACTAAGATGACCAGAGGGCTGGAGCACCTCTTCCATGATGAAAGGTTGAGGGAACTGGGCTTGTTTAGCTTGGAAAAGAGAAGGCTGCAGAGAGACTTAACCGTGGCCTTCCAAAACCTGAAGGAAGCATTCAGTGGAACAGGTTGCCCAAGGTGGCTGGGGATGCTCCATCCCTGGAGGCATTCAAGGCCAGGCTGGATGTGGCTCTGGGCAGCCTGGTCTAGTGGCTGGCAACCCTGCCATGGCAGTGGGGTTAAACTAGATGATCTCTGAGGCCCTTTTCAACCTAGGCCATTCATCAACTGTTCCCCTCCTGTTGGAGCTTCATATCTTGAAAGTAAGAGGGAAGTCAACACATACAGATGTTTTTTCCCCTTTTCGCCCCTCCCCTTACTGCAGGGGGACTGAATTCTTTGTTGAGATGACTTCACTACCAAAAGTCAGATGGCCCAGATTTAGAAGCGTAACATCTTCTGTGCCTCTACAGCAAGATGGGCTTTAGAAAGCCAGTTTAGTCATTAGGCAAGGAACCGAGGGAAGAAGGGGCATCACAACTGAAACAAGTTGCCCAAAAGTGGTTCAAGAAATAAACTAAGATGACAAGACAATCTTCACTTAATCTGTCTTAAGCATCTATGCACTGGTTACATCCTTTTTTACACCCTTTATCTAATTATATCCTTTGATTTGCCGCCTTACCATATCATGAAACTCCTCTGACAAGCAAGGAAGTACCTAATAAATCTGGTTTTGCTTCCTTGAAGAGACCAGAGACTAGGAAAGGGTATGAAGGTCATCCTTTTGTCTGTAAGTAAAAAAGAACTGGCAGGGTGGAGAATGAAGCTGAAAGGGATTATAAAACATTATCTTGCTTGGTCAATTACTACATGCAGGTGGGACACAGGTGCAGGGAGACAGGCTGCTCCTGATGACAGGGGTTGTGTAGCCCACCTGCATAACCCCTGGTCCCATCAGAAGTGGTCAAACAGAAGGGGTGGGGAAGGATTCTGTCAGCTTGCAAGTTTAAAGATGCTTCAGTAAGCAATCTTAACGGTCATAATGACTAGCTGATTTCCATTATCTCCAGAAATAACAGCTCAAACTCTTGTAAACATAATGGGTCCCAAAACTGTTAACTGTTGGACTTCAAGCAACACTAGTAAGCCCGTGTAAAAACCGCCCTTCCTTTCTGCTGTTCCCCCATACCCAAGGGAAATGACAACACTGCCCAGCTGTCAGGTATCACCAGGTATATTCATGGGTGTAACACAGCTGCAGCTAAAAACAAAACATACATAAAGCAGTTAATGTGTATTAAAACCATTCCAAGAACCTGTACAGTAAAGAATCCATGCCTCTTGCATGCATCTCTGCATCCAGCCCCCAAGGCTGAAGCTCCCCTTTGCCTTCGTATGTATAGCAACATACTGAGGCTTCAAGCTGGCAGGAAAAGACAACAGGACTAATGTCTCTTTCTGGCATTAAACCTCAACCAAGTCACTTCTTTTTTGCACTTGTTTTCCCCAAGTACTTGTGGGATTTTTCCAACAGATCTTACTGCCATCTCCTCAGTGATACAGCGAAGCATATATTCCTAACAGATGGGATTTTTAGAAGGGCCATTGTAGAATGGTCTCAAATCAAGCATTTTGGAAAAATCCCTCAGCACCCATCACGTACACACTCCTGTTACACCTCAACAAAACACCCGACACCAAGCCAAGATGTGAATATGCTGCATTTTCAGCTTAAAACAAAGAATTAGTGAACCCCCTGAGCTGCACAGTAACTAATCTGCAGAAGTATGAACAATTACACATCACTGAGGGCTCCTGCCATGGCAATGCAGCTTTCCTTGTGCAAAAGGAAATAAAAGAAATAAGACAGCTGTCTCATGAGATGTTCTGACTCAATGGCACGAGCAACAGAAGCTAAGACCAAACTCATTCTGCATTCATCATTTGTGGAGAAAATGATAAATAATGAAAATAAATAATGATAAATAATCCAGACTAACAACTGTGTCTATCACATTACAGATAAGTTGAGTTTCCCAATAAGGGGTTGTAGACGAAAAAATAAAAAATAAAAGGGCACTCTTACATACTTGGTGACCAGTAGCAGTAAGCAAACGAATGCATGGCCTTTGAAGGAACAGACAGATTATTCTCCAAAGTTTCACCACTAGCTCTTAAAAAAGAAAAAAGTCCTCCCTAATTGCATTTCAAGGGAAATCTGACATTTCAGTGAGACATTTGAGTGCACCCCTCAGAAATTAAGCATGAGAGCAAGTAGCTAGTCTTAGTCCTAACAGAAGTTAAAAAGAACAGCAATAGGAAGACATGCAGCACCAGTCTGGATGCTCTTACCGAAACTGTTATCATGTCTAGCATGCTCAGCAATGCCACAGATCAGAAACCGTTCAAAAATAAGTTCAGCACAATTCTCAATACTCATAAAAAAAATAAGGAGACCACCACAATACCACTACACACTGGATTTGCCAGCTCCAAGCATTGGGGGCTATAGTCTAAAACTATCTAGTCTCTTGAACTAGATAGGAGGAGGGAGGAAACATGTACACAAACTGATTTTAAAAAACACACTACCATCAAGCAGCCAAGAGGAGAAATGCAAAGCTGCAGAAATCCTCTCTATGCACACAGCCCACACAACACAGAGGTTACAGAGCAAGGCAGCCCCAACCCATTCTCCCTGGAAAGCTATACTTTCACTGCAGCCAGCAGAGCTGGGGGAGGGAGAGGGCAAAGGAAGAGATGAGGCAGCGCAGAGCTCTGCACTGTTGCTTACTGTGCCAGGGTGCTGCGGATGGAAGGAACACACCATGGTGGCTGTGTACCAGCTCCTGCCCCACAGGCTGCTCTGCACACTCTGGTCCCCACAGAGCACTGCTGAGTTTCTCGCGCACACGGACACACACAGTTCGCAGTACTTCCATTGATAACACACAGCCATTCATACACAAGCCACAAGCATGTTCGCATTTAGATATAATTAATCCTGTTAGATTGCAACACTTAAACCTACTCAGCAACACAAAACCCTTCAGTTCTCACTACTTCACAAAAAAAAAAAGAAAAGAAAAAAAAAGAAAAACGACTGAACTCACAGGGTCTTCAGTCCACCATTTCCCTTGAGCACACGGCGCATCATTGAACTGCAATGCCTGAAAACAGTAACTCGACCTCTCTGGGAAGGTGGGCGGTATTATACAAGCTGAAACATTAGAAACATGCATAATTACCCTGGGTATTTGCTACACATTCTTTCATCCGTGAACAGATATGGATGGAAAAGTCACACTGACACTCCAGGCATAGATGATGTCCAAACCATCAATTAGGAAGATTTTTCATGAGGCCCTGTGAGAACAAAAGTTTTCAGAGCAGCAGTTTTCCCCAGACGTCGCAGTGTGCCTGTTACAACGCCAGCACCTCCGGCACAGAGCTGGGCTCTGCAGTTCCCGGGCCCAGCGACAGTTCAGCCCACTGCTTTGTTCCTCAGTGACCACGGGCACACATTGGTACAGTGCCAGCAGGGAAGCCTGCCAGGACACCGCCCATCCTGTCGCCAGTCACCCACCCCTTCCTGCACGGTGCCATCACTCCCACACACCTTTGCCTCTTTCTCAGTGCAGCCATGGACAGGCAGCCTTCCTCTCCCTTCTAGAAAAGCAGCATTTACTTCCGAGTTTTGAGCAACAGAACCAAAAGGCTGAGTGCTTCAAACTGGTAGCTGCAGTCAGAGCCCAGGGAAATGCATGCTTTCCCCATTTTTACAGGTATCTCACAGAACGCGACACATTTTTTTCCTTAACAGGGAGGAGGCACAGCTCCCACTGACAGAGAAAAACTATGCACACATGTTTAACCACAGAGCTCTCCTGCCACATTAAGTTTTCCTGCTCCTCCAACTCGATGCTTTGCTAAGCTCCTGGACAACAGTGATGAAGCAACCCCTACAGCTGCCATGATCTCAGTTCACCTGTTATTTTAGTAACATCCACATGTTGTTGATTCGAGCAGCTCAGTCACTCATCCTCTTCCCACAAAGGAGGCTGTGTGCTTAATTCAGCCCATCCTGGGAATGAAATACAAGTGTGGGACACACAGTATTTGTTTCAGTTAATTCCCCACACTCTGTGGGCAACATGTCCTTGTGGAGCACCAATTCAGCAGGGAGAGATGAATTATTCTAGAATGATTTGTTTGTATTTCAAACAGCCCAACTCTTTCTTCCTTTTTTGTTTGTAGACTTCCAAAGCTTTTGAAGGTCACAGCAATGCATGTATTGAGCTGCCTCTCAAAGTCAGCTCTGGATACAGCTTGCAGTTTCCAAGACGTAAATCTCCCCTGTATGCAGGGCAAGCATAGCTGTCTGGGATCATGAGTTGTCACAGTGCTCACATAAAAAGTAAAAACTCTATTTTTTTTTTTTTTTTAAAAAAGCTAATTTCACATGCACCTGAAAATGCAAGACAAGATTGTCAAGCTATCTTAAACTGGGGATTTTTTTTCCTTGCTTTTGCAGAGTGGTTTATTCAGAGGTTAAACCATGCACACTTTTTTTTTTTAAACAGACTTCTGAAAACTACAGGGAGCTTTATTTTGTGATTTCTCACCTTCCTTCTTATGACTTAATCAGTTAAAAGAGAACAGAGCAGCCTTCCTAAGCCTCACCTAGGTTATCTGTTCCAAGTGTCTGAGCCATGTCATGGTTTGTGGCCAAAAGAAACAATTAGCATTTACAGCACAGAAATCCCTACAGAGCAAAGGCCCAAGCTTACAAGAAGCCCCGGTTGGAATAATTTCACTGCTACTACCAACAGGAATTTCTACAGCCTTTTTCAATATTTGCCTTTCAAGTAAATACTAGAGAAGGGAAAGTCAATACTGTAGTTTTAAGATTCCAGTTTAGAAGTGGTTTGATAACAACTTCTTTAAGACATCCTGCCAGGATAGAGTAGTTGGAACATAGAAGTAACTTGGGCCTGTCAGTTACACCCCTTCTCCCGCATTGTTCACAAAGCCCAGGCAAATAGCTTATCCATGGACAGACCTGGGGGCCTTACACAAATATTTCATATTCCACTGCAAGCTTAGGCACATTACATAAACATCTGGAGTACCCACTAAAAATGTGAACACCTCCCTCTCAGCCCTGCAGTATGTGTCTTTATGACACTGTTTCATAAACCACTCCCTGAGAGAAAGAAAACAGTATTATAGAGGGCGTCCATCCAACAGTGCTGTAATCTACAGCCTGTCTATACATACACCAGGGCTTGGGGAGAAAAGGGGGAGGGTGGACTCAGGTGCACAAACAAACTCTTCCAAACATCCTTATCAGCGCTTCACTTCTAAGAGGCAGAAAGAGCCTTATATCATTAGTAAGAGACTGTTTCCAGAAGGGCACAGATGACTGCTCTGGGGGAAGCAGCAACAGCAAGAACCACCTACGTACATCTCCCTAGTCCCGTTTGGAAGCGTGCTGAGCATGCAGAACCTAAGACAACGTTGAAGTCATCCTGGTGTACAACTCCAGAGGTTTCCAGGAGCTCTGAAAGCCACAGTATATGCATGCAACAACTGCAGCTATGAAGGCCTCTGCTGTGTACACCAGGGTCCATAATTAATGAGCAAGTTGCTCAAGAGGCAGGAGATACTTTGATACCACAGCTCACAGCACATCTGGATTTAATCCAAGAGCTACTTGCGGCAAACGGCAAGCTATAAGCAGGGTAAGGCTTATAGCCCTCCCTGGAAGAGCATCCTGAAGTCCTAGAACAGCAACATCAGCACCTTCAGCCTCATCTGCTAGAGTGCCTGCAGAATCACAGCTACTGCCCACTGGCTAGGCATGATTCTTTACTCTTTCAAACCTGCAGAGAAGCTGTATGTTACTGCATGCTTCTGCAGCTGCTTAACAGATGCACTTTGATTACCTCATAACATACCCTCTACAGAATGAAGGAAATGAGCTTTCTCTGCAGTGTTGCTGAACAGAAGAGCAGCAAACCTGCTGGTGACACAATGCAGTAGCAAACAGCCAGCTAACATGACAAGCCATCATTCACATTTTACTGCAGTGACTAATATGTATGTGGTTTAAAAAATACATGAAATCAACGCATAGATTAAACATGAAAGAAACTGTCCTCAAGAGCTAGATGCTCTGCGATCATGTTTCAAAGCAACGCGGTATCCTTCAGTTAATCTTTTGGGAAAACCGTCCTGGATAGCCCGCTGTGATGTGATTAACACAGGAATTCAGGCCTCTCCATTGTGACCTTCCACAGAAACCTCAGGGGTCAAGAGGGGCAGCTTATATCAGCATTGTAGCAAAACACATACATCTGAACTATCAACCTAAGCCTTCAGTAACAAAAGGACCAACAAGTTTCCAGGGGAACCAAGCCAGAGGATGTTCACATACTCTAAGAGGGCCACAAAACATCTACACAGCTGTTAATGAAAAGATGCTCTAAAAGGCTGCTGTAAAAATCCCATTTTTGCTAGGCAGAAAGACTTGACTCTAAACTTTCCATATTCTATTCTCAACAAATACCCGTGCCCTATCAAAACAGTAACAAGAAACAAAGGAGTGCTTCCTTAAAGCAACTATTAATAAACAAAATGAAGCAGAGGCTATTTCTAGTTCCAACAGTCGAGTGGTAGGGAGTGAGGGGCGGGGGTAGAGGGAGATGTGTTTCTACTGTTGTTTTAGGTCCCCCTGCTTCCTCTTCAGGCACATCACAGCAAATCCTTGGATATCCCTGATATATGCAAACTAAACTGAAGCTTGGCAGCAGTAATGCTACTTCTTGCCCTTGATACTGAGGTGGTCATGCCATCCCCCAGCAGTGACCCATAGGGACTGTGCTGGGGAACGCAGACAAGCCAGAGTGTGACTGCCACTCCTGTGCTCTGCAAAAGCCCTGGGCCCCAGGAGGACAGCAGGTGAAAATTTAGACTGAATCCCTATCAGCCTGCTCGGTATAAATAGCCTCAAGGTGGCTAACATCAGGCCATGAAAAGAGATTATCAGATGAGGTTTTCTCTCCTCATTCTTATTCTCTGCAACTTGAGAAGCGTGAAAGAGGACACCCGCTAGCAAGAAGGCCAATTAATTCCTCCTCACCCCAGTGATGCAAAGTGCAAAACTTCTGGTTGCAGACTGTGCCAATCTAGGAACAAGTACTCAATAACATCACAAGTTAAGAGGCTTGACTTATTCTGAAGAACAACATCAGGGAATACAAACATTTCACAAGAATCATTCCCACCATCAGCTGCAGGAAGAGATGAGAGAAAAGCAGCATCACTCTTGGCTACGTTAGTTTTGTTAGTTTTGAAGCAGGTTAATTTTCAGAGAACTGATCTCGGCCACAGACATTTTGATTAGGGGGTCGGTCAGCACTACAGAGATGCTTTTAAGAGGATGACTACATGAGGAAGAGACCTTGCATTATCTCTTAGATGAACAGGTTTCCCTGAAATAAGCAGCCTCTAGACAGGTTGCAGGAGGGAGAAAGGCCTTGCTGTCAAGGGCAGAGCCCACACACTGATTGCAGGTGCAAGCCGCTGCAAGACACAGGCAGCTAATGCAGCCAGAAGTAAGGGAGAGACAGCTCTGTAATCATAGGTGCTCAGTTAACAAAAGTCTGCAAAGTCTCCGGAAATAGCAGTAGGACAAGAGACGAGTAGAAATAATGGAAGAACACCAGCAGGCTGCACAAAGCTTTCAGCCCACTGTAGCACAGAGATCCCAAGCCAACTGCAACTGGCAGCAGTCTGCTTGTCCAGCACAGCTGCTCTGCGAGCACAACACCAACAGGAAAAGCCCCATCAGCAGGGCTAACTCCTGGCTGTCACCAGGCATTTACTGCCCAAGGACAAGCAGCACCTGAAGCTCTGAAGAACAAATCCACCTGCAAGAACACACACTGAAATCCAATTGTCCAAATTTGTTCTAGGACTTCAGATGAGACAGGGCAACCTATACTCAGAGCAGCTCTAGTCCCATCATCCTTTTTTGGTTGTTCAAGCACTCTCAGCACAATTTCCCTTTTACTACCTGTTTAGCTCAAACTAAAGGGGGAGAGATCCTTCTCTTCACACTGCTTGGGTCAAAGCAGTCAGCAGGACAGCTGGACAAACAATCACAATGCAAAGGGCTTTACTACATGGAATCACACTGGGCATGCAGCAGATGTGCAGCCTGGCCAGCTGTGTTTTCTCACATCAGCTTTCTATCCTTTTGTTCCCCTTCTCAGACTGCTTTTCCTCCCTCCCACCCAAGCAGTCTCAGATGCATTCTTTCCCTGAGAAAAGGACAGCAGTTTCTGGCCTTACCACCGAACACCAGCTTCAATGAAATCAGAGAAGCAAGAATGTTTTACTCTGTTTGCATCTGAAGACACCTGCAGTTCAACCTCAGGTGTGCTATTAAGAGCTAACAGAAGAAGAATGGAAGTGTCAGGAACAGATGTTCTCTCAGTCACACCAGATTTTGCTCTCGGCAAATGAAGGGATTATATATTAGTGTAAATATGCACTTTTTTTTTTTTTTTTAAAGCTGAGACCATCTACTGAGGATGCTCTGCTGTAGTATAATCAGTTCCCATGGACAAGCTCCCCTTGGCAGACCAGCTGCTCACAAGCCCCTCTCTGTGCAGGTAACCTGGAAGAGGATGGCCAGAACAGCCAGTGGAACATGAAGGCACACTGGACTACTGCTGGTAGCTGGGAGGCGGTCCAGGAGAGAAAAAAATTATGCAGCTATCCTCATGATGATTACTGAGCATTTCACTGCACTGCTATGAGATGTGAAGCAGGGGATAGAACAGAAGAGAGGGCGTAAAGGTGAAGGTCTTTCTCCCCTGATAAAACTTGTTCCTTCTCAAGAGTGACAGATGTCATAAATCATCTTTCATTTTTTGAGGGTAATATCAAGGCCGAGTTCTTCTCCACTTGGGATAAACACATTCTTTCCTTTTATACAGCGTACATCACTACTTGGCATCACAAGCTGTTGCAGGATGACTCCCTATGTTACTGATTAACAGCTCAGTACCAGCTCCCTGCTCCTATCCTGGGGCATCCTGACACCACCCCTTTCTTACAGTTTTGCACTTGGACACATACAAAAACCACTTCAGAGATCAGAGCTACCAGCAATCTTACTGCCTCTAATCTGCAGACCCCACAGCACCAGCCTTCCATACCCCAGAGGCTCCACAGGTGAGATGAGCTATGCCAACATTACTGCAACTTGCAGGGAAGTCAGAAATCACTCCTTATCAGCAGCACCGGCAGCCCCTGCAAGTACCAGACCACATCAGCATCAAGCCTGTGATTCGGTGAAAAAAGCTGATTCAGGCCACCAGCACTTTGATCCTCTGACAAATCATTTCCTGACATGAGCTGAAACAGCACAAAGGACCTTGGACATCAACCGGCTGTCACTGCTGGGCGGGGAGCTGGCACTAAGGGAGCACTGTCAGAGGGAGAAGACTGAGGTGGTGGGAGGGTAGCAAATGGCCATTTGCATTCACGGTGTGCTCCTTCTTCAGATGAAGCATCTTGCTAAAAGCTGACAGAAGGGGAGCCCTCCAAAACTCACCAACAGCTGCTGCAGGGCATTCTGACATCACCAAAATGCAGCACACACTGCTAGACATTACAAGCAGGGGGTGAAGGGGAGATGGTTTGTCTTTGTTTTCACTCTCCAGAGGATGCTTAGGCACTGACAGAGCTCCCAGTGTAGTGACCCTTCCAGGACCTTTCGGCCTGAGCTGAGAGAAACAAGTACAAAGATGAACAAAGACCTGAGACACCAGATGGAAAAAGCAAAGGCAGAATCACAGTTTAATAGCCTGCTCCTTTTATCCCACCTAAAAGGGAGCATTCATAGCTACCCACAACTAACCCAAAAAAATGAAAGAAACCTGACGCTGCTTTCAACATCCTCCCTCAGAAATTCTCCCAGAACAGACATATTCATATTTTCTTCTTTCTACTGGTGTGTATGAATCTTGGCAATTACAAAGAAATGCAGCTTGATGGGAAGCAGATTAGAGGTATAGCTTGCTACATAGTTCTGGTATGATGAACTCTTAATTAAAAACAGTATTAATTGAGGGTGCTGAAAGAAACAGTCCACAAAACTAAGTAGTTTCTCCCAGCTTTCACCCTCATTTAACTGAGGCATTTTATCACCAGGCTTTACAAATCTGATTCTACAATCTTGGACGGAATTAAACACAGCACACAAAACAAAGTGTGACAAAAGGAATCCTTGAGACGCCCTTGATGTTTATTAACTTTCTCTTCTCCCGAAATTTCTCCTGGTGACAGACCTGCTGCCCTCCTGAGGACAAGTTCTGGTGGCTGAACAGCTCTCAGATGCACAGTATGACCTGCCACCTACCTAGGTCTGACAGCATGGTGACTTGAAGGCCCACAGCACAGAGGAATAACCTTAATAAACCCCTGCCTGCAGTTTTGAACTGACTGCAGCTAAACCAAGGACTGACACCGCTCCAAAAGTCTCCTGGGGCTCTGTTGTGGTACAAATATCATAATCCCTGTGCACAGAAGGATCACCAAGCCAGCATGAGGAGCTAGAAGCACAGACTGGGAATCACAGGAGTTGGAAGGGACCTCCAGAGATTGAGTCCAACCCACCCACCAAAGCAGGTTCCCTACAGCAGGTCGCACAGGTAAGCGTCCAAGCGGGTCTTGAATATCTCCAGAGAAGGAAACTCCACAACCCCCTGGGCAGCCTGTTCCAGTGCTCCGTCACCCTCACCGTAAAGAAGTTCTTGTGCACATTCACGCAGAACTTCCTATGCTCCAGTTTCTGGCTGTTTCCCCTTGTCCTGTCTCCACACACTGCTGAAAAAGAGTCTGGCCTCGCCACTTTGCCCCCCACATCTTAGACCTGGATCAGGTCCCCTCTCAGTCTTCTTTTCTCAAGGCTAAACAGACCCAGTTCACTTAGCCTTTCTTCACAGGGGAGATGCTCCAGGCCCTTCACCATCTTTGTGGCCCTCCACTGGACTCTTTCCAAGAGATCCCTGTATTTTTTGTACTGGGGAGCCCAGAACTGGATACAGTACTCCAGATGAGGCCTCACCAGGGCAGAGTAGAGGGGGAGGATCACCTTCCTCAACCTGCTGGCCACGCTCTTTTTAATGGACCCCAGAATGCCATTGGCCTTTTTGGCCACGAGGGCACACTGCTGGCTCATGGCCAACTTGTTGTCCAGCAGGACACCCAGGACCCTCTTTGAAGAGCTCCTCTCCAGCAGGTCATCCCCCAACCCGTACTGGTGCATGCAATTATTCCTCCCTATGTGCAAGACTCTACACTTGCTTTTGTTAAACCTCATCTTGTTTCTTACTGCCCAGCTCTTCAGCCTGTCCAGGTCTCGCTGAATGGCAGCACGGCCTTCAGGTGTGTCAGCCAATCCTCCCAACTTCATATCACTAGCAAACTTGCTGAGGGTGGCCACTATCCCCTCATCAAGGTCACCGATGAAGATGCTGAACAAGACCAGACCCAGCACCGACCCCTGGGGAACACTGCTCGTTACAGGTCTCCAACCGGACTCTGCACTGCCAATGACGACCCTCTGCACTCTGCCAGTCACTGTCAAAAGAAAAGAGATTTTGAAGGAACTCCAAGGGAAGACATACAGAGGAGGAAGCTGGAAATGGCTGCCTGACAGCCACACTTCAAGCATTAGGAAGCACAGGTACACACACAGGCAGCATGCACTGTGCAGCCTACTCCCCTTTTCCCCATGCAGAGCATGCACTGATGGCACTATCCAGCCCTGTAGCCTCCTGCCCAGCCCAACACTTGGTCACAAGGCAAACAGCAGCAACATGCCAGCACTGCCTGCAGCCCACAGCCAGTGCCAGCCCCCCAGCTGCTAGCCAGACAGGCAAGCCCAGCAGGAGCAGAGGGATTGCTCATGGGTGCTGAACTGGGAGTTAAAGTACTGCAGCAACGTGTAGATGAAGAACACCAGAGTCACACAAAGAAGCTCATCCACACAAGTCATCCTGCTCATGGTGCAACTCCCACCGCAGGTGACGTGCAAAGCAGCAGCAAGAAGAGCCATCCTCCACACAGGCAGAAATTAACTTTTAAGAGTCATGGACTAGGACTTTTAAATGAAGTTTTGAAGAAGCAGCCAAGGAAACTGAGGGAGATAATAAGGACTTCTTACATCAGAGAGAAGTCAGCATCCCAGCTTAACAAGATGACTATTATCCTTTTCTCATGATAACTAGGAGCCTTCTTTTCTATAGCTTCAGCTACAACACACCAGTGCTGACAGTACCATTACCACCACTCACCTCATCTGACTTCAGTCCCAACTGGCCATCCTAGGTGAATCATGAGGCAGCCATGGAGCAAAACAGCTTTTCTTTCCCACAATAATTAAAAAAACAAAAAACAAAACCATAATTCCTACAGGAATGTAAACCAAACTGTGACTACACTTCTCCTGGAATGTTAGCATCCCAGTAGGAATCAGCTCTCAATTAACATGCTAATAAAAGGAACTCAGAAGGTCAGCTCAGAAAATCATAAATCAGTATGCACAGCTAAGAAAACACCAGAGTGCAGCATACTAAGGTGGACACAGCCTTGCACAAATGGGACAGCTCACACTGCCCAGCTGCAAATAGCTGAGAGGGGAGAACTGATGGAAGCACCTGTGACATGTACAGCATTGACAGGTTGTGATTCCTGGCAGCTGCATGATTCTTCTCCCCCATTCTCACCCCAGTGCCTTTACTAGTCTGAGTTTGCACTATTTCCAAGATGACAACAAATGCAAGCTCTCAGGCACATAGACAAGGGAAAATTCAGGTCAGCATTCCTTCCTAGGAAAAGTTTCCTCTCTGCAAGTTGCCATGCAGTAGCATGTGCCTCTTTTATTAGATACACATACATTTTCTCTGCAATGCTGAGAGCTGAACTCGGCACCAAGAATAGCCCTTAATATATTCTTTCCATAACTAAACCAGAACATCTTGTAGCACTGAATCAACCTGAGATGCTGCAGCAGTTGCCCACTGCTGCTGTGACAGTGAGGCACCTGTGTCTGCCCTTTCCCCACATCCCCCATCTTGCAATGAGGAGAAAAGCACAGCCCAGTCATCACTTCTGCAATATCCCCTTGAGACAAAAGTTCAAGACTAACAGAAATCTGATGACAGACTGAAAATGCAAAGAAGAGTTTCTCAAGACAAAGCCTTACTTTACTTTCACCTGATAGAGGAACCAGAGTTCAGTCGGGGTCAGCTCTTTCACTTCTCTTTTACTTTTCCTCCCTGCACCCCCTCCCCTTGTTGCCCCCTTTCTTCTGTATGTTCTCCCAAGCCTCTGAACAAACAGAGTGAGCATTCACGGTCAGACAGAGAGGAGAAGCAGCACAACTTGATGGGGAGCAAATAAAACATGCTAGATAAAGAAGTTACAGGAAACGGGATAGGCTGGGAGAGCTGAGAGAGGAATAGCAAAGGCATGAGAACAAAAGAGCTGTGAGATGTTTCAGACACTTCTCGGCAAACCTTCAAAGCCATGCAGTAAAGCTACCAAGAGTTGCACTGTGCTTCATTCTGCAAAGAAACTGCCATGGGCAGCTTCCAGCAGGTTCCACATCAGCTGTTCAACCAGAGCTGGGGAACCAGATGTGTGGTCATCCCACCCCTCCTAATCCCTCTCAGCCAATAGCTGCTGATCAGTATGGCTTAACTGGTCACCATGAGGCAATGGCACAGATGGACCAAGAACTCAAGCTTAATCAGGAGGGCAGCTGGCTGGCAAGAGCTGCATGTTTAACCCCAGGGATGGATCCCATACTTCCAGCTGCCCCATTATCTGCACAGTGCAGGCAGAGGCATCCTGTTGGTACTCCAGGATTACCCTCCTAATTCTCCAGAATTAGCAGGAAATTGATTTTTTATTTTTTTTTTAGGACACTGTGCTGAAAATGGCATCTCCACAGGCTGCTCAGTCACTGCTGCAGGCAGATGCCTCTCGCTGTGTGGCAGGTGAGGCAGGTGGGGGAAGTATTGTTTCAGCTATCTGACTTTAATTTACCTCTGCATGCAAGTCCAAACCCATCCCAGATAAAGCCAGCCTCCTCGCAGCAGGAGCTAGGATGATGTACTGCACTTAATTCCTCACCTGCAAGCCACTATCGCTTTAATTAGATTCAGTCAAATCCACGACTCTGCAGTCTAGACATGGTTTAGCGATTGCTTTTATGTGAGTAACTCATTGTGAGGCAACAATTCTTAAAGGAATTAGATAACTCATCACATGTTAAGTTTTATTTGGGTCTTACCTCAGTTTTTGGCAACAAAAACCTCTCTGGCTTTTGATAGAATGCATTCAGCCTTGCTTAGGTCTTTAAGCACAAGTCCAAATGAAGATCTTGCATAGGGAAGAAACTGTTCCCCCAGTGAGCCTAACACTTTCCACATGCTTAGAAGGAGCATAATAATACAATTTTGCAATGCAGCATAGGAACACAACTCCCATGGCAATACCAAAATAATATGTGTGTGTATATATATATATATATATAAAAATATATATAAATATATAAATATATAAATATATATAAATATATATATATAAATATATATATATATATATATATAAAGGGCTGTTGGATGACAGAAAATAGCAAGAGCCAGCACTGTTGTTCTGCTAGCTATACACAAATTCTCGTTTCACTCAGCACCTCCAGCTGTTTGAGCTGGGCACGGGGAACACCAGCTGGTGCTTCTGAGTGGGGACATGCAGGGCAGCACACCCTCCATCCCTGCCCTGTTTCTCCGCAGGTGCGAGTCCCAAAGGTGCTGCACCACAATGGCCATAACTGGATGTTTCACTAATACAGCACTGACCGTCTCAATTAACAGCTGCTCAAAAAGGCACCAGTAGGCATAAAGAAAACCGTAAGTCACCCCATAGCTACTCTAGCAGTTGAAGTGATCTTTTTTTTCCCCGCAGCTCACTAAGGAGACGGCCCAGGTCCACTTTGTGATGCAAATCAACAAGTTGCTTGGAGGAAAAAGGCCTCCAGTGAAATTGCAGCGCTGCTTTCTCCCTGCACAACAGTCACCGAGATGCCACCACACAGCTCGGGCCGTACCGTGCCCCCAAATCCACCGCCCTCCTCCACACCCGGCAGAGCCCTCCTCCCTGGCCTACCCCCCGCTCATCCCCACGTGCCCCTACCACGCTGCTGACCCGCACTCACCAAGGAGACCCGAAACCACACTGGAACCTGTGCCAAAACGCCAAGTTGCTCCCGAACCCGGGTAGTGAGGGGTGACGGGGCTGTAAATCACCGCCCCTCCACGAAGACGCAGCCAGAAGCGCACTGCTACCGCTCCTCCGCGCAGCCCCGTCAGCCTCCTGAGCGCAAGAAGCCAGGAATGTGAGCAATGCGGGCGGGGGGCTCCGATGGGCACGGGGAGGACAGACACCTCCCACAGCTCCCGCACACGGCAGCGCAGCCCCCGCCGCCCTGAGCCCGCACGCAGGAATGCGAGCAATGCGGAGCAGCGCGGGCTAGGGGCCTGCGGAGGGCAGGCAGGTATCGGGGAACGACGGCACCAGGAGGCAGCTGTGGCTGCTGCGGGGCTCGCTGGGTCCCGGGGGATGGAGGAGTGCTGCCTCGTCCCACCCTGCCCGTGTGTGTGTGTTTCAGCGTGCAAAGCCTGCACGCAGCTCTGTAGTAGGACACTGCATCCCTGCTATCCACCGGGCTGCAGATCCCCCAGTATCTGGTTGGCTGCTGACATCAAAGGCATACCAGCATCAGGAGTAGTCGTCCCACACACCTAACAATTCTAAAGCCAGCAAGCCTACATTCAGCTCTGCAAGCACAACCCCACCATTCCTTCTCTCCCAGGCTGACAGGAGGAAGTGCCACGAGGGACAGACCTGACACCCTCCCAAATTTACTCCAGCAAAAACCAACAACCTCTCGCAGCATGACTTGCAGTGGCACTCGGTCACCTGCTATTTCATGAAATAACTCCACATCATTCCCACAGTACCCCCCAGCCCAGCAGCAGGCTCAGTGCTGCCACAAGCACCAAGCACATCTCTGCACACCCACCCAGCAACTCGTGACAGCTGTGGCGTGTGTGCTGGCACAAAGAAGAGCTTGTGTGCCTTGTTTGCCTTGACTTTTCCCAGCTGAGAAGGCTCCTGGTAGCCACGAGTATTTCTGTGGATGTGACTGATCTCACACACTGCTTAAAAACATGACATGTTCACTAGCAGCAGCGGTGTTGGGTGAGAAACTGGAATAGTGAACACACAGATAAAGACTGAGCAATAAATCAGCGGGGATCAAGACAGAGATTGGGAAAGCTCATACTCCACATAGCTGAGCCCTTGTCTAGTTGGAAAGAAACCACAACAACACTAGAACAGAGTAAGAAATGTGCACGAGCTTTGTCAACCCAGCTAAACCGTGCTAACAGGACAAACTAAACTGCAACTAATTGCACCTCCGTCACTTCCAGCAACACCTGCCTTCAGAGATTCACTGCCAGGGTATCCCTGCCGGTACCGGACTTCACCTGACCTGGCAAGGTCACCAAGCGACCATGCGTGGAAGAGAATCCCAACAGACCGCCACCACAATGCATCTGTTGAGAAAACAGCCAGCCCCAGCTTCCAAGTCAGAGTAAGACTTGCATTCATCTGAAAAAAAAAAAAAAAAAAGAAACTCATCATGCCATTAAAAGAAAGAAAAAACAGGCTAAAAGTTTAGGAATTAACCCAATACCACCTGTCAGGAGAATAAATGGAGCTTAAGAAATCTCTTCTTGTGTTGCTTTCTGTTAATCTTAGAAATATTTTCATTTTTCCTTTCCAGCCTGTCTGTAAACAGTGTAATGAAAAAACATGACGTGTGGTTTTAAAAAATATGTATATATATACACACACACACGTGTATATATGAAGCATGTTAATTCTAATCCCACTCTCGGAAATCCACACTGAAAACCTGAAAAGACAGACAATTTTTGATGCCACTCAGAAAAACCAAGACACTGACTACCCTACTCAAAACCTCAACATTTTACCAAGTTAACATTTTAAAAATATTTTTTAGGAAAAAAAAAACTTGTTCTATGACAGAACTATGGCTAAAGGACTAAAACAAAAAGTGACTGACAACTTGGCAACTTTTTGCTTCTTGGCTAATTCAGGAGATATTATGAACAGAATTTTATCCAGCTTAAAATACACATTTCTATTAACATCTTCGCTGTGAGGTGGCTCCAGAGCTGAGCTATGACTGCTCTTCACTCACCAAGCCAACTTTTGGTTGCCAAGCTCTATCAGAAAGGGCAATAGTGACAGACAGAGGTCAAGGGGAGTACGAAAAGTAGAAGGGACCTAGAAAGCATAGGAGCTGTACAAATCCTTCAACACAGCCGTTAAATCCCACCTTGGAATACCTGTATGATTTCCTCTAACATCCATATGCAGTCTTGAGAAACATCCTGCACTCGTTTAAGCTTTCTCCTGCTATTCTGAGCCTTTTACTTCCGCTCTCTTGCACTGGACAGAATGAAAGACCTAAGCCTAGCCTGCCAAGTGCCCTCTGCCTCCTGTCCCTGCTTGCCCAGTGACACGCCAGCACACACTGAAGGAGCCCGAAGGTATACGTACACACTCAGCTGCACAACAAGTCACAGTGCACCAACAGCCCGGTTTTCACCCTGGTCTGGTAACTGCAACGTCAACAAAGCATGCTGAAGCTATCTACCACAGAATACCAGATACAGCTTGTTTTTCTTTCTGTGGGTAACTGGAGTTGTAAGTTGGATTCCAATGGATGAATCACCATCCACCATGGCACGCTGCTCAGAAAACACAGTGGAGCCACCTCCAGCATCAGCTCCCACTCTGAAGAAAGGTTCAGCTGAGCACCTCTCAATAATACTTGCAATATTATTGCAAATAATTGATTTATTTGCTCCATCTCTTCGGCCACCACCACCTGGAAGAATGCAAGGCTCTGCTCCGGTGCAGCCCTCCCGCAGCAAGGACCACCGTGGGAAGGAGGCTGAGCCTCAGTGTAATGCACCCAGCTGCTAACAGAGATCGGGAGAAGGAGCTGAAAGAGTAGAACCTCACATAATAGCAAAGCACTGCTGAGACAAGGGAAAAGAAAACATACAAAAGAAAGCCTCACGGGCTTAAATTGACTTTGCCAAACTGTAAAACAGAAGAGACACATCAACTCTCATTGTTCCAGGTTTTCTGTCAGAAGCCTGGAAAACCAGAGGCAAAATTCACCACGTGGTTCTGTCAGTAATTATGCGTGGGCTACATTCCCTTACTTTTGTCCAACGTCAACAACTCGGGATATAAAAAGTAACAAAGGACAGCCAACATAAAAGCCAAACAGAGACTACAGTCTGAAAGCACTCTTTTTTTCCCCCTCTTTTCCTCCAGCCAGAACACCTCTTGGCAAGCTCTCAGCCGAGCACTGACGAGCTGCGAAAAGCCCCGATGCATCGCTCTTTCTGTCCAAACCGGCTTGGCTGGGAGTAACCCTCAAAGGTCCTCTGCGTTACCATATGCTGAGACAGGGATGAAAAGAGAAACATTTGCAGAAAGTTTACTCGTCTGCAGTCCTTGCAGATATTTAACGCAGCTGTTCCAAAAGAGCTCTGGAAAGAGACCCCTCCTTTCCTCATTTAACAGCTCATGAAGCCAATAAAATCCCTGACAGAAGTCCCAACACACAGAGCCATGCTGATGCGCCTCAAACACATCTCTGACACTGCCTCACTCCAGGGGCAGCTCCCAGCCGTTACACTGCAAAACTAATTTCGTTAAAAAAAAAGTCAGAATAATTTGAGAAGTCACTATTTTAAACTTCGCTCTTCCACCTCTGCATGGCTGCACGATGAATATGGAACATAAGCGGAGGGCAAGGCTTTCTGAATCCCACATGCAGAGCAGGATGTTCTCACCTGTCACTTAAGAGGACCTTCATTTATGGACTGAACCTTGGAACAAGTAATGCTGGCTTCCAAGAGTCCACTGCTCCAGGGTAACCCCGGCACCATCACCCCATACCTGTTAATTCCAACACAGCTCCATGCAGGTGTTGGGAGATTAGTGGGTGCAGAACCATCTCAGCCAACCTCAGCAACACTTCCCCTGAACTAAAGCAGAGAACTGGAAAGGGATTAGAAACACGCAGAAATAATGAAAAAGGCTTAAAAAAAAAACAAAACCCTTCAGCTTTCAACAGACTGAAAAAGCAGTATTCAGAAGAAGCTGGCGAATTGCTTGAGGAACAGCTATGAAACATAAAACAGAGCTTCGTCTTTATCACAAGGACAAAGTATGATCAAGCTATGCAATTAGGAGGTGAAAATAACAGGATAAGATGATGGTTGAACTGGTCCCAGTCTAGGTCTCCTGTGTATGTCTGCACACAGATGCAAGCAATAAAGTCATTATCACTCCAAAGCATCCATGAAGGCTACCAGCTTGGTGAGGCTTAGAAGGACTGGACAAGTAACAGCACTGTCTGGAGCTACACACAGAAATACTAATTGGAGTCCACAGGAAAAAAAAAAAGTCTAAGGAATTAATGCTAAACCAGACCATGTTGGCTAATTACAGACCTATACAAGACATAAGGTAGGGGACAGATTAGCCTTTATCAGCCCAGTGTGTTTAACTGCTGCATATTTCTTAAAGCCTCTGTACAAAAACCCTCCACACTAAGCAGCCTTATTGGGGCTGGAGCCTCACTGGACAACCAACATCTGCCACCCTCCCCCCCACACTTGTGGCATGTTGGCACGGACCAGTAACAGGACAGCAGAAAGCACAGCAGCATCACTGCTACTTCACAAGGCTGCGTGGTCCACTGGGCATAGAAGAATAGAGCTCAGAAAGAAAATGAGAGATACCCCACAGTCCCCAGCAGAGCTCAGGCACTTACAGCCAGCAAGGGTGACCAAATACAGCCAACCACAGCCCCACCTACATCAGAACATTTCCTCAAGAAAACTTGTTTTCGGGAAATGTTACCACCTCTCAGGAGAGGTATCAGGGTCTAGGGTTGGGCTCCGCGTGCCACAGGAAACATGCACGTCAAACAGCTAAGGGAACACTCGTTTGGGTTCCAGATGAACCTGATTCGTGCCAGCAGATCTGCTTACCACTAGGAAGTTCCAGCTGCTGGTATCTGACACCTCTGTCCTCAATCTGCTCACACATCTGAAGAATGAAAGGGGCGTCTGAAACACAAACTTATGACTCGTGTTTAATTGTCAGGTGTCCTTTTCCAGTACAACTCTAAGAATCAGAAACATTTCTGTGTACAGAAGCTGACAAGGCAAGCCTGCAGGAGCATTTTAAGTCTAACAGGGTGCCTTCTTCTAACTTATGATTTAGCTGGATTACATGCTGGGTTTTATGCACAAGTAGGAGTTTCAGGGCTGTGGCAGCCTAGTAGTGGGGATGGACTGCAAGAGCATCTGTTCTGGAAGCCTTTACACTACCAGTGAAGCTCAGAAAGCACTTCCAGTATTCACCACAGCACCCAAGAAGTAATTTCCTATTTTCCTAAGCATGGGAAAATTTTAATGGGGAAGAGATGACTATCACCATATGCATCTTTCTGCTACCCCTGGCAATCACTGCAAAATAAGTAAGAATAAGAATATGCTCAGGTTTCTCCTCCAGTATCAACACCACTGTTAATAACACAGCTTCCCAGAGCAAAATACATGGAATGCTTTTAGAGGCAGCGAACAAGATAGGAATGAGTATAACTCACAATACAAAGCTGCAAGGAGTGAACTGCACAAAACCTTAATTACAAAATAATTAATTATTCTGTTCCCGACTTGTACTACTTCTTCCTTTTGGACCACAGTCTTCTACAAGCTGAGACAAGACGTATGCACAAGTACACATGCGCACGCGTGCCACTGCGCCTCAATACGTAGCATCTGTAACCGCTGCACAAGGTAATGGTGGAATATCAAAGCTGACAAACCTAAGTGGCTTCCATGATGCTTAAATGAGGTGCTTCAATGCCTTTTTTAGAGCACTGCCAATTATTCAACCTCAAAACCAGATACTTCTAAGGTGCTTAAGACAAATCATTTCCCAAACATGTTTTAAGTCCATCTTGACTAGAATTATGATCTAACCGATCCCATTACTTGCAATTTTAAGTCAGATTTTAAGTCAGAACACGATGTAAAAAAAGCTTTGAGTAAACCCTGAAAAAATATCATTTCAAGTTATTCATAAGCTGTACACACTGCACCTCCAGAAAGTTAGGGGAACCAGAGCTCTCAGCAAGATGTACACTTTGCAATTCCAACTGAACTCCTCATTATTACAAGGCACGTTATTAGCTTAATTCTTTTAGCTTAACTCTTGCCATCCAGCCACAATGCACAAAAACCTGGATAAGATTCATACCCACACATGTGGGTACAAACAGAGCCTTCAAGCCGCTCTGGGTGTTCTGCACTTCTTCCTTCCCAAAGGTGGACAGGCAAGTTCAGATGGATCAAACAGTCCAATCAGTGATGCCTGAAACTCCCACCATGCCCCATTAGCCAATTCCATTAGCTAAACGAGTAGGAAAAATGCCTCCTTCTCCGTGACCTACCACTCCAATAGGTGCTGACACCACAAGAAAATTTGCAGCTGTCCTCAATTAACTAATGCTTTGGTAACTAAAAGCACAGCCAGCTGCCCATTTCTGACAGCTGTGCGTCATTTACAAGAGAGACTCCTCATTTAGACGTTTACATTTCACTGTCAGCATCCATTATTTAGATGCAGAGGGCACCACAGAAACTGAGCCCACAAGACCATTAAAACTGCCTAAAATGAAAGCATCTGAGTGACGTGGTAGGCTTACCCCACAAAGGAACCATGTACGGTGGGAGAAATACATCCACTGCTAGTCCTGCCCACGGAAGCATCGTGTAGAAACCTGCTGAAGTGCCACCCACATGACCCACGCTCCGTCTTCAATATAAGGACTAAGCTTTGCCCTTATTTCTCCAGTGAAATTCTTAAGTAAGACATGAAGTCAAAGGAAAACTAGCGCTTGCAACTTTGAGAACTATTAAGTAGGAGCTCTTCTTTAGGCTGGAGTGCTACAGAAGCCATCAACAAATTAGCTACAGCAATCATCAGCAATTTAAAGGCAGTATTGTGTTTGCCACTGGAAAGCCATCTGGTTCGAGCTCTGGGAATAGGAAGGAAAAAGCATCCCTGGGAGGGCAGGGGCATCCTCACTGACCTGCATGCCCCTGGGAACACAGCTCCAGCATAAAGACGCACCTGAACAACATGTCAGAGCTTCCTTCTGCAGCCCCAGTCCCTAATACAGGGTTTAGCCATTCTGAAATTCACATTACATCCATCAGCCTCCTCTCACCTGACATGCTTTCCCTTCCTCACAACGCACACACATCCCGGGATCAGGTCCAGTCCACCCAACAGAAAGCTGGAAATCAAGGAGCACCAGAGCCGATGTTTGCAATTAACAAATTGTCACGGCCCCCTTCCTTGGCCAGACAACAGTCAAGTTTATCAACCATGCCACAGAACTGCCAGAAGAGCTACAGCGTTAATTAAATATTTGAGAGCTCCCTTCAACAAAAAGCATGCTGCCGCTGACCTTAACAAGAAAACTGAGAATTGCCTGGCTTTATGCAAAGCCCAGGGCTGGAGAAGTCACAAGACAGTCACTGTATGCACGGAGGCTTGCAATTATGCCTGAATAAGTTTTTAAGTGTATTGCCTACGGAGCTCTAGGAATAGATGGTCTTCGTTACAGAAAGGATAAGACACTTTTCAAACACACCATGATGACTTCGAGCGCTTTTTGAGATGCGCGAAAAGCAGCCGAAGTTGAGGCACGTTCATAAGCCCCCAAAACCTCCCACCTCCACCGAGAGAGAAGTAACATCACCGCTTTACTTTCAAAGCATTCACGGACCAGACCCGCACCAGGGCGGCCACCCCACCCCGCGCCGATACGCGGCCCACTCCGCTGCGCGCTCCGCCGCTTGCCGAGCCGCGCAGAAGCGATGCGCCCACCGCCCGGGGAACGCCGCGAAACCCCGCATCAGCGCACTCGACGGAGAGCTCCGAGTTCGAGCACGCACCGTGCACAGGCGGGGAGGCAGCGCGCGTGGTGCCCGGCGTAGGAGCAGTGTGCACCTCCGCGCATCACCCGACCGAAAGCAGCGCACAGAGGAAGCCCACGGCGCAGCGAAGCACGCCACGTACCGCTGCCCGCGGACCCGCACGGAGGAGACCGCCGCGACCCACAGAGCCGCACTGCAAGACTGCGCCCGCCCCGCCCCCCGGCCCTGCCCCGAGGCGTGGAGGGAGAGGGAGGACGGGAGACCGCTCGCCCCCTCCTCCCTCCGCTCACCTGCGGGCTCCGCGCACGGGGGGCCCCGCCGCGAGGGCGGGCACTGCCGCCCGGCCCCGCCGCCGGCACGGAGCGCTCCGGCCGCCGCTTTGTACCCGCCGGCGGCCGCACTGCGGCTGCGCGCTGCCCAAACGGGCGCCGCTCGGTCGCCACCCCCCGGGAAGCCCCCGGACCTGCTTCACCCCCCAGGGTGTCCGCCTCGCAGTGGTTCTGGCAGTGCGCTGCTGGACCGGGGTCTGCTGGCGGAAAGGCGGTTCCTGTCTCCGTAGTACAGCCGGGGTTACCCGGCACTAGGGCGTAGGATCGTCGTCGGGGCTGCGAGGAAAGCGCAGTGTACTAGAAAAATGACTGTGATAGTCAGTGATAGGGCAAGGAGGAGGTGGCTTTAAAGTAAAAGAAGGGAAATTTAGATTAGATCTTAGAGGAAAGGTCTTTACTCACAGGGTGGTGAGGCAATGGCACTGCTGCCCCGAGAAGCTGTGGTGCCCCATCCCTGGAGGGGCTCAGGGCCGAGTTGGATGGGCCCTGGGCAGCCTGAGCTGGTGGGGGGGCAGCCCTGCCTGTGGCAGGGGGTTGGAACTGCGAGATCCTTAACGTCCCTTTCCAGCCCAAACCATTCTTTGATTCTATGAAAACCTGCTCAGCAGCTTGGAGCAGTGTATTTAAGCTGTTGCCTTGATCTGTACTGGCCAGAACAGGCTGTCCCTACGGCCTTTTCAGATATGAAAGGTTACAGTCCCAGTTCTGCAAGACTCTGGCTTTTGGCTTAACTACTTGGGCGTTCAGTATGGATTGGTGCACCGAGGATTCCTACACTCTGTGCTTTGTGATTATGCCACACACTGTGGCACTCTCTGTGCTCCTTGCAGCCTTCCTTGTGCTGTGCTGTCTCCTCCCAGTCCTCCCTTCCCATTTCCCTCTGTTGTCCCTCTGCTTTCCTTCTGCACTTCTCCAGGTAATTCTCCTTAAAACCTGCCCATTTCTAGATACTTTTGTTTTTGCAGACATGATGCCTGAAACTCATGAATGGAGAACAGCAAGGTTTGTTTTTTTTTTTTTTTCCGTGAGTACTGATCCCAAAGTACAGCAAGGACGACATTTAGGATGTTTTGAATTGTCTCTTTTTTTTCCCAGTGGAGCACGCTCCGGTAGGAGCAGACAACAAATTACCTTTTCCTCTCGTTCCATGAAAAGCTGACAGACTGGGTGATATTCCCATCCACATCATTTCCAGTATTTCTTCTGAAACACTCAAAGCCATTAAAACATTTTAGAGATTAAACCATGCCAAATATTTCCGTAAGCAAAGCTGTTATGAATACGTTGCTATGAATTCCTGCTCAATACCCTCCTCCCCACCCCCCCCGCCTCAAGCTTTTATTAAAAGAAAAAAACAAAAACAAAACAAAACAACAACAACAAAAAAAGGCACTTTAAAATATTTTACATTAAGAGCAAATATTTTTAGAACTATTTGCAGCCTGAATCTGTGACCAGAGCCTGCGGCACCTGAAATGCTAGTACTTATTAATCCTGACAGTGCTAATTTTCTATCCAAAGGCTCTTTCTTTATGGCTGAGCTACCGATGAGACTGGTGAAAGAGATAGTTAAGACAGCAGTGAGCACCACTCACCATTACATGCAATGTCGGCCAAAAAAAAAAGTGCACTCAGGCCAGCAAGCAGCTCCTTAGCATTGGCTCATTCATCCAGATAGTTGGGTCAGGACCATGTTGTACCAGAAACTGTACAAACACAGAATGAAAGCACTCAGAGCACGGCAATGAGCAGAGCAAGCAGATAGGGCACTTTCTACTTCTCCCACTTAATCCTTTCTTTCAGGGGTTGCCAGCTCTTGGCAGTTTAAACAAGTGAAATTAAATAAAGAAGTCAATTGTTGGTTACCTGCGTAAGAGTGACAGCAGAACCCTCACTGCAGTTGCGCAGTAGGTGGTGGTTTTTCCTTTCACAGTGCAATTAAACCCACCAGGCCTTAGTTCACCCATCAGCACCTGGGGGCCGTCTGGGGCTGTGCAGCCTGGAGAAGAGAATGCTCTGGGGAAGACCTGGTAGCGGCCTTTCAGTATATAGAGGGGGGCTATAGGAGGAAGGGGACAGACTCTTTATCAGGGACTGTTGTGATAGGACAAGGGGAAGTGGTTTCAAACGAAAGGAGTTTCAGATTGGCTATTAGGAAGAAGGCTTTTTTTTTTTTTTTTTTTTTTTTTTAACATTAAGGGACACTGGAGGAGGGTGCACAGAGAGGTGGTGGAAGCCTGCCCCTGGAGGCACTCAAGGTCAGGCTGGACAGGATGCTGAGCCCCTGATTGAGCTGCAGGTATCCCTGCTCACTGCAGGGGTAATGGACTAGGTGTCCCTTAAGGGTCCCTTCCCTCTCCATTTTATGATTTTATGAAATGTTGCATGTGCTTTCACAGACCTCTGTGAGCTGTTGGGTTGTGCACAGTGCAGGTAAAGTCTACACACATGCATGCAGGAAAGGCTGGAGAGGAATCACCTTGTCCAAAGCAATTTCCAGTTCACTGAGCAGGGTCTGTGGCCCTGCATCAAAGCGTGCAAAGCACTGGGGTTAGAGTTCCTGTCTGCTGCTGTATGCTGCAGCAGTTTTGCTCAGCTGCTGTCACACAGCAGCACAAGATGCCCCACATTCCCCAGGTGAGTCACCTCCACCTGCAGTGGGCATCCGTGGCTCCGCAGCAGCAGTTGCTCAGCAGGACAGTGATGGAAAAGGCTGATGGGAACATTCTGCATCCCAAAGCTGTGCAGCAGCCAGCAGCACACAAACACTCTGGACTTGCATTGCTCACATCGCTTGCCTGTCAGCCCAAAGTGAGATGAAACACTGCAGCTTGTGGCTGCATTTCCATCATCGGCGTTCTCAGTGCTGGAGGGTACGCCTTGCCATTTGTCACACGTTGTCTTGGATCTCACCATTAGGCCCGCGGATATTTGAGGCTCAGCAGTGCTCTCTCCATTTGTGCATGAATGCACAGGAATGCAACTCCAGAAATCATTTACCAGATGAAATGTAGCACTTGCCTTTCCCCCGTCTTTAAAGGAGCACTGTCTAAATACTCTACTTTCCGAGGTTTGACCAGGGCTAATAAGGTAGAGGAAAAATCGCCATCATTTTGCCTTCTAGATTTAATCTGCCTTTTATCCCTGGACTGTTTCAAAGGATGATTGCTTCTCCAGAGCTGCCAGACCTTTGTTTTACTTCTAAGCTGGGTGAAAAGGCTATAGCAGCTTCAGCTGAATCAGTGGCGTTGTGCAGCTTTATTACCACGCTTGGTCCCTAGCAAGAGCTTTACTTGGACTTGACATATGTCACGAGCTGCCTGGCACCTTGAGCAGGCACACAGTGATTTCTTCAACAGGTCCATGCATAGAGCAGCTCGGCTCTCAGACTACACAGAGGAAATATGCTACAGAATAAAAGTCACCAAAGATCTGTTGGGACAGCTGTGCTGGAGCGGATGAGTGGGTCCGTGAGCAGGAGGATTGGGTTGGGTAAGATCACAGGATACCAGCAGAAGGCATTTCACAGCCCCCAGCAGAGAGCCTGAGAACCACAGTGAAAGAGAAAAGCAAGAGCTGTACTGTGCTATAAGAGGAAAGTAGGAGAGAAAAAAAATGTCAGCAATTTCTTCCAGAGCCAAGAGTTTGTTGAATGAACTCCTAAAGTTAAACTCAGCTATAGCAATCCCAAATTCGTGCATGTACCCCCCAGGGAATGGTGGGGTCAGGAAACTAATGATCCCAGCATACTTTTACCTAATGGAGGAGTTCCTTCCCTCTTGGAGTGAAGGCAGATACTCATCTGGGTTTGGCTAGCAGCAGGAGATAGGGCCTGAGGGATGCTTTGGAGGATCCCTGCATTTCACATAGCGAGGCACGTGCAAATTTTCTTTATATCTTTGCGCACTGCAAACTCTCAAAATGTGCTTGTTGGCAGATTTGGGCTGTTACGGAGTGCTCTTAGTCGTGGACTTCGTGTAAACATCACTTTTCAGTGATAGATGTCATTAAGTTCATTAGGTTTTAACTTAGCAGAATTATGCTTCTGTTGTACTTCATGGGGCTTTTTGCCTTTTTTTTTCTTTTTTTTCTTTTTTTTTTTTTTTAAGAGACAAAGCAGAAGCGTGATTAGGATACAGAGGGCCTTGACTGCAAAAAATTGAAGGGAAGAAAACTTGGAGTGCTTGGTTGGTGTCTTGATGAGAAGGGTGGTCAGGTGATCTCTTCCTTATTTTTCTCATCTGCTGACTGATTTAACAAACGTGGGCCCATCTGGTGGTTATTAAGTGATGCCTCTCAAGGTCTCACCTTAACAGGTGGTCTAGTTGGAAAAGAGAGCAGGTTCTTCCTTCCCATTTTGCATTTGCTGCCCTTGGAACACTTGCCTTGAAGATTAATCTGTGACTTATAGCATTAGAGTTGGGTGTGGGATTTCCCTGATAACTCACAGAGGTTCTTGGTCCTGAAGAATCTGATACTGACCGTTGCACAGGAAGGAAACAGGATGAGCAGAGCCGCATGCCAGGTCTAATAACGCTGTATTTATGTTCTGAAAAACTCCTGACTATAAGTGGAAGCACCTCCTGGCAACGAAATCTGATGCAGACAATGAGTACAGATTCCTCTGTAAACTTAAGTGACATATTGCTTCATTTTTGACAGCCAGGGGCCTCGTTTGGGATGCAGCTGTTATTGTGTAGAAACAGACACCCTCTTGCCATGTCAGACCGTCCTGAAACAGGCGAGGAGTCCCTGTTTTCAATACATGGTGTGCTTCTGGTTTCATCTCTGAATGCACTTTGGTGTTTCTATCCATGGCAATGGCAGCTCAATTAGAAGTGTTCTATGCATACAGAGCCCTGCAGAAGATTCAGAAATCCTCAAAGCATTTCTAGATTTGTTGCTTTTCCTGCAGACAATGCTGTGACAGTTCTGGTTCGCTGCTGAATTGAGGGCAGCTTGCCAGTCCTATTTAACGTAGTAGTTAATGATCAGGGTGATGGCAGAGGGTACCTTCAGCCTGTTGACAGATGACACAAAACTGGGAGGAATGGCTGGTAGGCCAAAGGCTGTGCAGCTATACTGAGGGCCATGAGCTGTCTGCAGAAGTGGGCTGACAGGAGCCTTAAGAAGTTCAATCAGGAGAAGTACAGAGTCCTGCACCTGGCACCAGGGCACACTGGGGGAATCCAGCTGCAGAACAGCTCTGAAGAACAGGGTTGGAGGTCCTAGTGGACACCCAGTTAGAGTATGAGTTGAAGTATGTTCTTGCTGCTAAGGAGCATAATGGTATGTTGGGCTGCACTTGGCAAAGAATTGCAGTGAGTTGAGGGAGATGCTCCTTCCACTCTGAGCAGCGCTGGTGAGGTCAAACCTGAAGTGCTGTGTCCAGTTCTGGACTCCCAGTACAACAGACTGTTGGACATACTGGAGAGAGTCCAGTGGAGATGCACTGAGACAATGAAAGGACTGGAGCATCTTTTCTGTGAGGAGAGGCTGAAAGAGCTGGGACTGTTTAACTTACAGAAAATTAGGCTCTGGGGGATCTTACCAATGTCCATAAATGTCTGAGGGGAGGATGCAGAGAGGCTGGAGCCAGGCTCTGTTCACTGGTGCCCAGAGCCAGAACAAGAGGCAATGGACACAAACTGGAACACAGGAAGTTCCCTTTGAACATCTGGCAGCAATTTTAAGCTGCGTGGGTGACTGAACCCTGGCACAGGCTGCCCAGAGGCTGTGGGGTCTTCTCCTTGGAGATCTTCAGAAGCTGCCTGGAGAGGGCACCCTGCTCTGGGCGTCCCTGCTTGGGCAGGGGTTGGGCCATGGACGCAGAGGACCCCACCAGCCTCCACCACTCTGGGATTCTCTGATTCTACTTTCCTTCCAGCACTGGCATTGCACAGCCTCCTTGGCAGCATGCGTTGGTGTGTCCCAGCTCTGCTATGGAGTCTCTTCAGTGCTCTCCTGCACACCTATGAACCTCAGTGAACCTGACTGCAGCCCCTTCCTGCACTGGCCTGTTCTTCCCAACCCTTGTGTGGGTTCACTGAGGTCAGATACAGCACTGGGCAATGGGATCAGCAGCATCATTGCGGGCAGAGACGGGAACTGTTTAAAAACAGGCAGCTGACGTTAAACAGAGGATTAAACAAGCAGCAGTTTTGCAGCTGCAAATACCGTGCACCGAATGCTCTCCCATAGAGGGCTGTGGGAATGCTTGGTGCAGTGAGGGGCAGTTGCCTTTCAGGGAAGATGGCCTCCATGGGTGATGTCCCGTGGTTTGGTGCCCCATGATGGTGCCTGCAGGTTCCCAGTGGGGATGGGGATGTACCCTGCATTGGTCAGTGAGAGATGACAGCAGTGCATTGGTGCTAGAAGAAACAGAAGGACTTTCTCCCTTTGCCCTCTCTTCCCTCTGATTGGTTTGTAAGCTGCTGTGTGTGTGAGAAACAGCGCAACCTGAATCTCCAGGTGGATTTCCCAGCCCCGTGTAGGGAGGGGGGGCCCAGCAGCAGTGAAGCACGCAGAGCCAGCCTGGTGCCGCCATTTGTGCCAGCAGCAGCACTCAGAGGGGCAAGATTTGAGGGTTGCTGCGGGTGCACTCTTGTTTCCTCATCGCTCTGGATGTTATGTTCATGCTGGCAAGTGCTGCCAGTATGTTCTCTGCTTTAAACATTTAATGAGAGTCACCTCAGCCAGTCTCTGACCAGAGCTGAAGCAGGATAACATTACAGCATGTATAGGAAAATACTGCTGTTATTATGCACTCCCAATCTCCTGGGATGCTGCAGTGCAAAGGCTTCCTCAGCTGGGCTGCACCTTCATCACAGTCTAACTTATCTCACTGTACCATTCCTCTGTAGAATGATCCAGTTACTTTTTGATCCTATTTTTAAATTTTGGAGGGTCCCAAAACCTATTTAGAAGTTGTACTCTGGTGTTGTATGAAAAGAAAAAAAATTCAACTATTTTTTCATTTTTTAATCCTCTCTGAATACTTTTTGCTTGACAGCTTCCGTGAAAGCACACCAACCATGCATTTGGTGCTGCGTGTTCCAGTCTGGGAAGTGAGGAGCATGCAGCACTCTAACCTGCTCCTAAGTCCACTTCCATCATGTTCTCTGCAGCGTGCTGGGTCTTAGGGTTTTGTTCTCCCATCACTGCATTTCATGTGGATGGACTTCTGTGTAGTAAGTGGTTGAGGCCTGTTACATCAGCAGACCTCTTTGAAATCTCCTAGACCCTGGTGGCCTAATGTTATACTCCCAAATGTTAAAACCTGGCAGCATGAATTTGCATTGGAGGCAGCATCATTCTGGGCTACCCAGAACCTTTGAGGCAAAAAACATCAGCTTGATTTTTGCAAAGTTATTCTTGCTACCAACATTCTTTTTTTTTTTTTTTTTTTTTTTTTTTTAATTGTATTCTTAGTGAGGGAATGTGCCACCCAAAGGCTCAGTTTTGCATCCAGGAAGGATTTTGTGCCTTCACTCAAGATGGAACTTACTCCTCTGGGAGTATTTCCAGCCATTTTTTGATACCTGAAAAGAGGTTGTACGTTTCTCTTCAAGTTGACCCACAAACAAAGAAAAAGGTGTGGTTTTGTGCCTACTTCTTGTCATTGTTTATTACGACCCAAAGCAGTTGTTCAGTTGGAGTATGAAGAATGCATTCTGGCAATTTCAGATTTTGATTGTATCAGCAATGCTAAGCAGGCTTCATGAAGACCCTTTGGGAATGGGAGCTTGTGCAGGCACTCACATTTGGAGAATCAGAAATGTAGAGTAGGAAATAATCCTCTTGTCCAGCTGTTTCACAGATGTTTGTTAAATAGCACTCTGCCCTCTAGCTGAAATTCCTTCTCCCTCTGGTTATCAGTTTCACCTGCTTTGTGATTTGGATTTCTATGCTAGGCCTCCAGTGCACGCTTAGATACCACCACAAATACAGGCAAATACAGAAAAGCCTTATTTCTGTGAAAATGAATGTTTCCTAAAGAATTATTAGATCTATATTTTCTCTATACTAGAAAATTGATTAATAGCATAGAAAAACAATTTTATAGCATAGAAAGTAATGGGTGTAATAATTTATATTTGTAATTTTAAAATGTTTTAAAATACTTCAGTTCTGAACATGTGGCACTTATAAAATCATAGAATTGTAGAAATCGTAGAATCACAAAATGGTTTGGGTTGGAAGGAGCCTTTAAGACCCTCACACTGCCCAGGGCCCATCCAACCCGGCCTTAAGTGCCTCCAGGGATGGGGCACCACAGCTTCTCTGGGCAGCAGTGCCAGGGCCTCACCACACTCTGGGTAAACAATTTCGTCCTGATTTCTTATTTAAATTTCCCGCAGTTTATGTTCTGCCTCTATCAGACCATGCAAAAAGTTGGCCCCTCTCCTGTTTATAAGCTCCCTTCAAGTACTCCAAGGCCGCAGCGAGGTCTCACTGGAGCCTTCTCCAGGCCAAAAAAGCCCAACCTCCTCAGCCGGGCCTTGTAGGAAAGGTTCTCCAGCCCTCTGAACATCTTTGTGGCCCCCCTGGACACACTCCAAGAGCTCCGTGTCATTCTGGATGCAGTAATGGAGCCATTTAAGCAATTGAATTGTGATTTTTCCTCTCACAACTGTTTTCATAGGGAAGGTGTATTTTGTCAAAAGTGTCTCTTTCTAGTAACAAAGAGTAGATCCATGCCTAGGTCTGGATGCCACAGCACATCCCACTCATTAATGGGAACATTAAAAACAATAATAATAAAAAAAAGAAGGTAGAAATCAGTATGTTTTTTCCTAAAGGGAAAATTTTCTTTTGAAAGGCACAGAGCACCTACAGAATGCTTAAAACAGACAAGCAAATCATAATGTTGTAGCTTTCAAAAAACAAAAACCCACCAAAAAGAACCACAAAACATAAAACAGAAGCAAAACAAAACAAAGCATGCTATCAAGAAGTGCTGGGTTTTCTTTGATTTGATCAGTTAAACATATAGTTTGGGATTCTGTATTGAGCAGTATTGTCTACACTGTTTGCAAAAAATAAAATAAAATAAAAATCAATTTCCAGCACTTGGAAAACAGTCAGTTTTTCAAATAAAAATGCCCCTTTTAAACCAATCCATCAATGAGAGCATAAGCAATCAGAGAAACACATTCATTTCTCTCTGTCAAGAACACAGTCAATGCCTGTTTACTGTTACCAAGTGCTAATTGAGCTCTACGGCGAGTGTGCATTGCTTTTATTCAAGTATTCAAAAAACACACTTTCCACGGGCCCCTTCTTTCAGTGCACAGAGTACACCAGAGTATTGCCCATGCTGACATCACTTATTTTTACTACTATGCTTAATACATTTCATGTAGTTCAGGTCTCAAAAGTAATGTACAAACCATGTTTCATTTGCGGAAGAGAGGATGTGGGCTGCAAACTGAGGGCTAGAGTGGCCAGCTGGCTGAGCTCAGCTCATAAAACACAAACAGGCCTTTAGGACTCAGATGATTATCCAGAGAGTTGTTACAACTCAAGGAGACCATTGCACAGGATCACACAACATGGAACAGGTCCTTACTTTTACAGAATCCGTAGGATTTTCTGTTTTATTTTGCTTTGTTTACCTGAGACTTCTGTTATTTAGCTGTAAAGGGTAGGCATCCTGTAAACAATGAGGCTGAGTTGCAGGGCTGGCAGGTGACAGCATTCCACCCTTCCAGAATGGGATGCTAATAACAGTACCTAAGAGGGTGGGCATTGAGGCATTGATAGGCAGAGATCTTCTAGCTTCTAAGCAATTGTTTTAAAACTATTTCCAAGCAGCTTTAGTGCAGAAAATCCACTCCACAGAGGCATCTTTTGCTTTTTATAGCATGTTTACATCCTTTGGTTGCTTTCACTTCAAAATCACCAAGTACTTATTCTTAATCATTACCAGTTGCAAAACTGAATGAGAAGGGAAATTTTTCCTTGCGCTCTAAGTGCTGTGTATGTACAGAGTTTATTTAACCTGCTTTCACATCTTAAGTTAAGTTGTTCTATCTATCATCTGTGAATCGTCTACTTCGCAGGTGCAAGACCTGTCTCCCTTGGATGTCAATGGAAGTGTGGGGGAAGACTCTTGTTCTTAATGGAAAGGCTGCAAATGAGCCTAAGATGTCAAAATGTTTTGGCTAAAAGCAGCAGCGTCAGCCTTGTGTTTACAATTTGGTGTCATGCACTCCAGGAAGGTTCACTGCAATTGTCTGAAACAACATGCATCTTACTTCTTCTCTTTCATTAGAAATTTTAACACTGAATTATGTGGTTGGCCAAGTAAGGTTGGTCACTCTAATCAGCATTGAACTATCATTTCCAAACAGTAAAAAAAGTAGAGGAAAAGAAGTAATATCGAAGGAACTTTATTTCGAAAGGTGAGCATTACACAATGAACACAATGCAAATTGTGACTCTGCCATGGCCTCACTAAATGAGTTCTGAAGTCTTAACAGCTCTTGTTGCGTATCAACATCCTTATCCCCATCTGCAAAATAGCAGTAATATTTCCTTACTTCAGAGAAGTGCTATAAAGATTATTTAGTAACATGTTTGTCCAGGGCTCAGAAAATTCTAAGCATTAGGCATCATAAATTACGTGCTAATTTCTCCAAAGATGCAGTAAAGCCTGAGCAAGTGCACTGTAGGAAATTCTCACTGCGTGCTGTTGGAGCTGACTTTGAATAAGGTTATTCACATAATAGCATTACGTAATAAAAATCACAAAAATTACATAGCTTGGCGCCTTCTATTTAAACTATTACTTGTTAGCTTTGCTAAACATGACGTTAATTATTAAGAAATCCAACTGTGTGTCAAGTAGCTGTCTCTACATTTAAACGTTTTTTAAAACCTGTAAAAATTCCTTGCTGCTACTTCTTACTTTCTGTGCTTTGGTGAGAGAATCTGTGCAGAACTCTCTGCAGTTGAAGACTGTGATGGAAACTGGTGACAGAAACTGCGAAGGGAATTTTTCCTACCTAAAGCTCCAGCTCAGTGGACACTGAGCAGGGACCTATGTCCCCTGTCATTAAGAAAGCGTTTAAGCATGTGATTAACTTGCAGAATGTGCTCTCCCGCCAAGTGGACAAGGATAAATGCTATCTTGGAGAAGGAAAGTAAACAGACATCATTCCTCAGCACTCAGTAGACATCTTGTTTAGATTCATGTAACACCTCAGCCAACCCTCACATAGTTCTGAGTACGTCAGTGGTGACCAGTGGTCATGCCACTGACCCTTCCAAAGGCATCCCCCTTGGCATTACATAACTATTTTACAATAAATGCAAAAGCATCTAAAAAGCAGCCCTTCCCTTCCAAGCCCTCATGATTCACAGATGATTTGAAGTCGTCTGAGATCATGTGTAAATGCTTTTCTGCATTCTGTCCAGAAAGCACACATGCTGTTCTGTATGAGGAAATTTATCATTTCACTGGTATTGAATACTCCACCACTTCTGGCTTGTGGCACAAAGCTCTTCCTTGGTAGAAGCAGCTAGTCCTTAGGTGCTCTGTGAAGTCTGGGCATCGTACTTCCTGAAACTGTGGTTACGAAATGACTCCCTGAAATGAAATGGATCCACAAATAAAGTCTGCAAGCGAAAAAATACCTAGGAAATACCTGCCCTTGAAAAGGAGCAGCTGACAAATCACAATGTGAAACATGTTATGTGTTGGGAGATCAGAGGCTTATTCCTTCTTTCCCTCTTTCCCCACTCTGGACTCAGTAGCTTTGTGAAGAGGCATATATTTGTAAGTAAAGAGAAGAATTAAAAACTCTTATGTCACAGTTAAGGCATTGAGCTGGATTATGTTATGGAAAGGATCACTCTTACTTAATGCTGGCTAACATCACACGGTGCCACATGTTCAAAATAAACACATACATGTTCTGTCTGGCTTCAAATGCCTCAGAAACGGCAAGATAATTCCATTCACTCTTTATTAGGTCAAATGGGAAGTCTTCCCATGTATTATAATGCATAATGGAACTGCTTGAAAGAGTTCATACTATATTCAGCTCTAGTGGAAGTCAGCAGACTTCTTTCATCAAACATGAATTTAGCAGCCTGCATTACGGCCTGGTTTTTTTGCTGTGTTTCAAAACCTACTGGTAGAACGGCTTTTCTTCCTTTAAAAAGAGGCATCTTTTTATATAGCTGCAAGAGGAAGCCCTGTCCTCATTGTACCTTGTGCTGTTGACTTTCACTACAGGTTTGTACAGCTCTGGGATCTTTCTCTCAATCATGGGCCTAAGGTTCTCCTTCAGCTTCCCATAATTCTTTTTGAGTTCTTGCTGATATTCCCGCTGGTCAGCAGTAATAAGGTGCTTGTTTTTATTCACTGCTTCACCACACCTAGACAAAAGGAAAAATGTATTACCTAGTTCTGCTCAACTCATTAACTATGTGTTAGGTAACCTGAATGGACAAGACACTGGGCTCTGGAAACTTGTCAATACCAGAGTCATGGTGAGCTAGTAAGAAACCTCTGTGTTGTCCAAGTACACAAACTGAGGTGGTATTTTTAAAGACAACAGAAATTCATGAGGGAGCTATTATATAAAATGCATTAATATAGTATATAATATATAGGTATCTCAGAAAGTAATGTCTCCTGTATATTTCCATGGAAACTACAACAGATACAAAGAGCACAATAACTCTGATAGAGCAAGTTCTCAGCTACAAAACACTCTTTTTCAATACAATCACCAGCATTCGCTGTGCACTTTCTCCAGTGATGAACAACAGCCTGCATGCCATTCTTGTAAAAATCTGCACCAGCAGAGGTGGTCCACTGTCAGTGCCACCACAGCTGAAATGCACCACACACTGCCTCGCTGTGCTGACATCCACTGTTTGGTCTCTGTAAACATTCTGAAAGTGTTCATGAATGTCAGTGGGTGCTATTTTTTTTTTTCCAGCATGGAGGAATTCAGGGCCACACCTTTGCTTGATACGCACTTCCATGTCAGATACCATTTTGTCAGAGTGCCCCTCTGCTGACAGCTGTCATGTGGCAAGAGAATGTAATGGAATATCGGTGGAAAGGTTCAACCTCTACTGCCGTACCACCAACATCTGCCTCTGTTGTGGTGGGCCAACACTGTAACATAGCAGGCATTAGTTTTGGAGTAGCCCTCATGCATATTAATATATAAAACAAAAATACCAAGTAATGAAATAAAGGCATTAGTGTTGTGTTAAATCTCAGTGAAATATCAAAAGATAAAATGAATGCTGAATCTTATTTTTCTACATAATTCTTTTGAAGTCTTCAAATTTACTCTCATTTGGGAGGCAAAACCAGCAAAGCACTGTTGACAAAGCAGAAATAGAAAGTCTGGACCAACAACCCTGAAGTACGAGATGCCTAGATTTGTAGTGCTAGCTTGTATAATCAATTACACTGTCATATTACTGTTGCATTACTGCCATTACTGACATTATCATTGCCATTCCATATTTAAATCTGGTTTTACTAACCTCATTATAAACTCTTTGAAGCACAACCTCAGTTTGTTGTGATGTCGGTAAAGTTTGGGGTCTGCTGGAATTTCAGCCAGGAACACTTGTGCTACCTCTAGTGGTCCCTTACAGGAACAACAAAAGAAAATGTCAGAAAAGACTGAAAATGGACCACAAGCTTGGTCATTTCATGCATGAAGTTAGAGAAGAAAACTATGCACAGTCTCTTAATTTACCTTTGGCAAACAGTTTTTGCACATTGTATTTTATCCTTCCCTGCTTTTATTTTTCCTCCACAAAGAAGAGAAAGAACCAATTCCACTCTTCAGAGAAGAGCTAGGGCAGATCTACTACCAAAGCCAATGTGTGGTATTACTCGATCTCAAGGGAGTTAGGAAAAAACAGGGCAGAAAGGGGCCTCTCTTTTCAAAACTTACAACATGTTACTTCATTCTGGGGGCTTCCGCTGACCAAGAATCTGGAGAAACCAAGAGGATTTAGGCTTTCAGCAAAAAAACCAACTCTGTGAAAAGGTGGACAATGCCAAGTTTTCTCTCAGGTTTGTCTTTATTCTGTCCTTTTTTGGGGAAGTCTTTTTTGTTACTGGGCATGTTTATGTTATTTTGAGCGCATCTTCGTGGTTTTTTTTTTTTTTGGGGGGGGGGGGGGGGGGCGGGGAGGGGAGAATTGTCTATTTGGCTTCATGAAGTTCTGCAAACTGTGAATTTATGATGACTGCAGGCAGTTATTATTTTTGCTCCCTGAGGATGCACCTGGAGTGAACAAAATAGCTGAGGCTAGCGTGCTAGAAATGGAAAATCCTTGGATGAAATCACAAGGCTTATATGAGTATCCATATCCATGAGCATGTACAACCAAGATAGCATTTCATCAAGCACTACCACTAAAAAAAATACTCCTACCTCTGCTTCACTTCACCTCTACTTGACACACCCACATAGCAAACCTGATGGAGGAGCTGTGTTAACTGAGAACTGTTTCAGCAATGTAAAAAAAAAACAAAAACATAGACTACTAAACAGACAGAATAAAAGGATTAGGTATCAAAGGATAAAGTTTAAATTGGCATTGTGACTAAATGTGTCTGACTAGAAGTACTTCTTCCTGTGCAAGAGATGAGTGCAAAAAAAGCACAAGCAGAAAAGTGTGCAGAAAATCATCATCTGGCTTATTTGGATTCTTTACCTGATTTACAGTGGCTCCAACTGAGCCCTGCAAAACCATCTGTAGCATTTTAGCATCTGGTGGCTCTTGGTTTGTAGCTGCAGTTAGTTCTTGTGTTTTTTTCCGCATATCTTCAATAGCAACTTCAATTGGTGTTAAAATAAACTGTTGGAAGTGGAAGAAGAGACGATTCATTACCTGAACCAGCTGCATAATTGACCTGTTCTAAATCTGGCATTAAAAATATAACTGCCCCATGTGATAAAAGCAGTTGTGAAGCCTGGGAAGACTGTTCAGTCTAAATGCTGCCTTGATAAATGCCGCATCTGATTCAGAGCTTATTGGCATCTTACCGCTTGCAAGAACAGGATTTGGATGAGATTCTCCATTTGCATACACTCATTATTATTCTAAGTTGCTGACTTGATGTCTGAAAGGGTTTTTCACTTCCTACTGCAATAAAGCTTCTGTGTCTCTATTGCAGCTCTAAGCCCAATTTAGTTCTTTGACTGTACGTTATCAGCTGGAAGTACAGCCATAAATGAAGCTCCATGTATTCTTCTGCACAGCATATGCGAAGTCAAAAGAAGAATTTAAATGTTCTGCCTTTTCTTCCCCACAGTAAGTACCCATCTTACATTTGCCCACGCATTCTATGCCATTCCTGTTTATGAGACTAATATCTGAAAAATTCAGCTTTTTTTTTTTTTTTTTTTTTTCTGTCTAGCACAGAATTTCAAAACCTTCTGCCTCAGACTCCTTCAACCACTGAGAAAATAGATTTGTCCTCAAAACCCAATTACCTCTTCTTTTTGGATGATATTTATTCTAGTTTTGATGTAGGGGAAAGCATGCATTGTGGTCAAAATGGTGTTCCTCTTGTATTGCTCGCTAAGTTCTCCTCTAGGGCGCCCATCCATGGTAAAAGGCGTAGTGTACATGAACCGACAGAGGTTGAAGTTCTTTTCAAAGTAAGTTACCCTGTCTTTCATCTCATATTCGTCAAAATATGGCTCCACAAAAGTAATCTGTATGTATGCCTGAGAGAAAAGGGAAGAACCATTACAGTACTTTACAGTGAAAGAAGTGTAAAGGAATGGTACATACAATAGTTCTCACTTAGCCAAGCATGGTAGCACAGAGCTACAAATCCTTCTCCAGAGCTGACAAAACTTAACCCTGGAGAGGGCACAATGTAACCCTGGGGGATCAGAGCATCTAATTTCCACCCAAGGTGACTAGCTACCATGGCATAGGCTATAACCCACCTTAATGTTTCAGTGTGAGAGCCCCAAGGAGATCCCTCTCCTCTGTGACTAAGCACTCAACTCTGTAAGTAGTACTTTCCTTACCTTATTGGGATCCAGCTTGCTTTTGTCGACAGGAGCAGAGTCTTTAATCACTTCCACACTGTCTTCCCCAAAGCATTGGCCATAAAATCCCTGGAAAGGAAACAATTATCCCAGAGTGTTTTTAGTTCTTAATACATGGCTAGGCTAGTGACTTGCATGCCTCTAAAAGAAAGGAGTAACTGTGATGACTTCTGAGTACTGTATGGCAAATACGCTTCGTGAAACATAGCTGACCAGGCTTTATCTTACTGACAAAGCTCAGTTTGAGTTACTCGCAAGAAAAACCAACAAAGCTCCAGCTAAAGAGAGAAGAAGAAAACATTGCAGTTCCATCAAAAAGCTGAAAAGGTACCAAAGCAAGTATCTGGCCTGCTCAGATCAAATCATTCAATATACTACAAACTGATCCTCACTTTCTTCATCATTCTGCTGTAAAAAAGGGCTATAACTGAAAGAGAAAAGACATAAACAAAGGAAATAATCTATGGTGTAAATTATGGTTTGTGATTGGGTTTTACATAGCAGTAATTCTATTAGAACTCTGTGTGTCCTTTAGAAAGGATGATGTAGCACAGGAGATAGCATTATCACCATGTTTTTTTCTTTACCTCTAATCTGTGAGAAATCTCAGGAAGTTTGGTAATTGCAGGCTCCTTGTAAACAAATTCCTGTTCATCTAAGTCACCAAATTTGGATCCATAGAAAGCAACACGGAAGTAAGTTCCAAACATTCGCTTTTGGCCCTAATAGATACAGAAAAAGAGGAAAATCATAATTACTTGTTTTCTGATGTCAACAGAGTATCACTTGGATGCCCTTCTTCCCCAATTCCATATATAGAAAACCTACTAATTTTACATCTTTGCATATTCCAGAGGCATATTTAGGTTTATATGTCTTCACTGCCTGTGAATTAGAAGCATATATCCATTAAAGAAAAAAATACAATTTAAGAGGACATTTGACTGCCACTTAAGATTTAGGCTGACCATGACATGACTTTTACAAAACAACATTCATAATATCTTTGTTAATTCCATTCTATTTAACAAAATTCAATTCTGCAAGGAGTGAAAGTTGGTAAGAACATGAACTGTCTAGGTTCAGTAGTAAAAAGTAGTTCTGGAGAAAAGTAACTACATGAGCAGCTTGAGAACTGAGAAGTCAGGCAGGCTTTTGTCTTTCCTCTGTTTTATAACTAATACTACCAACCAGTGGACAAGAAGGTTGTTTTTCTTAAATACATGTGGTCAGGTTGAATACAGCCTTATTCTAAGTTTGACCTATTCAGCTGTTTTTTCATAACTCTAAAACAATTTTATATTCACTTCTTTTTCTGGCATGGAGAATAGAGCCTCCTTCACTATAGAGTAAGCTTTACGGGTAGGACAAAGCAGATGGAAGCTTCTGTTGGAAAAAGAAAACCGAACTATTTCTCACCAGTCTTCATTTTACTATCATCAATCATAACCAAATATTGTAGTGTAGCAACATGTCTTGCTAGTGGTGCCTTGCCTCACAAGTACCTTATTAATAATGCTGTCAAAGGCCTTCTGTAGCTTGCTATGCGTCAAGGTAAGCTTCCTGAAGTCTCGGTGTGCTTCCAGTATGGGGATGACAATTTTGTACACTTCATTCACAGTTTCATACAACCCTCCCTTGGTTTAAAAAACAAAAAAAGAGAAGAAAAAACATAGAAAACAAGAAATGAATCCTCATGATCTCTGAAAATAAACTGGATTTCCATTAATAGCCTGTCTGAAAAGGGGATTTATGGGACTCATCTTTCAATCTATTATGTTGCTTGCTTCAGCTTTCTAAAATCTGCTAACTGTAAAAGAGTAGTTCTGAAAGTAGCTGTGAACAAAAAACTAGATTTAATTTAGATCTCTGCTCTGTTAGGCTCTCAGCACAAAATTGCTGTGTAAAGCACATGGTTTTTGGTTAGTGACCTGAAGAGTTAGGAACCCGGATGAGAAAGGAATGGATTTGTTTTGCATGTATGATTTTACTGAGACCAGAAAGCAACAAAACCTGCATCTGGACAAAAGGTGCCAAATGATTTCTTCAGAGATGCTAAATGTATGTTTTTTAGTCCTGCAACAATATGGTGAGCAAGCCGAGTATTAATGTCATGACTATCTGCATAGTAAGTCCAAATTATGAGACCAATGGTTGTACAATGTGTGAAAGTATAGGAGCAACTGTCGCATGCTTCATAAAACCTGCATTTTAAGCAAGAGGGTTTTTTTTTCTAAAATATACCATCCCATGAAAATACCAGCCAGAAAGCTTCGTTGGGACAATCACTTTCTGCTGATGCTGCCTCCAGTCCTCACAGTAAGAGATGGGTATATGGCTGAGCGAGGCTACTTGTAAAGTGTATTTAGTCAACTTGGCTGAGACAGGGCTGGGTCAACCAAAAAATGTGTTCCTGTATCTGCTGTTTGCAGCGGGGCAGATTCATGGAGCCTGGCTGAGCACTAAACCTTCACTTTCTCCTGTGCAAAAAAACCACCTGGCACAGCCCCTCTACATCTCCTCACGCCTTTGCTCTCACTCACCTGGTTGAAGAGTTCAGCTGCTTGTTCTAGTAACCCCACCAGGCCACTTTCTGAGAAGTACCTCCCAGAACATATACCATCTTCATCCGGAGACAAAACATCATCTGAAACAGCAGATTCCTCCAGCACATTGGATGAAATGTTCTAAAACAAATCAAAGCAGAGGAATCGGGAACCTAGACCAACAGCCTACAGTAAAGATCCAGGCAGAAACAGTTGCAACATACTTAAATGACAGAAAGAAGAATGAGATGGAAGTGCAGCCAGAGGGAACACAGTTAAATCTTATTTAGAAGCAAATGTAACACCATAAATCTTTGCAGATGGCAGATCAGGAGTTTTGTTTCAAGAATCCTAAATTCTTTTTCTTGCCTCAGGATTAAAAGGTGAACTCCTGTAGATCACCAGCTGACCTCCTTCAGGTGGGTAGGTTTCCCTGGAATGCTGGAATGCACCAAATCTCCAATGCCACAGGGATAACTGGAAGCCATATCCTTTCAGTTTCTTGTACCTCAGAGGTGAAAAATTTCAAGCTGCACCTCAGGTCTTCTTTGAGCTTTTAGAAGAACCTGAATTCTCAAGTTGTCAATTCTGCAGCTTTTAGAAACAGAGAAGTACAACATGGACTACTCTAAAAACTGAAATAACTGAGTGCTAAGGTTTGATTTGCTAGTACTTAAAAGCAGTTAACTTAGTGTCATGATGTCTCTCTTCAGTAGAAATTACAATGAAAATCTGAGTGCAAGATAGATACCAGCTAGCTAGATATCTAATTCCTAGAAGACATCTTTATAAAATGTCTGAGAGTCTGAAGGCTGTTACTACTGATCAGATTTCAGATAAAAAATTGGCATCACACATCACTAGCAACACAGAGCTTCTCCCCATGGCTTTTGCAGATGTATTTATTTTTCCATGAGTGAAATTTACTGCAGCCACATCCCTGTGTCTGTTCTGAACATCATGTCAGCTCCTCTGCAATAATCAGCACTAAACTCAAGACAGAATTCACAGGAATGAGAATATGTCTGCATTTCAGCCAGAGAGAAAATGACAGTAGCTTTCAGTATACCCATGGCTGTCATTTTTCAGCTACCAGTCCTACTGAAGACAGTAACATTAAACACAGTTTGCATACCTGGCACATACTAGGGCAACTCATACAACCCGTGCTACAGCCGAACTTCTGGCTCTCTCTTTCCATAACAGTACCATTAGGACTGTTTTCATAAAGTGGCACACAGCATTTTATGACTTTTTTGTTTTATTTTCTTTAGCAATGGGAGAAGTGTCTGGAAGAGTGATTTATTTGTGAGAGGAAACCTAGAAAAATCGCAGGCATAAATTCTCTCTTCTTTGTCTTTAAATCTGTAATAACCAGAGTCAGGAATGTATTTCCATGTTTTTTTCAGTCCACATGCTCTAGTAGGAAAGCATCTCCATGACATCTTTCTGGGGCTAGTATGATCTTTTGCAGCATGGCCATACCCTGTTTGCTTTTTTCCATCAACCACCTTCAATATGAAATTATTTCTAAGTCTCCTCTATGATAAAAGTAATTTACAAATTACCAAATCTATAATCTGTAACTATTTTGAACAACGTGGCCCTATTTTTCTTTGAGTAAAAGAGACACTTATGGCTTGATTGGTTGTCACCAGACCTCATCATAAAGTTAGATGTAGCAAGTAGCCTGCAACTTTGATCCTCAGAACACCACGGCTGATCAGCCTACTGCCAGGCATAGGCTAATTAGCCTTGTATCTTAACAGATAGATGCACTCGTACTAAGACCTTCTCTGTGGTAATGTAAATTTACTTTAAAGCCAATCCATGCTCTTTTTAAGTCATCGTTCTCACTTGTAAAGGGGATTCATTGTGAACACAAATTGTCTGTCTCCAAAGAAAATCAGAGATGAGAGCATATGCAGTTTTGCCTGGCACAGTATATGGTAAAGCGTTACCTTCCAGACAATCAGTTTTGAGGGTTCTAATGAAGTAACTGCAAAAGATCTAGGTAAACTCATTTAATCTTTTGCTGCCCCACTTTACTCATTTACAAAAATGAACTAACACGAACGCACATCACCAATACTAGTTCATTTCATAATGAAGCTAAATGAAATGGACCCAGAAACAATCAGTGAGATCTGGAGCTCCAGGTAAAGCTGAGACAATCTGAGTAATGTTCTTTCTTTTTTAAAGAGATCATCTGAGCGAGGTGCTACAAAACACAAATCTATTTGTAAAGAACAGGATATCTTTTCTTGAACAGCTTTGTAAAATTGCTAAGTGTTATTACAGTCAAGTGCTGTTATTGAGCAAATTGAAGCTCAAAATTATGCTATCAGATAAAATGTTTTGTAATTGAGTTTCTGGTTATTAAGGCATTTAACTACCTCTCTCCTATGGAGCAACTTTTCCTTTAGCAAGCATGTATTTACACAAGCATTTTGACCAGAGAGATTGCTTTGTCTAAAATGCTCTTAAACTTCTAAGTTTTAACTTGTTTGGTGCCTTGTAAAATAGGCTTCAGTTCTCTAAAATAATTAGAACCATACTCATTTGTGGAAACCTGCTCAATCTGGGAGCAATGAAAGGGGGAACTGAATTAGAATCAAGTGTGTGTGTGTGACTACAAGTATTTATGATAGTCTGAGAGTATTCCTTTCCTAAGGAATTCCACCCATATCCAGATGATGATTGTACAAAACAAGCAGGGAGAGAAGGAGAAAACAGAAATAGTGAATTTAAGTTTGAAGTTCAGGAGTATGCAAAACTGGCAAGAGAAACAAAAGAACAAGGAATGCGGGAGTATAAATCCATGGCCAGAAGGCTAGCCAGTTAAAAAAGAGTACATACAGCTAGTTTAGCAGTAAAGGAATTATGAAAGAATAATGCTAGTCCATGATCTGACTGCTATGGTGGAATTGTGAATACTATTTCTCAGCACACTAAACTCAATGCAAAATTCCAAGTGGTTCAATAACATTCACATCCACTATTCTGAAGCGAAAAAACCGCTTGTGTTATGGTTATATCAAGGGATGATGAATGTACTACTAATGTTAGCCCTTTCTGAATCACCTGGACCATAAAATGTGCCCCACAACACTCTGAATGAGCTAAGCAAAAGAATATTCTGGCAACTAATACTGAGTCACTGTATGTTTTGGAAAATTGGAGAAGTACCAGCGCAGGAAAATTCTTTTGGGAACTATGTTTTTTAAAAAGTACACAAGATAAGCAGCAAGTAGCAGGTTTATCAGTCGCATTCCAGACAAAACAATGGAAATACTGATACAAAATTTTAATAGCGAAAAAATCAAAGACATTGTAATTAATCTGAATCAACATCAGGCTACAGAAACTCAGGTTTTACTTTTAAAAAGACTACAGTCAGAAAAAGGAAAAAGGAATAAAATAACTACATTTGCACATAAAACAAGTTTGGGTAAGAATGACCAAAACTGCATAATCTGATAAGCTAGGTGTGAACAAACGCCTTCATTTCAAACTATTTCTTAAAGCAGATAATTATATTATAACCCACAGGGTGTAGAAAACAAAGAGGAGAAAGAAAGAAAGAAACAAACAAAAAATAATCCTAGAAATCTCTCTGGAAAAGGCTGATATATCACTAAGTAATGAGCTCAACAAGGCCAAAGGAATTAGTGGGGCCTTTGAAGATATAAACTGAAAGGTACTTCCCAGAGTTGAAGATCTTACACAACATTTTTATTGTGCATAAACTAATGTGATTGTGCCATTTAGTACTGAGAAAGATGTTGCTTAGTAACTGGAGGACACACTCAAAGGACTGGAGTACGTGTTTAAAAAAACAGAATAGCTCCTATTACTTAGCTCGTCAGAAAGAAGGTTGAAAGATGAATCTGTCACAGTTATTAAGTAACAACCGTAGGAAAAGGTATACAGTAATAGAGGGTTTTTATTTGGCAAATAAGAGATTACAGCATCCAAAGGCTGTAACAGAAGCTACAGACAGCTAGACACTAAAGTACCAGTTATCATCAGTGAGTGTAATAAATAATCAGAATGAACTATCGGAAGTGGTGGTAGATCCTCCATCATCATAACTTTTCCTACCCTTACGTTCACTCCTACTTGACACAAGAAGAAATACACACACTGTGATAGGTCATCCTAGTCTATCAGAGCTTTGGATTCTCTTCTTACCTGAAAGCTGACGCTGCCCACTGGGAGATAGCTGCGATCTTCAAGCATGCTGAGGTATTCTGCCACCAGCGCAGCAGCATGGACAAGGCACATAGCTGCTTCTGTGTAGCACTTCCTTTTGGTGTGCTTCTCTGCCATGTTCTGCAGCCAAGTCAGTCTCAGGTCGGGTGATGTCTGGTACCCTTTGGCAATTCTAATGACACAGGGAAGACAGGAGCTGTGAATGACTTCTCAAATAACAGAAAGGATCTCTACAGTTCTCCACATGGGCTGAATGAAAGCAAACAGCGCTCTGTCTTTATTCTGTAAGTAGGATTCACTAAGCACATGGTAAAAGAAGTAGCTAGGGAAAAGGGAGCTAGGAAATAGTGGAGCTATGATGAAGTAAAAATGCTGAACCCAAGACCCTTCAGTGATCATTAGTTCCTGACTTCCATCCTTACCCAAACCCATACACACCAGTGACCTCCCAGTGGCTCCACTGCCATGACTCCATATGAGCAGTCCCACCTGGGTCCCCTGTGAGAGGTCAGCTGTGCTGAAGTGGGAACATACAGAACAGCTGGAGTGTTTGTCCACAGCTTGTCCCTGACACACACAGTTCTTGTGCTCACCTCACTGCAGAATTTCCTCACTAACAGTTCTAAATGATTCACCTGTACATAAGATCCATGAGCATTTCCGGGTCTTCCTGAAATTCCCTCATTTTCACTGTGTCTGACAAAATGCTGTTCAGATTACACAGCAGCTCCTCTACCTGCAGTAATACAAAGATCAACATGCATTTCTCAGGCACTTATTTCTTCTCTTCTAGAAAAGTACCAGTCCCTGCAACAGATGATATGCTACTCAAACTTAGTCCCTCTAACCGAAGGAAATGGCAGGATGCTGAATTGCTACTAGGTATATTTTTCCAACTCTATTAAATGCAGCAAACACTACTGACATAACAAATCTTATTCATACATTTTAATGAATCAAAATGAGCTGGACACAGCTTTCATCAGTTTATTTCTGAATGAAAAAACACCACCACCAACAAAAAAAAGCAAAACCAAGAATAAAACAAACAAACAAAACAACAAAAAACCCCAACAAGACTATCTGCTAATTTAGTTATTCCTATGATCTGATAACAAATCAGATGCTTTTGTAAGTCCTCAGCACAAAGTGAATTTCAGCAAAGCACCTGGCATTTGTCTGAAATATTTTTCATTACTGCCACTGCTGCCTTATAAACTGAAAAGCAGGGAGATGTTTCCACAGTGCTATCTGCCAGAAAACATACTTCATCAAATTCCACCCTGGGAAATTCTTACGGTGTGCAGTTCCTGCTGGGGTCTAGGAAAAAGCGGTCTACAAAGCTAAGAGATAACCCTTCTCTAATGTGAATCAAATGGTACAGAATTGGGTCTTCCACTTCTGCCCTGCTTATTATTGCATAAGACATAAGCTCAGACAATAACTCCTGCATCTTTATTTTCATTCTTGTGTAAGACGGAGATTCTAGGACTTGCTCCAAGCACATTCCTATCTGAAAGTTCAAATACAAACCACAGATATTACAAAAGATTTGACCTGAATGGGAAATGGAGTTGCCTGCATGTCCACATCTTCCTCTGCATAGGCCAGGATAGTTCGTAAAGATCGTCGAAGGAATTCCTCATTAAACTCAGGTGACTTGCCAACCAAAGAAGCTAGTGACATGGTCACCTGCATCTTCACTCTTGCAAAATTCTTTGAGACGAAGGAAAAAGAAACCCAAAATTAGGGATGATACACCATTCATATCATATCAGTTCACATACCTCTGTCTCCCGCATAAACCGAACCCACTTTCACCTGCTCACACTGTGTGGGTTAAAGTTGCTGCTCACATGAGCAAGCATCAGCAGACCTGGACTCTGACATGTCAGCGCTTTGAGGCAAGAATATGCTTGCTTGAGACTAGAGGAAGTCAGTTCTCTCTTTTTACCTCAGGACAGGCCAGTAGGTATATAGATGAGGCCACTCAGAGAGAATGAGAGGCAGCAGGACTATGTAAACATTCTGGAAACAAGTCTATAAAGCAAATGGCCTCCGAGGACTTCATCTGGTGATGCACCACACCTTGATGCTAACAGTGTTGCAGAAGCATGTTCTCCTACCACATATCCACCACTTCTTAAATAGAAAAGGCTCTTAAAGTGAAAACTAGGGAGAAAATGGTGCTAATGAATGTCCTTATATGCTAGGACATTAGGAATCTACAAAAATAAATATTTTGCTCTGTGTGTGTGGGTAAAATCAGGGCCTAGTTTGTAGTTCTTGACATGAAAGGGAAAGTGAAAAATTTGCATTAATAACAACATACAGTTATTCTAATAAGGCTGTAATAGAACCATTAGAATAGAACTGGTCGGAAGCAGTTCTGACACAGAAGTGAAAAAAATTATGAGAAAAATAAAGTGTTGCTTATCCATCATACAGCCCTTGCTATCAGAAGCCTAGCAATGTTCCATTTGAAAATGTGTTTATAGATACTGCAGAAAAAAAAATAAAAAATCACATCTTCCTAAAGAAGACATTGAACAATAATTAAAACAATTCCTTCTCTACACTTCTCACACTGCTTCCAGTTCAAGTGCGCAAAACAGCACAACATATTGACCGGCAGATGATTCCTGTTTGTTACCACAGCTTCAGTTTCTGTTTCAATTGGTCATGAAACAGTTGGCATAAAACACTTTGGTGTTCTCAAAATCTTACACTGGTAGAGCTGAAGCTGTATCTCATGAGGAGATAAAGAGTAGCACAGGCTTGAGTCCGTGTAATATCTATGCTGCTGCTGCAGTGATGGAGAACTCTTTGACAGAGGTCAGCACACTGTTCCACTTCCTCTTCAAACAGGAAATCTCCAAACTAAGGGAGACAGAGAAGATACCGTTCAGTACTACCATTTCTGGCCATTAAAATACCATGAGCTTAGTGCATGAAAATCACAGGGTTCAGACAAAGACTAAAATCCACACAAATAACATGTTATACACTTAATACGGGCATCTGATTTCTGTGCCCCTATAAACTCCATTTCCAAGCTATTCTAAAGAGAAGAAGGGTTTGAAAATAGTCTTTGTGTCTGAAAGAAGAGCAATAGAAAGAGAGAACAAAAAATTTTTCAGGGAGTCCCACAGTGCCTTCAGGAGTTTTTGAAAAGAGAAATCATTGCAAAAATTCTTAAAAAGCAGGAAGAGTTGCTATTTTCAGAATAAGTAACAGTTGATGAACCATGCAAATATTTCCTCATGCATAAGGAGCAATTACTGGCTTTTTGCATCAGTGCCACTCCCCAGCCCTCCAGCATGTTCTTCCTCCTACAGTGTGCCACAAAAATTCTGTTGCCCAGCTTTCATGACAGACCCTCTTTTAAAGAGTGTCCTCATGCATCTAGCAGGCAATAAACCCTGGGAGCAGAATGTCTATCCTAAGAGACTGTCACTGTACACAGAAGTTGTGACTGTACCAGTGTCGTACGTGCACAGGTTGGATTGATAAAAGGTGTGTGAGAAGAGCACTGGGTTATTTTCCATTTACAGGCCTATTTCCCAGCCCTTGACCTTCTTCACTCAGTTACCTCACTGTTGTATGCCTAATTTATATTACAAACCTGCTGGCATAGGGTTCTATCATTTTCATTTGTTTGTAAAATAACTTGTGTATACCTAAGGTGTAATATAAATACATTGCGACGATTGCTTCATAAAATGAAGAACTGAGTCAGCTTAATTGGAAGATCCATTTCAATAAGAGTAACAATTGCTTCACAAAATTCATTATTTTAATTGGAAGTTAGCTTCCAAAGATAAAGTACAATGAAAACATAATTATGAGTTTCATAACTACTCTGATATCTACCCTGTAATTAGGCTTTGTCACACAATCTGCATTTAACAGCGAACACGCATTAACTGGACAGGAGTATCCTATTTGTTATTTGCATTTTAGAATAGCTAAAAAACATTTCACTGACTTTTCTTTTGTGGAAGTAATTTTCTTTATAGGAGAATGGCTCCTTTTTTTTTTTTTTTTTACCCTTTTTATTCATAACTTTTCTGTATTTAAGAGTAAACTGCTCAAACTCACAACCACAAAGTTGTTCTGATTCAGTCATTCCACCTTATGCAGTCAATGACACAATATTACAACAGCTGGAGAAGTCCCTGAGAGTCCCTCCATCTAGGCGTTAGTATTTACACCTGTTAAACACACTTAAATGCCATGGGAAAAATAGCGAGTGATCACCTACAGCTCTGCTATAGAAATGCTGCTCTAACAACTTGACTGGAAGCATGGAAACAGAAGCATACCAAAGCATACCTTAGCAATGAGTGCTCTGAGCGTAGCAAAGCAGTGAGTCAGGTAAGTGGTGCTCTGATCACAGCCAAGAGAATTTACCAGGACCTTCAAAACTCCTCCCAAAAGATTGTCTCTGCACTCTGCTGCAAAGCTTGCCTACACATGAAGGAGAAAAACAACAATAACTGTATGAGGTAGTTCACCAGTGAACTTGCACGTAGGAATTGGTTGTTCTGCTCTGCCATTCACAAGATGCATCCAACAGTTTGGAGAGCACAGGTTGTTGGGTTTTGTTTGTTTTAATTTGTTAACATCTACGACAAAGGGAACTCAAAACAGCTTTGTAGTGAACAAGATGATGGGAAAATGTTTCCAACATTTTTTAGTTTTTGTAGGCTCCTCAATGTACTTTTAAGCTCAGTCAGCTTTTGCAGTGACTCCTACAGCACTGCCTGCTTTGTGTCTAATCTTTCATGCACCTTACATTGGGAAGTGACTCTGTGGTGGCCATGCACTACTTTTTTCCCTCATGCATTTCTGGGCATGCTGGCTAGACAAGCATACTGGTATGTTCTGGTCAAACCTACAACCTGGACAGAAGGGATTCAAGTTGCGATGATGGGTGCCATGTAAAAGTCATACCCAGTACTACAAGGATCTAATAGCTAAATGCTTATCAACTAGTAGGTTTTGGAAAACAAAGTTCTCTCTTAACTATGTATTAATCCAGGTTGCTACAACAGTACTATTCCATTACCTATGAATTTGGAGTGTCTTTCCTAAGCCAGGAGACCTTGTCTCAGCACAGTCAACTGTTACACTTCTAGTAATGTTGAAGAACCTGTGAAATTTTGCTGTGTTTGACTCCTACAAGTTAAATTCTTTGGATTGCTATATGGGGCCACATCTCTTTTCAGAAGGACTCCATGCAGGTGGAAGATTTCCTTGCATTAAGTACTCTGTGAGAGTCAAGGTTAAATGACTTTTGTCTCACAGGATCATTCGAAGTATGATTTAAGGCTGCCAAGTTCCAGCCTAGTTCCAAACTACTACTGTCTTAAGATACATTGCTAACATATATAAAGACTTTTCTTCCCTTATCCTCTCCAAACTCCTCTATCATGGTAAGACAGTTGAAATGGCTTTTAAACACATCTATAGAGGACAAGGGGTGAGATTTCCCTTTAATTCACAGTAGCATGCCCTAACAGCAGAAAGTGCTTGTGACAACAGTGTAAGGCAGTAATTTTGTCTTTAGGTTCATTCATCCTTGCCTTCTTCCCTTCACCACTCCAAGACTTTATACAAGCTTACAGTAGATCTTTAATTACAACAATTTGCACCACCTAAGATACAAAAGGCTTGCTTCCACTGCCTTCTGAGAAAGCAGAAACTGATACCAAGCCAGCTCTACAGTTTCCCACCTGGATGATGTTCTCTTGCATGTCAAGAATGATCAGGTTAGCTTCAGTTGCCAGGTTTCCACTGATGAGAGCTTCTTGGTCTAGCTCTGCTTTTGTCCTACAGAAGAGAGTTCTAATTAAAGCAAGAAGGGAGTTCCACAGGTGGTGGATGACCTACTGTCGAAACAAAAGCAAAATACAAATGCTGAATGATCCTTCAAGAGAAAACAATGACAACAGTGTTCACGAGGTGTTTCTGAAGAACTACAGCATCAAACCAGGAGAGCTGATACTGATCTTTTTCCTAAACCACTCAGAAAAGAGCTACTGTGTGGCCTGAAGCAGCTTTTTAAGGTTTGAGATTTGAGCTGCTCTAAGGCTAAATCTCATTTTCCTATGGCTGGAAGAATACTTTTACAAACACACTTCTGAGCGAGTTCAAAATCTGCAGCTGTTCTGCTATGTTCGTTTCCCCTTCCTTCTCAGTGGAATCACACCAAAAAAGAAAACCAGAGAAACAAAGAGCCATCCTTCTGGGCACAACTGGTTAATTTCAGGGAGGGGCAGAAGAGAAAGTAAGAGCGGTCGTACAGTTATTAATTACAATAACTTGAAGTAACAAAGAAAACAAGGGCCTGCCAAAAGGCTGGTGCTGTAATCAAGCCATGGATTGCTAACTATGAGTAAGAGCAGAACAAATCAGGCAAACGACATAGCCTTCTAAACCATTTCCAACAACCACTAAACTACAACCATGCTGAATGGATCCTTTCTGACACCAAATTTAGCTTGTAACTGCAGCTTGTCACCATCTCAAAACATGCCAGCCTCAAGGAGATGCAACATTTGCAAAGCTTTTGTGCCATGTATGTGACCTGCAAAGACCTTACTTACAGGACATACACTGTGGAGATCCATAAGGGATGAGAGTGAAGATCTCACATACCACAGTGATGAACATGGGGTAAAACAGAAAGGCCTTGAAAACGTGTGGAGTTTTACTAGAAAATTTAATATAAGTTTTAATTAAATTTATATTTAACAATAATGTAAAGCTGCTGCATGAGGGCTGGATTACTCTGACTTCAGTGAAACTGAGAGGAAGCAAGCTGATTTCAAGGCAAAGTAAGAACATCTACCCAGGATCTGCACCTCTTCCAACCTAGGCCAGAAGGATTATTCTTTTAAAGTTCAGATAAATACCCAATTAACAATCTTTGTTTTCAAAAAAGTATGTGATAATCACAGCTGAGTGCTAGATGGCAACAACACAGTTGCTGAGACGATCACAAGCCAGTGTTCTCAGTTCAAACTCACACATGCTGGAGAATACTGGGGGAACTCAGCAGCTGGACTAGTGAGAACACAGAGTGGCCTGTGTGCCAGGCAGACAAAATTCAAGCAAGTCTCTGTGGACAACAATCTATGCATGGTCACTTTAGAGAAAAGCAAGAACGTTAATGCTTACAGAAGAGTACCGTGTATCATATGAAAATGCTATTAGTAACACAAATCTTTCATGAAATTACCATTTCCCATTAATCTAGACATTCACTTGTCTACTACTATATAGCGCACAACAGGTGAAATGTAATGATATATCATAAATTACAACCTGCAACAAGAAAAATGTTCACCACAGAATCACCTTCCCATAGTTAGCATAACATGTCAAATCCAGCCCAACATATTTAATGTGGAAAACTTATACCACAGTATTGAACACAGCAAAGTGCGATAGCAACACCAAAGCAAGTGTCATGGCAAGCCTCACTGGAATATATGGTTCATGTACCAATGACTACTGTTTCTCACTCTGATAATCAAAAGGAAAAAATGTAGATAACTAAATATCTCGTTCAAGCATTTGTGATCTCTGTTATGTCACAGCAACAGTTGGATATTTCTGCTACACAAACATTTTCTATTTCTTTCCCATTAACAGAGGAGGAAAAGGACTGACACTGCTGATTTTGTACTAAAACCGCCCTAGGAGAAAGATCAGCTTGGCTCTAATAAAAGCAGTATATTTTTATTAAACGACTTACTTATCTTGTCTCTCATCTGCCTGCCGCCAGCGAGTCTGCTCCTTTCTCCACCTCAGGTTTTCATTTAGCCCTGCTGACCTGTCATTCCCTGAAAGTGCAACACATATTACTGAGATTAAAGCACAGGGGCATACAAAAGGACAGGACTCCACTATTTTTTCATCTCAGATTTTTAAGCATCAGCTTACTCACTGATGTCTTCTAACACCAAAGTATAAAAATTTCATATATTAAATGAAACAAATCTTTTGATATTAATGATTTGTTCTCACTGATAATTTTGACATTGTTTCATGGCTTTTGATTAGAAACTAACAACAACTTCTCAGAACCTATTAGCATCCCTTAGTTGGCTTCACATTCTTCATCTGAGATTATCTCAGTCCTATTATATGTTGCACAGTTGAAACGTAACAGTATCTTTATCCACAGCAAAACAGAAAAAGCCTACAAGGGAAAGGACTGTGGGAGAGAAAGATAAAGATGAGAACCGGTGGTATGCATAAAACCCAACAAACACTTTTACATCTAAAACCTTTCAATATCCTCTCAAAAGTCATGGGGGAAAGGTGCTATGAAGTACCAGCTGGTATTCTGCAGCGCTTCATCATTTCTCCTCTGGCTCCTTCACCTCTCAGCAAAGCCTCTTCTAATTTGGCCTTAACGTCTCTGGACTTTTGGAGTGCTTGGTTGCTAACTTTATCTGAGCTTTGTTTGCCCTGAAAGTAAAGTCAAAGCAATCAACATCAATGCCTCCAGCTTTGAACGCAAGTCCAGATTGTACCACCCAAACCAGAGAAAACAGGAGAGGCTGGGAGAGCAGATAGAAAGCAGTAAATATAGTTGACTAACATACAAATGCTTTTTAAAGGTTGCAGGTGAGGAAAGGTAGTATATGTACTGTTCATAAAAAATAGTGATGTAGCTCAGTGCTATAGAGAGAGAAATTGAAGTGCAGAGAGGTTATTTCAGACAAGCTCTATCAGAGAGAGAGTCCTGATGTCCAGACCTAACCCTTAAATAAAGTGTCACCACCACGACCTTGCTTTGAAACAGGCAGGGAATAAGGAGAATAGCTCCAGTAATGACAGCATCAATTCTTTACATTCAGTCACAACTGAAAAACGTTAGTAAGCTGGACTTGAGTATATATATATTTCCCACCCAAAATAGCTGTCAAACCCTCAGGGCATGGAAAATAATACATTTCAAACCAACTTCATAAGATGTCCTCAGAAGTTTTGGCTGCATTTTGCTTGAAGGCTGGTCCCAGTCACTTTGAATTAATTTGTCTGTTTGTAGCATAGATGAGACAAGCGCTCATTTAACACTTGTCAATAACAAGTTTCCTCTGGACAGCCAGAAAGAAAAAAACAACAAAACATGACAACAGAACCAGGCCATGTTTCACTTACCTTGTATTCAAAGCACGAAACACAAATGAAAAGGAGGTCTAAAATCCTATTCAGCTGCATGGATGGAAGGTCTGCAATCCATTTCTGTATTAGATTCTGATCGGCATTTTTCATGATCCAGAGGAAACAGATCAGAAGGTTGCGAGTAGTATCAGGACCTAATGTGGCACTCTGCCTGTAGGACTGGACACAGATAAGGTAAAAACCAGTTGAAAAATAAAACAGTAGGGAGAACATTAAAGTGAAGTTATGTTACTTAAATTTCAGTGGAGTCAAATCTCACGGTAGAGTTTCTGTAAGTTTAACCTCTTCCAGGTTACAGTAATTTTATTTTTGTCAATCTATGTATATATGTTGGCAGCAGAGGCACTAGTTCTATGTTTATGGAAGAAAGAAAGGAGCACAGAACCACTGTTAGTTACCTGTGTTTTAAGTTCATTAGAATAATTTAAGAAAATATTCTATAACTGCTTGCTCCCCTTTTGCCAGTTCTGTCAGCCAAGTTGCACGGAAAATAGAAACAATCATAAGGAAAGAGATATAGGGAGAAGAAGATGACCCTGAACCCTAACTCCATGGATTTAGGTGACATTGGCAATGGGAGGTGTTAGGGGAGTTACAGCAGCATTTGCTGATCTGGAAGCATAACTAGGTTGGGCATGCAGATGGCAATAGAAACACTGGAGAAAAAGTGGAATCACTTCTGGTGAGGAGGCAATTAGAAGATTTGAAGAGTAAAGGAGAGGATGACAGTAGGAATATGAGGCATTCTTCTGGGGCTAGCAGAAACAAGACAGCAATTTCTTGTGAATGCAGTTATTAGTTACAAGAAAGGATATGGAGGAGAAAACAAAGAATAATGTATTCAAGAAATGAGTCTGGCAAAACCCTGGACATACCAAGGACGCCAAAGATGTTCCAGAGCTCCTGAGGTTGAACTGATTCCCCGCAATAGCAAGTGCCACATTTTGACTGATTGCACCTGCAGATTCCTGTTCTTCTTCTGGGTTTCCTGTGCGCCCCTTTCCGCTGCGGGCATCTGAAACTAGATTTAGAACATCCCATTGGGACTTCATCAGCAACCGAGTTGCTGCTGCTCACATTTCACAGTCTTCCACTGAGCTGTTATCTAACAAAATGATTGGCACCTCCATCCCTGAGACTTTATTTTTATTGAGCAGCAAAAAGTACAGCAATGGCAAGATAGTTTGGAATCATCTGTAAAAACTGTCAAATTGTTCAAATAAATACAGGGAAAGGAGCTGTGCCCAACAACCTCCAGGTATTTATGAAAGCTGAATTAAAAGCAAAGGCAGGAGCAATCATGAGGTTGGTTCTAAAGTTCAAAGCTAAGACAGAACTTTGCAACACTTAGAAAGAAATGTCCAGTTTCTGTCAATTCCAGGTGAAAGGATCAACATGAAAGCCATGCATGGGCCTGGGGAAATCTGGCGAAGTAATTTAAGTCTGCTAACATCTGACAGAGCCAGTACTGCCTTCAGGTTAAAGGACAATTTTAATTTTAGGCATCTGGTTGCTTCTACTCGGCACTAGCTCTTGACATCAATTTCAGTGAATCAGCCAGTTTGTAAAAGCTTTGAAAAAATCTCATTAGATTCTGAGTGTCCATTTGTGCTTTCTCAGATGTAGTTTTCAGAGAGACTGACTGACCAGGCAATCCCTGAGCGTTCAGAACAAGGTCAACAACCTCAGATACTGCAGATATTTAGAGACTTTAAAAACTGGCCATACTGGTAGACCTGGACTCCTTTAGTTTGTGGCATAAGGATAATACTTACATTAGAAGAATGAGGTGAGATTTACTTATATGATGTGCAATGAATGCTTTCACAGTACTAGACTGAAAGAGCTCAATAACACATTCATAATACTATACTTTTGTCCAGATATCAAAATGAAAAAGGTATTCAGAACCAGCGACAAAAGTATATTCTTCAAAGATTACACCTTTTTTCTCTATAATCTTTAAATTTTTAATGAAAGTAAAATGCAATTTTCCAAGTAGCAAAGACTTATTATTTCTCACATTAAAAGTCCAAGTGCTATCTTCAGCAGTTTCATGTGAACACATTTGTAGAAAAAAAATCAAGAAAACAGCTTAGGCAATAATGTTTAAAAAGGCTTAATAACAGAGAACAACATTTGAAGTTATAGTAGGTGACAGAAATATGTTTTCTGAGTGATGATTACATTCACCTGATATTAACTTCAGTGTCATGTTAAGAGTCCTGAGGAGCAGTAGAAAAATATGGAAGGAATACAATCCAATTTCTTTAATTGCAATGTAACACAGTGCTCATGTCATTCCTTCTCACTGTTTTCTTCCTCGCTGTCTGTTAAGCCTACCTTATCTTAGTATTTCTTCCAAGACTGATTTTTTTGCAAGATTCCATAGATATACCAGCGGGTCTCTCACTTGTTTGTTAAGTAAAGACACTAGATTTTTTCCCTTCCTTAAAAAATCCAGTTATCTGGAAATAAAGAAATACTGTACCTTGCTAGACTGTGGGGGAATTTCTGTACTTAAGGCAAATTCTTTAAGTCAGACTGTTTAGACAAGTTATTCTAAGGCTGAAAAAGACAAAGGAATAAAGGTCTTACTTGTAAAGTCATGGAGCTGTGGCAGTGAATCCAAAATTATACCAACCAAAGGGAGGTAGAGAGCAGCAATTTTAATCTTTATCTCTTTTCTGGAGCAACGTGGGTCTAGGTCATGGGAACTCAGCAGGCTAAGGATAGCACTGACTGCTTTTCTTTGCACCTTACTAATCCTGTTAACACAAAAAATTGCTATGAGCTCCAGTAATGGGTCATTCACAAATCATTTGTAGATCAAAGATTTAAGAAACAAGGTAGACAAGGGAGAAGGAAATTAATACACCAATACTCATAAGACAGTGTCTTCCGCTCAGGGCAGAGATCCACGTTCCCTGCAAAAGAGCAACTAAAATTTTGAGCTGTGATCTCTGTTCATTTAGCCAATGCTACTGCAGCAAATAGTACTCTTTTAATCAGTATCACGAACATACTGCAATAAAGCTGTTTTAGAGTGACTTGTTGAAAAAGATGGCAAAGACCATTCTTTTGCTTCCCTTTTCTTCAGAATCAGTCTACATCACAACTCAGTGTGATTGACCTGTTGATGCCTGCAATAGTGCCTGTAGTGGATGTCTAAACATCTACACCCATACCAACAGTACATTTCTGTTGACACGGTCCCATTCTAAAATCTGCAGATTTGGACACTCACCCTTCACAGTCTGCGTCCAGTGCTGCTGCCAATTCTGTAAAGAGTAACCCAGTCAGAAAGTGCTGCTGACGGTATTCTGATGAGAGGTCAAACATACCAGCAATTTTCTGGTCCTGGAAGCTGGAGCAGGAGCTAGAGTTCTGCAGAAGAATATTGGAAGCAGTAAAAGGATAACCAATGAATCAAAATGTTCTTAAAATGTTGTAAGGACAATCTGAGCAGGTAACAACGTACCCTTACCGGAGAAAACCTTCTTTCAGGCATTGAAAGAAGTCTGGAGGAAAACATCAGTGTGTGAAATAAAAAGCATCAGTTTTCAAATGAATTACTTGCTAGGATGCAACCTCATCCTTCCCATTCTGTGCAAACAATTCATTTAATGTTATTTGAGATGCAAAATTCCTACCCTGTATTCATCAGTTTGGACAGGAGACAAAGACAGAATTTTCCCCATGTTCAGAATTCTGCATTGCTCTTACTGTGGCAAAGCTGATGAGGCTGCCCCTTGTAAAAAGGGGACTCTGGGCATCAAAAGCACTGCACTCTTAAGCTCCTATAAAGTCTACCATGGAAGTAAGATGAGGAAGGCTGTACAAATAGTGTTACCTTTCACTCTGGAAAATTTTGGCTGAGCTTGCTGGCAGCTGGCATAGTTTAGAGCAGCCTTCAAACTGCTGTAACTTATGGCTATGCCTGATATACGGCCAGTTCAGGAATGGAAAGTTGCTGCTGTATGCGTGTTGTGAACTTCTTAGCTTCCCCAGTCATAGTTGCCACAGCTCATCTGGAATGTTTTTGTACCTTGATCTGGTGAACATAACTCTTAGACTCTACTCCCCAGTGAAGCTACTGGGGTTTATAAGTCTGAAATTTGCTTTTAATTTATATTGTTCAATATTCTCTTCCAGTATTTGTGTCAGTCACAAGGAACAGTCCCAAAAACCAAACACATGAAGTAGCAGTATACCACACTGTGAAAGGTGTCTTCCAGCATATTGTTTCAAATGAAACCCACATCTCTGAGCAGTCCTGTATTTTATATTGACCTAACTTGACCTGCTCCAATTTAAAACTTGAGCAGAAGGCACTTCGTTTCTGAAAAGTAACAGTAAGGTGCAAAGCATCCACTTAAGTGAATTTGGCTTCTCTCCACAAATTCCAAAAGATTTATTTGAAAGGCCACATTTCTTATTGAAAATCTAACATTAGCTGGGTAGCACTCTTGCAGACAGATCAGAATTACTGCAAGGGTGGTCAGTGACTGTATTAAATCATGCAAGGGCTTCAGAAGCCTTATTTATTTGCTGCAGTTGCACCTCACAGGTTACTCCTAAAGAAGAAGAGTTGGTGTTGCTTCAAGGAAGAAACGATCAAACCGGTGCCTGCCCAGCTCTGACCTGCTAGAACCAGTTGGAAGATTTCTGTCTCCCCACATACAAGGTGAGGAGTTCTATTTGCTCTTTGAAATCCACTGTGAGAGTCAAGCAAAACTATTGTGAAAACCTGATTATGGGACCTTCATGCTTTGCTTTCAAGACCAGGAAAAGTTCTAAGAAAATATTAATTACAATTATTGACCTCTCAGAACCTTTGAGGTATGTGAGGTGGCATATCTTAGCATACAACTAATTATTTGGCAATGACACTTGAAAAGGAAACTATGAATCTGAGTTGCTCCATTGGAATTCTGGTTCAACACTCATTTTGAATTTTGAACATTTCAAATTTCATTTGAAATTCATGGTTCAAAAACCACAAATTTTGAATTCTTCAGAGAAAATACAGGCAAAGTAATAGCATCAGCTGTGCCACTGGGGAGGAGAGGATCCCAAGAAAAGAACATTGAAATGGAAAGAGTGATACTCCTGCTCTGAAGAACGCTATACTCAACCGAAATCCATCATTCAGGATATTGAAAATTCCAGTGGTTTTGTCACTAACTCATATAGTTGTAGCACTTTCACCTACTTGAGAACTTCAGTTAGAAGGCAAATGCACTGAAAGTTTGCTGTGTATTTCCACATGCCATGGTTCTCCAAAACACTCACCAGTACTGAAATACGTACTAGTGGCTGTGTATCCATGTACAGAGCCTGTAAATCAACTCTGTACCTTCAGAGTAATGTTCTTTTTAGATTTTTTTCATGTTTGCATGAATAACCATTTTCTTTTTATGTTTCTAGAAGGGTCTACTGAAGCAGTACCACAAACATATTTGTGCTACATTAAGCTTTAACTTGTGTAGGTTCAGTTTTGCAGAACTGGTCCTTACTGGTCTTTACTGTTTTGCCCCTTTTTTCCCTGATCTAGTGGTGGCTCATTAACTGAAGCAGCTGAATACAGAGCAACAGAAGTCCTTCTCTACATGCATTATTCAGGTGAAGACCACCTAATACTGGCTGATGGGTGCTTACCTGTGAGGACAAGGAGGGCGAGGGGGATGCTGGAGTAGAGGCTGAGGTCATGAAGAAGAGGTTCAGATTCAGGTAGTGCTCATGGCTGCACAGAATTCTCAGGAACTCCAGCCTCATGGAAATCAGGGTGGAAAGAGAATTCAGCTTGTTTGAGAGCTAGAAAAACATATGAAAGTAAATGCCTTGTTACTGGTACTTGCTATTTAAATTACCATGCAGTGAATTATCCTGTTTCTGAAACAGAATCAGTAAATTTAAAAAATATAGCCAAGTATCCCAGCATGCCTTAAAATGCTCTCAGGTTCCTTGTACCTAACTGTTTTCCATCCATCAGTTGCTCTTTGTTTGGCAGTGGTGGTGTCTTTTTTACTTCTTTGGCTGACTTGCCAGCTTCCCAAGAAAGGATCAATACAGTACAATAATTTTGCACAACGCTGGGATTATAAACAAACAAAACTTTGCTGAGTCTGTGGCAAATTCACTGAAAGTCAGGTTAGTGAACACAGAACCAGAAGTCTTGTGATCTCCCTTCATAATAACACTGACATTAACATTAATAGGGTTTTGCACATACTATAGGAAATGACGGTGGCAGACACCTTGAATTCTCCCAGAAAGAAGGAAGGCTTTCCACCTTGAATACAACAATAATTTCATACTAGTGCCTTGCAAGCATAATTTAATTTTTGGAGGCTTGTAAAGTAATAACACAAAGGTGGATCATTTTGATCAAACACCCCAAACCTAAATACTACCTATAACAGCAGTATTTTGGTGAGAGTGCAAAAGCTCTTCAATCTGTGATCCAGAGGCTGCTGTTAAGAGACATAAAAAAGAAAGGAAAGAAAAGTGGCTCTACCAATGCTCTGCAGCACTGTAAGGTATGGCATTTCTAAAAGAATCCTAACCTCCAGTCAAATTATTTTCTGCAGACCACAAATCAAAAGAGATGTAAAGGCTCTGTATATGCAGAAGGAAATGGGAAATTTACCTTACCCTTTAACACAACTCAGAGGATCTTGATGGATAAACGAATCAAAGAGAACAGAACACAAGAACTGGCCATAAGCCCAATACAATCCCAATCATGCATAATGCCTACCTGATTACAGTAATGTTTGATGAGATTAAACACAAATCCTCGGTCCATTAAAGAAAGAAGATCATACAGGAAAAATGCCAGGCTGATGTTAATTTTTTCTGCTTGTTCACTTTCCTTAAAAAAAAAAAAAAATGGGGAGGGGGTAAAACTGCACTTACAATTTATAAAACTCATGTAAAGGTGGAGGACTTTTTAGCATCATTTTGACTAAAAAAATAGCGTAGGGGACTGTTTCCAGAAACACTGTGGAACAGAGAGGACAGGACTGTTTCACTTCTCTAATTTACATGTTCTTGCTAAAATTATGTATATTTTTTCAACTGTTATTGCTTTTGGAGAGGAAATGGAAGAGGAGAATGACCAAGCTTATCTTTGCAAATTTCTGTGCAGGTAACAACTGAAATTGAACACGAGAATAAGAGCTGAACTTCCTATGGGCTCCAAACTTTTATATGCCCCTCTGTTTGTTTTTTAACTGAACTTTTAACACTACTGAAAATTTGTTTAGGCATTCAACATAAAATACTGTTTTCAGATATTAGTAAAAATATGCCCTAGCTCTGTTGATAGAATGCAAACTGTTTTGTTTAAAATTTCATGTCTAAAACTGATAGGAAAAAATATCAGTATGACAAACCTGTGGGTTTTAGCATCTGGCAGCTAAACTCCTTTATATTTACAAATGGTCTGATTACCAGAGACACACAAAGAACTCCAAGTATCCTCTAAAATAAGGCTATTTTGGACATACCAATTCAAATTATAACAGCTTGACAACATAATGTACTTGACCAAGAAGAATTCATGGAGGTGCCTGAGGGGTCTGCAGACCCCTCACAGCCCTCAGGTGAGTTCACTCAAGACTGACAAAGGTGATGAATGAGAAAAATGCTACTGATGTCTCTGGCAAGGGAGAGCAGGTGTGCAGCACCTCAGGGTGTTTATGACTTCATTTTTCATTTTTCAACTTTTTTGTTGCTATTGCCATTCAAAAATATATACATACACATATAGAATATAGAATTCATATAGAATCTATGACCTAGAATTTACATAGCCAAGTGTTTTTCTACTGTGCTGAAAAAAACCCCAGCTTTCCACCGGCTTACAGGGTAGTCTACAGTAAGCTAGTGATATTGCTGCAGAACCCCAGAACAATCTAACGTGCTCAACCATGTACTGAAACATACAGAATATTACTTCGTGGATTTAAAATGTAGACAGGTGTCACGTACTGCTGTTCTGTACAACTAATCAATGACCTTAATTCTGAAAACATTGCAGCAGAATTTTCACACATAGTTAGACTCTACCTACTCCCTCTATCAAAACTGAATTGAACCAACAGCCCATAAAAACCTCTGCATTTCTCATGAAGAAAGCATATAATATTAACCTCTTAGCAAAACCTACAGATCTGTTAAAACATTTTTAATGTGGCCTATTTTTATCACACAGTATATTCACTGATGTGAAAATTTCTATGGAAATGTCTCCCATGAGTGTGGATATCACAGTAGCACATCAGCGGATGAAGCTTCAGAAACAACTTTTTGGTGACTTTTGCCATTTCTTGCGCTTAGTTGTCTGGTTGTGGCCCTTTACCAGTTTCAGGTCCCTGACAGAACAGCTAGCCACAGGTGGAGAACTGGACTAAGACCCATGCTGGTTGAGCCGTGATTGGGAAGGTCAGCTCTCCAGCCCAGCTACCCCATGACAGAACACACTGCACTGCATGTACAGTGCCTCTGGCAGCCCTGGGGTATGAAAATAAGATGGCTGCAACAGCGTAGGTGCGGACACATAAACTGCCTTTATTTTATATTCTGGGGAATAGTATCAGTGACATCAGTTAACTGAATTGATGTTAAAATATAAGTTACATTTCATAATCTTTTCAGCTTTATAACCAATTATGCCAATGGAATTTGTTAAAATACACCAGGAGAAGGAATTACATAGGGTTTAGGGTTTATCTCTTGTCTTTGAGTTTCATGTGGCCAGTGTGTCTTTAGAAAGATCTGGGGTTAGATATCTCATGGCTTCACTCAGGGAAGTCAAATGTGGGGAAAAATGCTGTGCAGTAGGAATGAGTGTAATACAAAAAGGAGATTAAAGGAATATGCTACACATTGGTGCAGCTTGATGCCCTAGGCAACCTGGCATAAGGCAGTACAGCTACTGAAAGACAGAGTTCAGTCTTTCCTATCTCAGGGGAAAGGCAATTCCCTCCCCCACACACCCCACTCTAAATAAAAACAAACTCTCTGCTAGGAGGGCACAAGACTGTCCCTTGCAGTCACAGCTCTCACTTAGGATCTCTGCAAGACTACAGCCTCAGTTTTAGTCTAATTCCAGTGATGCTCCTGAAAGTGCAATGGAATTAAATAAAGCTCAGTGTGATGTGGTGTGAACAGCAAGAATCCACAGTGGTTTTTTTCATGCTTTTACCTTCTGGGGTTTGACTAGAAGTGCAGCAATCTCAGAAGTAACCACGTTAACTATAGTGGTAATATCATCTTTGAAACGGTCAGAGAACCGGCTTCTTCGTACATTGTCTTGCTTCTCTATGCTGTGAACGTACTGAGCCATGCTCTTTATCTGCAAAGCAATAAAGAAAAAAGAGAAAAATATAACAAAGTGGAGATAAACTCTTCTCTAAGTTAATCCATGGAAATAAGAGTTCCCGCCTGTTTTTTCCTCAGCATAGTCACTCTCATCTTTCTCAGAGACCCTTGATAAATCCTACCTTTATCGGCAAGGACACCAGAGAGCCTAGGGCTTGAACACAGGTAGTCCAGTTCATGTTCATGCTCAGTACTGTGGCTTGGATCACCCTCACCCTGCCCCTGCTGCTTGTAGCTTCCACCTTTTGTGATGATAGGGAAGGACATTTCTGGAACTAATTCCTTCTCTTTGATCTCTTGTGTTGTATATATGCTTCCAGTGGAAACCACTATGTCAACAAAACCTGCAGTGACATCAGTCACCTCAAGGCTCTGTGACACTGACCTTGGGCAGCCTTGCTACTGCACATATGTTATTAACAAAGGGGAAGAGACAGGACCAGGTATTCACAGAAAAGCAGGGAAGGGCTCACACTGATATCTGTCATCCAGACTTCTGCAAGCTGTGGACCACTGTGTATATAGTTTGTGTGGGATTTAACTGTCACAAGCTCTCAGTAAGGAATTGGGGTGCATATAGAGAATTCTTCAGTTGTGCTTCCATTATCTGGAACTTCTTATCACAGTGGGTGTGGTTAGCTGAAGACTTTATAGTCCAGCTAAATCTGTGCCTGCATTTCACCATCAATTTGCTACAAAACAGCACTGATAAATCTTACCAGGAGCTCAAAGAAGAACCAAGCATACTTGAAGACAGTCTCTCTCACCATACCCGTGCTGACCACCATCTGCAGTGCCAGCTCCTCGTGGAAATGCTAGATAATAAACACAAAGTGTTCAGAAATGGTCTTTCATCCAACTTGTCTTTCAGTTTCAACCAACTCCCAACACTTACACCTTTAACAGCCCCCATAACAGACAGCAAGCAGCTAGGTGGGAACATCTGGACAGCCTTGTAGGAAAAAAGTGGGTCTGACAAGAATGACACATAAGGAATAGCACTATGGGCTTTAGGACTCATTCAGCTGTAGATCCAGAATCCTGGACACCTGAACTGAAAAATGCCTTTGGTCTACCCTCAGAGTATTGGCTGTGTGCCTGACAATGAACAGTCACATGCTCCTCTCCCTCTTGAGAGCTTCTGCTTAGCATGTCTGTGTTTTTGAGGGAGCACAGAAGATTATTTCTGTGGTGGGAGAGAAGAACACAACAGCAATCACAGCAGAGTTTTCACAGAGGTGTGTAGTTAGTGACCATACTCTCTGTGATGTGCAACCATACGACTCCTAGTCCCAATGACCTAAACTTTGAGAAAATTCAAATCTGGACTGACCACGTATTGTAATATCCATTGTCTGTTCCTGATACAAACAATAAAGCTAGTGAAATCTCTAAGCCTATTTACATTCAATAGGACACATAAACCTAGCCAAGATTTAGAATGGGTATAAACCCTTATGTTTTTTGGCCTAATTCAAATCAATAAACAGAAATAAAAAAGTGCCTCTTAACTGCAACACAGATTCTAGACTGCCCACTGTAGAGTTTCTCCCCTGTTTCTTCATCCAAAGCCACTCCTGCTGATCAATGCCAAACATAAGATACAGCTCTGGAGGAGTTAGCTGTCTGCTATGATACGTTTTACATTGTTAAAAAGCTGTTTGGGAATACAGACTCAGAATAAGGAGAATTTCTTTATTCTACATGCTACAAAAAGGGGGAAAGTAAAATATTCCTTACAGAAGAAAGAAATGGCAAATATATCTGAATGCAATTTACTGCAACATGTAAAGGCAGGTATCTAGAAGGAAACAACTGAAAAAACATAGAATTCTTAATACCCTGAGAAAGAGAGCAAATGGAGGATACAGGCAGGCTGTTACCTGTCTAAATCTGTCCCAGAAAAAGAATCTAAAGATTTCAGAGCAGAGTCAGAAATGTTTGGGCAATATTTACCCATAGATTTAATATTCCATCACAAACTCTCTGTTCAAAACAACCGGTTGTTATTTTGTTGTCCCTCTCCTCATTTCATGCTAATTACAAGCACTGCTCGTGGAGGCTCCAGGTTCTGTTAATCAATCACTCACACATTCTGTAGTAGACTACCTTTTTACTGGATGATCTTGGGTTTGCACAAACACCTGGCATGTCATTTGTTCCTTCAATGTAAAACGACATCCGACTGGAGCTGTGATCCGCAGGCTGGAGAATAGCACACACACACACATTAGTACATAGCCTCAGCTAGTTAACAGACCAGTGTTTTCTTGGAAGGTAAATACAGATGTTCACCCAAACGTTTTTTAGGTGTCTTTATCTTCCCTCCTCCCCCTCCCCACCCCCTTCCCCAGAGGAGGCCAAAGACCACCTGAATTTGGTAGATGCAAGAGACCGCAAATGCCAACGCTGCCATCATGTGCCCGATTTTAGCACCACAGCTGTGTTTTGGAAACTAAAATTCATCCTCTCAAGCTAACTGTCATTAGGGTTTATTGGGTAGTTCTATGTCCTAAATTAACTAGTACCTGTGATTATTCCTTTCATTAAAAGCGATGCCAATTAAAAGGCAGTGAAATGTCAGTAGTCGCCTAAGCATTATAAATTTTTAAGTGTGATAAAGCTGTAATAAATTTTTTAATTGTCTATTAATTTAAAACAAACAAACAAGAAAGACCACCCTGAGATACATATTTTTTTCTTTTTTCTTCTTTTTTTAGGACACACTACATCAGAATGAAATTCATAAAGATACTAAGTTCAAATCTACATTATTAAAAATTGCTGTGGGTGAATATATATACAAACAAATCAAACAGACCAGCAAATTCTGTGCACCTTACTAGTTCTGCTTTAGTTTAGGAAATTAAACCATCTGATTACTCAGTGGGGAAAAAAAAACACAACACAAAAAAACCCCTTCAAATGTTTCTGAAAATAACCTGCTTGAGAAGCAGTACTCCACATACACAAAGCTCACAGAAAAAGGAAGGGGCACATGGTTCTGAGATGCTACAGAGATCTGCCTGGGTTGCAGCACAGAGCAGCCTCCTTGCACAGGGTAAAACCCTGCAGCTGTGAGAGGCAGGGCTTCTGAGCTCCTGCTCATTTTTCTCCTGCTAAGATTTTGTTTTCCTCAGTGAGTTGAACACAGCTATCCTCAAAAAGCTTAGAGAAGAACTCAGGGTGCTGCAGACCAACAAGTACCTGATGCCCAACAGGAAACAAAATTCTGCTTCTCAGTTCCTCCTGTCCTATCCTGTTGGTAACATACGCAGCTCTAGATAACAAAGAGGAAGTCTGTGTTTCACTCTATGGCTGAGTTTATTATCTGGAAAGACTCTTATGCAGAATCTGCACAGTGCATCTGTACTGTACACAGTATCAAATCACAGGATTACTGCTACGTATGTTGTCTAATTATTATTTTTTTAAAATTGGAAGTTAATTACCGCTAAGCAGGCTCTGTGAATAAAAAATAGCAACAGAAAGAATGAGAAGAAATTATCAGTGCATTTTAGGAAATCTGCTTCCCTCCAAAGGGCTCTTTATCCCTTTTAGAAAACAAGCTTGTTCCCACTGTAGACTGTGGCAGTCTTTTCTGACACTGACACTACAGAAGTTAGATCAGCTCCCCCTGAATGCTCTAAGAAATAATGTGAAAAGAACCTAAATCTCAGGGTGAACAGGAGAGTGGGCCACCTTGAATGGAAGTCCTTCCACAGAGTGCCTAAACCTCAAAGTCAGAGTTGTTACCTCGTACTTTCTTACTGAAAAATACATCAGAATTTGTAGCGAAGAGAATGTAACACGTATATGCCAAATTAGACAAACAGTGAATGTTTCTGGTGATACATACAGTGTGTTCACAAGAAGCAAGTCCAGCCTTCAAAGAAAAAAACCTAGATTCCTAGATCTGGTTTTGGCTCATACACTTCTCAGATACTTGACTTCCTTCTCTTACCTTGGATGACATGATGTTTTTGACCTCTTCATCAGCAGCTGTCTGTGTAACCGTGATGTCAGGATTGCTGCAGCTTATCACTCGGCTCTGCAGGAGTTTACTCCCGACGGACACTGCAGAAGTGCGCCCAAATGTGTAATAACGAGACTCTGTCAGAGCGGCACTGCCCCCTGCACCTGCCCATGGGGAGATGTTTGAACTGAGGCTGAAGGACATAGTCATATGAGACAAACATGAGATTCGAGCCAGCTCTGCTCAGTGCTGCACAGCATCAGAACTAGGAAAAGCACAGAGCTTACAAAAATCTCACCACCAACTGCTCTGTTAAATTACATAGGCATTGAATAACAAGGTACAGGCATTTTGGGATTTGACAGCTCACAAGCTGACAATGCATGCAGTAGTGAAAGTCTGAGGGCTTTCTGAGCAGCAGTACTGCTGCAGTAGCTCTTTCTTCCCTCAGTCAACTGTTTTCAATCTGCTACGGATTAAGACAAGATTCATGAGGCAAAGCAGTGCTATGTTTGAAAGTTATGCAGTCCGGGCACAATAAGTTCTGATTTGCTGTTTTGAATGCCAGATGTCTATGTGTCAAAAGCACCATGATGAGTAGTGTGTATCAAGAGAAAAGAATTTTTTTGTAATTACTGTACTGGTATTACCTAGTTTTGGCACTTCTTTTTGAGGGTCTGGCAGGCGAAATACATAGTAGACATACGATGCCAGAAGGCAGTTCCTCCCGTGCTGATCTTTGCTCAGGTTTTTGCTGTTATGGAGACTGTTCACTATTGCAACCACAGATTCAAAAGCGAACTGTGAGAAGTTGGCTGTGAAACAAAAGGCAAAACTCAGTCTCAGCCCTGAAGGAAATAACATAATTAGATCATGGCATTCCTTATAACAATAATAACTAATTTGTAAATGCTTTAAATCACTCCTTAACAGATTAACAGCTGCAGACAGCAACAGTTATGGTGGGCCAGACACGAAGTCTACATAAACCAATAACCTATCTTCAGCAGGCTCACTTTCAACCCAATCGCTACTACTTCACCACATGGTGCTGTGTAAAAGCAGACCCCAACTGTTCATGACAATTTCTAGTACCCTTCAGGTACTTCCTAAAAAATATCTGCTTGAAGGGCAGTAATATCGATTCTTCTCCAGCTGACAGAAATATACAAAGTACCAGTCTCATGTTCTAAAATTTTAGTGGATGGTAAATACTGGCTACCAAAATTAATTAGGAAATCAGCTGCGCCACTGTTTTCAAGTATGCCTTTCTTCCACATTTAACACAGGTAATGGGCAGTTGGCAGCTTCAGTAACAGAAAAATAATGCTGTGCATGACTACATCCTGTTTTTGCGTCCACCCAATTCTGGCTAAAGATATTTGGGAGGATGTAGTACAATTATCAATACCAGCTGTTGAACAGTTATTTAGCTGCTGTTTTCCTCACAAAGCGGTTAAACTTCTGACTTGTATTTCCAGATAGATAGGTAACTATTAAGATTTAAAATACTTCTGAAAGGGAGTCTCAAAGCTTTATTTGTGCAGGGAAGAGGAGGACAAACAATTTCATCAAATCTGATTAAACTATGCAGTGAAACTGTCCGGAGAAGCCCAACTACTTTTGGACTACCCAAAGAGTAAATGTGACTCTGGATACTGGGCAAACTTCTCCACATCTCAAGTTTGCTTGAGGTACCAAGGAAAATAAATAAGTAAAGGATCATTAAATACCTGTCTGGCCAGCTATGACCATAGGCTGTACAGCCAGCTGGAAAAGTTTATCTAATACCAGATGTAAAAATAAAACAAGAGGTTCAAGTCGTGAAGAATTCAAACAGATAATGCTGAGTTTCAGTTCGTGTTCCAGTGTAGCCTCAGTGATCTTCTGGTCCATTAGTCGAATGGGGAAGGTCACTTGACTTTCCAGAGAATGGCACAGAGTGAAGAACTTCTCCAAGTGATTGTCCTGCAAACATGGTGCACTCGCAGTTAACAAAGCTGATCTAATTCAGCCTACTAGATAAGCAAAGCTTGATTCCCATCTGATGGGGAGAGAAAATACTTATATGCTCCTGGCTTACAGAGGCAGATAGCTCTAGAGACCAATTTCTAAGTCAGTTGCCACAATGTTTTGTTTGCTCCTTTTCAGCTGGCTCAGATTGAGACTGTGGTTAAATCAGATTAAAAGCAGAAAAGTTAAAGTCTGCAGTAAATTACACTGTTTATTCTTTCTGATAAAACTCTGAGGTTTAGACCTCACATCAGAGGTCTACAGTCTTTTAATTATTATACTCATTAAGGCCTTTTCCTACCTGAGCAATTCTATGATTCTATATTCCCTCTGCCACCTGCATCTAAGAGTCTCACTTCCAGCTACATACAAGTTACATGCCTTATAAATAGGTCCTACTTGTATGAAAAAATTATGCTGTAAAGGGATGGTCTTGCTTCAGACACAGGATTTCCATTTGTTCAGATGTAGCTGTCAGAGTTAACCAGAACAAAATGATGTAGGAAACATTACGAAATACCAGGAACAAAAGCAGCTACATTTGTGCATTTGTATCAGTGGATTTCATTCACTGAAAATAATCAGGTTCATTCCACAGCTGTAAGACAGTAGGAACTTTTCATTGGTTTTCAAACTTGTGAGGGCTGAAACATCTCCAGTTCACAAACCTCCTCAGTCAGAATGGGCATATGAATCCCCTGTGAAATGGAACTACAGTTGCATGTTGCTTTGATGCATTACCTGGGTGTGAACAGACGAAACAGCTTGCACTTCAATATTGAAAACACCTTTGTGTCCTTCAACCCATTTGATAGGTGGTGTCTGTGATGGAACTTTCTGTGACAGAAAAGAATTACAGGAACCACTGTCTTTTAATGATCTAACAGAAAGCCTGTTTACATGGGTCTCTAAGATTATAATACTATTCATTTTACTTTAGGTATCTAATTAAGTGCAGCACAAAGGACCATCACCAGGTGTCTTTTTATTCTCACAGGCCAGGTGAAGAGAATTTCATTCCTTAAGGAAGGACATTTGGAGCACTTCGGCTGGATGGCTAGAACAGACAGTGTGAATTTGCATCTTCTGTGGTTAGAAGTTCACAGCCAATGCATGCCAAAGGCACTCCTCAGTGATATAGTACAGCTTAAAGACAGAGGCAGCTTGCTACTCGCTGTATCAGTTCAGAGGGCAGCTTCCTGCTCTAGTAGCAGCACCTAAATCCATGTAACCTCCCTCTCCCACACTGCCACAAAACACGAGCAAATCATCTTGTGAAAGAAAGAAAATTATGTATCTGACAAACTCTAAACAAATGTATCACTGGTTAGACAATTTACAAGGATTTCTGAATTAATAACTTTAAAAACCACCATTTAAAAATACATAATAACACCAATGAAAGAAACAATGACATTTTTCCCTAGAGCTTTACCCTTTTAAAGTACAGAAAGGGGCGACTGTCCAAAGCCAGACAGCTATGTTGGATTGTAAAATACTCGTGATGTTCTACATTGCAAAAACATTGTCTTTTCATAATTTTCTTTGTTACCTCAGGAGAGTGAATTGAATAGTGGAACGGCAGCTTATCCAATGCAACAGGAAGACAATAATGTCCTGTTTGAAGACGATCATTTAACAGAATTGGCAGCCACTGAAACAAATGAAGAGAAAATGCAGCAATATTCATGACTATATATGATTAGAGCTATTTATCTAATCTGTTATGTATAGCCAACAGAACAAGAAATGAGATATTGACCTGAGTTTCTCTGCTCCAATCCATTAAACAGTAATTTCTTTGCATTTTAAATTCACTGATAGCTACTGTAGAAAAATGTACAAGACTGCTTTACAAACAAACCCTTTTGAAAACAGAGAGCTTTTCATGTGTGACATATGTTTTTCTAATAAATCCCATCAGAAGGATTTAATAGGTTCCATGCTTTTATTTGAAAAAATAACTTATCCTGAATAGATTGATCTTTGGCTTTTTTTTTTTTTTTTTATCCCACCCCTGGAGGTGTTCAAGGCCAGGCTGGATGGGGCCCTGAGAAGCCTGATCTGGGGCTGGCAACTTGGCCCAAAGCAGGAGGCTGGAACTGGGTGATCTTTAAGATCCCTTCCAACCCAAGTCATTCTATAGTTTTGTGAAGGAAATCAACAGAGTTCAAGTTTTGCTATGGACAAAGTGAACATTTTGGTCACTGCTACCCTGAGGATTAAGGCCACGACCCATCAGAGCTCTGTAATGACATCTGGACACACTTTTTGCTCCTGTTTAAATCTGAAAGAGGCTGTGGAGTAGCACAGGGCAGAAACATATCATGTTTAAGTGAGTAGGCATTTGTGGCATCTATCCACAAAAGAAAGCCTGCTTGAGAGGATTAACAGTACTGGAATCAAACGCATACAAACCTCATAGCAGGAACACATGGATAGTATTCGTATGGCTCCATGGTTCAACAGCACTAGAACTTTTTCACATCTGAAGTATCGTTATCACCTATGCTTTCTTCTTATTCTAAAATCTCTCCAGTTCAAAATATTTAAAGTCAAATGACACTATGCTACAATATCTGTTTCTCAAGCTAAAACATACTAGTTTCAATATGAAGATAAGTGAATTTAAGATAACTGAATTCTAGTGTCTCAATATTTTTGTGGCTTTTGATTTTAACAAGGGTAAAAGACAGTTTTTATGTAAACAATATGCCATATAAAACTTAATTCAAAATATTATATTAGATGTTACCTCATGTGTGAACATGTTTGATAACAGTAAATAACAGTTAATTGCCTTTTTTCTTTTCAGCAAATAGAATCTAACAATAAAGAGCTCGATAATAAAGAACTGATATTGTAAATACGTAGGCGTATACTTAATTTCTGTGCTTTGGGTGAATTCACCAACTTCAAAGATGCTTACTAATGTAAAGTTATGAAGCTAGGATGTAACAGCACAAGCTGCATATGAATTTATTATGTCTGTACATTTAACTAATGCATGAGCATGCCCTGCAGTATCTGTGAATTGATATTATAGCCTTCTACTTGTTATGATGTATTAACAAAACCAGAAAGAAAATGCATGGCAAAATCCTTGATAAGCAGAGAGTCTATTTGCATGGGATACATACAGACACATCTAGCCTCTCTTCCCTCCTTGCCCCATACATACACACATTTATATCACTTACTGAATACCCAACGAGAGTTTCCACAGATGCTCCTTGCTTTGGCTGGCAGCTGATATGATAGAATGTGAACAATAGATGGTGTTTCTCTGTGAGTTTTGCTGGCAGTTTAATTTTCACTTCTTCATAAAAGTCAGGAGACCTGTTTAAAAAAATGCCATGCATATTTCAGAGCAGAAGGCATATTCGTCAGCAGGCTCCCAGATGCTATGGTTATAGGAAATGTATAGATCCTAAAAACAGCCTTGAGATAAGTCATGCAAGTGAAGTATGTACCTCTGTGGACACTTATGATCTATCTACAGTTTTGAATCAGGAAGAGTTTGATGCAAAGTGTATAAGCCAGAGTACTTCAGTATCATCCACCTCCTTACTTTTAAAACCATTCAGTTTTAATTTGTGGTTTCAGCACAGTTACTGTATAAAACCTAAATCTTGAGTTTGCATTCATAGGAGAGAGCCCCTTCAGTTCTTTTGGGTCTGTGAATAAATCAAGGTGAATACTTTTACAAAGCTGCTGCTTCTTGCTCCTGTTCCTTCATCTTCAGACAGGAAATACTTTTGACTAGTCTTTAAAGAAAAGCACCAGAAAACAGAAAACAACATGTATTTACTTATGCAAATGCATGTAATAATCCAAATTACGTATTGACAAACACTCAAAAATGTAGAAGTTTAAAATAGTTTATTACCATCATTCTTTGAGTAACTAATATTGGCTGAGACTTATGTAAAGCGGTCATGCTTAATGCATCTCAAGTTATAAGAATAACAACAATGCTTACTTGTTATGATATGTGATAGCTGTATACATCTCTTGCACAAATTCTGGACCTGAAGATTTTCCAAAAATTACCTGCATTAATAAATGAAAGTGAATACAGTCAGACCTAAAACATTTAATTGTTATCATTCTGTGTCAGCTTTAAGACAGCATTATAAAGGTGGATAATGATCCTGCAATTTGATCTTAGAATGCTGATACAGAAGTGTTATTAGCTGGCATCTTCCTCACACAACACACAACACAAAACACCAGTAAGATGGATTAGAGGCATCTTACTTTACATTCACCAGTAACTCAAAAGTTAGAAACTGCAGGAATGCAGTTGCGATAAGCCTCCTGTGGATTATCATATTGCTTTTAATTACATGTTCAATGATGAATCAAATTTTTTTGACAAGTTTATTTTTCACTTCTATCCTGTTTACGTGAGGTGAGACTCACCCCACCTCACCTTAGAGATCCACAGCTCCTTTACATTCAGTGGTATTTGACTCACTTTAGCCTCCATGAAAAGGCACTTGAATGCTGTAACTTTAAGGGTCTCACATTGATGAACTGAGATAAGGGAATCTGCACAGCAGAAGCCTGTACGTACTGAGGTGAAACTCACACTTACAGTGCACAGTGATGCCAGACAAACTGCCTGCCTTTACCCCAAGGATTCATCAAAACCTAGCAGTGACATAAGCAGAATTGAAAAAAAAACACAAAAAACCCACACAAAAAACCATCCATGTAGCTTTACATAAAACTCAAGTGTTATATTCACATGGCACAGCGTCAGCTCTGGAAGAAAATATGACCTAGGAAAAGATTGAGCTGATGCTCTGATTTCAGTTGCAGAGCGCATCTGGTGTAAGGAACATGCCACCGTAAAGTGCGCACCGGGCAGCATCAGCGCACTCAAAAAGGCTGACCAGGCGTCAGTCCTCGAGACAACAAATTCTTGGGGTAAAGTTCTTCAAAGTAGTATTTCAACTCATTATTATTTTTAACACAACTACAATCACAAAAGGTGCGATCTCAATCTCATTATCAAAAATCCAGTGACATACTCTGAAAATTTGCCCCAAAACACAAGCTGAAGTTGATGCCTATATGGCTAGAACTACACGGCTGACACCTCCAGGCTTTCACAAGCTTTCTGACGTCAGCACTCTTAAGGTCCCTTTAGAAACTGTGGCAATGTGGAGTAAATACTAAGTCGTCTCTTCAAGAGGTTCCTCAGGACTGCACACGAGCAACAGCCTCCTACAACTGCTCAGTGTTTATTACCGGCATTGCACAGGACGGGTCTTCACCACACATAAACTGGATCTTGATGGTAATGTTTCTTGCAGAAGCTGGTCGGTTAGCAAAATTCAGCCTTTGGGGGTAAACAAAGAGGAGATTTCTGGAAGAAACAGAAACAGGAAAAATCAGCTAAGTAGTAAGCCTTTCAAAATGAAGTGCACAAATCAGCATTTTGCTGACTTCTGTCCCTGTTCTTCAGTATCATCCAGACAGTTAAAGCTTTGAAAAAACTCTTTTACCCAAGTCCTCAAGGAAAATGTAAGTTCTTGTTGTGACATAAAACATCCTGCATTGAGGGTTTCTCATATGGTAAATGCATTTGAGAAGGCTGTCTTCCAAGCTGCCACTTTTTCAGACATACGTAAAATGAAATAATATCTTTGCTTGATGTAAAGAAAAGCAGAAGCCTCTCAAGAAAGCAGCACCTTTCTCAGCTATGAAGAATCAGGTTTTGAAAGCACTATGGAATCACTCAGAGGTGATAAAAACAAGCAAAACAGGAAATGAACCCACCAATATACAATCCTAGGTTATAGCTTGCCTTTCTACATTATGTAAATTGAAAAGCAGTGTTGATTAAATGTAAACAAGAAATTTTAACCTGTAACTCTAGAAGCTAACTAGAAATGAGTCTCTGAACTAATTTTTTTAGTAATTCTTTAAAATACATCACACTTTGCCATTTACTAGCTATTTAGTAGCTTCTATACATGGGTAAAAAACAAACCTAAAAAAAGAACCTTTAATTTTTGCGGGGCACAAATCGTCTTCTAAATTTCAAGACTCAATCTAACAGAACGATGCAAACGTAAATACAAAGCTTTTTCTATGCTGAAGACTGCGGCAGGTCTGAGATTTCAGCTAAACCCATCTTGTGCACCTTCTGGAATCATGATTAAGTTTATTTAAGTGCTTATGGTTATCCTGGGTCAGTGTAAGATCCTCATTCTTTGTCTTCATAGCATAGGAAATAAGATGAGTGCTGGTGGAAGCGTATTGGTTTCCAACAAGAAACAGTAATATCATCTTCGCTTTTTGTCTGACAGTCAGAAACTGCACACAAAATTAACCTGTCCTTACCACAGTACATCATCAGCACCATCGTGGAGCAGTTCTGGAGAACACTGTCATTAAATCAGATAGTCTGTCTTCCTTTTGTTGCATTCCAAGACACAGAAAACTGGTTGGTACTCCTTATTGCCGTGTGTCAAAAAGTGACAGTGCCCTTCAGTTACACAGTACAAGCCACTCTAACAAGCAACACACGCTGTGTAAGGCATGGCATGTCTTAGCAAACAGATCAGTATGTGACTTGCCTTTCCTTTTGTTCAGCACAGTACTATCGCCTGCCACACTACTGCACTTTCTTCCCTAACCTTCTAACATGCACTTACTGCTCTGCCAAATTCTCTCCAAGAAAATATTAGGAAAAACTAAGTGAAAGTGAGAAATATATTGGTAACCTTCACTGAATTATGTCAGGGGGAATGACGTATTAAATGAAGGATATTATCAATATTACATCTGTCAGAGATGAAGAAATACGTATAGGGGACACTGCATAATCCAGCCATTGCTTCATTAATCTGCAGCCCAGCAAAAGATGTCACAAATCCCCATAATGGCCCTGAGCACTGATTTTTACATTTACACGTGACTTGAGATGAAAGATATGCAAAATCACAGAGAGCTCTTTGCTGACTACACAACCAAAGAAGCATTATTCCAGTGAGCACCATGCAGAAGAGGTAAAGCTTGTGCCACTTATGCTCAAGCAGTTTTAGGGACCTTGCTTACACATGTATTAAACCCATCACTGATGAGGAAGAACAGAAGTAAACCCTGACTCTGAGTATCAGCCAGCGATGAAAGTGATGAACAACTCTAAAAGCAGGAAGCTGGGGAGATGATCAAAAGAGGTTTCCTCACGCTGCAGTAGGGACAGGCATACACAGCAGATCTTTCGGTGACTAGTGTGCTTCTTCCTGCCAGCACCAGTTCCCTCCAATCGTCTGAGAGCCTGAACATTTCCATGCAGCAGTTAGCATGGCCCTCAGGATGTGGTGAGCCCCAGGATGCCACATGTTCCCCTTAAGGCTCAGTGCTGAGTGGAAGTCTACAAACAACATGCCACAGCAGCTGCTGTCTGTGATTAATGCTGGTGTGATTGAATTTCTCCTCTCACTCTGTCTACAGAAAGTACCTCAGATGCAGGCAGATGTGTTCACAAGAAGCAAAAGACCCATTCAGAAATCAATATGGGTCTACAAAGACCATGACAGAACATCCAACACCAATCCAACATGAGAGTCCCACACAGTAACAAGCTTCTGGGGGAAGCACTAATTCAGTCTGCTTCTCTGGATCTGAGGCTGACCCAGCACAGGGACTGTGAGGTAAAAGGCTATTTCAGCATGGGAACGCCAAGGCTCCACACAGGACACCATGAAACAATTCTTATTATAATTTGCTGACTTTCCTGCTCTGTAATAGAGACTTAGCAGTGATGATTTGATCACTTCCCATGGCCAAATCAATGCAGACCAATATTCTGCCAAAATAAAATCTATGCACAGTCTTCAGGACTGTGATCTTTCTGACTGAATGTTGCTGTCTGTAATTACTGGCTGTATAGCATATGCACAATGTAATGATATCCTTCTCCTTGCTAAGTTACACAATATACAAAGTTTCACAAGTGCATGTCAAATTTCCAAACAAACAACCACAACTGCACACTTCACATGATCTTTTTCAGAAGTAAAAACCTAAAAACTTTTCCAATATTAAATTCAAGAGGACTAGACCCCCTTCTGATGACTTCTGCAGCCTTTTGCCACAACTAAGCCCACTGTGAGGCAATACCCTCACTTCCTTAACCGGTCCTAGTATTCCTGAGTATCCTAGTAAATCCTGAGTTGAAATATTGTTAAAGGAGATAAATGAGTGCATATTCATTAGATATTGACTACTGAAATATTAAGCATTAAAAGGGAAAGATGGAAATATAGAAAGTAGGAAAGAAAAGTAAACTAGGTTTTTGCATCTCTTTTAAACCTCCAGGCAACAAACTGAAAGTAGATGTTCCATTAGTATTTGTCTGGACATGTGCAGAGCTATTATTATGCCAACAAGATCTTGCCAGACTGTATTTTTAAAAGTTTTCAGTGTTCTGTTATTCAAATACATTTATACATATAAATCTCTCCTACATTCAAAGTAACATTTTAATTAAAAAAAAAGAAAAAAAAAAGCCTTGACTTTACTAATTTCAGATACTTTTAGTATCTAGATCCATCGCACCGGTAAATAGAACCGGTTTGTAGACTTACAGTTGAAAATTAGGAAACATAAAACCAACAGCAGCACACTGGCACGCTATCAAAACTGACTGAAAGTTAGCACATAGCTTTATGAAAACAGGGTGGTTATATATCTCAGGTTAGGCAAAAGGGGATAAATAACATAAATCACTTTATATCCAGCTGTGTTCGAGTTCGGAATTACTTTGCAGAAGGGAGCTTCTTCTCAGGCTTACAATATTCATCATGGAGAGACTTGGCTGGCAATCAGATTAAACTGATAATTGGTCCACATTCCCTAACAATACTTTTGCTAGCATGATTGTGTTTATTGGGTGGCAAAAGCATCCCGGAAGCAGCTATGTGACTCTACAGCTTGTAGGAAAAGCTGGTGCTTTCAGTGCTGCTGTACGAACCCAGGTGCTACTTCCTGGAATCACAAAATCCTCCTCTCATAAGGTTCGCAAAGCTGACTCATCTGTCTTACTGGGGATCTACTGTTGGATATCAACAATATCTGTTGATGACTCCCCTTTCTGGCTCCAAATATAGCTGTAGTAACAAAGCTGTCAAAACAAAATCAAGCACTTCCACATTTTTTCATCATTTCCCCAATGTATCTAAAAAGCTGTCTTCAGGGTTGAATGGGGTATTAACTAAAAGACTTCACAGTTTACAGCACAATTCTATTTTTGTCATGTCAGCTGTGTTATCACCATTGACTCATTAATTAAGGTGAAGATTAAGGTAAGCATACTATATTGATTTTCTTCTTACTAGCTAAATAGGACAGTTCTTGTTTTGTTCCCACAGTTTTTACTTAGAGTGAAATTCAAAACAGAGCCCAAAAACCTTGAAGAGGCTGAGCATGTTGGGTGCGAACTTTTGGAAAAAGAGTGTAGTCATTGAGCTACAGCAAGCATTTCTTCTAATGTGGGTGTATTTATTCAGCACAGACACCTCGCAACTGGAAGACAGTGTGGAGACACCTTAGCTTGCTTCAGGAGATGTAATGATTAAACATGGTGGCTTTGTTATTCAGGATGTCGAGCTGTAGGACTTCACTCTTGTCAAAATTAAAGAGAGTCAAATGCCTTTCTAGATAAGCAACTCAAAGTGGTTGCTAATGCTTTTTGTTTTCAAAAGCAAATCTTCATACACTACCAGGCTGCGCATTGGAGTTGACAAGTGCTACACCTTATTGAGGCCTAATAATGGAAAGGGAAGTTAAAATCTGGCCATGCTTTTTTTCCATTAAAGAAAAAAAATATATATCTTGTTATTTGAGTTCATTTACATTTGTCCTTTCAATTGTATAAAAATTGCTACTGTTTTTTTTTTCATGCTTTCACTAAGGAAATGGGCACAGGTCACAGATACGTACTGAAACTGTGAATGTTAAAAAATAATGGTAAAATCTACTGGAAAAACACAGAAAAGGAAAGATTTTACATAGTTATGTCAAGCCAATAAGAGCTGCTAGGTTCTGGACATTTTAAAAATATTTTGTGTGGAACGGGATGACTACATAATTAAATGGAGCACCCAGCAGGTATCTTACCTTCTAACAGCTAACAAGATTATATCAGTTTAACACACAGTCTTTAGCAGTTCTCAGTTTTTATTTTTGAAAAAAAAAAAAAAAAAAAATTTAAAAAAAAAATTGTGAAATCACAACCACCTTTGAAAATGGTTCTTAAGAATTAATAAAAATAATAATAACCTTACCTATAAATAGTATGGGGAACATACACTTCTTTAATTGGGAATTCCAAAATCTCTTTGTGAGGACGACTACGATTTTCTGGGAAGGGCTTCACTGGTAGTAATTCTGGTGTCAGACAATAACCAAGGTTTTCTGGAGCTGGAGAGATCTCCAGTTTAAGTGTTCCTTTAAAAAACAACACAAAACATCACCAAAGAATACAAAAATAACTAACGTATAATAAATCAAAACTGAAAATAATATGTGAGGTTACACAGTAACACTGCAGAAGTAAGAAAAGGATCTCTGGTTTGAAGGCTGCATGAGAATAAAAACATACATGTAGAAGGATACACAACAAGTTCATCTGGAAGCTGAATAAAAGAGAAAAGGATGGTGTATAGCAGAGTTCTCTCTGCATCTTCACTCAGATTCTGCTCTATTAGTCTAAGTCAAAGTAGACACCATCCAACAGGAAATCCAGCCCAGTTGCAGACAGCAGTTATAAAGTTAATATTGATAACCCTGCCAAAAGTATAATCATGTTTTCAATTTTAAGTTTTGGAAAGCAAAAACTATTTTGGGAACCTATTTTTGTAATTTCTTGCAATTATCTACAAGGGCAAAAGAAGCTTTGCACTGAGTTTGTGCTTTTTTTGGGATTTTCTACAGCCCAGAAGAGCTCTTATCTCAAAAAGTAAGAAGCAGCTTGTCAAGTGTTTGAGCACAGCAAAATACTATCTCTGCTTCTCCACTTTCTTAGCTAACACTGATTGAAACGCAAGGTGAAATGTGTACGCATTTTAATCTTCTTCTGTAACATATGACTCATTGGAAAACATTGCAGGAAAAACCTCTGTCTTCAATCAGCTTGAATAATCATGAAATACACCCAGCAGATGCACCATAAATTAGGGAAGAAAAAGTAAATCACTGCAGAATATCAAGCTCAATACAAATCTCCATACTTAGCTGGGGACACTGGGAACCTGAAAAGTTCCACAATAGTTTAAAAAACAATTTTATTCTATTTTGGGGTTGAAACTTACAAAACAATTTAAAGGAGAAAAGTACATATATACTATTCCATCCAAAATGAATTGTGTACCTGGTAAAGTCTTAATTCTTCTCTGCAAGGAAGATGATCTTTTGAAATCAGCTAAAAATTTGAACAGATCTTCATCACTAAGCCTGTCCCCTTCCTACCAGGAGAAAGACAAAAATGATTATAACAGTACTACATAACAAAGAAAAGGTTGCCCAAGGAGGTTGTGGTTCCATCCTTGGAGGTATTCAAGGCCAGGCTGGATGTGGCTCTGGGCAGCCTTGTCTGGTGGTTGGTGACCCTGCACATAGCAGGGGGGTTGAAACTAGATGATCTTTGAGGTCCTTTTCAACTCAGGCCATTCTGTGATTCCATGATTACCTTGAGACATGTGAACAAGGTAAGTTACTGTCAACTCAACAGCAATCATCTTCTGAACCTCCACTAACATCACTGGATAATTTTTCCCAGCACAGTTCACACAACACATATGAAAAATGTCTTAGGCAATCAGAAACAAAGAGCATCCTATACCTGTTTAAAGAAGGTGCTGTGGGTCAGGGAGACGGTTTTGAAGTTTGATACTGGATAACTGTCCTCAGTACTGAGACTTCTCTCAGAAAGTCTTCTTGCTTGCAATAGTGTTGCCCTCTTCTCACTAGTTGATCCTTTCCCTTCAAAGAGAAATTAAATAAAATAGCAACTTGTTTTGTGCTACTTCAGTACCAAGGCTATAAAGATATGCTGGAAATCCACAAGTTCCCAGTTACATCAGAGGACAGAGACCAGTACCTACAACATTAAGCTTGTATCTGTATTTCCCACTATCTGTATTTCAGACTATGTGAAATAATGGAATGCTAGGATGCACCTAGTGGGAGTGACATTATTTCTGCTGCAGAACACAAGCTTATTCATATTTTTAATTAATGGGTTACAAAGCACGTCGATGTTGGATGCAGCTTGAAAACACCTCCTGCACACTCCAGAAACTGATAAATATTTTCATTACCCTCTATTGCAAAGGGATTCCAGATAGTAAAAGCCAGTTTAACTAAAACTGAGCCTAGAACAACTAAGAATATTTAGAATACATAAAAATACATATGCGGAGGTGAAATAGTGAGAATATTAACTTTTGTTTGTAGGACTAAAAAGGAAAGCTGAGAAGATATGAAATGTAAATCTGTCATTTGTTCTTGAGTACAAAATGAATGACATTGCTTCCTAAGCACAGAACCACCAAAGAGTTGCTTTGTGTTAGTCAGAAAACTTAGACAAGTACCGTTCAAACCTTCGGCTTCAGATACTTCTCGTTCAAGTGTGGAAACGTTGAAGAAATTAGTTAGACTTATGGGAATCCAGGCGAACGGCATTCTGTATTTCCCTAGTCGTTGACAAAAGCATTCAGCTTGGGCTTTCAGTTTTTCAATCTTTTCTTTTGTCTAAGACAAAGAAAATAACGAATGTCTTAAAAGAAATCAGTTATTCTAACTTCATTATAAAGAAAAAAGGGAAAATATTTATTTACAGTTTAGTAAATAATTTGTATTCTTATCTCTCATATCTTCCTGTTACACCACTATCAGCACCATAGCTGTTCTGATTTGTAAACTCACTTCCCATTTCTTTTCAACTAGTTCATTCTTGTTACTGAAAAGGAGAATGCAGATTTTTTTGCAGTGACCCTTGTGCCCAGCATGAATAATCACCATAAAATGAGCGAGTTCAGCCTCCTTCATCAGATATAGAAATAATATTCTGATGAAAGTGAGAGGCATGGGATTTGAGGAAACATCTTCAGTCCACTCGAGGGAAGGTAAATGACAATTAATTCCCCAAAGATCATGTTATTTACAGACGTCTGCATTGAAGTGGACATACACACACCACAACAGGTTGCCTAATCAAACCAGCAGGAAGTCTCTGAGGTACAAATATTTGTACTAACTCCATGCTGCACTGTCATCTCCTTTAATTACCTGTAGATACTTCATGGCTCAAGACTTCAGAATCAGTACTGATTTCCAAAGTGACTAGGAACAAAAGTGCACCTCGCCTTCTTTTGAATTCTTCATCTCAACTACCCACATCAAATTGCTTGCTCTATGGATTGAACAACCGACTTTCTCCCCATCGTTCTTCGGGTTCTGTCCCATTCCAAAAGATTTGCTCTTTCCCTGTTTGCCTTTGCATGCATGTTTTGATCCAAACACTTTTCATGGCTGTCTACTTACCTTGCCAGCTTCATTTTCTTTAAGAACCATGTAAGGTTCTGCACAATCTCCAATTTCTCCTTGCTGAAGCACTTTTTCTATCTACAAAAAGCAGTAAAATAAGACGCTCATAAAGAAAAAATATCACTCCAAACTTAACACATTACTTCTCTAGCAATACGGAAAAATTTACCCATATCTACCAAAAATAATGCTTAAAACAGTCTTCACAGAGTAATGTACAATAAACTTTTCCCAGTTTCCCCTACTGTTAGTTATGAAGCAGAAAATATGTATACAACAAAACTGTCTATCAGGTATTGCTGCATTTTCACCGCAAGCAGGAAAATTAACACATTCCAAATGAAATGGTTCAGGCAAAGTCAGTTTCAGAATTAAACAAACAGAACAATGCAAAATATATGCAAACTATACTAACCCAAAGCCACAAAAACTCCACTAAAACATAATTCAAAAATTTTAAAGCAGTTTATTTCTCTTATTTTTTTTCTTATGAGAGATAGGAAAACCTAAACACTCAGCTGAACTGGAACACAAGATAATTGATAAAACTTCTTAGCTTGGGAAAAATATATACCAGGGGATACTAGTACATAGATGACACAGATCAAAAATTATCAGAATACCTGTCAGCTATGGGAAAATCACATTTCTCATTTCCACATACTCAGACAATTGGCACAGCTGAGAACAAGAAGTATGGTGTTGAAAGTACCTCTGTAACATACCTTTATTACTAGGTATATATCCGGCGAGGGATAAGTGACAGAAAATACTGCTGATCTTGCCTGAGTAGACAAGTCAGTGGAGGGCGTATGAGAACGCAAGAATCCTCTTAGTGAATCGGGGTTCAGGTCACAATGGAAATTTTCAGAGATCTTGAAAAGAGAAATAATTTAAAATGTAGTGCAATGCAAAAAATGAATTGAATGTTATTTTATATTAAGTCAAAAGAAGTAAATAGAAATGTAAAATAAACAGCTGATAGCATGACTGAAGCAACCTGGATCAAGATGCACATATGCAAAAGTTGAGTTATTTTTTGTCAGTGATTCTAATAATTTTTAGAGTTAAAAGTTTTAAATAAGAGATAAGTCAATTGAACAAAACAAAAAAAGAAAAGCTAAATATCCTAGAGTTTTCACACTATAATGAAATTCAGCTGAAAACATGAATGAATGAACAAGTATTATTCTATTCCTTATTTATGCTGTAGTGCACACTTGCCTTTTTTCTTTCTTTTATATCATAGAGAGCTATGCATGCAAACAAAGGCTCAATCTCTATATCAAACCTGTTAAGGAAAGACACACTCATTAATATTTTACTTTTAAGACCCTGTAAAACAAAAAACAAAAGGGTTTTTAGGCTGGCATTTCCTTAGAAAATGAGGAGAAATACTTCATACCAGACCTTGGCTCTCTTAAAATTTGGAGGATTTTTCTTTTTTTAGCTAGCTCATTTTATGAACTGCCTTCAAGAGGAAAAAAAGAGAAGGAGGTAAACTGCCAGCAGTGTATTTTCTGAGCTTGTCAAAAAGCTGGTCTCAGAGATCAGTTAAAAACGATTATACCATTCATGATGTTTTTTCTATTTACCACTATTATGAATGGAGACCAATCTAGTTTGTTTATAACAAATAACTTGGTCTCATCCCCAACTCATTTTCGTTCTGACAAGATAAAAACTCCCGTAACTATTGATATAAATGGTTTTCTGCCAAAATTACACTAAAGCACAAACAAGCAAGCATGTAAACTCTTGTTGAACAAGAAACATGCAATGTAAGTGTGTCCATAGCAAGATGCTCACATGAATTAAGACACTGTAATTGAAAGGTGTCACCAAAGCCTGCCAGACCAGGACGATGTAAGGATACTTACTTCAGAGTCTGCAGCTTTACCAGAATCCTGTTGCCCAGGTGTTCCTTTGGGTGATCTGGCACCGGTCGTATTTCCACTGCATCCTCCTATCATTAAACAGTTCAAATGCAATTAAAATAATTGTAAATTTACACGCTTACATAACAGCTTCAAGTGATGTAACTGAGCCACTGCTACAAAATAACACGTTCCCTGACACAGCAGCCACTTCACCTCTTCAGTCAGAAAGAAAATTGATATGTTTACAAATACCTAAGCACCTCATCTCCATCTGGTGTGTTTCCCAAGCAAATGTGGCTTGTTTTGACACAAAAATTTTACCAGAACATAGCCTGACTTACATCAAAAGGAGGCAGAAAGGCCTGAGGCAACACCATGAGTCTGGATACAACTGCTTGAATGCACATTCAAGAAGGCTGGCAGGCATGTGAAGCTCACACCTTCACTGTGTTATTATTCAAGGTAGATACACAAAAGCAAAAGAAGCAGGTATACAGGCCAGGAGTCACATTTTTTTACAGTGGTGTGAACAGTCTCCATCCCAGTGAAGCATAGCTTGAGCGCCAGAAGCCCTTTGGGCTCACCTCATCCACAGACGGGTAGAGGGCAAGGAGCTCAGCATGCCTGTTGGTTCGTCGAGCTTCTTCATTCTGCCTCTCAAACTCCTCTGCACTGACATGCTGCAGCAGGTTTTCCAGGCGGGGATCTGGCTGCAGGCTGCGCAGGTCAAAATCAGAGGAGGACGGGGCAGTCCTGGAGGTGTCCTCCGGGATCATGTGCACAGGCCTGGGCCCTGCCTGTCAGAAGATGAAGGAACAGCAAAACTCCTTACTGCCTGCTGTAGCTTGAGCATCATGAGGTTTCTCTTGCCTGTCTTTCAGAGGCTGCCTTAATTTCACTGCTGCTGAGGGGCTCACCAAGAGGGAGATGATGGCAAGCACCATCCTCCAGTTTGTGCATCCCTCTGCATCAATGGGGAACAAAGGAAAGGGAAGTTTACCCCCAACTTTCAAAGTGGACATGGCAGAAGCCAAAACAGAGCAAGCTGTTGGCAGGGTGACGTTGTAATTCCTCAGATCTCTGAGCCTGACTGCATCCACACTGAGAAGCAGGACGCAGCTGGTTGGCCTCCATCAGCACAAGGCCTACTTTGTTGCTCATGCTTCCCTGAACAGGAGGTGTCAGGGGCATTACACAGCCACACATTACACAGCCCTTGTACCAACATCCCCCACTCTACAAGCAACGGTGACAGAAACTCCCCATAACGCTGGGCTACCTGCTGCAGAGATCTCTGTATGCAGGACTTTTGCTTCCCTTGAGGGAAGCTACTATATTTAGTAACTTTTACCAAAGATAATAAAAGATACCTGAAAGCTTGCATCACTAGAATCTGAAGTTTCTGATTCAAATGTTTGTTTTTGGAGATGCTTGTGAAAATCTTTTCGGGATCCCTTATTTTTCAGACTGCAAATATCTGAGTTCCCTTGGTTCCTTTCAGAGAGAAAACCAAGCAAATCAGGATGGAACAAAAAGGAATTAGGGGAAAATAAAACAGAAGAAGAAGAAAAACTAAAAATCAAGCAATTAGAAATATAATTACCGAGAAGGACAGCACACCATAACATTTATACAAAATGTGACATTTTGCAACGTGCAAATGTTTTATCCTATCACTGTAGCTTTACAATGGATACGAAGGATAGCTTGAAAATGAAGAACATTCACTCACATCATTTTTGTTCATACTCTCACCCTGAGACAGCAGAAAATCCTGACCTAGGAATAAATTCAGCGCTGAGCTACTCATAAGACATAGTGATTATTTCAGTGACCTTAGGAATATTGGTCAAAAACACCTGCCTTTTAGCTGGCTCTGTGCTTACGCATCATGGAGCTTGCTGCCTGTCTGAGATGTCATTTGGTTTCTAGCATGCCTAGACCTAGCTGCTACCCTTGAGTCTAGCATTTAGACTAGTCTCTCCTTTCAAAAAATTGCTAAATTCTGTGGTAGCATTTTAATAATCAGTCCCCTTAGTTACACTATCCAGCTTCATTTATTTTCCTTTCCATAGCACCTAAAAGTAACATCTAAATATCTCAGTATTTTCATTGTGATGTCGCAATAGGTCATGACTGATCAGGAAGACACCTTTTTACCACATTCTGGGCGTAACCGAATTATGTCATGTATTTTAGTATTAATTATTTGAATTTGAATCATTTACCAGTTCACTGCAAATGAAAACTGAAGGTATTAAAGATAAAAGACTGACTCTCTTTGGATGTGACATTGCTTTGGAACTGCATTTACTACTCAGAATGGCAGAGCGAAATTATACACAACCTTTTGAGACACCTTAGCGTTTACAACAGGCTTTGTTTGTTTTTTTTTCCCCACTACCTCCAGTGACAAATCAATGATGAACGCGAATTTTTGCCAACATGAGGTCACGCTTTCCCTGTGAGATACACTTCAGATGGAATACTTCACTTCCAGGAATACTTCAGATACACTCTGAAGTATTCCTGGAAAATTACTTATTTGTTTTTAAAAGGCAGCAGCAATTAAAGCACACCAAGATGGAAACCCGTTTTTCAGTAGACATGTCAAATTAATAGTCACACCGAAATTGGTAAATGGATAAGGGGAAGAAATGAAGGATCACTGAGAGGAGAAACTGACAGACACAGCAACTTGCTTCCCCATGACCAGTAGCAGAACTACTGGGGTGGATTCACACTGATGACCAGATAAACTCTACCATACCACCTTCTCGCTCTTCCTCCTCAAAGGAAGGAGTGGAGGAGAAAATATGATAGGAGAAAAGGGTTCATGCATTGAGATAAGGATAATTTAACTAAAGGAAAAAGAAATTAAAAACAAGCAAAGGCCATGCGGAAGCAAAGAGGGAGAAAACAATTATTCTCCACTTCCCATTAGCAAGTGATGTTCGGTCATATCTTGAGAAGCAGGGCTGTCCCCTCTCCACCTCCTGCCCACTCCAGACTACTGGCTTGGATTCTGTGTCAGTGCTGTCCAGCCATAGAAAAATGCTGTTACGATATCGGCACGGTTATAGTCACAAGCGCAGAGCTCATCGCTGTATGGGCTGCTGTGGGTAAAGTGAACTCTGTGCCAGACAGTCTCACTACAACCACACAGACCTACAGCTGTGCCCAAACCCTCCTATTCACATCCCACTTCTCTGAGGCATGAGGACCACAATCTTTTCTTCTCTTCATTGTGCTACTGTCAGCCTTCATAGCCAGGAATGGACAAGAGCTACATATGTACTCGTCTCACTCACAGCCCTCCAGACTCTAAACTGAGATCCCTGTCCTATGATTCTTTGTCTCATAAGCTGGCAACCACTGACTTTCCAGTCTTTCTCAACATGATGGAAAGCTTTCCATGAGTATTTTTTCTCTCTCTTTACTCCTGTGCTTCCTCTCAGATTTGTTTTGAGAATGGTGCCATAAGGCTCCCAATAATAACCTCTGGTTTACGTGACACTGCAGCATCCTTCATGCTTTCTTTTCTCTTTGTAATTTTTAGTAACTTGCTTGCACAGTTAGCCACCAAAGATCAGCTTTCTGGGAAGCCTCAGACTCAATAAAGTATCTGCATATTTGCCTCATCTAAATCAACGAGACAGTAAAGCACCCAAAAAGCCTTTTGAAGCACGTGTATTTCTCTGGCTCAATTTGCATTTATACAAGCACACATAAAAGCGAACACAGCCATATGACACTGTCTGCTGCACCTACTTGGTTGCTCAGTCCCTATCTGTGTGCACAGACAAGATTGGCTCTTTACAGAGCACTCAGAGCAGAGCTGCGTGATGGAGCGAGCACCGTGCTCTGTGCAGTGTAGGTGGAGAGCCTGCAAAAACCCACCAGCTCCTTCCTGGTGACTCACCACGTGCACTTCTGAGAACTGAACCAATTTCATAAGCCCCTGGAGGAAGTCTCCTCACAGCCCTCAGCAGAGTACAGAACTAACAACACAACTCCTCCACAGCCAGCAGGAGACAATCCCTCACAGATAGAAAATAGTTTTTTGGATGTTATGCTAATAATCCAATGTTACTACCAATTACTGATAAGAACATCTATAATCTTTTTTTTTTTCTTTTTTCTTTTTCCTTTTCTGCTGATAGCACCCTGCTTCCTTTTCACAAACCATTAGAAATTAGATTACTCAGTGAAGAACCCTGTCCCCTACCCCCAGCTGCCCCTCCCCTGGCACAGCTCCATTCTGTTCCATCGGGCCCTGTTGCTGTCAAAGAGAGCAGAGCTCAACGCTGCCCTCCGGAGCTGCAGCTGCCATCAGGCCTCCCCTCAGCTCTCCTGCTCTGGGCTGAGTACACTCAAGGGCCTCAGCTGCCCCTCACACACCTTGCCCACTAGATCCTTCCTCATCTCTGTAGCCCTCTTTGGACACTCTCTAATCATTTTATACCCTTTTCAGATTGCGTCACCTCAAAATATACGAAGTAAATAGTGTATAACGGTATGGGGTAGATAGTAAGAAAAGAGTCTGAAAGGATTGAAAAGACTGGACAGCCAACAGCCATACATGAAAATGGACAAAGTAAGAACTGACAGAACTCAAACTGTGATTGCTCTTGCATAGAGCTTAAACGAACAAACACAAAATGATTCTTCAAGCATCAGATAAAAGGATAAAAAGAAGGAAGGGATAAGAGGTCAAGATGAAGGATCATTGCTACAAACTGTGGATGTGAATTACTTCCTGATTAACTCCTGGGTAACCTGAATAATTAAGAAGCAGGTACAAAAATATTTAGGAATAGCCCACCATCTCAAACAAAACAGTAGAGTAAAAGTACTGAGGAGTCCACTTTTATCTTCAGGTACTGATTCAAATTGTTATTCCTTCAGATAAATTATAACAATGCATCTTCTCCACATAAAATAGTATACAAGCTACTTTCTATTTCATCTACTTGTGGGTAGCTTACTTTCTATTCACAATCAGCCAGTCCCGGATATAAGTCTGAACACAGTCTCTCACATGAGAATCCAGCTCAACCCTGGGGAAAAAGCAACATATGGTAAATATTTTAGTACCTGGGTCATGCCTTAAGGAAAAAGAAATTTAACTAAACATGCTGTACAGATAAAGGGCTCTCTATTAGTCCACTCCTGTATATTTATCGTATTACTAAGCTACGTTTCAGTTTTAAACAATCGTGTACTGCAGGAGTACACAGGTGCGGGTTTGGGTTGTTGTGTTTCCAGATTAACAAACACGCATTTAACAGAGATAACCATTTGCCACACCATGCATTTCATGACAGATGTTGCTATAAAGTTCTGTAAAACAAAACAAAGAACACCAGGTACCTATCTTCTGTGTTTTTCCAAAACTTGTTAACAAGTCTCAACAAATAGAGATATTTTTCCAGAGGCATCAGCTCATGTATTCTTGAAAATACAGTTCCTTAGTATGACTGTAGTGTCATTTTCTTTTATACTGAAATGGAGAAAATTCCAAGAGCTCAAGAAAGCGTTGAGATCTGAAAATATGCTGTAAATTTATGATTTTCCATTAAGCCTCAGTTAATGTAGGGAGTTGGCAGTACTGCTTGAGAGAATGGACACTGATTGGCACTGAAATGTAATAAATTAAGGTCAGTTTCCATAAATGTTCTGTCATGATGTTGTAGCACAATTTCCTTACTCCTACTCTGAATTATACTAGTGACCTGTGCCAAAATTGCTTGTTACATCCTTCAACTAAAGTGAGAACACGTGATGCAGGAATGGAAGAAAGGTGTAATGCTTCTTAGCACTTTCCACCAAGAACTCTTAACAGATATGCAGCCCAGGCTGGCTAACAACCCTTTGGGGTTCAGACCAGCAGACCACTGCGTGCCAGGGTGGGCTAAGGCAGCACATGGTGACTTTCAGCATCCGATGGGACATGTTTTTGTCAGCAGCCAGCACTATCCCTGTCTGGTCAGTGGCATCTACTTCCAGCTTTCGTCACAGGAAGATGATACAGGCTGCAATGCCTGCATGAAAATCTCTGAAGCATGACCTTCCTGAATGCTCTCCTCCCTAACATACTACGTGTATCCTTTACCAGGATTTTCTGTGTAACGTCAATTTCCGTATGAGTGGTTTGAACACCTAAACAGGGATTTTCTGTGTAAAAATGGTCTGTTGAATGCATATTTGTTTTTACTGACTGCACTCCTTTTTTCACAGATTCCTTGAAGCATCTTTTAATACTACTACGGTAGACACAGAAAACTACTATTTTAAATGATAGGTGTATTACAGAATGATTCTGGAAATGTATGTGCATCGGGGAGAAATGGTCTCAGATAGTCCACAGAAATGAAAACAGTCCACGATGAAAATCATCTGAATTGTCATTCCATCTTAGCCTCCACCTCTTTTGGCATGCTGGGAAAACAACACTGAAGACAAACGAAAGGAGCCAGGCCCCACCCTAAACACACATGTATCGTTAGCTGTCTTTGCACACAAAGCAGTTTGGGGCTAATCTATGCTGACTTCAAGTTTATCTGCCTGTTGCTGTTTGGAAACTTTGCTATGCTTTTGTAGTTCTACTTGAGGGTACCATTTCTAGCCAAACAATGCCTGGACAGTATTTTGTTCTAACTCTTCTAACTCTTCTAAAGAGTTCTTCTAGAACTCTTCTAAACCACACTAGCAAAATTTCCAGGTCATCATTTTTTCTCATTCAAAAAAATTCTGCTGCCTGTATTTTTCATGCTCATCAAACTAGCTTAAATATTTTGAGGATGGCTGAGTATCAGTATAAAGCATGGAAACTATTTTAATTTAAAAGCTGCTGCAAACAATGGAAATCTTCCTATTTCACTAACATCTACCTATAGCTACCTGGACACAGAAATGACTTCTACACTAGAAATCAACAGATACTCCTTCCTCAAAATCTTGTGATTATTAAGCAAGAAAGATACTGAATAAGAGACATCAAATGATCCAATAAATGCCATGTAATGAACAGCTGAGAAGGAATTTAAAAAAAAAAAAAAAGAAGAAGAAGAAATTTTGATCTTACAAGAGAGATGATACAAATAAATTTCCACCCCCAGGAGTCACAGTTATAAAATTATTTTTCATACTACTTTCCTGTCCTTCTCCCCTGATCTTCCTGGTCTACTACCCTACTTCCTCATACTTGCTGCTAACAGCTAGGTCATTAAGTCCTTGCAAGACTTTAACTGTCTTAGAGGGACTTACAGAATCAATGGCAAAGTACAGATGTTTAAAGTAACCGAATGATGGCCGGACAGATGGAAGACTGAGGTGTCTACATAAACATCTTTCTGTTCAACGCTATTTTTAAATGTGTGGCATTTCAGAGAGAAAAAAAGTCTCCTTACCCATCTTCTGGCATAGAAGGTTGCAGAGTCCTGCATTCTTTGGGTGTAAAGACAATGTCCAAGTCATCTTCGGGAAAATCACCAAGTTCGTGCACCATTTCTGAGTCCAAGTTGTTCAGCTGTGTCATTAGGAAGCCTTCAAAATCTACTGGGTCTACTGCATCATAAAAGGAAGGCTAATGAAAGAAATAAAGAGGTGTTTGTTTTAGCAAGAGAGGTGTTTTTTAAAAGTGTTTTTTTTTTTTTTTTTAAGGCTCATTTCTTTTTGTCATTGTCTCATGTTTATTAACATACAGGAACAGACTTCTAACCTTATGTATTCTGCCACTGCACTGAATGCAGGGAAAACTTGATAACAAAACAGCTGAAAAAGAAATGATGAAAAAGAGAATAATTTAACGTGCAAAAGAAGGTATTACAGCTAAAACCAAGTATGCACCTATTTTCTTTGCTGACCACTCACAGATGCTTGTAATCTGCAGGATCACTGTGAAGTGCACCTAGTCCCTCTCTTCTAATCCAAAAGGGCAGCAGCAAGAGAAAACAAGGCCAAGGTTAACAAGAAGAGAGTGACAGGCAGTGGCCAGCTCACTGGGAGCTGGCAATAGTCATAGTTATACATGTGCCTCTCAGTTGTTTAGGATTTTAATTTTACTTCAATAGTTAGAACAGTAATTACATAAAAGATTACATGGAACTACTGAAATTGTTATTGCAAACCTTAGATATTCACCATTTCTATGGCATGCGGCACTGTGCCCTGACAGAGCAGATTTATTTGGTTATGTTTTATAAGCCATTTTTATACAGAACATTCAATTCACAACAAAGTTTAACAGGTGCAAGCTGTGCCAATCATGAATGCAACAAAGTCATCTGTCTCTTTTTATCTGCTCATTTTCAAAAACGGAGGCAAAAAATCTTCTTTGTTACTGTACCTATAATTGTTCTACACACACGTAAACATAACTTCATGTGTCATTTTTATTGCATTTTTCCATGTGTTGATAAAAAAAAATTCTTTCTATATAGTCAATAAAAATAGCTTACATACATGTACAAAATACCTGTCCAGCTGTGTACAGAGAATAGCATTTCATATTGTTTATTGTCTTGACACGTGACAAATAGTTCAAGAACTACAGCTTTAGAAAACTCTATTTTACGTTCTGTGAGTTCCAGAAACACCATGGAAGCCTAAGTGCAGTTATGAACAAGGACAAAAAGAGCATTAAAATAACAACCCTGCAATAATTAATTTACTAGGAGGAAATAATTTAGTCAAAAATATCCATCAAATCATCCTTGACTTTACTGTCAAGAATGAGGATTGCCTTGTAACACTCTGACCCAATACATTTCACACAACTGCCTTCTGAAGCTGCCAGCAACTGTTTGTCTCAACCTTGATCAGATAATCTATCTATTTGGTTCTGATGATGGGGTGTGAGGAAAATAAGGCTCCTGATGTCTCTGATAACGATACTGCCTTTATATGCAACGCTACTGTGACAACAGTTTCATCCAATATTCTGGAGCTATTCTTCTTATGTTTCTGTGTTCTTGTCCATAAATACAATCTGCAGGCCAAAATCATGTAGTCTTCTCTCATTATTACTGGGTCCTACTAAAGGAAGACTCTGAGGAAAGCCGACAGGATTTTCACCCGAGTATGAAGTAAATAACAGCCATGTAGGAAGTAAATAATAATTCTGTAAATAACAGTGTTTCACACAGAAATTTTATCACAAGAGGACAATGAAGAATTCTACAACTTAGGAAATGTACAAGAGAGCTTAACAGTAGCAATGCTCTGGTAGTTCTGAAGTAAAATGGCTCACACACACTTTGCCACATCAGTCATTGTAGATAGGGAGATTAATTAAAAATTGTATATGTGGTATAATACAAGTATTGGAAGCTTATTAGTGTTCTGGAAATGTAATAGGGGAAGTTATTCAGCTAATAAAAACTCAGAAACATTGAGAAAAGTGAAGCTATTTGGAAAAAATATGCTAGAAACAAAGCATGCTGCCCATTTGAAAAAGAACAGATGTGGCAAATGATGGAGTAGAGACCACTGAGACACATGTCAAATAAACCACAGGTTCCTCTTCTATTGGATCTCCACAGGAATGAAATGTCAGAGCTTACCCCTAAGGGACCAACAGAATTCTCCAGAACCAGTTTAGGGAAAATCTCCCTCTTTCTTTGCTTTTCTTACTCACAGGGAAAGTCTAAAACTGAGAATCATGAAGCAGCCATCTGAAGAAGTTCAAAAACTATAGGTTAAGCACGATCCGATTTATACCTAGCAGAGAACTGAGCGTACAGGCTCAAGAGTTATGAGTAAATAGTGATCTTTATTAGTTTTTGACTTCTCATTAATATTCAGTATAGTCCTCGGACAATATCCTTGAATTTCACTTACTGTACAGCTAGTGGGTAAAACATTATATGTTAGTGCATGAATACATATATGAAGCTGTACAAAACAAAATGCAAAAGATTAAAGCAAAATTCAGCTTCAATTTAAAAAAAAATATATCTTATATTTTGTCAGTTGTTGAAGATGAAAGGTTTTGCATGCAAAATAACATTGCTTAATACAATCTAATTTTCTGTTAAGCATTGTGCATCCTTTCAGAAATCACAATTTTCTGTCCCAGCAAGTCAAACACATCACATTTCATTATGTCTTGTAACTATCTTGTTGAGGTGGCAATAATAATCTTTAACCCCTGGAACAGTGTGCTTTTGACTACTGCAAATTAGAGACAAGTGGGAAAGATGGTGAAAAAGGCAAATGAGAAGGAGGGTAACAGTCTCCCTAAGGCGCAAAGTATAAAGGATACAAAGAGAGATACTGTTTTTACCATGGAGCTGTGCAAAGAAATCATGCTACAGAAAATGCCACAAAGCGTTACCACAAACATACCTTTTTAAGGAGGGTGGACTAGAGGCATGCAGATTGTGACAGCACACAAAATGGCAGCGACGGCGCAATATCCAGGAAATGAAACGTTACCGCGTTTCTCAAGAGCTAAAGCAACTTCACACCGGCAAAAGAGAACCCAGCCTCCCCAGGCTGAACAACCACAACCAGCAAGTTAGAGTACCGCAGCACTTCAGATTAAGGAAGTGAGCTGTGGCGGGAGGCCCTGACACACAGGAAGTAAACGCTTACAGCTCGTGTTCTCCATTTTTCACAATCACTGGTGCACAAAGACTTCCTCCTCCTACTTTCTGGGTCTTAACCAAAAGAAGAAAAAAAAAAGTATCGAAGTCTCAGACAAGCGTGGTTTTTTGGAATGGCATAGCACGCTTGCAGAATTCTCATCCTCCTAAGAGGCAATGAAGACGATCTGGCAACTTTTCCCTTTGTCATAAGGGCAATGTCTGATTTCTACATGGCAGGCTAAAGATGATTTGGACCACATGACTGAGTAAGGCGTACTCACCTAACCACTGACTCAGTAAGGTGTACGCCGATCAAGACACACTTCAGCATTTTTCACTTAACATGTTTACTCAACAGCACTGAAAAGAAGGCCTGTGCACAGTTTTGGCTGCCGGCTCTGGGAACTGTACATCAAGCCAGGCAACAGCAATAAAGCCCAAGGGAACAGCATGAAACTGCAACAAAGGAGGGTCAGGCTGCATATCAGGAAAAGGTTCTTTACTAGAGGGTGGTTGGGCCCTGGAACAGGCTTCCCATGGCAGCGGTCATGACACTGAGCTGCTGGAATTCAAGACGAATCTGGACAATGCACTCAGACACAGGGTCTGATTTTTGGTGGTCCTCTGTGCAGCCATGAGTGCTCAGTGGGCTCAGTGATTCTTATAAGTTCCTTCCAATTTGGGATATTCTATGATTCTAAGCCTTGCTGAGTCTCCACCTTTATTTTTTTCTTTTTTACTCGCTGACCTCCTTTTGTAGATCATTTATGGCCCCACACAATGCATTTACTTGGTAGTAGAGCTGAATGTCTCTGGGAAGGCATGATTGTATTATACTCCAACACTTAACTACTTCTCTTTGATTTACTGTAGTATGCAGACTGTCTATTTCAGACTCTGAGGACCACTCCCACTCCTTTCAAATGCGTAATTTTCCCGCTGATCGAGGAGGATTTTGAATATATTTAGGAAAAAGACAGTGGAAAGTAAAATGGACTAAGAAGCTCACTTCATTTAGCCTAAAAACATTATGTAATGCAGATGGCTGTACCTGCATGTAGAAGACAAATACAGAACTTACCAGATGAAGAGTAGAAAAGCCAGGAGTACTTAAGCTACGCTGACAGAACTGTGCAAAGCCTGGTTGGAGGGTAAATTGCTTTCTTACTTCTGCAGAGGAGTACCTTTAATTAAGCAGAGAAAAAACCTTGTAACTACAGTTATCCACGTATAAATGTCAAGCCCTAGACCTCAGCCAATTTAGAGTCCTGTCCCAGTGTTTAGAACCATATTTTGATTACATTCTAGAATCCTTTTGCACTGTAGTTCATGCAAATCTCCAAAAATAATTTGCAGTCCTAAGTAATTAACATTCTGACACACTTTCCACAAGTTTCTCTTATTATGTTAACCTTGCAACTAGGAAAGGCCATCCAAGAAAGAATAACCTTGCCCTCAAGTCAAATATGACTGCAAACCGTGGCAGCAACACTTGCACCTTTGTTTCTGCAAAACAGAATTACAGAATAATAAACCATAGAAAGATTAATGAGCATCACAGAGGAAAATACTTTCATGAACTGTAACTGACCAGTAGATGAAAGCAAAGCAGAACAACTCACCGTACAGTGTGAGCCCAGATTTATGTTAATAGTGTAGTCTGCTCTGAACAACACAAGATGAACAAAAGTATGAATTTAAAATCATTATGCTCTGTGTCAGCTAAGTGCTTGAGGAAAAATCATCTTAAGAGCTAATTGGCTGACTTCAGTGGGAGCAAAAAGAGGCCAGTACCGAGTTTTTCAGGTATTAGAGTGATAGTACAGTTGTATGTACCCAGTGTGCAAAACCAGTAATCAGAGTAGCTTGCTCATTCTTCAGTGAAATAAATCAATAAATATTTAGTATGATTTAAGAACAATCAGACCTGATATAATACCAAAATAACTACAATACATTTCACCATGAATATTCGGGACAAGACTTTCAAAGAACAAGAGCCAGTTAAGTAGATTCTAAGTAAAAAGAAAAACCTTCTGGCAGCCAACCCACCAGGGCAGCCAACACAGAGAGAGGAAAAGGCAGAGGAAAGAAGATTTTCTCTTCTGCATGAGATTCTCTTCCAACTCCAGCAGGAATCAGTGGGTGTCTTAGATCTACCAGGTGCTGCACGGCAGCGTTTGCATGTTTGTCCTGCAGTCTCTTGATTTCCGTGACTAATCGATGTAACCTCCGGCTACTGCTGCTCTTCACAGTAGAATGTGCTGAATGTATTTGTCTTCCTGTTAAGAGACGGGCATCTCATAGAAGGTATTACAGGTATCTCATTACAGGTATTAGGTCTGACTCCTAAAATGAAAGATGCATATATAAGGGCAGCTGCTTGGAGGATGCACCAGCTGAGAGAACAACATGGTTCCACTCTAGAGGCAGCAGCAACAGCAGGCAGAGCAAAGCCAGAATTACAGAGAAAGAAAAAGGATCCACTATCAGCAGTCAACACTGGTATTCCAAATACCAGGCAGGGCAAGACTGGAATTTTTTTTAAAGGTGATTCCGTAACTATATAAGCAAGAAGCCATTCAGGAACTCTGAAGAAACCTGTGGATTTCCTCATTATTTTTGCCCTATTTTGAAAAGGAAAACTGCTTGTGTATCAGTTATTCTTTTCATCTTCCCACTACAGACAATATCTAATTGTGAATATGTGCAACAAGGTATAACACAAAACTCAGATTATTCAAAATTATGATTTTCTTTTGAACACAGCAAGTCATTTTCTGCCTTGTGCAGAAGCACGTGTTACTGATGAAAGTAGAAGACCTAGCAGCAGATGTGTTCAAAAACCTATGTTACAGTGTATTGTAGAAGTTACTGCCAAAAAAAAGAAAAGATATAAATTACACCATGTAAGGGGTCATCTTTGAACAGGAAATGGTATGAATGTCTATTCACAAAAGAGGAAGCATGCATGTGGACAAGGGGCCAAACTTGCTGTCTGGTAAAAACCTGTGCAAGTCAAACCAACTGAGAGGAAGAAAGTTTTTCAAGATTAGTTCCAGAGGCTCCACAATACTCAGAAGTAAGAATTTGCAAAATAAATCACTCCAGTCAAAGAATACTCAGCTGGAGTACAGAGTCCAGATGTGGAGTCCTCAGTACAGAAGAGACACAGACCTGTTGGAGAGCATCCAAAGGAGGGCCACAGAAATGATCCAAGGCATGGAACACCTCCCCTGTGTGGACAGGCTGAGAGACCTGGGGCTGTTCAGCCTGCAGAAGAGAAGGCTGCGAGGTGACCTGATAGCGGCCTTTCAGTATCTGAAGGGAATCTACAGGAAAGAAGGGGGCAGACTCTCTAGCAGAGTCTGTTGTGATAGAACAAGGGGAAATGGTTTCAAGCTTAAATAGGGTAGAATTAGGTTAGATATAAGGAAAACATCTTTTAGATACTGAAGAACAGCCAATGTGGACACAAAGAATCACAGAATCACCAAGGTTGGAAAAGACCTTCAAGATCATCCAATCCAGCTGTCCGCCTATCACCAACACTTCTCCCTAAACCACATCCCTCAACTCAATGTCTAAACATTTCTTGAACACCTCCACAGACAGTGACTCCACCACCTCCCTGGGCAGCCCATTCCAGTGCCTGACCATTCAGTGAAGCAGTATTTCCTAACATCCAACCACGGCGCAACTTGAGGCCATAATGATTTATGGTCACACGAAACCTTTTAATACTTTTCTGTGATAGTTTTACTGGCCCCAGTAAGGCTTTTGACAGTATGTCTCACAGCATTCCTACAAGCAAAATAAAAGATAATGTCTTGATGGAGTCATCACAGCTAGCTGCTTACCTTCTTAAAAAAAAAAAAAAAATACCCTTATTCAAGGTGTGGTCATTCATAGTTTATAAGATTGTGAAGAGATTTCAAACTATGTACTGCTGTAAATGAGCAAAGTAATTTGTTTTCATCCTAGTTCCAGTCTACTATCATATTTTACAGCACTGACGATGGTAATAATGAATATAATGATTAAATCTGGCTCACATCAGGCTGGAATAAATTGTGAAAAACAAGACTAGCACTTGAAATGATCTCATAAACAGTCTGAAATCAGCACAATTATACTCAATAAAAAGAAACGCAGAACTCTGAACTTAGGAATAAAGCACATCAAACATAGAAATGCAAAAAGGGAAATGAGCTGTATAAATAAACAACCCCACTGCAGAAGACACTCTGAGAAAGAAGACCAAGACACTTACTAACAGAATACCCTAAGTGCAGAAAAAGGGAAGTTATTTTTATTTATTTAAGCCAATGACAGTGCTAAAGCTGATGTATACCGTAAGAATGGAGCAGAGGAAGAAGCAATTACACTGAAAAACCTGCCAAAGAAAACAGTGAGAATGTTAAATAGTTTGTGAAGGACGATGAAAAAAGACTGAAAGAAGTGGATGTGTTCAGTTTACAAAAGAGTTGACTGTGGGGTGAGACAGCAGATGTCCTCAACTGCGTAAAAGGTGGCAAAAAGAAAACAGCAGCCATAAAGAAAACAGTGAGCAATTCATATCCATGAAGGGGAGAAGCAATCTTCTTAAACTAAAGTAAAAAAACATTTAATAAGCAATTGGGAAAAATATTCCGACTTAAAAGGTGGTGGGACGCTTGAGGTAGCCATCTGGTGACCCTGCACAACCAGGAGAGCTGCAGCAGGGCAGCTGTTTCCCTTCACAGATCAGAGGTGGGATCCAGCAGACAGCTCACTTTGGTACCTGTGGTTTTGTTTGTTTGTTTGTTTGTTTATTTAAAGGATGAAAAGGAATCATCAGCAGAAAAGTGGAAGGTATAGATTTTGGGTTTTTTTTTTTTTTTTTTTTTTTTTCACAGAAGTCACTGCTGAATTCACAGTTTGTCAGTATTGCTATGGTGTGTTCTAAGATAGCGTAAACCCAGGAAAAACAGAAGCCTGCAGACTAAGGCTCTCCCAGACTCTTTACATCATTGGTTGCTCCATGGTATCGAAGCAAAATAACATCAACTGGACTTCATTGCTTCACCAGGAATTGATGTGGCCAGCCTGGATGATGATACAGAACTCCTCTGGAGTAGATCCTGAAGAAGCCTGAGCTCACCAGAGTTCCTGACCCATCCAAAAGGGACAGCAGGGTAGCCAAAAAAAAACAAAAAACAACATTGGTGTTACTCTGCTTAAGGAGAACCTTGTCAGTGTCTATCCCAGCAGCAGGTAGGATCCTCCAGCAGTTCTCCTGAACTGCTGACAGAAAGCTGAGACACAGCCTTCATTTCACAAATACTCTCCAATGAGAAGTAAACATTTTGCCTAACATATTAAATCAATATTGCAACTGAAGTAACAGACCACATCTGTAGGTTTTTTAAACTGAATTTAATCTGTAGGTCAAATTCTGAGATGCATTGCAAGGCAGAGCTCATTGCAGACTTGGAGACGTGACAATCTGGGTTACAGTTTGGGCTCAACAAGGTGTAGGGAAAGGAAGATAAAACAGCCATCTATTCTGTCTCTCTAATGTATGTTACATCTGTGGGTGAACACCACTAGGTTCAGTAACTAGAACGGTATGAATGCACATAATGCAAGGAGCTGGTTCTGTAGCTTCACCTCAAATTCTGCTCAACAGTACAATTCTTTGAAATCTGTTTAAAAGCAAGGATAATGGAAATTTCTGCAGTGTGGGTACCATGAAAACATAAACACAACTAGAGATTTATAGAGAAAACAGAAAAAAAATAGCTTTGAAGATCATCTGTTAATTGAAAATCAGAAGCTTCGTAAGAAGAAAAAAAAAAGATCTTAAAGATATGCTTTACACATCTACTGATCCAGTCACCCAAATGAAATTAAAAGTCATGCAGTAGATGGAGGTATCAAGAGTAAATTTTAACACCTAGACAGTCTCTTCCAGTAGACTGCAAGGAACAGTGAGTTGTCTTCAAGAGACAGCTACATAATATGGCAGCAAGGAAAGATGAAAACAAAATGAAAAGAGATCATAAGGACCATCTCCAAGAATGGTGAAACACTTAGATTAAATTTAGAGTGAAATAGTGAAAACTTTGGCTTGATGGGTAAAATATTCAGTCTTGGTTACCCTGAGGTGTAATCCCTTCCAGCTGACACTGATGCAGAAGATTCTTCCAGTAGCTTTTGTTCTTTTTCTGAGCTCTTAATCACAGAATCATAGAATCACCAAAGCTGGGAAAGACCTCTGTGATTATTAAGTCCAACCACCCACCTATCACCAGTATTTCCCACTATACCATGTCTCTCAGTTCAACATGTGAATGTTTATTGAACACCTCCAGGGATGGTGACTCCACTACCTCCCCGGGCAGCCTGTTCCAGCACTCAACCACTCTCTTGGAGAATTATTTCCTAACGTCCAACCTGAATCTCCCTGGTGCAACTTGAGGCTGTTCCCTATTGCTAGTCCTATTGCTAGTTAGATGGGAGAAGAGGCCAACTCTCACCTCACCACAGTCTCTCTTCAGGCAGCTGTAGAGAGCGATAATATCACCACTGAGCCTCCACTTCTCCAGGCTAAACAATCCCTGTTCTTTCAGCCCCTCCTCATAAGACTTGTGCTCCAGACCCTTTACCAGCTTCACTGCCCTTCTCTGAACACATTCCAGGGCCTCGATGTCTTTCATGTAGTAAGGGGCCCAAAACTGAATACAGAACTCAAGGTGCAGCCTCACCAGAGCTGAGTACAGAGGGAGAAGCACTTCCCTGCTCCTGCTGGCAAAGCTATTTGTGATACAAGCCAGGATGCCACTGGCCTTCTTGGCCTCCTGGGCATGCTGCTGGCTCATGTTTAGTCAAGCATCAACCAATACCCCCAGATCCATTTCCTCTACACAGTCTTCCAGACACTCTGCCCCAAGCCTGTACAGTTGCCTGGGGTTGTTGTGGCCAAAGTGCAGGACCCGGCATTTGGTCTTGTTGAACTTCATCCCCCGTCACTGGATTCAGCCCAGCTATCCAGCCTGTCCAGATCCCTCTGCAGGGCCTTCCTACCCCCAAGCAGATTGACACTTCCTCCCAACTTGGTGTAATCTGCAAACTTACAGAGGGTGCACTCAATGCCCTGATCCAGGTCATCAATAAAGATATTAAACAAGACAGGTCCCAGTATTGACCCTTGGGGAACACCACTGGTGACCAACCACCAGATGGATTTATCTCTGTTCACTACTACCGGCCATCCAGCCAGTTCCTACCCAGCCAAGAGTGCACCTGTCCAAGCCACAGGATGCCGGCTTCTCCAGGAGAAAATACTGTGGGCAACAGTGTCAAAGGCTTTTCTAAAGTCTAAGTAGACTATGTCAACAGCCTTTCCCTCATTCACCAGGCAGGTCACTCGATCATAGAAGATCAGGTTGGTCAAGCAGGACTTGCCTTTCACATGACTTCTCTAGTTACTACTGAAAAACAAGCAACCAAAAATTCTGGAAGAGAAAAAGCTATAACTACCTACCCCCATCCTCCACTCCCACACACAAACACACAGCTTTGGGCAACAGTCCAGATACTTAGCAAGTATGGGAATATTGCTTAGAAGTTCCTTTCTTGCTGTCAGTGGAACTGCCTGTTTTTCTTCTAAGCTCCTAATTAGTGCTCAAGGCAGCAGAGCTTGGCCTTGTTACTGCTCTCAGCAGTGGCTGATCTGAACTAGCAGCTATTTCCCTGGCAGCTCAGGGGCAGCTCCCTGTACATTCTCTGGCACGCATTTGCTTAGGGGGTCTTCCACATTAAGAGTCTGTATCAAATGAGGCAATAACGATCCTAATCAAGACAGCCAAAATATAACCACAGTCTTCTCAAAGGAGATGGTTCAGGAGTAAAGAAAGAAGTCTAGGAGGAAAGATCATTGATTTTGTTATACTGGCAGCTTGTTGCATATAAAAACAGGCAAGAGGTTAATTTTTATTTTTGTCCCAGGTCATGTGTTCCATTCACTCAGTGAAAATTTTGCACTGCAGCTCAGTTTTGCTGCTTCTGACCCAGGAAGAACCAAAAGCATACAGTAACTAACTAATCAACTAACTAAATAAAATTCTTATCCTAGCAGTGGAAGACAGGGACAGCCATATTTTCTGTCCATGTAAAGAAACAGAAGATTTAGGATTTGGTCCTGCTGACCCATATTTTAATGTGCTTTTTAGTCACCGTTCCCCGCAGATAACATGCGTATGAGAAGAGTGTGCACTGCTTGCTGGTTGGTTCTCATAACAGAAGTGTTTGTAGTCGTAATGATTCTTGCATATTGGTACTTATAACAAAGAAACACATATACATTCATTTTACGTGTCATAGTCCCATAGACTTAGATTGACCATCGGTGTTTATACATCATTACAAAGATTCTAATGAATATTTCAGATGCTAACAGAAGATAAATTCGCGTGAAAACAATATGTTTTTAAAATTGTTCTGCCCACTAAGTTAAACAGCATTCAACATTGTGTATACAGATCTTTCATACAGATTAACCTCTGTTTATCTAAGGATAATGTGATGTGGTTGGCTCAGGGTATCCGCTGTGCGCTCACACTGAGTCCTCCTTATACATTCATTTCAGCTGAGATGGTTGAAGAAAAGGCATCTAAAAAACACGCCCTGAACTCTGCAGAAGATTCTATAGTCTGCAGTTAGGGCTTAACTCTTTGTTAATTTGTTTATTGCTTGCTAAACGGTTTAAAATGCTTCCAAAATCTTGGATCATCTACCACAGCAAGAGCAATTTCAAAACCATTAGTGATCATACATGTATGCCTTTACACTGTGACTGAAATGTCACAGAATGGCTTCAGTGTGTCTTTTGGATTTCTGTTTGTTCTGCACTGCTCTACCACATCAAACCAAAATGAACATGGCATAAATGCAAGGATTTGTCTTTCAGCTCACACTTTTCACCTGAGCTTCACAAAGCCTTCATTACAAAAATGCTTCTGTAATGCAGATCATTTGTAAAACTCATATCAAATTTAACAGTTAACAAGCTTTGTTTCCACCTTCTTCCTAACCAACTATTGTTAGCAGTAAGTAAAAGAAGCTCAGACATTAAGAATAATAAAAAAGAGTATGGGAGTGTTATTCACGGGGAAATTTTCTTTTTGCTAAGACAGGGTTGATTACTTTATGAAGTTTGTTGTTTTTTTTTTTTTAACCAAGGTCAAGGTTTTTATTTTTAGCAAGAAGAAAATGTGCATTTTGTGTATTTCATGACTAACTCCAAAGAAATCCATAATATATTCATAGATGGGTCTTTAGCACACTAACAATGTGAATATTTCAAAAGCCTGAGGAGGAGATAATTAAATGACACAGAACTGGAAAAAAAAAAAAGCTTTTGAGTTAATACTTTGCCCCCCCCACTTCCTAAGCACACAGACTTGTAGAGTCTGTGTGTGATATTTCTGCGGGTGACCTTTAATTTGTTTCACAGTGGAAACAGTAAAGCCCTGCTGCGATGCTACTGATGATGCTACTGATGACGTCATGTAGGACTTAAGTTGGTATGGGTAGACTGGCATTTTCAGCTTCTGTCCTTGTGACCAGAAGCTTGGAAGACAATGCTAGGTTTTGATGGAGCTGTAAGGTTTTTATGACCCAGTGAGGATGGATTGCCCATAATGCTGTCCATTGCCTAATTTCTGCCTCACTATTATGTCTGAAAAACAGTGACTGATACAGGAGCTGGCTGTTGGGAAAACACATGTAAATCTACAAATCTTGCCCCCTCCCCCCCCAAATTAGCACACCAGATCAATCACAAAAAGAAAAGACGTTTGTTTTTTCCTCATTATTTCTCAGAATAATATTTTTTCTTTACAGCTTTAAATTTATAGTTAAAAAAAAAAAAAAAAAAGATTTTTTATTAGGCCAGCAAAAACACTGGCACAGTTTCAAGTATACGAAGAGGTCATGTTCTGTCATTTTCAGAACAGAAAAGTGGGACTTTAACTTCAAAGGGAGCCAGACCAATAACTAAGATAGACTCAAAAGGTGGATCTTTCACTCCTGCTCATATAAATGAAAAAGTCCAAAGAATTTTGCGCTTAGCAAAGTTGTTAAAAAGAATTTATTTCTTTTTTTTGTCTACACTGGCCATTGCTAGAGGTACAAATTCTACAGAAATTACACTATACACCCTCAAAAACACACATTCGGATGATGCAAGCTATTTGCTACCACAAATTACAACTCCCTTTCACTTCTTGATTCATCTGTAAAATTTCAAGCTTGGAAAAAGATTATATTTTACTCCAGCAGTATTCAGGACATGAGGTTTTGTTACTGTTATGATTTCTACTCGTTAACTCACGTAATCCAGTTGGTTTGACTTCAGGGGAAAAAAAACATTACTACAAACTCCAGGTGTATTAACTGTCTTACACGAAGTCATTATTACAGCAGTTAGGAAACTGTGTGACTCATCACATGCAAGTACTACTTTACAAAGGTCAAAAGGAAAAATTATTTGGACATTTTTAATGATTTTGGCCCAAAGCTGGTTGAGGCCTGGACCTGTTCTGCTGTAACTGCATCCTCGATGGTAAGCAGTTAGGACAGATATGCTATCAGGTAAGCATTTTTCACAGTCCAGACTTTCACTACTGCTGCAAACAGCAGTACAGTTTGGTGTGTATTTTTCAATCTTAAAAAAAAAAAATTAAAGTTAGAATAGACAACTTTGTTGGACTATGCTCATAAATAGTGATTTTTAATGACCATAAAGGTAAAAGCAGTAGAGGGTTTAACGGACAACATTAAATATATTTTTCCTTGCTGTTTTTCACTTCTTATCTGAAAATGAAAAATACCTGGAAGGATAAAATAAGGAATGTGTATGTGGGACCTGGTGGGAATAAGTAAGTTTCTCAACCCCAACTTCATTTTTCTTGTGTAAACTTATCATTTCCTATGTTATAAAAGCAGAACCTCATCACCATCTGCGGCTTAGAGCTCCAAATGCTTCCCAATTTGAAGAGGGACATATGATTTTAGAAGTGGATTTTAAAATGCGGCCTGAAGTCTGTTTCCTGCTCACCAGCCATTTTCCAGAGATAAACTAAAACCCCCAGTACTCTAATCACACAGCATGGACTATCATGTCTGGCTCTGGTGACTGCACAGATCTAAGCACAGTTTAACAACAGCCTTCAACAACTACTGTAGAAAATAGATGGCTATATTTTAAACACAATTTGAGTACCCAGTCAGATGAAAAGATTAGCTTCCTGCCAACAACAGCTGTCTGTAACATCTGTCTCAATGGTAACAACACTATTCTGCTTGTTTCTACAGAGGCTGTTTGCTAACAGAACGCACATTTATATTATGGAGCTCACCTTTCCCATACTTGTAATTTAAACCCTTGACTGGATGGGCCCGTATTTGGCATCAGACCCTTACTTAAGTGCCTTCTGTCACCCTGGTTGTAAAACAGATTGGGACACCCTAAAAAAGGCAATCATATAATGGGATGAACAGTGCAAATCAAAAGTCACTACAAATATCCAAAGACATCAGCATCGTCAAAAAGTAGTAAGAGGATATTTTACTACTCTTTCTTTTCTACTCCCTAAAAGTTAATTTTAGGCAAAAAAGAAAAAAAAAAAAAAGTAACAGTATTTTGCATGGTTTACAGTAAGAAAGTGCATTTGGTTTTTGTGATAGGTGATAGGATGCCACATAAAGTAAGAGAGTCCTGAATAGATCTAGCTCAACACTATCAATGAATATTCTATGGCATAACCTTGATGTATAAAGTTGCTTTCTTCCTAAACTCGCTCCTGTAATTGATTTACAACTCACCTCTTGCAGAGAAGGAATGAATGTTCACAAGGTGAATGTTCATCTTGAGGATTCACACAGTTTTGCACACTGTTTGCTTTTCATTAAATCTGCGCTTGTACAAAATACAATAGCATGCAATCCAAGTCTGGTCTATGACAAGTTTACAGGAATTTGAGAAAAAAAAACATCATAGCAATGTTTCTCTTCCCAAGAAGCTGTCTCTCTTGTGGCACAGCTTACTTCCAAGCATAGTGTGATGAACACAGGCGGCTTTGATACAGTTGGACTTAAATGCAACAGCTATCAGTGCCAGAATGTGAGCCACAAATCACCTGATGCTGGTTTATATTATACATAGTGACCAGCCAAACTGTGCATCACCCGCATCTGCCATCTGCTCAAGCATGGTTGTAAACTGTACTAGCACAGACTTAGTCTGGTGTAACTTCTCACAGAAAACACCCTAGCAAAGGCAAATGAGTTACCTCCAGGGCTGATAAAATGATAATTTCACAGGCAGTAAGAAGTTCCCTCCATTAACTGCAGAGCTACTTACAATAGACAAGAACCCTCCCTAGCCTGCTTCAATATTCTTGACCCTGAGGTCAATTTACACTATTTTTTTCTGCAGGTTCTGTCCCTCCCTTGGAGTGGAGAAGTGCCATAAAAATGTCCCAAAGAAGAAGAGAGAGAGGTTATTATACCCATAGAAATAACCGCCTGAGACCTGTAACAGAAGTTGTTTAACCTTCCACATGCAGTCAGCAGTAATGGCTGACAAAACAGGGCTGAAACCACTGCATCAACTCTATTTCTTCACAACTCTTCTGCTCACTCAGAATGTCTTGAACTCAAACAGTAGTGGGATGGGAAGTAAAACACCTATATGCAGATACTGTAGCAGGAACCGACCTTTATAAAGTACCATAAAAGCACTCTTCTCTCCTTCACACATGCTTCAGAAGCACATACACTCTATTCCATGTAATAAATACATATCCAGGTAACATCAGTACAATGATGCTATAAAAAGAACTGGGACAAACCAGTTTGCAGTAACTCAGGAAGAGAAGGGTAACTTTTATTGGAATGAAGTAACACATAAGAATTAGGGTTTTCAAATATCCGTTAAGTCTAATGCTAATGAAGTATGCGTTGGATGAGCAGATAGGGAGCTGGATCGAAAACTGGCTGGACAGCCAGACCCAGAGAATGTGCAGCAGCCTGCAGGCCAGCTGCAGGCTAGTAAACAGCAGTGTACCCCAAGGGTCAGTGCCAGATCCAATCCTGTTTACTGTCCTCATTAGTGATGCAATGGGCAGAATGTACCCTCAGCAAGTTTGCAGAAGACACAAAACTGGGAGGAGTGGCTTGCTCTGGCATACTGTAGACTCCGTGTCTTGCTGCCATCCATCCAAAGTTCAACAAGGAGAACTCCAGAGTCCTGTATGTGGGGAGGATCAGCCCCAAGCACCAGGACAGGCTGAGGGCATCCAGCTGGAAAGCTGCTCTGTGGAACAGGGACTGAGGATCTTAGTGGAAACCAAAGTGAACAGGAGTTAGCAATATGCCCATGCACCAAAGAAGGCCAGTGGTATGATGGGCCGCATTAGACAAAGTATTTCCATCAGGCCAGGAGAAATGCTCCTTCTCACTGTGTCAAGTGCTGTGCTCCCCAGTGCAAGGGAGATGTGGGCACTCGGGAAAACATCCAACAAAGGGCTGCCAAAATGAGGAAAGTACTGGAGCATCTCTTCTGCGAGGAAAGGCTGAGAGAGCTGGGACTGTTCAGCTTACAGAAGAGAAGGCTCCAGCGGATCTTATCAATGTCCATAAATGCCTGAGGGGAGGGTGCATAGAGGTTGGAGCCAGGACAAGAGGCAGAGAGGGTACATGCTGGAACACAGGAGTTTCCATGTGAACATCAGAAATGTTTCTTACTTTAAAAGGTGACTGAGCACTGGCACGGGGTTCCCAGAGAGGTCGTGGAGTCTCTCTCCTTGGAAATATACATTGTCCTGGACATGGCCCTGGGCATCCTGCTCTGGGTGTCTCTGCCTGAGGTGGAAGTTGGACCAGATGGACACAGAGGTCCCTGCCAACCTCAGCTCTGTGGCTCTGAGAAAGAATTAAGAAGATACTTTGACAAGTTCGTGCACAATCCCTGTAAACTGGGAAGAGGAAAGACCTACTCTGGAAATCGGGAAAATAAGAGAACACAGGTTGAATTCAGCTGAAAAACTGGATATAATACGTAATGAAAGGTGCAGCTGTATCTCTGAAAGACAACTACCCAAATATTTTTGGCAGCCAAATTAGAAGGTTCTTAAATCAAACCACATGCAGGAATAAGATGCTAACCTGTTCTTTATGCTCTCTGCACATGCAAGTCACAGTAACTTTTTCTGAAGGATATTAAAAAAAAAAATCAGTGTCATATTTAAAGAAGTCTAAGAAGACTGGCCATTTAATATAAACTAACAGGCTGATACTTGCAAATCACAACTTTTAGACATCCCATTTTTTTTTACCCTTAATTTGCTATCAGTAGTTAACGTTCTCTGCACAAAACACAAGAACACAGCTATTTCACATATGCAGGATATAAAAAGCCATTTATTGCTACAACAATTACAAACTATTTTCTAGTCTCTCTTAAAAGCCATACAGCCCTGAGTATCTATAGTATGGATCTAGACCAATCCAGACAGACTACTATTTGATTGTTTGAACATGCTGTTTTGCATGCAAGTTAGAAAAGTCTTATTAACTTGCATTATCCCTACTCAGATTCCCAGGGTGCAACTCATTTAACTGAAACAGGATTCAGCCCTTTCATCAAGTGTGTCTTCCCTTGTGACCTTCCTTCCTGAATTAGACCGGCTCAGCAAAAATGATTTTTAATGCTACCATTGTCTTGACAGTACAAGCACTTAGATGGTGCCTCAGTGGTCATATTTGATTCTGTATACCAAACAGCATTTAAAAGCCGGCAGTAGTTATACAGCAATCACTCTAACAGACAGTTATTTTTATTAAGATTTCTATCATGACTTGCTTTATGCAAAGAACTGACATGGAGAATTTACCACATCTTTCAAAAAGTATGTCTTTATACATACCACATGAGCCTGCTATAGATGCAAAATAGAAAAGGAGTGAGATTCTCTCTGCAGCTGATTTAATACATTTAAAGCAAAACACACAAGAAGTATCTTGGCCTATGTAATGAAGTTTGGAAAACCACTCCAAGTAATTAGCATTTCATTGTATCTATTTAATAAGAGTTTATTTAAATTCGATCAAGCTTATATGCCTCATCCCCATAAAGGTATTGCACTGAAAATGCATCTGCTATCAGAGGAGGTTGGAAGTGGCCTCTTCTGCCACAGAAACCAGGATGAACTTCCCCACGTACCCTGGTGGTTCCTCAACACAATGGACACCTATAGCATTCTGAGAGCACCAGAAAGGCCTCCCAGCACTGCATGCTAAGGACAGCTTTCTTCCCCTTCCTTTGTCCTGCGCAGGAATCCGTTTGGAAAGACAGTATAGCTTAGTGAAGGCTTCGACTTGATTTCAAATAAAGTATGAAGTTGTACAGGAATTTATTTTCTCATGTAATAAACATTAGATGCACTGGATGCTTTCCGAAGTCCTGCTCAGTTTTTGGCCACTTACTCCACGTAATACGCAGGTCAGTCATCGGCATGCTGCCTAGAATCTGGGAAGCTAATTTAAATGCTTGCTTCTTAATTTCTGCATAAAAGATGAACATCATTATATGTAAAAGTTGTCCCATTAAAACAGCAGGAACTACTCACACATACATGCATTAAAAACATATGTGCAAGTCCTTGCAGGATTAAAAAAGGCAGGAAGCAACAGGCTGGGACAGCAAACATGGGTGGAAGGGCAAATAAAGCGATAGGAAGACGTGGTTATGTGGGCAGGTTGCATACGCAGCTCACAAATCTGACTGTATTTTAAGACCTGATTTTAAAGTTTGTCCTTGCTTTAAACAAATACAATGCTTGTCAGAGCTCCTTCCTGAAGCATTTGCAGTCCCAATGCATGCCATCAAGAACTCACTAACTTTAAACCACGACACCTGAGCACTAACACAACATTCCAGACTGTGTCATCGCTAATTTTTTACCAAACAACGGTTAGCACAGTTTGTAAGCTGCCTGGGTATTTGTCATGCTTTTAATGAACATGCCATGCTCACCTTATGTGAGGAGCACAGAGGCAGTGAAGAACCAGTACGGAGCCTAAACTCAACAGGTCCTCATTAAAAGCAGCATATAGTCAATTCACCAGCAAGAAAACAAGTGAGGAAGAGTATAGCTTGAATGTGTATTTACAGAGGAGAGTAAAATGCAGAGTAATTAAACAGTGTAACATCTCCTGTCAATGATGCCTTGTCAGCAATGACCAACCTTCATGAAGAGGAAGTAAGTTCAGGAACTGAAGAAAGAGGAAGAAAAATTTATAGCTGCAGAGCAGCCTTTTGTATACAAGAAAGTAAATTAAGACACTGACCCAATATTCCCCTTTTTTCTTTAATTAAAAAAAAAAAAATATTAAAAACGCCTCTTGTGAAAGTATATTACCCTACTGGTAGTAGAACAAACTGTGCATGGATTGTGCAAGAACAACATGGTCCTTCTGACGAAAGAAGAAACGACGCTCAGCTAGCAAATAAATATCATCCCTACCAAAGCACAGAAGAGAATATTCTTACTTGCAAAATAAATATGCAGGTTGTTCAGCCACAATGACATCCAGAACGTGAAGAATATAATAACCGAACATTTGGTTTACTACAAAAAATATGGAGTGCTCCACTATCCAATCAGAGGAAATAAAAATAATGTAATATGTAATGGTCTGATTTAAAAACAGTTCTTAATAGTAAATCTCTGTGAGCCAGATTAATTGGTGCTGTTGCACTAGTTTGTAAGGCTTCAGTTGTACAGACGAACAGCAACCATCACCACGGATTGGAGAAGCTGCCAGAAAGCTGACCCTAAAAATAGGAAGATAAAAAATAACCCAAACTCTCTGAATGTCAACCAGTTACGCACTTTATTCAAGCAAGGCCTCAATTTACTGGGAATCCTGGGGGGAGACCCAGCAGCAAACCACTCATCTCACAGCCTCTCAGTATGATATCTCACTCTTGTGAACGTTCACCATAAATCTGAAATGAATCCTCAGGGGATATGGAAAGGTATGCTGATGTGAGCTCTGCCATGGGAAAGGCGTATGGTAGCAGAGCTAATTTTATCCTCTGCAGCTGAAAACCCATGTCTTCCAACAGATTGCTGGGGAGGTGGAGTTCCTGCACATACTTTTCTCTCCGAGGCTGGCCTTTTCCTCAGTTTGTATTACCATTATCCTATTTACTTTCTTACGTGTCAGCAAACTCAGCCACCCCGCACTTACACCAACCCCGCTGGAAACGCGGTTTTAGCCTCTGACGACAAGACTCTGGAAAAGCAGCCCCGTGTTTCCCTTCGGCACACCGGTATGAAAACAACTGTCTTGTTTCTTGCGGCCACCGCAGAGCAGGGAGCAGCTGAGCGTCAGCACTACCCTAGGATGGGACACCCGAGCTCACTGCCAGGAGCGACGCTGCGAGATCCAACGACTGAACGCTCGTTTCATTGCGCGGGGCACACGGGAACAAGCTTCTTTTACATCAGAGGGATTATTTTTTTTCGTTTCGTAGACGAAAAGCTGAAAGTGAAAAAAGCACAGCGAGGGATGCCCCTGCCATGCCGATGCCCCACGTAAGCCCCTCTATCCCAGGCGCGGCAATCCGTTCGTCCCTCGTGCCGTTACGTGAGCATAAGGAGCCCGAACGGCGCCACAGCTCCATCACGGACACGGACGCGGCCGCCGGCGCACCGTTCCGCGCCGGTGTACCTCCGGGGAGGAGCCGCGCCCCGCTGCGCCGTGCCGCCCTCCCGGCGGCCCCACCGAGCAGCTGCCCCACGCGGCACGGCGGACGCCTCTCACCTGTTAAGTTTCAGGGCGAACGCCCTCCGCTCGGCGGCAGGTAACGTCGCCATACGGAGGGCGAAGGAGCCGACTGCGCGCACGGCGGGAGCCTGCTTCGGTGCTTTTATTGGTGCTGCGGGCTGGAAAGCCGGCGCCCGTCTGACAGCTTCGGCTGGCAACTTCCGCGTTTCACCTTCCTCACCGAAATCGAGCGAGGTGGGAGGGTTCAGCCGCCCGCGCTGCCGGCTCCGACCCGCCGCTCACCGCTCCGCGCCCGGCACCCCCAGCCCGATCCCAGACCCTTTGGACGATTCCGAGGGAAAGCGCGGATCTGAGCGAGCGCACCTGCGGAAGAAGGCGGCAACAGACCCCATCGCGCATCCCCAGACCGCGCCCGGCCTCTTTTCGTCTGGGTACCGCGGTGTTGGTGTCACGCACCCGCACGGTCATCTGCCCTTCACGCTCCTGGCAGTAACCGAGATCGCTTCTCCATCGCCTGGCACGTGGGTGTAAGGTTTGGGCAGGCAGTCGTAGCGAGGTACGTTAGGAGCGCGTTAGAGTCGGTACCCGGTTAGCAGGCACGTGTGTGCTGCCAGCAGCAGGTGTAGCCCCTTCCGCAAGGAGGGGCTGCCTCACCTACAGCGTGAATTTGTAGGTGCGAAGCCGAGACTTATGATGTAAATAGATGCCAGTTCTTTATCTGGGACAGTGTTTTGCCAATACACACGTGCACCATGGATATGACTGATACCATTAAAGTAATTGATTGCACAAGGAAAACCCACACAAACCAACGCCACATACCTGTCAAGTTTGGCAGTAAGCAGGCTGCGCTACTGTATGCTTCACCTTCACTTGCATCTCAGCTTTTAAAGGGTCGTTTATACTAAGTATCCTGTGTCTGTATTGCGAAGTGATGTTTCCTCACTCGTGTGTTCCTCTCAGCCTTGGTGCAAAAAAAGCCTTCACTGCTTTTGCAAAATAAGCAGAGCTCAGGATTAATTCAAAGGGAAAACAGAAGCCAGATAAAGTTCCTACAGGGGGATTCTGAGATGGCAGAGGCAATTCAGTTCTAGGCTGTCCTGTTTTTATGAAATCCCTGCCTTACTACAGCTGCCTGATGGAATGCAACGCTGCTTGCCTGTCCATTCCCAGTGTGCTGAGGGGGTTATCTAAAGGAGAACAGAGTGATGTATGGCAAGGAATGGTAGATTATCATACAGTGAAGGTCTGAAATTTTATCACTGACAATTATCTTTTAGTCTTCAGGATTCACCAACTCTTAGAGCACTATAAGTGTATGGATATATGAATGTCAACCCACGTGGCCTTCAAAGAGCACTGGCTGCATGCTGTTGCAGAAGCAGAGAAACACAGAAGAGCTGAAAGATTTAACAGAAGTAAATGTTAAAAACTGAGAATGGAAACAAATATGCATCTTTGTAAGAAAAAAAAACAGAGAAGGATCTACAGAAGAATGAGATCTCAGAGACAAGTCTGAAAACTGAGGAAGAAAATACTGAACTCTGCTATTACTATTATTATTATTATTAGACTGGTACAAAGTGGAAAACGATTGCAGTGGAAAGAATAAATTAGAAACCTTTTTTGGACAGAACTTACCCACCACACCCATCCTTTATTTACGTCACCAAGATAAAGCTAACAGCATTTACTTACTGTTAATTTGAACTTAGTTGTCACCTGGTTACAAATCCCTCATAGCTGTGATCTGGTGTATGCGTTGGTCTCAGGAAGAGTTGGGCACCAGAGATACTGGAGGTGGCAAGGTAGTGCTTCATACTGACTTCTTCTGTGCACTCCCGTGTGTTGGAACTTGATCACCACCTTCAGAACTCTTCCCAGTGCGCAACCCAGCTGCAGTTTTAGTAGATGAATTACTGACATGCAAAGAACATCCAAATGTGCAGCCTGCTCTTGGACAGGCCAGGGCAATTTGGCTGTGGAAAAAAACAAGAACAGTGAAGCATTTTTTAATAAACCCTTGCCATTTTAATAGATGCATTCATTTTTGAGAGCCTTATTTGATGCAAATTGGCACACACAAGTTAACACAAAACACACAATGTTTGATGTTTCCTGGAGCATCTGGTACACATTTCTTACCTGCGGTGGTTGGAGTCAGGGGCCTCAACCCTGCTAAAAGCTACACAACTGAAATTAACTGAAATAATGAATTCAGCACTGCGGCTTCTCCTGAACGCTCTCTTCAATCCTACGTGAAATTGGTGTACAGAAGACCGACCTTCCTTCCTCCTGTTGGCTTTTTAGAATTTTAGCTTAGAGAGTAATATGAACCACTGTCTCCTTAGGATGACAGGAAATAAACATCAGTTTTCAATTTTCTTTGCTATCCAGACCCACTGCAGGACAGGCAAGAGACATTTCTTCTGCACTCTTCACACAGGTTGAGATGGTCTCTCTCAGATCAGCTTCATTCTATCTCCTGTGTAAAAGAAGGAGCAGTGGAAGAAAAATTTGACTGTGCAGTTTTTCACTAGTACAGGGTCGTTGCTATCACAGAATCATAGAATCACCAAGGTTGGAAAAGACCTACAAGATCATCCAGTCCAACCATCCACCCATCACCAATACCTATCATATGCAATTGCTTTCTGGTAGCATTATAGATAACCTGTCATTAGAAGAGCTGCTTCTCCACAGAAACCAGGTTTCCTGTTTCTCAAAATATTGCTTCTGAAAAACATGATCGTCTCGATAATTGTTTAATTTCAAAAGCTGCCATGAAGCTACACATTTTCTAACCATGCCTCTGTTTCTAGCAGCTTACAAGTGAAGGAGGAGAAAAGGAATGAAATATAAGCAGGTAGCTCCTTTAAGCATTCCATACCTTGTCTGGCTGTAGAGACAGTAAGACAGCAGTCTGGGCATTAGATATGTTTCACATCTGTCTTTCTGTTCACTGTAGACCAAAATGGAAGGGACTGGACTTTCCCATTCTTTCTTTACTGAGGCCTGTGGTTAATTGGGTTTGGGGTGTTGTGTTTGTTTGTTTGAAAACGTGAAGTTTTTCTTTTTCCAGCTGTATCTCCAGAACTGCTGACTACTCAGAGAGAAATCACTATCTCAGTTTTGATGCTTCATCTTAACAGCTCATGTGCTACCTGCTAAATTTGGCAAAAGAAATTGAGGTAGCCTCAATAAACATATCAATCTCACAAACACACCTATTTATGAATAATGCAACTATTTCTTTTGCAGTTTCCCACATTTCTGATAAAGGAAGACAAAAAGGTAATTCAAAAATGTTTTGTCTCATGCAGAAAAAAGAACACCTGAGGAGATACATAAAACTAGGGCTTCCAGGACTGCTATCAGCAGCTGCAGACCAAACACTTAGATCATCAGAAGTTTTCTTATGTTTGGATGAACTGAATTACCAGCAGCCTACTTCAGCATTTTGAGCAGCAAAAGTCATAAAGTATTCTTTTTCATCTATTATTTTTGCACAGTATTGGCGTTTTTTTTTGTTTGTTTGTTTGTTTGGTTTTTTTTTTGGGGGGGGGGGGGGAGGAGAAGGAAATTCCATCAAGAAATTTTACATGTTTTTAACTCATTGGGTTCATTGGGTTACTATCATATGAGATAGACTTCTTTTTTTTAAAAAAAAAAACACCACCAGATCCAATCTTGTAAATACTGCTGCTTCAGCTTATTAAGCACTACTTTTGTGCAAATTCCTGCAACTAAGGGGTCCTCCAGGGGTCTGCACTGGGACCAGTGCTCCTTAGCATCTTTATAAATGGCTTGAGCTGATAAAACAGAAGGAAGGGATGCCATCCAAAGAGACCTGGACAAGCTTGAAAAGTGGGTCCACATGTACAGAACTGAGATTCAACAAGACTAATCGCATGTGGGACAATCCCAGGTACATATACAGACTGGGAGAAGAACTCACTAAGAGCAGCCCTGCAGAGAAGAACTTGGGGGTTCTGGTGGAATGAACAGCTGAATATGAGCCAGCAGTGTGCACGTGCAGCCCAGAAGGCTGACAGTATCCTGGGTTCCACCAGAAGAGAGGTGGCTAGTAGGGACAGGGAGGGATTGTCTGCCTCTGTTCTGCCCTGATGAGTCCCCATCTGGAGTACTGCATCCAGGCTGGAGGCCCCCAGCACAGGAAAGATGTGGAACTTTTCAAATGGGTCCAGAGGAGGACCATGAAGACCATCAGAGGGCTGGAGCACCTTTCCTGTGAAGACAGGGTAAGAGAGCTGGGCCTGTTCAGTCTGGAGAAAAAAAAGGACGTGGGGAGACCTCACTGTGGCCTTCTGGTACTTAAAAGGGAGGTTACAAACAAGAGGGAGACCGACTTTTTACACAGGCAGATAATGACAGGACAAGGAGAAATGGTTTTAAACTTAAAGGGGAGGTTTAGCTTAGTTATTAGGAGGGTCAGAGTCAAGAACATGATGAGTCAAGAACAGATTGCCCAGAGAAGCTGTGGATGCCCAGTCCCTGGTGGTGCTCAAGGCCAGGTTGGATGGGCCCCTGGGCAGCCTCATCTGCAGGCTGTCAACCCTGCCCATGGCTGGGGATTGTAACTAGATGATTTTTGATGTTCCAAAAACATCAAAAATGTTTTTTCCATTCCAACACAACCCATTCCACGATTCTGTGAACTAACACACTTATTGTATATAATCACACAAATAGGTATCTTCCAATCTTTCCAATCAAGAGATGTAAAAAAGGGTCATCAAACCAAGTGCCAGTGAAAGCAGCAAAAAAACCAACCAACCAACCAACCAACCAACCAACCAACCAACCAACAAAACCCCAAACCAATCAAAATAAAGCAAAGAAAAGAATGCATCTTGGAACACATCATGATTTCTCAGACCTGTCTTGCTAGGATAGTAGCAGCTGTTGGGGATCTTGCATACAATAGAGTAGAAAGCATGCTTTCAATTCCCTGTTTCCTCTTTCCCACCTTCCACATGCATCCCAGACTGTGATCCTATTGATCTCTTTCTCCCACATGCACATTTCAGCCCTCCAAAAAGACATAAAGGCATTCATCCCTCTGATTCCACTGTATTTCCAAATGTTCTCTCTGTGCTTTCTTTTTATTGCTACAGCCTGAACTGAAGGTGGTGGGGCAGTGCTGCTGGTTGGTTGGTGTGGCTGGGCAGGGTGAGGAGCTGCAGGCTCATCCTTATAGAACAGAATGGTGACTTGGGTATGTGCTGCCAGGCAGGACTGCTACTGCTGTGTATCATTTTGAGAGTTGGCAAACTGGGGTCTGGGAAATGCTGGAAAAGACAACAATCAACATGTCTATATGCCATCTTCTAGGGACTTTTTTCTGTAATTGCGCACATTTCTAAGCATCTTTTTCCTTAAAAATTGAACTAGCAGTCAATTGTCTATTGGCAGTCATATCCCTGCAAAGTATGCTATTGCATGACAGAATATTAGCATGTAACGTCTTAGTGCCATGTCTACCATTAAACGTAACTTTTTGGCCCAGGATAGTCGGGAATGATGAAGCCCTGCTGAATCTCTACGCATCCCCTGCTCTCTGCAGAGGATATACCTTTGATGCCCTGTTTTCTCAGTATCCTTTGTAGGTCTGCATCCTCAACAAAATACACTGGTAGTATAAGTCAGTAATGAGCAACTGTTACCTGATTAGCTTATGAGTATCTGGAAGTTTGCTCCAACAGGAGAACTGTTATTATCTCAGTGTGTGCCAGCAGAAGACAATGCCTGATAATGTTTGCTAATATAACACCTCCCACGGCACCGCTGGCTAATGAAGCCAGTGCAACTAGATGCTTTCCTGCTAAGGGAAGCTGCAATGTAGTCATGTGCAGCACTCACAATGACATAAATCCCAACGACATGCAATAATGTTTAGCAGGATAAAATACAGAAAATATACGAACTTTCCTTCTACTGATGTCCGCAATAGATTGGCAAAGAAATTCTGAACCTTTCTTTTTTTAAAAAAAAAAACAGAGTTGAAGTTTCATTTCTGTGTTGGTGAAACAGGACAAAGGGAACTTACACCATTCCGCAGCTGGTTTTTTTTTTGTTTGTTTGTTTTTCATGAAGCAGCTGATTCTAGAAAGAAAGCAAAAGGCTGTGTGAAAGCGTGCCTTATTTTTCCATCCATCTGTGCAAATATTTTGGAGAAATAAAAATATTAGTGACCAGACTCTCCATACAGTTTCTCAAGAGGAAGTTTTCTTTGCTCACATTCACAGGAAACAAAATTTCAATGGAAGTAACACTGATAGGTAAATTTTTCCTTTTTAACCATGATCCACTAATATAAAGTTAGGCAACTTGCTAGGTTGTGTATGTTGATAATTAAACTTGAGCTATAATCAGTACCTTTATTCAAATGTTCTTATTTTCATTAAAACATGTTACAACGCAACAGCATACTGTGCGCAAGTCATAAAAAACAGGAATTTTAAGAAGTAGCTGGTGTTTTTAAAACTTTTGTTTTCATGCAGAGTATGTGAATGATATGCTCTTCACACACACACCAAAAAAATCCAACAGTTTCATTTTTTAAGGCAGTTTATATTCCAAAATCAAAGCCCTCCTTGCAGCTCCATGTGGGCAGAACGGTACCTCAGTACAGAACCTCGCTGAAAAGCAACAGCTAGAGGCTGACAGGATCAGAACTGCTTGCCTGGGTCAGGTCAGACTTCTGCAAGCACGTGCTGGTGACACTGACTATCCACGTTTTATGTCAGAAATCTATCACAGTATTTGCAAGATCTGGGCAAGTATTGCTCAAGCATAAATGTGTTCCCATACGGCTTTTAAATCCTATTTATCTGTCTATTTTCCGTGTGTCCACACTGGATGTGACAGAAACATCTAGCAGTACGTACATACCAGTTGTCATGAGAAGATGTCAATCTAAATACAGAGAAGAAAACAGGAGGCAGTTGAACAGAAATACCTAAACACTGATCACAGTAAGACAGAAGTAAGTATATCCAGGGGAGTATGCAAATCACACTGAACTTATGTCCCTGCTTACTACTTTATATATGAGATATGCATGGGACTGTTCGGCAGCTACTGAACAGATCACAAAATTGATTTTAATTTCTATTTCTTCTTGGTTCCGTGGATTAATGCCCACCCAAAGTCTGGCATCAGACTTCATCTGGGACTCACTTCTCTGGAACACTGAATTACACTGTACTATGCAGACCAATCAATACCTTGAGAAAATCTCCTTCTCCAGAAACTGTTATATTCTATGCAATACTGAAATGCCAATGATGTTCTTTACCTGTTGTTTCAATCACATCATGCTCCCATTGCTACTGTATCAAATATCAATAACTTGCAATCTTTTGCAGCACTCTTCAGTGTGTATTCTTCCCTATTCTTGTGGCTTTTACGGTCCTGTTCCCCAATTCTCCCCAAAGAGTAACAGCCTGAACAAACACTTTTTACCACTGTCTAAACCAGTCTGAAACAAGCTGCTCAGCATTTGCTGAGATCTTCAGTACTTGTGAAGGCACTACCTTATTTCAGTTGCAGCCAAAACCACTTAAACTCACAGTTAAATATGACTTCCTGGAATCTATCAACACTCCTCCTTTCTGATAGTGTTTATTTGGTCTACAAATGTCTTAGAATAAAACACTCCAACTGTGCCACCCAGTTTTTGGTTTACTACATTTGTTTTAGCTGCCACCACAACAAAACATAAAGGTTTTGCATTTAGCTTCATAAAGTAGGCTTTATTACACAGTTCAACAGAAACTCAAGGACAGCTAATACAGCAAAATTCTAGTGTTTTAATATAAACTTTGAAGAAACCAAAAGGAAACTGTAAATCCACATTATTTATTTTATATAATTTCGTTCAAAAGAAACATAATGAGCTGTGTCATGTGAACTAATGAAAAACAGAACTGCCTGAGGCGCTAGGACACGTCTCATCACCTCTTTTCCCCAGAGCCAGACGTCTCACTGACACGTAAATGAAATGTCAATATTGCTACTAGCTTGATTTTTGAAAGGCAATTTACAGCCTTTTATACGCTCTGTCATGCTACCATGCCAGTTCCCAGCCTCTCAGACTATACTTCCTTTCCACTGCTTTCTCACAGTGAAAATCTACGAGATTTTTCTTAGTCAATCCCTTTATAACAGTGCTGAGAAACAGAGCAGATTCAGGAGAGAAGAAAGATACCTTGGAATTTACTTTAAGAGTTCCAGCTATGGTTTTGAAAAACAGACGGAGTTTTTCCTTTAAAACAGAGTATGTCACGTGAGATTAAAATGCAGAAAGATGCATCACACTGAGTACTGGTCCCCAGACACTACAAACTGCATACTTACACCCTATAATGAATGGATGGGATTTAGTGCCTTCCACGGGTAAGGCGACAGAAACTTCGCAACTGATCCCCGTCAGCTGTGCTTCATCAAAAACGTCACCCTGACAAGTGTTTTAACCTAAACAAATATAAGAGGATTCAAGGATAAATACTGAGTGCATTTAGGCACAGACGAGGTTAAGAGAAGCACGCTTCTTTAGTCTGCACTCAGACCCGTGTTACTATACATACAGACCGGAGCACACACCTGGGTTTTTAATATTGTAGGCAAACATCAGGCAAATCACTTTTGTGCCTCACCTTCCCCCAGCATGCTTATATTTAAATGTTCTGACATTAAGTGATGGAAAAGGCTATTTTACCTATTTACTAAACCTGTGGTCTACAAAAAGCTATGGAGTTTCCAATAGTTAAAACACCCATAAACGTCACATACACGTGCACTTCCTCAGAACACCTAACGGAAGACAGAATAAGCTTACGCTCAGATTTCAGCTTAATTTTATTTGATGACGACGCGCGGCTAGTCTGCGTAAGTTTTTCTATGTAAAAGTCAGACATGAAATAAAGCCCCTCACAAAAGCTCTGCAGCATCCCCCTCTGCTTCCTGCTGCCCAAGGCAGCCCTCATGGCCGCACCCCCCCCGCCAGCAGCGCGTGCCGTCACACCAGCTCCGAGCCGGGGTCTCAGCGCGCCGTGCCCGTCCCCCTCCCAAGGGACGAAGGGAAGAACGCCCCGCTCATCTGCCGGCTCCGCCGGGACAACCCCAGCCGCCCCCGCGGAGCAGATCCAGCGCTCTTTTTCCTGAGAGGCAGCCGAGGAGCTAGCAGCATCCTAAAGACGCTACCGCTCGCCTCCGGACAGGAGGAGAGCGAGGAGAAGCGCACCGCTACAGGCCGGCTACCAGACAGCCCGCGCAGATCACACACCGCCACCAAGCCAGGCACAGCCCCGGCCCCGGCTCTCCTGTTGCACATGCGCGGCAGCACGGAGGCGCTGCCCTGAGGACAACGAGCATGCGCAGAAGCGTACAGCGTGTGGAGAGGGGCGCTGCCGCGCATGCCCGCAGCGGGACGCAGGCGCGTGAGGGCCGTCTGTCTGCGGTCCCATATGGAGGATGAAGACTGCCCCGATCTGGTGCCCATAGACGCCGGCGTTGTGCAGGACAGCGAGCCTGGCTCCGGCAGGAAGATCCCCGTGACCATCATCACGGGCTACCTAGGTGAGAAGCAGGCGGCCTCCGGTGCGGGGAGTTTGCTGTTTGCTTGGTGACGGCACGTCTGATGGCGGTGTTTTGTGAGTAACGATGGCGAAACTGCTCGTCAGCAAAAGCAGTGGACGGAGAATCCGTGCTCGTTCCGTTCATAAAAGTGAATTTTCTGGGAAAGACCGCCCAGTGAGGGACTTCACGTCAGCTGAGCGTTAGCAGTTAGTGAATAGGACTGTCTGTTGTGGGTGGGTATTTTTGCCGGTGTTTTATTTTTGTTTTCTAAGCTGAGATTTAACGTGCCGGTAGGTCTGTGAACTCTCTTTCAAATGTATGTACAAGTCAGGGTTTTTTTGCAGTATTAGTTCTCATTCTTTTCCATTCTTATTTCTCTAAAGTGTGTGCGTCCACAGTAGTATTTGCTTTTAATTGGAAAACTCAGCCGTTTCTCAACAGTTTAATGGCAGCTCTGTCTGTGGTTTCAGGTGCTGGGAAAACAACACTTCTGAATTACATTCTGACAGAACAACACAGTAAGAGAATCGCAGTGATACTGAATGAGTTTGGAGAAGGTATGTAAATCTGTAGGAGCATTTTTGTTATTTATCTTGAGCTGCAAAATACGTGTAAAGCTTCTGGAAAACAGGAACGTTGACATTTTAAATTTGTTGCTGGAATTAGTGTCATACCTCAGCCTTGAGAAGGGCAGGAAGTCTTTTGGCTGAACTTTGTAGTATTATGTGTGTGCCATTATAATTGTACAGTTATATAGCTCATAGATAGACAGAGGTTACGTAGATGTTTTATAATAGAAAGAAAATCATTGATAAATGCTCACCGATGTTGAGGCTTGCCGTAAACTCCACACAGGAGCAATCTCCAGAAAGAAATCCTGCCTTAGTGGTAGTCAGCCCTTAAATAAGATGTGGGAGAGGTGGAGCCAAGCTCCACCCCTTCTGGGAGCACAGCTGAATTACCTTCACCTGTGTTCCCGCAGCTGAATTACCTTCACCTATGTTCCTGCAGCTGACTCATTGCTTGCCTCAGATGGTTAATCAGAGGTTCAGGCTGTGATCAGCAGTTTCCCATACATTGTGTTACACACTTCTGTACATAGATTCAAGTCAAGCAAATGAGGCTGTTATACTGCTGGAAGTGTGGTACGTCTGCTTGGCCTGCTCATTCTGAAGCAGATGAAAATTAAAATGAAATGTCAGTGGATAACGTTTTCTTTGTATGCTACCCAGCCAATTGAAGATCACAAATTATCTTAGATCAAGAAAATGAGAAGCTGTGTGCATGGTCTCTATGATCGACATTTTTCTTTCTTTCCTGTGGGACTTTTGGCTGCCAGGGCTGTCATTTCCTATCTGCACCATGTCAGTGTTACATATGGTTTGTACTATGACGATGATGTGTGTTGTTTATATTTTTTTTCACATGCACGTGACTTCTGGTCATGGAGCCTTAAATAAGCTACAGAAGTAGGGCCTCTACGTGATACAGGGATAAAAGCTGACTTCTTTATTCTAACAGAGTTGTTCTGTTCTGTTTGACGTTTGGGTTTCTGTCTTTGTAGAACCATGTTATAATCACAGAATTAAACATGCCAAGGTGAATCTTTCGTGTTCCCTTTGCAGGCATTCTTTCATAAATTTGTAGATTCAAATGATATTTGTTCTCTTTCCAGGGAGTGCACTGGAGAAATCCTTGGCAATCAGTCAGGGAGGAGAACTCTATGAAGAATGGCTGGAGCTAAGGAATGGCTGTTTGTGCTGTTCAGTAAAGTAAGGAAGGGTTACTATGCAAGTTCTTAATAATGGGTTTTAAGGGAGTTGAGGAAAGGAGAGGAGATACAGGACAAATTCATTAAGCTGATGGCAGTGTTGATTGTGACTTATTTTACAGTGGAAATAAGAATTGGAATTTACTAGATAGAAATTTGTTTCCTTCTGATGCCTTACTGGATTTGGACTTGACATCTTTCAGAAAAATGTTGTTCTTTGCACTAGTTGGGTATTACAGGGTGAGCAGCTCTGCCTTCTGTTACATGCTTCTATACTGAGTGCTAAATATTGAGGAAGGCTGGAACTAGGCCTCAAGTGAAATACTTAGGCTGTATTTCTTACTCTGTCAGTTAATATTTGAGTATTTTGTAGCTCAGAAGGGAGAGAGGGAGAGCTTCTGTAAGCATTCCTAATTGTAAACAGGTGTTTATGTTAAAACATAGCATTGTATTCATGTTTGTTGTTTTTTGTTGTTACTGTTTATTTTAATGTTGGATTGTTTGTGTTAAATATGAACTAGTTGTATACCTTACAAATGGGACAGTAAGGGAAAAACAGGTGGTTTTATTGCATTGTGTTGTGTGCTGGTAGATAAAGAATGCAGCTGTTACTGCTTTTTTTTTTTATATACATGGGTTTCATATGTAAAATACCATACATTTTTACCTGAGCAGCTGAAATTTAAGGAAATAGCACATCTTGATGTGATACACAGGAGAACATTGTTCAGTCCATATCCATCCCAAACCAAAAAGCACTAAACATTAACCAAAAAACATTAGCATAAACCTGCTTTACTGTGATTGCAGTGTTTGAAAATTAATATTTATTTAAATTGCCATTGTTACAGCCTTGGGAAGTGCACAAATGCTTTTCAGGCCAAAATAAAACTGAAGACTGCTGTTTGCCTAATACTAGAACAGCAGCTTTGTGACTGAATCTTAAGTGTAGTGTGTGTAAGTCCTGACTCAGACCTTTTGCTTTGATGATACTGTCACTGGGTTCTGCATCAGCACATGGATAAATTTGTTTATATGAAACATGTGTAAGCATGTTTTACTTGTTTTCTCTGTTCTCAGGTTTAATTGTTTCTTCTTGCAGGGACAATGGTGTGAAGGCTATTGAGAACCTCATGCAAAAGAGAGGAAAATTTGACTATATACTGTTAGAAACAACTGGTTTGGCAGATCCAGGTAGTTCACATTGTGTATGTTTTTTCATAACCATTATAATTCACCTGTTTTTATGAAGTGTTTATTTGCACAGCAGGTACTTCACCATTCAAAATGTATTATGAAGAGGTAAGTCATCACATGCCTGATAGGAAGGCTGATACCAAAAAGTCTGAGGAGACTCAGACTGAGCCCCCAACCCAAGATGCTGGTGTGCAGGTCTCTGGCTGTACTGAGTGCCAGAGCCAGGCCCTTTCAGAGCTTGGTGAGGGAGGTAGTGATTGTGTTCTCTGCGACCAGGTTAACTACTTGCTCAGCCTCATAGTTGACCTGAAGGAAGAAGTGGAGAGGCTGGGGACTATAAAAGAGTGTGAGAGGGAGATTGGCTGGTGGTGTCAGTCCCTCTCAGCCTCAGGTTCTTGGCACACAGCCGAGGCTCCTTATGGAGCGTGTCAGCCCCTGCCATCTTACAAACAGGTGGTAAAGGGGAACCAGCCAGCTGACAGTGCTGCAGCGAGCCCCCTGTCCTCTCTTCCCCCTAGCAGCAATTTGAGAAGGGAGGAGGAGTGGAAACGGGTACCTCCAGGCTCCGCGGAGGCATGGGCATCCCCCATCCCGACCATCCCCAGCTCCCCAGGTGCCTCTGCGTAACAGGTTTGAGGCCCTGGATTTTGAGGGAGGGATGAGTGAGAGTGTGGAGGCAGGTTCACCCATGAGGTTGCCTCAGGCGAAGCAGTCGCCCCCAAGCCTCAAGACTGCTTCTACCTGTAAGGACAGAAGGGTGATTGTTGTAGGTGACTCCCTTCTGCGAGCAATGGAGGGCCCTATATGCCGGCCCGACCCTACCCGCAGAGAGGTGTGCTGCCTTCCTGGGGCACGGGTCAGGGACATTTCAAAGATAATTCCTGGGTTGATTCGGCCTTCGGATTATTACCCACTTTTAATAATTCAGGCTGGCTGCGAGGAAGTTGATAAGGAAAGCCTGAGGTCTATCAAGAAAGACTTCAGGGGAATGGGGCGAATACTTGAAGGAGCTGGGGTGCAGGTGGTCTTTTCTTCTATGGCCGTGGTGTCAGGGAAGGGTACAGGGAGGATCCAAAAAACCCAACTCTTAAATAGATGGCTTAAGAGCTGGTGCAGATGCAAGAATTTTGGCTTTTTTGACCATGGGGCAATTTACACTGCACCTGGCATGATGGCTGCTGATGCAAGCAGCCTGTCCCTGAGGGGTAAGAGGATCTTAGCTGAAGAATTAGCGGGACTCATTGACAGGTCTTTAAACTAGGAACGAAGGGGGAAGGGGGCAAAATAAGGGCTACTGGGGTTGAACAGGTCATTCGAGGGCTTGTGCCAAACTCCGTGGGCAATGACAGCAGAGTGCAAAGGGAGGGAGTAGGGCAGGGGGATGCTGGGGATGCTGCTGTTCTAGGGGATCCTAGATCCCTTATAAAGGTGGTGAGACGGATAGCCCGGCTGAAGTGCCTTTATACCAATGCACGCAGCCTGAGTAACAAGCAGGAGGAACTGGAAACTGTGATGCACTCGGAAAGTTATGACCTTGTTGCTATCACAGAAACATGGTGGGATGACTCCCACAATTGGGATACTGCCATTGACGGCTATAGACTCTTTAGGAGAGATAGGCAAGGTAGGAAGGGTGGGGGAGTTGCTCTCTATGTCAGAGATTGGATAAACTGTGAGGAGCTCCCTATGAGAAACAGTCATAAACAGGTTGAGAGCCTGTGGGTTAGGATTAGAGATGGGACTAATAAAGGTCAGCTGGTATTAGGGGTATACTACAGGCCACCTGATCAAGGGGAGGCTGTTGACGAGGCTTTCTTGCTCCAGATGCGTGAGGTGTCTGGCTCACGGGCTCTTGTCCTGGTGGGGGACTTCAACCATCCAGACATCTGTTGGGAAAACCACACGGCGAGCTGCACGAGCTCCAGAAGGCTCTTGGAATCCATTGATGATAGCTTTCTGGTTCAGGTATTGGACAGGCCGACCAGAGGTGAAGCGTTGCTGGACCTGCTGCTCACCAACGCTGAGGAGATCATCAAAGGCGTCAAGGTTGGAGGCTGCCTGGGCTCCAGCGACCATGCCCTGGTTGAGTTTGTGATCTCAAGCGATGTGGGCCTGGCAAAGAGCAGGATCAGGACACTGAACTTCAGAAGAGCAGACTTCAAGATACTCAATGGATTGCTGGCCAAGATCCCCTGGCGCACTGCCCTCAAAGACAAGGATGTTGAGGAGAGCTGGCTGCTCTTCAAGGATGCCCTCCTGGAAGCACAAGAGGTCTCCATTCCTCTGAATAAGAAAGTGGGCAGGCGAGGTAGGAAACCGGCATGGCTCAGCAAGGACCTGCTGAGAGAACTGAGGGCGAAGAAAGGGGTGTACAAGCTCTGGAAACAAGGCTGTGTCACCTGGGAAGAATACAGGGATGCCATCCGGACTTGCAGACATGGGATCAGGGAAGCCAGGGCGCAGGCAGAACTGAACTTGGCAAGGGACGTGAAAAACAATAAGAAAACCTTCTACAGGTACATTGGCCAGAAGAGACAGGCCAAAACGGGCGTACCTACTTTGGTAAATTTAAAAGGAGAACTGGTTTCAACAGTTGAAGAGAAAGCTGAGGTGCTGAATGAGTTCTTCACCTCGGTCTGCACTGGTGGCCAGGATTCTAGACTTTTTCATGTCCCTAATCCCCGCATCTTCAAACCTCTATGTGGGGACCAAGGAGGTAAATCCCTCCCCACTGTAAGGGCAGAGCAAGTCCGAGAGTGCCTCCTTAGACTGAATGAGTACAAGTTTATGGGGCCAGACGGCGTGCATCCCAGGGTCCTGAAGGAGCTGGCTGAGGTGGTTGCCGAGCTGCTCTCCATCATATTTGAGAAGTCGTGGCTGTCAGGTGAGGTCCCGGATGACTGGAGGAAGGGTCACGTCACTCCCATATACAAGAAGGGGAGCAGGGAGGACCCAGGGAACTACAGGTGAGTCTCACCTCCGTGCCTGGGAAGTTCATGGAACAGATCCTCCTGGACAGCATGCTCGATCACATAAAGAATGAGCATGTGATCTGAGACAGCCAACACGGCTTCACCAGGGGAAGGTCATGCTTAACTAATCTTGTGGCCTTCTATGATGGAGTGACGGCGATGGTGGATGAAGGGAAGGCGACCGATGTCATTTACCTGGACCTGAGCAAGGCCTTTGACATGGTCCCCCACCACATCCTCATCTCCAAATTGGAGGGAAGTGGATTTGATGGGTGGACAACTCGATGGATAAGCAATTGGTTGAAAGGCCGCAGACAGAGGGTGGTGGTCAATGGCTCTATGTCCAGGTAGAGGCCGGTAACGAGCAGTGTCCCCCAAGGGTCTGTCTTGGGACCGGTGCTCTTTAACATCTTTATTAATGACATCGATGAGGGAATGGAATGCTCCCTCAGCAAGTTTGCTGACGACACCAAGCTGAGTGGTGCGGTTGATACAGTGGAAGGAAGGGATGCCATTCAGAGGGACCTCGACAGGCTGGAAAGCTGGGCTCAGGTGAACCTAATGAGGTTCAACACAGCAAAGTGCAAGGTTTTGGGCCGGAAGAACCCCAGGCACCTGTACAGGCTGGGAGGAGTGGTCCTTGAGAGCAGCTCGGCAGAGAAGGACCTGGGGGTCCTGATGGACGAGAGACTTAACACGAGCCAGCAGTGCGCTCTGGCAGCTCAGAAAGCAAATGGGATCCTGGGCTCCATCAGGAGAGGGGTGGTGAGCAGGGATAGGGAGGTGATTGTCCCTCTCTACTCGGCTCTTGTGAGGCCCCATCTGGAGTACTGTGTCCAGGTGTGGAGCCTTCTGTACAAGAAGGACATGGAGATTTTGGAAGGGGTCCAGAGGAGGGCCACGAAGATGATCAGGGGGCTGGAGCACCTCCCCTATGAGGACAGGCTGAGGGAGTTAGGCTTGTTCAACCTGAAGAAGAGAAGGCTGCGGGGTGACCTCATTGCAGCCTTTTAATACCTGAAGGGAACCTACACCCAGGAGGGGAATAAACTCTTTGAAAGGGCTGACAATAGCAGGACTAGGGGAAATGGATCCAAGTTGAAGGAGGGAAGATTTAGGTTGGATGTTAGGGGGAAGTTCTTTACTAGGAGAGTGGTGAGGTCCTGGAACAGGCTGCCCAGGGAGGTTGTGGATGCCCCGTCCTTGGAGGTGTTCAAGGCCAGGTTGGACGGGGCCCTGGGCAACCTGATCTACTAAATGTGTATGTTTGGTGGCCCTGCTAGGCAGGGGGGTTGGAACTTCATGATCCTTGAGGTCCCTTCCAACCCGGGTCATTCTGTGATTCTGTGATTCTGTTTTCAACCACGTGTGTGGGTTACTGTATAGAGTAAAACTGGTCAAGGGAATGGGTGCACAGGCAAAGTTGTGGTTGTTGTTGTTAAACTTTTAGCTTTTAGATTGACTCCAAAGCTTAACATAAATCTGGTTAAAATAAATCTGTGTTGAAAAAGTATCTGATAAGTCTTGGAGAAGAACAGTCTAAAACTAGTAGCTTTCAGTAAGTTTTATTTCAGTTCTGCTTTGCTGTCTCCAAAGTATAGATGAGTAATGTCTATCATAGTGTTATTTGTCATAAGCCTTTGTGAAGTCTAAAATTGTGCTGCCAAACAGATTAATGCATTGTTTTGGTAGATGCAGAACAATAATTCCTTATGTGCTGTTCTGTGATTTTTGTTATAAGAAAGTAATAGCAACCTGAACGGTTTTCTCAGAAACAGATCAATTAAAAGCATGTTATTGTTTGAGAGTGAAGGAAGTTCTTACTGACGTTTGTTTCCCGTTTGGTAGGCTAACGCTTTCCAGCTCAAACCTGAATAGTTGTCACAGTAGTTTGAAAAGGACATTGAAAAAGAAAGGACATTGATTTGGCCTCTGTTACATACAAATCCTATTTGAGTGGAATTGGAAAACAATTAAGCTTTTTGGGGAAAAAAAATCAATAGATACCCAAAAAAACCCCACCATTGTGTCCTTTGCTCTATCTTACATGAGGCAGCACTGTAGACATCTGACAGATATTCAGTGTTGATTCTCACTGATGTTTGGAGGAATTAAACTTGTCAGTTCAGGGGGACAATTTTAAGCATTAGAATGAGTTCAGTTACTGTTTTTTTTTTCTTTTTTCTTCTGTGTCCTTGGTTCCTTTAGACAGCCTGTGTGAAGAGTTTGTTAATTGTTGAATAAAGATACAGTCTCTCAGTTCCTGCTGTCCATCATATTGTGATGCTGATTCATGCTAAATGGGTTTGTTTCATAACAACTTGGGATTGCTTTTTAATCAGTGTGCGGCACATCCAACAGTTGCTTTACACCATTCCCAAGGTCTTTTTAGCAGAAAACGATAGTAGTAAGCTCCTAAGCCATATATATTAGATGGGTATCAGGTTACAGATTTCTGAGTCCTTGACAGAATGTAACCTCAAATTTTCAAATACTTTCGTATTCTTTTTAAGTTTATTCTTTTTCAGTGTTCCATTTTACATTACAAAGAAATATATAATCAGGTTACAAAGGATGTTGTGGGGTCGAGTCCAACTTCTAAAAGCAGATAAGCTAAGTGATAAGGCCAGGTTTCTCAGGATATTCAGTCAGGTATCCCCATCCTCTGAGAACTGGGAAGACTGCTTTTCTAGTCAGCCTGTTGCATGCCTGTTTTTTCATGTTGAAAAAGCATTTTTGTGATATGTGTGATCTGAACCCCTCGTTTCAGCTTAATGCTGTTATCTCTAATCTTTCTGCCATGTAACACTGAAAAACTTAGCTTAGTCTCCTGAGTGACTTATCTTTGATTTTCAAGGTGGCTGCTGTTAGCTCCCATGGAAGCTTTCCTGTCTAGGCAGAGCAACCTCTGTTGCCCACCTCTGAGGGCCTGTGATCCCTGCTGTCTTGGTGATTCTGTGCTGAACTTGCATCAGTTTAGTTAACATCTTTCTTGCATAGGCTGTCCTAATGCTGGAAGTACTATCCACGTGCAGTCTTAAAAGTGCTGGATAGAGGAGAATCACTTCCCTCGGCCATGCTCCTGTTCTCAACCCCATTTTTCTTTCAGTGTTTTGTATGAAGGAGTACTGCAGTGAGTTCAGTAATGACATTCTCTAGGTATTACTGAGTAAAGCTAATTCAGAAGACTTACATGCGTCAGGAAGTGTGAGATTTTAAAAACTTTTCTAGTCTCATCTTAGATAAGTGTAATGCTTTGGTAGCTGTTGGATAAAATGTACGGTCAGGTACTTGACATTGATGGTGCTCTCTGAATTTGGAGCAGAGGAGTTTTAAATACGGAACTACTAGTATCAGTTTTGCAGCTAAACTTATTGCACTCCCTAGGAGCTGTGGCCTCCATGTTCTGGGTTGATTCTGAGCTGGGAAGCGAAATCTATCTTGATGGTAAGTGGTGCAGGCTTGTTTTGTGACATGTTGGTATTTCGTACCTGTGTGTAGCGCAGTGTAATGTATTACAATTTAATGCAAGCTTTCAGAAATTGTTTGAAAGACATAATCTTGGTTTTTGTATCCTCAAATTTCTCAACAGAGATCCAGTTACTTGTTCTGATGCTTCTGGAAGAGCTTTTTCAATTCACTAAAACAAGCAAAAATTTTGTATGAAAAAATTATGTAGTTATGTAAGCAAAAATTATGTAGTTTTGCTGACAGATTAGTTAAGGAGATATCTTGACAATGGAATGAGGAGGAAAAACCTCATTAGTTTTCATTAGTTGGGTTGAGAAGTGTGCTAAAAGCAGCTAATGGTTTTACTCCATTTTAATATTCTCCTTTAGGCATTGTATCTGTTGTTGATGCAAAGCATGGATTGCAGGTAAGATACTGGATTTCTTACATGTTTTAGATGAACTGCTACCCAGAACAGGTGTTGCAGTGATGTTCATTTTGTTAAATTTTTTACAATTGTTTTAATTCTTACAGCGATTAAGGATATATTTCAGTTACTGTGGCTCACTAGTGCTGCATTTTGAATGGGAACAAAGAAGGACTGACAAACATGCAGTTTTCAGCTTCTTACCAATGCAGCAGCATCTCTGCAAAGAGTTGTCAGGTTCCTTGATATTTGATTCATGGAATCTCAGAATTGTGGGGGTTGGAATGGACAACTGAGGATCATCAAGTCCAACCCTCCTGCTAAAGCAGGTTCCCTACAGTAGGTTGCTTCTAGGTTCTATCATTTCATTCAAGAATCTTGGCTGTATTTCAAATAGACTTTGCATTACTATAAAATCAGTGGGAGAATTTTGTCTTAGAAACTGTCGTTGATCTGTATTACTAGCAGCAGGGGGAGAAAGAACGTATCTCTGACACCAGTGTGGTAACAAGTGACTTAAGGCTGCAAATTGGGTAATTTAATGACTGTAAGGGCAGCTATGGGGAGGAGAGGTTAGAGAGTTGGACTGCTAGATACCATATCAGATTAACAGATGATTTAATTACCTGGAAGTAGATTAAAATAGCAGGTAACAGAGGAATCTATGTAAAGTGTACTGAAAGAACAGACCTACAGAACAGTGAGGGTAGGTGAGTGCAGAAGTAGTGATTAAATTCAAGTGATTTAACTTTTTCATTTATAGTTGGCCATAAAAACAATTATTTACAATGTAGTAACTTAAGCAGTTGCTACTTCAATTAGGTATTGCTTTTGTAGGATTCAGAATAAGAGTGATCATAGATGCCCCTGTGATTAATATCACAAGAAATCACAATGTCTTAAACCACCCCTTTGTGGGGTGCCCTCATGCTAATTTAGATGTTTTACTACTTTCAAAAGTACTGTTCTGTTCAACTTTCTCCTTATGCAATGCTTATTGGCTTGAATTAAATAGAAATGTCACGTAGGGCAGTACTTAACTGTTGTTTAGAAAAAATCAAATTTTTCATGTTGAAACTTGCAAGTAATATGCCAGAAAACACACAAAAACATTTTGAAACATTGAGCTTTTCTATTCATTATTATCTTTACAAGCTCAGTGAAAACCGTTATGTTGTTTAATTGGTAAATCTGCAAAACTGACTTAAATATCAGAAACTTCAGACGTTGTGAACTGTATGCCAGGCAAATAACATTTGCTGTGTGTAAAGGACATGTTAACATGCACTTCTTCCTGTTGATCAGGATCAGGACAAAGCGTGATCTCAGAAGCTGCTTGTGATTCAAAGAATTTTGTAAACGATACAAGTTTATAAAATACTTTTTATTTTTTAAGTAAAGGGCAAATGGTCAAGTTAAAATGATGGTGTTCTACTTTGACAGCTGTACTACTGACTTAGTCCTTTCGGGGGCAAGAAGTCTGACCACACTTAATTTGATAGAAGCTTAGAAATGAAGTCAGAGAAAGGTCTTCTCTTCCAGCCATCCTTTTGTTACCTTCTCTTTAGGTTGTGCACAATCAGGAAATAGTCTTGATTTGTTTTATAGTACATTTTTTAAAAAAGGCAACATTGGTGGTACACAATATAGTATTTGTTTTAGAATTCTGACAGTTCCACTTAAACAGTTGTTTTCTACTTTTATTTAATTGATGCATTTCCCATGAGAATTAACACTATTTTCATTTTGTATTCCTGTGTTTTAATACAACCAGTTGGAAAATAATACTCCTTATATGTTTAGGGCTGATGAAGGAATGCAGAGGACTGTGTGATCTTCCCATATGAGGTGCACTTGTAATATTAGGACGTCAATTCAAAGTTTTACGGTTTCCAGATGTCTGTGATGCTTTTGCCTTAAGGGTTGCTGCCTCAGTGTCAGAACTGAGCAGAAAATGCCTTGTAGAAGTGCCTCTGCTCTTTCAGTATTGTAGTCTGTCACTCTGAATTCCTGATGGAATCACAGAATTGCTTAGGTTGGAAAAGACCTTACAGATCATCGAGTCCAACCACAACCTAACCATACTACCCTAACTCTAACAACCCTCTGCTAAATCATGTCCCTGAGCACCACATCCAAGTGGTTTTTAAACACATCCAGGGATGGTGACTCAACCACCTCCCTGGGGAGCCCATTCCAGTGCTTAACAACCCTTTCTGTAAAGAAGTGTTTCCTGATATCCAACCTAAACTTACCCTGGCGTAACTTGAGGCCATTTCCCCTCGTCCTGTCACCAGTGAGAAGAGACCAACCCTGCTCTCGCTGTAAGCACCTTTCAGATATTGGACGAGTGCAATAAGGTTTCCCCTCAGCCTCCTTTTCCCCAGACTAAACAGCCCCAGTTCCCTCAGTCACTCCTTGTAGGGCGTATTCTCCAAGCCCTTCACAAGCCTTGTTGCCCTTCTTTGGACAGAACAGAGCTTTAACTTGCTATGGTTAGTGCTGCTGACTGAGAAGTGGGTGTTTTTTCTCTCTTTCACTAATTCCCTTAGGGACATTAGCTTGTCCTACACAAATGTAGGACAGGGCTGCAGGTGGTAAGATACTGAACTCCTGCAGCATAATGATGTGATGCTCTTTTTGTCGGTGCTGTCTCTTCTGCCCAGTTTCTGCTTGAATAAACAGCAAACACTGAGGATAGGCAGACTCACTGATAAGTAGCAGTTTGTACATAGAAACAGAACAAGATCATGAATTCTTTACAGTAGGTATGTAGTTTCGTAAATCTTTCAGAGAAAAGAAATATTCTTACATAATTATAAAATCTTGTACTGCAACCTTAATGCATCTTTAACAATAGACATAAGTCATTGAATAAAAGTATAATTTTTTCTAAATATGTTTTTCCATGGTTACTGTGTATCATCGTGACTTCAGTTTCGAGATTAGTGATGAAGTTAATTAAACATTGTAATACAGTTTTCCAACTCTTTGGCATTCTATGCAAATAATTTACTGAAAGAAAATAGTTTCCATTAAAGAAATGTTAAGCTTCTGTAATGGTGAATGTATAAACTTTTTCATCCTAATGGGGAAAAAAACCCAACCCGCAAGATACAGTCTTCCTTTTATACTTCCCTGAAAATCATACCTTGTGCAAAATGATTTTGCTATACCTTAACTGCAAATTAATTTGAACATTATTTAAACATACTTAATCTGATTGTTTTAATTATTGTCTAGCACTTGACAGAGGAGAAGCCAGAAGGCCTTGTCAATGAAGCATCTCGGTATGGATATCAAAACCTCATGTTTTTTAATTTTTTTTTTGATCGTAGTCAGTGACTGCACTGTGTGGAAGATAATTCAAAATTGGTTCTTTTATAAGGTTTTCCCCTCCATTACTTTTAAACAAAGGTAGAAAACAAAAATTACTCCGTACTTCACTTGAACTTTCTGCTAAGATATGAATTTTCTAATAAGGTTGTTCTGAAAGTTGTTCTAAGTAGGTTGTTCTGAAAATAATGCCTCCTCTTTATTTCCATGGAAACTACAACAGATAGAGTACAAATTACAGTTTGATAGAACTACAGCTCAACTTTCAGATACAAAATCAATTTTCAGTATAGTTGCCCCACCATTAGCTATACATTTTTGCTAGCAGTGAAAAAGACCCTGTATGCTGCACTTGTAAACATTTGCATGGCCGTCTGGAACATGGCTTGTCTTTCACGTCGGTGGCTGTTGCCACTGTTGTATACTGAAATGCAGAATCCACTGCCTCACTGCGCTCACATCCGCTGTTTGGTCTCCATAAATGTTCAAGTGTCGATGAATGTCACTGGGTTCCATTTTTTTCCACATGGGGAAATTCAGATCCACACACTTCCATGTCCAGCATCATTTTGTCAGACTGCCACTCTGCTGCCATTTGTTGGACAGCAACAAAATTCAATGGGATGTTGGTGGGAAGGTTCAACCTCTGCTGTCATAGAAGACATTACTTTCAGAGCAACTCTCATTCATATTTTAAGATAAATGGAATTTTACATGAAAATAAATATTGGGGGGTGGGGAGGAAACACCTGGTAGGGGCAAGAAAGGTTTACAAGCTAGGCTCTGTCAGATAATCCTAGTCGTACTGGAGACAGAGAAATATATATATTATTTAATGTGGAGCCACAGTGATTAAAGAGAGATGAAATCCTTGTGAAGAATGCATGCAAGAGAATCTGAGGTTTCTGGAATTAATAAATTGTAAGAAAATTTGGATTAGATGGCCTATTTTTTAAGTGAAGTGGGAGGGAATGGAGAAGGAGAAGCAAGCAACCAACCAAAACAAACAGCAAGGAATAACCTCAGGAAGCTAATAATATTGTAGTCATTCCATGAGGTTTTAGTTTGGTTAATGGTTTGGTTAATGTTTGCCTTTCTGTACTAACAATGTAGTAATTTTACAGTGCTATGAGAGACATACTGTTTCTGCCTTACAAAAAACTATTCGCTCAAGCTGTCCTTTTTTCTTTTTCCAAATGTATAGGCAGGTTGCGTTAGCTGATCTTATAATCATCAATAAAACGGATTTGGTTTCAGGGGAAGAATTGAATAAAGTCAGAACATCTGTCAGGTATGAAACTTCTGGTATAACTGTAACATTGTACACGCTCAAATGTTATTAGAAATGAGATCTCATGATTATTCCAACACATCATGTAGTCAGCAGTGAAAAAGAGTCTGCCCCTTTCTGGAGATGTTTCTGGTGCATTTATGTGCTTCCGCAGTCTTAACTGCTTGCCTAAGATTTGATGTTACCTGCTAAGAAGCATAGAATTATAGAATGGAATCACAGAATGCTCTTAAGTTGGTAGGAACCTTCAAGGACCATTGAGTCCAACCCCTACCTCTACTCAGAACCATCTGAAATTATAACTCTATGTCTGAGATTTTTACCCAAATGCTCCTTGAACTCTGGCAGCTTGGGGCCATGACCACAGCCCTGGGCAGTCTGTCCTGTGCCTGTCACCCTCTGGTGAAGAACCTTTTCCTAACACACAACCTGACCCACTTCTGATGGAACTCCACACCATTTCCTTGGTTTAATTAGGCGTAAAAAAAGGCCTTATGATAGATGTTGGTCTTAAGTGTCTGCATTCTTATACTATTGGGCAGCTGTTGCCATTTTTCTGAATTAACCACAGGGGTAAATGTCTGCTAGTACGTACATGTTTATTAGCAAATGTAAAGGGGTATCGAAGATATTCTAAATAATTGTTTTGGATATAAAAGAACTAATGGGATGAATCAAACCAGCGTTTAAAGGCATGTTCCATCTTTCTCAGTACCCAGACGGACAAAATGGAATATTGAGAAATGCTTTGCAACTTTATTAGTGGCTCAGACTCTAAGGATTCTTAACCTTTCAGTTTGTATCGGGAAGAGAAAAATGCTGTACTTAGTAGTAGTATTTTATTGTCAGAAGTTGTGAATTTTGACCTTTGTTCAGATAGAAAAAGTCACAAAAACAAACTCTTTTTGGATGCCTCTTGGACTATTCAATATTTAATAACAGTGTGAGGGGTGTTGTTATGGTTCTTGTGTTGCTTTACATAGTTAAATTGTTCAATCAATATATTACAGTTGCATTTGCAACTCACTTTTGCTTTTTTCTACTTTGTTTTAGGTCGATAAATGGACTTGTCAAAATTTTGGAGACACAAAGGTCAAGGTATTAGATTAACCAGTATTACTGGTACCAAATCCTGTCCCACAGACATAGTTTTTTACAAAGCCTACGTTATGATCTGTTAGCTGTGCACATGCATAGCTATCTGCATTGTGTTTTAATGTGTGTGTTCAAAGAGGTACAGAATGATTGCTCCCATCAGAGAATTAGATATTATTCAGGCATCCAATACAAAGAATTTCATCTTTCTGAAAATAGATTTATTTATTTTTTAAATTTTTATTAACTATATTCTCTAAAATCCTCTTTTTATGCTTCCGTATTACTGTGCAGCTGAAAGCTGCTTTACTCCATAGTAGATAGCACTGACTGCCAACGTCTGAAAACAGAGCTAGCTTCTGGTGCTTTGCGTTGGAAGAAGAAGCTAGAAAAAAAACCAAACAATTATTTATATATTTAAAAAATGAGTAATTGAAGCTTCAGTATGTATAATTTTTACATGCAGTAAAAATATGAAGCTTTCTTTCTCTCCCTACCTGTGCAGAGTTGATCTTTCCAATGTACTGGACCTGCATGCTTTTGACAGTCTATCTGGAATAAGGTATGGCAATAATTTCACTTATTAAAAGTAATGTTCATTGCATAAATACACACATGAGGTAGGTACACTTGCATGCAGGCAGGGTCTATATCTGAATTTCTGTTACAAATTCTAGTTCAGACACCTGTTTAAAGTTCTCAGTAAGAGTAAGAAGTAATCAGAAACAGATATTTTTCCACTTGAGATACGTGCAGCAAAAGATTTTAGGGTTTGTAAAATGAAATGAGAGCCAAAGTGCCCATGATTGTTTGGCATTTTTCCCCCATTTCCCTTGTTGAGGCTTTAAGTTGTTCTTTGGTACTACTACTAATAAATAAGATGTTGATGCTTTTTTCTGGTTCTGTTAAAACTTATGAGGATTTAATTTTTTTCTCACTTTACATCATGATGGAGACCTTAGTTTTCACAGGAAACTGTGAGTTCCACAACAACCTAAGCCTTGGAAATGTTGTTAACATGTTCCTGGATCCCTTAAGTCCTCATGTTCTGTTACGACTAAGAGGCTTAGCTTTAAATTAGCAAACACTGGACAGTGTGCTGTGGGAATGAGTTAAGTAGAAAGTGGTGTATAGCAGTTCACTTAATGTTACATTGCAGATTTCACTCTCAGAAGCAATGGCTTTTTACTTGTTTTACTTCTTAATATAATTTCAAAAAAGGATGTCCAACAAATGGACAGATTATAGTTATTTATTTTTTCCTGCTTGCAGCAGTGTTGGAGTTTACGTTTTGTTTCTACAGAGGAGTATCAATGTTGTTCTAATACTTGCAGTATAAATATTTTAAATACCAAAGATACTGCCCTTCATTACAGTAATCTAACAGTATTTAAGAACGACAGCAAAAATAACCAGGGAATATTCATCTGTGTTTCAGATTAGTGCATGCTTGAGTACTAATTTCATGCTTCAGTTTATTTTTAGAGTCAATTCTCTGCTACTGACGGTAATAAAAATCCCACAGGTATCAGAAGTTAATTTTTTGTTTTATAAAGATGTAAAAGTATAAGATGTGTGCTGGTATATTAGAGAGCACAGTCTAAGTTGTTTTTTTTTTTATCATTTTTTTGGTGAACATTAGAAAATAAAGAGCGGAAATAGAAATTAGTGAGGAGCAAAGCATTAAATTCAGTACTTTCAAGACTTAGCTGGAACAGCGTGTTTGCGCATGGGCTTCTCGACCCTTTTTAAGCTCCCTCTTACCAGTTAAAATTTCATGTGTTTCCTGTCTCTGCTTTCATATTTCCAAAACGGTTGTCTTCTTTCTGTGGCTGAAGTCCCAGTGCCAATACTATGGTTCTTTCTTCGTGTAAAGTAGAATCTGACTTTCCGAGGTTGCATTTTCTTCCTCCGTTTGGACTTCAGCACACCATATTGAATCAATATGTATGAGTCAGTTTGAAAATTAGACTGTATTTCTGTAAGTGAATACTGTCTAGTAGTATTCCAAGTATTCTGATCAGAATGTGTTCATACATCTTAATAAGGTTTTAATACAGTTTTGTTTCACAATAGTATTTTTCATTCAAACTGTTACCTACTTCATTGTCCTCTATAGAAGTCCATGGCGACTTACTCTGTGATTGTTAAGTTTGTTGGAGGGTCATACTGTTAGCCTTGTTGTGAAAATGGATCTCTTAAGTCTTTCCTTTAAGTTAGTCTGACAGTCAAGTTAGTCTGTTATGATTAGAGATGCTTTGTTGTCTCTTTAGCCCAAGGACAGCTTTAATCCAACCAGAAATGACCATCCTATAGGCCACTCCTTGCTCTATCACTCATATAAGTTAGTATTTTTTTCTAATCTAGAAAGGAAATCTGTAATTGTTTTGTGCGTTATTATGGTCAAATTAGATGATTGATAGTGATAATTATAGTGGAATTCCAGCAGTTAAGCTATGGCAAACTTTCTAACACAGATCTTTTGAAAGATCAAACAAACGTAACTAAATATAACTATTCTTAGATTAAAGCTGAATTAACAGTTGAAACTTATTTTGACAACAATGCTTTAGTTTTGGTCTGCAATACTGAAGAGTTTGTGTAAATCTCATTTGAAATGATGACACCACATCTGTCCAATACAAATGCAACATTTACTTATTTTCAGCTTGCAGGAAAAACTCAAGAATATGAGGACAACAGATGCACATCTCGATAAGGTAATTACAAAAAGCACTGCTTCAGTCTTGTTGTACAAAGATGGTTCAGGATAATTGCAACCATGGCATACTAATCATCTTACTTTTTCAGAAGGTTTCAGTTAGAGAATAAATATGTTTAAAATCTGTGGAATATTACACTGAATGCCCATAGCCATGTACTTCGATGTAGGTAGATTCTAAATGTATATACTGAGTTATACTTTCAAATATGGCTTAAGAGTTGTACTGTTGGAAACAGTTACATTGTTCATGTACATGGAGAAGGTTACTAGAACAGACAAATAGTACTATTCTTTTCAAGATTTGCAGAATTGAGTCCTGTACTTATAGCTGATATTTATCCCGTAGGTCCAAATGCTGTCAGGGTTTGTAGATATCGGGAAGTTGCTGTTCATGACTTCGCATTAACTAAGGTGTTAGGCACATTCTGTGAGTGCTTCCCATCGTTTTTACACAGAAAATCAACACATCAACTTGAAACAGTGAATTAGGTTTTCCTATAAATTTGATATCAGTCTTATAATCACGTATGTGCTAGAAGGTTAGGAACACTATCGTTGATGCTGTTATTAGTGCGTCAGACTCTAAAATGCTTTGTTTTTCCAGATATGCAACCCAATGTGTATTTTATGTCAGGGTAGAATCTTCTCTCTCACTCTGTGCAGTAAAACAGTCCTTGCATATTGCAGTTTAAAATTCATTTTTGCCTTTGTGGTTTTGTTTTATATAGAGAACAAATACGGTATTTTGTCTGTTTTGCCTTTCTGATTTTTAATACCCATTTAAGGGGAAAGGGTCTGGTCTGTCACTCCTGTAGAGTATAAGCAGTTCTGTGCTAAATGCTGCTTTTAAGCATCTATCTCGTCTGTGATGCTCAGGTTTTACTAGTAAGGTACTCCTTTGTTTTTTAAACAAACAATACAAAGAAAGAATAATCCCCCTATTAAGTATCTAGTTTATTTGAGTCCAACAGTGCTATTGCAGCATTGCCCTACGCTCAAATATGTGGTGAGCAAAGTTCATTTTAAATAGCATGGGCATTTCACTAGTTGAGGAGTAAAATGATGTGCTGGACTATTTAGACTTTCCATAGCTTTCTTCACATCATGTACCGTGTTTACCGAGCTGAAATCTTTCTCCTGAACTATTAGTTCCCTAGCTTGTAGATACAGATCTTTGAATGACTTCATGTTCATTTCTTAAGTCCTGGTTTGTAGGGTGGGAACAGAAAGGTATTTCATCCCCTCCTGTCACTTCCACTACAGCAGTTTTGTCTTGCTTTGCTATGAGACTGGTCTCGTACCTACTTCCAACATACTTGCCTTAGTATGATGCCGTAAGTTACTCCAGGATCGGTGAGATATCCTGCCAGTGTATAGTTGTTATTATACAAGATTGTAACAGATGAATATCTAGAGGTTATAGGGGAACAACTCACCCACTCTGAGGCTCATGGCTAGGATGGATGCTTGCCACAAGGAACTCCACACAGGAGCGATCTCCAAAAGAGATGCTGCCTTAGTGGTGGTCAGCTCTTAAATGGGATCTAGAAGAGGTGGAGTTAAGCTCCAACCATTCCAGGAGCACAGCTGAATTACCTTCTCCTGTGCTCCTGCAGCTGACCCGTCACTTGCCTCAGATGGTTAATCAGAGGTTCAGGCTGTGATTAACAGTTTCGCATACAGCCAGGTTATCAGGTTTTAATACTAGAGGACCAGGAATGACAGTGTCCAGCTGTCAGGGCTTTTGAGCAAGGGCTTCAGTAGTAAAACCTTTTCAGGGTCTCTTACCCTTTGCCTGTAAAGGTAAGAGATTGTCTAAGCTACTGCAGTCAAGTTGCCACTTACTCCCAGTCTTGAAAGGGGGTTTTGCTTGTGCAACTATATGGATTGAACTCAGTGTACCACTCTGTCAGTCACAGAGTCAGAGTGGTTTAGGTTGGAAGAGGCCTTAAAGATTATCTAGGTCCAACTGCCCTGCCATGGGCCACGTTGCAGTCTTGAATGCCTCCAGGGATGGGTCATCCACAGCTTCTATGGGCAGCCTGTTCCAGTGCCTCACCACCCTCATAGTGAAGAATTTCTTCCTAACATCTAAACCTAAATCTCCCTTATTTTAGTTTTAAACCTACCTCTGTTGTCTTATCACTACATTCCCTGAAAAAGAATCCCTCTCCAGTTTTCTTGTCCTTTTAAATACTGGAATGCCTTTATAAGGTAATCTCAGAGTCTTCTCCAGGCTGGATAACCTGAGCTACCTCAGCCTGTCTTCATAGGAGAGGTACTCTAGCCATCTGATCGTGATCATTCTTGTGGCTCTCCTCTGTACTTGGTACAGGAAGTCTGTATCTTGTTGGAGGCCATGGAGCTGGATCAGTCAGTCCCAGAGGTCTCTGCTTTTGCTCAGGGCAGTTCCCTTCAGGTTCCCTTGAGCATTCTAGCGCTGCAGGAGTGACTTACTGGGGCAGCAGTTTTAGTTGTCCTGCACTGCTTTCCTTTCTGAGGGGCTGAACTCTGAGGAGCAGTGCTACAATTTCTGCAGCACCTTAATCTTGCTTGCTGTTCGATAGTAAATCAGGTGGTTTGTCACATACGTTTCCCTGAGGCCAGTTCTGTGCTTTCACGTTAAAGGGACTCTTGTCTAGACTGCTGGAACCGCGTTTGAGAGTTTCCAATCTCTTGGTCTCCATTTGAAGCATGTGACAAATGCTGGCATACCTCTACAGCAAACCAGCACAAGTGCAAGTGTTGTACAAATGGTATATATTCATTTTGAAACTGTTGAGCTAATTTTCTTGGATGCTGCCCTAGAAGACTGCCCAAGGGTATGTGAGTTTGAAGCTGGCAGCATCCTGTGTCTTCCCAGTCATCTTACCATTCTTCCAGGACTTTGACAGGTCTCTGCTTTTCCCAGCAGTTTATACGTTGTCTGTGTGGATCCCCACATGTGTAGCAAGTGTACTGCTTGCACCAGAATGTGTAATGACAGATTCTCTATACCAGAACCAAGGTGCCTTCCAGATCACTGCAGGCATTTCAGTTCTGGACAGTGACAGTTGTGTTCCAGCTACTGTTAATGCCAGTCAGTAAAAACTTGCTGATATTGAGTTTTGAGCAAAAGAAATACATGGATGATTAAACACCTATCCTCTCCGAGTATGGAATTCCTCTGACTGTCCCAGTAGGTTTCTGAGTTCCTCAGAATTTCCCCATGCAGAAAAAGAGACAAGGCATAGTAGCTTTCTACTGCTTTTTAATTTTTAATGTTTTTTGTCACTGTACTGTTCCTTACTATACCTGATCTGTAGGTCACCCACAGCCCCAGACTACATGCAGGTACTTTGTGTATAGGTGCTCTGTGGATCTGTTGTGGGCCACCAAAAGGTGGGTATCTTCAGTCTGATGCAGTTCACTAATGGACAATGTTCCCTAAGGGGCTGGAGGGGGAAAAAAGAAAAAAAAGCTTACATTTTTATGTAGCAGTTTAGGAAAGTGTGCTTTCTTTACAGAAAGTTGCTTTGATTTGATTCAGTTTTCAAGTTGAAGTACAATGAATATGAAATCTATTTTCTTTTGAACTGCAGATGTTAACTGTGAAGTCGATAGTCTTGAAGATGGGAAAACTAAAGATTAAATATGGAAACAATTTATTGCTTAGCTACAACTATGATCAGAATCTTAAATTGTGGGGGTTTTTTTGGCATAATTAAAATTTATGTTCATCTTTACAGTGTTCCGTTCTAGTAATATAAGTCTGCAGTAAAGTAGAAGCTTTCCTGTATGTTTCGAGGTCTATGTTATGCTTGTATTATTAAGGAAGTTCTTGCTTTTGTAGTGTGGAATGGTCATGAGGCATAAAGGAGGGAGAACGCTTCTGTCACAGTAGGCTGCAGGTTGCAGTTGGATGATAAAGTGTATTTATCCACTTCATGTGGAAGGTCAACAGAAGCAATACTGCTTTATGTGTGAAGCATATCTCTCTTGCTTTGAAGCTCCTTAGGATGTTAGTGCTTGGTTGTTTTGGTGAGTTTACTTTGAGTGTTGGGTAAACCTTTAGATTTGCTGCTTTTTGCTTTTGTTTTTATTTAGATTAGCAGTCTTCTGGAAGTAGTAATCGTAAAGATTTCGAGGCTGTAGAAAAAGTCGTTTTCTCTGTGTACTTTTGTCCCACTGAGAGGCTGCATTGACAAAAATAAGTTCAGATGCATGACTTCATTTTCTTAGAAGAAACTGTAGATTTCAAACTACACATTTATTGCCACCTTTTGTTTTGAGAATTGTTGGCTCTGAGCAGTTGCTGGTGTTCTTTTGGAATAAAACTTGATACATCTTTATTTCTGAAATCTATTCTTACATGGCCTATTCGTAAGAAGCTTTTCTTGAAAGGAAAGTACTGATGGGTTAGAAGTGTATATTGATTATTTTTTGTCTGATAAAGTTGTGATGAAGAGCAGAAATGATGACCAAGATCAGTAGATACGAAAATAACATTTTAAAACTTATGTAAAAGATTAAGCTTGCTAGCCTATAAAAATCAAAATTGTTAGGTATTGAAAGCAAGCATCTCCTACAGCAAAGAGTTTTGCTTTAGAAGCGGGTGTCAGTAGACTGTTCAAGGTGTTGGCTATGCCCCTCCCAAAACAGAACCAAACAGTGTAATAAAGTGAACAGAACAGAAACTGAGATTTTTTTTAATTTGCTGTTTGTACTTTGGGGTGGAGTAATAGATAACTGCTTTCTTTTTAATAAGGCCAAGCTGTGAAGAACACTTACTTTTTGAAATTAATATGTGGAAATACTTACTCAGCTGCTTAACTGTAAGTGTGTCTTTCCATTTACAGGATATAGTGACAGTAACATTTGAAGTCCTAGGAAATATTAAGGAAGAAAACCTTAATCTCTTTATACAGGTAAATACTAATACATCATAGTTAACTGCAGTATCATTATGCCTTTTTGTGGAAAATCATCTCATGCTGTTCTGTTTGTGAAAACGTTTTTCCTCTTCATAGAATCTTCTGTGGGAAAAGAATGTGAAAGATAGGACTGGATGTACCATGGATGTCATAAGACTGAAGGTTTGCCTGAAAATAGTAGCTTCTTTGTTTTGTGCTTTTTCTCTTTTAATCCAAAAGAAATTGCAGTGTATTGTCAACTACATACAGATCAAAGAGCACACAAAAGAGTGAACATCAGTTTGTCATTGATCTGTGCAGAGACACTTAAATGTCTGCTGGCCAATGAGACAAGTTGAGATAACTGACAGAGAAGCAAACTATGGTACTACTTGCTGTGTAGTGAAACGGGAGACTTGCAGTCCCAAACATGAGTAGGACAGGATTAATGATCAGGACGAAAGTGAAAGGAGGTGATGTTATTTTCACCTCCTTTGCTCTGAAACGTCCCATCCATTTCACCTAGATGGCTACTTATCTAGGGATGCAGTTACAGATTTCTGTCCATGATTACAGTTATTGGCATAATAAACAGAAGTTTCATTCAGTGTAACAAAGCAGCATGATGCTAGTTATAGTCTACTTAAAACCTTTTTAGTACATCAGACTGCAGTTTTAAAGATTATGTGATTCACACATAAGTTTATTCATCGCCATGTACAATTCATTGCATGGTTTTGAGGTGAATGTGATGCTTGAGGATATACTTTCATCTTCCTTAAACCACAAAGCTAAGTAAATGATAAAAAAGTCAATTGTACAATCTGACAAGGTCTAAGAAAAACAATCAAATGTGCTCTGATTTGTTTCCTGAGAACATGTGTGTGTCGTAGTTAACAACGTAATTATTTCTGCTGCACTGGAAGAAAGGTTTTATTTCTTGATCTTTCAGCAGCAAAAAACAAAGGTTCTCATTTTTCTCCTCTTAACAAGTAGAACAACAGCAACAAAAAGCCAACAGTGCTGATGCACTTTAGGCTATCTGCTGTACTAATTAGCTGTACTGCTAATTAGAAGTATGGTTCTTTTCTACTGAGCTTTGGGATCAAAGTAACTATTCAGAATTTCTGAGGCAAATAATACACTGTGTGCTGAGCATCAGTTGCAAATACACCAAAGCAAATTAGTCCCAGGTAATTATTGAATGGATTCCAAAGTTTGCTGCTTTTATATTCGTATTTTACCAGCAGTATTTTCTGGCAGTGGCTGCAGTATTCCTACTACTGTGTCAAATACAGACTTTTTGTGATGAAATACTTCTGGTTTTTTTTTTTTTTTTTTTTTTTTTTTTTTTTTTTAATTTATTTCTTTAAGGAAGTATAAGAGGTGTTTGACAGGACGTGTGCGACTAGAATATTTAAGAAAGTTTTCAAGTGATGAAAACTCTTTTAATGCAACTTTTGGAATGTGAGTTAATGGACTTAGTTTTGAAAGTATTCAATTTTTTATTCCATTGCTAGTCATTTCACTACACAAATATTTATTCTTTCTCTACTGTTCAGAGATTCTGTTCCAAGATAGCATAAATGTTAAACACGAGAACTCAGTGGGAATAAACTCAACCTTTTTGCTCATTTTACATCATCTTCGATAGGTGATACGGCTTTCATAGAGACATATACATATAATTAAAGTGGCATGGTAGGAGATGATATTTGAATTTGCACAAACATTTTAGGTAACTGTCCAAAAGAGAAACTGAAGGCAGAGCATGGCAAAGTATAACTATTATATGTGAGAATGGATGTTACAAGAGATGATTCTGTTGCATTGTTATTTTGATTAACTGCTGCATAGTTGTCAGAGATTTTTCCCTGCTTTGTGTACTTTTAAAGTTATTTTTTTTCCCGATAAGTGTTTCGTTTTTAAAGGTTTGCTTATATATTCTAACAGTTATTTTTTTGGTAAGGGACTCGTATCTATTCAAGGCAAATCTCATCAAGTGATAGTCCAAGGTGTCCATGAGCTCTATGATCTGGAAGAGACTGCAATAGCATGGAAAGAAGATGAAAAAAGAACAAATAGACTCGTTTTAATTGGTATGAGTACCTTTGTGCCTTTTTCTGTAACTTTAAGGAGCTTTTCCTTTCAGCAGCTGTCCAGTGAGAAGCAGCCAGCCTCTACTAGCCAGAGTAACAGCAGTTATGATGTTCTGTGTAACCTTCAGTCCAAGCTGTATCCATGAAAATCCCCTGCACCTTCTTAAAGCAGCTGAGGGCAGCTGTGCTGTCCTTTGTAGTTACATAAAATACCGGGTATTCAGAAATTATGTAAGCATATTGAGGATTATTTTAAAAATAAATAATTGTAAATATGTTCGTGGGAATGCTTTGAGTATTTGATCACATAATCAATAACTGTGAAGAATATAAAGTTATTAAAGTGTACAAAGTCAGGTTTGTTTCTGAAAATCTTACAATGCTGAGGTTGCATATTTCTTGAAATCTGTTTTTGCCTGTAGAACATAAAATTAATATTGCTACCTGCAGCTTAGTTTTGATAAAGTACTATTTTAACTCATTGGTAGAGTAAGTATCTTCTCTGGTGAGAAGTCTTACAGGCTTCTGCTTGCAGGAATGGATTTTTGTAATATGCTCTAAAATACAATTAGCTAATCTTTTTTCTCTTTGCAGGTAGGAACTTGAATAAAGAGATCATCAAAGAAGTGTTCATAGAAACTGTGACAGAGAAGCATGAAAACAGTTGACACTGGACTGTAAGCAAGATGAAGTCTTGTGCTTAACTCTGCAAGCTTTTTATGATAACAAGGACTGAATGACACACAGTGTAGTAGTAGTTCCTTTTTTCCACTTCCAATCTACTGGACTTTTAAACTCCTGAGCCCTGCTAAGAATCCCAGCTCACCTACTGTTAAAATGTTAGCTCTTATGGTCTAGAATCAAACACAAAAAAAATTCTAGCATCTTGAATTAGGCTTAATTTATGCTGGTGAGTTCATTTAGCTTTGCAGAAGTACAGATAGGCAAAAGACTTGTTTCTGTTTTATGTGAAAAGAGGCCATAAATTACAGTATGTGTATGTAGTAAAGATGTTGAAAGACTAGTGGGTTTTTTTGCTATAATGCTCTCTTAATAATGAATTAGTATTCATAGAATCACAAGGTTGGAAAGGACCTACAAGATCATCTAGTCCAACCGTCTTCCCATTACCATTGCTACCACAAGCCACTAAACCATATATTGTAGCTCCTCATCCAGATGCCTCTTGAACACTGCCAGGGATTGATTTTTGCCAGTCATGTAATCACAGTAAAAAGTATTTCGTATTTGCTATTAAACTTCCTTGCATAGCTTTCCACTTGTTCTTTGATTTTTAAATGTATGCATCCATCCCAGGTAATAAATCTGTTGTTTAAAGTTGTTCTGTTGATCAAGTTGAAATGTTGAAAGTTGATCTGTTGTTGTTGTTTACAAATCTGTAAATGAAAGTAAAATGTGCAGCCAGTCCCTGCACGGCAGCTGTCCCCCCAGCCCTCTCCCCTCAGTTCTGCTGTTGTTTTTTTTTCTCCACATGATGTCATATGTTATAAAATGTCCCTCTGGCCAGTTTAGGTCAGTGGTCCTGGTTCTGTCCCATCCCAGCTCTTTGTGCCTCAGCAGCAGCCCCTTGTTGGCAGGATAGTACGAGGTCCTGTAAAACATCCTTGGCTCTGCGCAGCGCTGCCCAGAAGCAGGGGACATACTGGTATGCTACCAGCATTGTTTTTCTCCTGAAGCCAAAACAGCATCGTACCAGACACTAGGAAGAAAATCAGCTGTGTCCAGCTGAAACCAGGACACTAGCAGATGTGAATTGATTCATCGTGCCTTAAGTATTAGGTAGCTTGAAGAAGTTTCCGTAAACCGGAAACTAACGCAAGGTAAAAAGAACAACTTCATGATAATGTTGCTGTTTAGAATCAAAGAATCACAGAATATCCTGAATTGGAAGGGATCAACACCCTGCTCCACACAGGAACACCCAAAAATTGAAACCCTGAGGCTGAGAGCATTGTCCAGATCCCCCTTGGACTTCTGCAGCTTAGGACAGTGACCACTGCCCTGAGAAGGAGTGTTACAGGACCCAGGCACCCTCTGCGGGAAAACCTTTTTCCTGACACTCAAGCTGACCCTCCCCTGACACAGCTCCACGCTGTTCCCTTGGGCCTTCAGCACTGGTGGCATTTGGGTTAAATGGAAATTTTGTCAGTTTCTCTTAGCAGTCACATCCCTTCAGTTTGAAAGATAGCATGTATGCTTGCAACTCTGCAGATTTTAGACTGCGTAAATGACACTTCCCTGTATGGAAGACAAATGGCTGCTGTCAGTTAAGGGTTAACTTGTAAACATCATGTAAATGCAAAATCATAAATACTGCAGTTGTACTTAGTGCTCTTTATATTTCATTATTTATAGAGAAAGCAATTGGATACCCTTTATCATAGAAATAGTTAATTAAGAAGTCTGTTATCTTTGGACAGATTAATGTTCTGTAAAGTGCCTGACTGATCGTTCATAGTTGTTTTGAAAGAAGTGTCCAGAGGTTTAATAAGAACTTCTACCATGAGTTCTAAGAGAACAAGCCATGGGTGCCTTACACATTTACTGTCAGATTTTAAAGGCATGCTTTTTATATTTGCAAATGAACTATATATTCTGCAGATATAGTAGGATTGTTCTACTACTGCATGCATGCCCAATCTTTTGGCTTGCCTGGACTGCATTTAGTGAATAGAAATTGTCTTGGACCACGTATATGTAGGTCACTCCAAAAGCAGTGCCTCTTATTTATTTCCATGGAAACTGCATCCTGGCCTGCATTAGAAAGTGTGGCCAGCAGGAGCAGAGGTAATCATCCCCCTGTACTCAGCACTGGTGAGGCTGCACCTCAAGTATTGCATTCAGTTTGGGGCCCCTCTCCACAAGACATTGAGGCCCTGGAACGTGTCCAGAGAAGGGCAGTGAAACTGGTGAGGGGTCGAGCACAAATCTTAGGAGGAGTGGCTGAGGGAGCTGGGATTGTTTAGCCTGGAGAAGAGGAGGCTCAGAGGAGACCTCATTGCACTCTACAATTTCCTGAAGGGAGGCTGTGATGAGGAGGGGCTTGGCCTCTTCTCCCAAACAACAAACAGGACTGAAGGAAATGGCTGCAAGTTGTACCAAAGGAGGTTTAGATTAGACATAAGGAAAAACTTTTTCTCTCAGAGAGTGGTCAGGCACTGGAATGACTGCTCAGGGAGGTGGTGGAGTCGCTGTCCCTGGCGGTGTTCAAGAGGCATCTGGATAAGGCGCTATGAGATATGGCTTAGTAGCTTGTGGTAGTAATGTAGTAATGGGAGGATGGTTGGACTAAATGATTTTGTAGGTCCTTTCCAACCCTGTAGTTCATACAATCATAGAATCACAAGAGATACAAAGAGCACAGTAACACTGCTAGAGCAAATCTCAGTTACGAAACACTATTTTTCAACACAGTCACCACCATTAGCTGTGCATTTTTACCTGCAGTGAACAAGAGCCTGCATGCTGTGCACATAAACATCTGTACCCACTGTCAGCACAGCTAGAACGCACCACCCACTGCCTCGCTGCGCTCACATATACCATTTGGTCTCCAGAAACATGCAGCAAGTGTTGGTGAATGTCAGTAGGTGCAAGCTTTTCTGCATGGAGGATTTCAGTGACGCACCTTTGCTTCACGCACATTTCCATGTGAGACACCATTCTGTCAGAGTGCCCCTCTGCTGCCATCTGTCACACGGTAACAGCACATAATGGAATACTGGTGGGAAGGTTCAGCTTCTACTGACAAACCACCAACATCCACCTCTGCTGTTGTGGGCCAACATAATAAAACAGGAGGCATCGCTTCCACAGCAGCCCTTGCACAACATATGATATTGTTAATATATAAGTAACAAAACATTTTAATTTGAAATGTTTTTTTTCTTAAAACGGTAAAAGAAGAACAAAAAAAACTAGTGGGATACTTGACTTTGTGTTTGTGAAACTGGTGCACCAGTCCAGTCTGATGTCAGTGGCTGCAAAGCTTAGTGAGCTCTAAGGTGTTCATCAGAGATTTTTGGTGAAATTCTACTTTTCCTGTACTTCATCCTTGACGGTGATTGTTCATAACATGTGAACTGCCAATAAGTGATGACATGAATAAGGGTATTGGTGAAACAAAGAACGTTTTTCTCTTCTAAGACAAGGATTATGCAAGTCCAGTAAAGAGACATGATCTGATTTTTGAGTTGAATGTCTGGTTGCAACTCCGTACATTCCATTTGAAAGTGTGCAGGTCATGTACTTCTATCAGCTGAAAATGGTTTCACAAACATAAGTTGATTTTTTTTTGGCAGTCTTGAAACCCCAAGCTGTGTGGTGCAGTCAATGTGCTCAAGGGATGGGATGCCACACAGAGAGCCCTGGACTGGCCCGAGCAGTGGGGTCAGGAAAGCCTCCTGAGATTCAACAAAGCCAAGTGCGATGTCTTGCATGGGGGTTGAGGAAACCCCCATTACCAGTACAAGCTGAGGAGAGGTGGTATAGGAGGCCAGAGGACTGCAGGGGGGATGGCATGAGTGCATGCGGCAGATACACCTGGGGGCTGTGAGGAAAGGCATTGGCATTTCTCCTGCATGGGTCCCAAGACGGGAGTAGCAGGGAGTGACCTCGATTTCTAAGTAGGGAGCTGCTGCTGCTCATACGTGGAGCCATGCACGGCTGGGCACATTTCCTAAGCCCCTTTCCAGCAGGGCTACCTCCTTGGGCAGAGGTCTCTTCCTACTTCAGCAGGGTGAGCAAAGAGCAGCCTCTGCAAAACCAAACTGCTTGAGAAGCGCTGGGTGCTGGGTATGTGCTTGACACCTGTCTTAGTCACAGAATCACACGTTTTCCCCCAGCGGAAGCAGAGATGCTTTTCCGGAGGCAAATCACAGTGATTTGATCCCCTCTGCACCCTCACCAACATTTCCTACATGAAATCACCTTTCCAAAGCACTGTTTTCTCCACTGCCCTTTACTTGCTGCCTTTTTTCAGGTCTTTTTAAGCCACAAAATAAACATACTACCACTGGATCTTATCTCCGATCATGCTCAGTTTTCAGGAATTACTCAGTATGTGTGGATTCCAGCCAGATGGATGAGGTGTGCATTTTTTGTTTTATGACACTCTTTAAAATTTAAGTGGTTCTGAATTTGTTGGATTTTCTCTAGTTCCACGTTATCTAAAATCATGAAATACAACAAAAATAATCAGTGATTGAAAGAAATCACAGAAGTTTAATGTAAAGATGTCTGCAAATTTAACACGGTGCATGCCTAGCTGCTGTGTTGCGATACTGAACTGGTACTCTTTGGTCGCTTGGATGGGACTGAAACTTGGCTATTCTATTCATGGAAACAGCAAAAATAAAATACAGAAAAGCAGAATGGCCTCTTTCCCTCTTGGGAAGCTGTGTGCAGTAGCAAGCAAAACCAGCTTTGTTGCTGGTGCTGTGACCATAACTTTGATTTTTTGACAGCCAATTAGCCTACATGGTACCGCATTTGTGGGCACCACATGGGGTTTGCCTTTCTCAAAGGGGGAGAAGGGTCCTTGGGGAAAAGGTAGCGGGGCTCATTGGGAGGGCTGTAAACTTGGTGTGAGGGGGGTGGGGGGAACAGTGAGCCTTCCCTTGGTGAGGTGTGGGGTGGCACAGCTATATTTGTGGGACAGGGTGCTAGCAGAGGCCTTAAAGGACCTGTTGTCTTGAGAGGAGCTGGCAACACTGCACCACATACAAACCTCTATGATGATGAGACAGTGACTGCTTATGAGGCCGTATGAGGAGTGGCTGAAGGAGCTGGGATTGTTCAGTCTGGAGAAGAGGAAGTTCAGGGGAGACCTCACTGCTCTCTATAACTACCTGAAGGGAGGTTGTAGGGAGCTGGGGGTCAGCTTCTTGTATAACTGGTGATAGGTCTAGAGGGAATGGCTTCAAGCTGCACCAGGGGATGTTCAAGGCTGGACATTAGGAAATACTACTTCTCTGAAAGAGTGGTCAGGCACTGGAATGGGCTGCCCAGGGAGGTGGTGGAGTCACCGACCCTGGAGGTGTTCAAGGAACGTTTGGATGTTGCGTGACCTGCAAAGAACAGGTTCGTGAGCACCTGAGGAACCTGAACATCCACAAGTCTATTGGTCCTGATGAGAAGCATCCCAGAGTCCAAAGGGAACTGGCTGATGTAGTCACCAAGCCACTCTCAATGATATTTGAAAAGTCGTGGCAATCAGTCACAGTCATGGCAAGGAAGTCCCTGGTGACTGGAAAAAAAGGCAACATCATGCCCACATTTAAAAAGGGTAAAAAGGATGACCCCAGGAACTACTGAGCTGTCAGCTTCAGCTCTGTGCTGGGGAAGGTCGTGGAGCAGATCCTCCTGGAAGCTATGCTAAGGCACGTGGAAGGCAGGGAGGTGATACGGGAGAACCATCCTGGCTTCAGCAAATGCAAATCCTACTTGACCAACCTTAGTGGCCTTCTATGATGGTGTCACTGCATCAATAGACAGAGGAAGAGCCACTGATGCTATCTATCTTGACTTCAGTAAGGCCTTTAGCACGGTATCCCACAACATCTCAGGCCACCCTTTTTTGCTCTTCTTCCCTGCACAACCAATGGTTGATTTGGTGGCCACGTATCATCATACAGGGGAAACAAATTAGGTTCTTCTTGGCTAGAATCAGAACCCATGGCAGTCGCAGCAGCCATGGCAGCTGAGCTGCACGCTGCAGCAGGCTCACTGTGGGACTGGTACCAGCATGGGAGGGGCCATAGGCACTGGAGCCTCTGTCAGCTGTGCAGTGGGCTCTGACTGCTCCTGCTCGCTACAAGTCTGAGGCTCATCTAGTGCCTGTCCTGTCGCGGACGCAACCTTTCTTTCTGCTCATAAGGCAAGAATGCTCTGAGGTACTGTATGCCACGTGGGGCCTATCTCCATAGCCTGTTGATCCCCTCGTCCTATAGCTTTCCAAATTGCATCCCCAGCCCCTTGCCGCATTGTGCCAGTTGTAGCTGGAAATCCATTGCCTTTGAAGCAAGCCAGCAGCCTGTACACCACTGCTGTGTTATGCTTAACCCCTCTCTTAGAGAAGATATGCAGGAGGGGTCTGACGATTGTTCTTCAACAGACGCACTCTGCCCCATCCTGCCCTCGGCTGTGTTCACCACTCCATTGGCCAAAGATTTTTTTATCCTGGGTCAGCCCAGCTGACCCGCTCCTGCCGACCCTGATATCATGATGGGGTCACTGTTTAATGGGAGAAGATAAACGGACTCAGCCCCTCGAGTGATAGCAGAGACACTTAATTGGAAAAAACACAATTCTCATAAGCACAATTCTTATGTATAACATACTACGATTGGTTGTAGCTGTAAAGCACGCGTAACACTTTCACCACGGATTGTTTAGCTCACAGTGAGCATGCGGCGATCATGCACCAAAGCTTTCTCTCTCATTAGCTGGCAACAGGCAGCTTCTTATCTGGCCATGGGTCAAGACTTGTTTCTTTTGTGCTTCTGCAGCTGATACTTCCACAGACATCAGGCTCTGCTACTGAAAGAGGAGGCTGAGAAGGAGCATGGCTGAGAGTAGCCCTGGCAGGGAGCAGCTGGGATACGGACCTCAACTGCCTCCACCCGAAAGCAGCCCTGGTAACAAGATGGCGGCCAGCACAAGGCGTGTGCAGGCATGGGGTGGGCAGGAGGAGGCAGAGTGCTCATGCTCAGGCTCCGCCCCACAGCATGTCACAGTTCCGAGGGCGGGTGGACAGCATTGTGGTGTCAGCATGCTCAAGCTGTGAGTTCAGAGGGGTGGTCCCACCTCTGCCATTGCGGTCGTGACCAGCGTTTAGCGATGGTTGACAGCAGCTCTCTCGTTGTCCCTGTAACCCTTGTCCTTCTCTATGGCCTCGTATTCGCGGTGGCCGGAGTCTCCCTTCTCACCGTGGTCCGAAACCTGCAGGTAAAGGAGATTTGAGGGTGGGGGTGACTTGTGGCTGGGGGACTTGGGGCTGGGGGAGTCGGGAGCAGTTCTGCGGGACCACCCAGGAGTGTGACTGGGAGTGAGCCATGTCCATGTGTCCACAGGCCGGCAGACGACGCTTGCGGTGGAGCAAATGGTGGCGGCGAGCAGCAGCACCGGAGCCAGGTAGGTCCTGTGAGGGTGAGCCCGTGCCCCAGGCCTGCCCAGGAGCATCCATCCCCACGCCGGGCTGAGCTTCTGGGAGCAGCCGAGCCCTGGCCCCAGAACCCGGCCCAATGCAGCCTGGCCAGATGGGCCCACGGCATGGACGTCCAAACTTTTTGGCTTGTCTGGGCTGCACTGAGTGAATACAAATTGTCTTGGGCTGCCTACACAGGAGTTGCCGTGAAAGTAATGCCTCCTATTTATTTTCACGGAAACTGCTGATGTGAGGAATCTAACTCTGTAACTCACGTAAGGTTATAAAGCAGGCATGTTTAGTATGGCTATGCATTTTTGCCAGCAACAAATAAGAGCCCACACCCATCAAAATCTGCACCAGTGCAAATGACACACTGTTGCTGTCGCCGCTGCTGAAATGCATCGCCTCACTGTGCTCACAGCCACCGTCTGATCTCCGTAAACGTTTAGCAAGCATCAATGAATGTCAGTGGGTGCCGTTTTTCCAGCTTGGAGGAATTTGGTGACGTGCCTTTGCTTCACGGGCACTCCTGTGCCAGACACCATTTTGTCAGAGTACTCTTCTGCTGCTGCCTGTCACACGACACCACATGCAGCGGGATATTGGTGGGAAGACCCCACCTCTACTGCCGTCCCACCAACACCTGCCTCTGACAGCGTGGGCCAATGTAATAAAATAGCAGACACTACTTTCGGAGCAGCCCTCCTAAAATATGTAACGTTCATAGTTCACATGCATCAGCAACAACATTCATTTTAAATTTTAACGCTTTTATTAAAAAAGGACGTGCCTGGCCCAGAGCATCTCTGGAGCCCCTGTCCCGCTGTGGCTCAGCGACCTTCCCTGTTTTGCAGGTGCCGAGAGACAGGCAGCCGGGCACAGGAACCCCCAGTGTGAGCCACAGTGCCCCTGCAGCGAGGCCGACCAGGAGCTCCAGCAGCTGGTGCTGTCGGGGCTGCCTAAGCGCAGGCCTGTGCTGAGCGCTGACTTCCTGCAGGCGGCCTGGAGGGACCTGGAGGAGCTGGTGGAGCGGAACAGCCTGTCATGCCAGTGCTGCAGCTCCCCTGAGGTCCAGAACTGCCCTGGAAAAGGCAACGTCGACTCCCCGAAGGTGCCCGGCAGAGCACCGGCAGAGCCGGTGCCAGTTTGCTCCCCTGGATCCGTGTGGTACGCTGAAATCCACAAAGCCCTTAGAATGCATCTGGCCCGGAAAAGCCTGGAAGTGCACCTGGGGGCCCTGCCCAAACTGCTCGTGCTCTCCCAGCAGCAGGCAATGGGAACCCAAGGCCGCCGCATCCTGCCCAAGCTCATCAAGCCAGGGCAGACCCAGCCTCTGCGGCGGCAACGCCTGTGCCCCTCGCTGCAGGCCAAGGCTGACCGCATCGCAGGCAACCTTCTCCAGAAGCACGAGACAAGAGAGTGGGGTGTACCCAACCCTACAGAGCTCTCCCTGTACCGGCTGGTGCCGTGCCCCCCCTATCTAGTGCTTCCTCGGAAGCAGGGTCTAGACGGGAAGACCATCCAGCGGAAAGCTCAAGCTCACAGCCAGGGCCAGGCTGAGGCACAGGAGCATCCCAAGAAGACGGAGCAGTGCCGCCCCCAGGAGTCGGCAAAGATTCCTTTGCCTCCAAGCCAGGAAGCAGCCAAGAAGCAAGAGCATCCCACGGCTACCGCAGCGCTTCCTGGCCCGGCCAACACATCGCAGCTGAAGAACGCCAGCTGTCAAACAGACTCCGCAGGCCTGCATGTGACTGACATCAAAGCCAGGAGCCAGCGCCTCAGCACAGCGCTCGATGTCAACTCAAAGCTGCATCTCAGTCAGGGGGCTTTTGGGAAGCTCTCCATGCACACAGCCAGAAAATGCCTGGAGGTAAAGCTTCAGTACTTCCCTGCGACACTGCAGAGGTCGGTGCAGCAGCAGCGTGAGGCACCCCTCACCTGCCCAGCTGGCAGCAGGGCACCAAGATCCCAGCCAGTTCGCAGATACTTCCACAGCTGCCAGGCCCTGTTCCTGAATGACGAGACACGCGAGGACCTGGAGCTGCACATCCGCTCCGTGAAGCTGGAGCGCCTTGAGAACCGCCCGATCTCAGGCAGTCCGTTGAAGCCTGCAGTGCCCCAGGAGGAAGAATCTAACAGCACGTATGTGACTGCACCATCCGAGGCAGCTTGGGCCGAGGCGGGCCCCAAAGGACACCAGTGGAAGAAGAGCCCTAGCAGAGGCAAGAGCAACCGGAGTGCCAAAGAGGAATGCGGCAGCTTTCCATCTGCCAGGGTAACGTTCTGTGGAGTGCAAGAGAAAGCCACCACCTACCGCAGCTCACTGTTACAGCCCTGCACTGACCCTGACAGTGACCGTACGTCCCTAGCAGCTAATAAGAAGGTCTGTGGGAAGATATGTGTGATGCCCCAAAAGCCGCAGGCCCGTGCCTCTAAGCTCATTCGTCTTGCCTGCAAGGTGAGGAAGAGCAAGGCTCGGTAGCACCTTCTGTACAAAAAATCTTTTTTTCTCCCAAATAAATAAGTGTATCTACTAGTGCCTAAGAGCTTTCTGTATGGGGGCCTTCCTGGGGATCGAGGGGGGAGATGGGCTCAGGAGTACCAGGGAAGGTGTGCTGTCCCAGAGGGGGACATGCAAATGAGGATACGCCCCGGCAAGTTGGCTGGAGCTTCTCCTCCCCACTGGCTGTGCCCTGGGGGCAGCGTAGGGCTCTGCGACCCATCTGGAGGCACAGCACCAAGTCCTGCACCACCTGACGCTGTGAGGGGACTGCAGGCTCCCAGAGCACCACGGACAGGCTGTCGGCTCCTTCTGCAGGCAGCCAGGCAGGTTGAGGTGGTGCAGGGCAAGTCCTTTGGCTCACCTTGGCCTGTGATCCAGGAATCAGCCCTGCCTGGTCTGTGGGGATGGGGATGGGGATGGGGAAGGCAGCATGAAGCAGAGCCGACCAATGCCGCAGAATAGCGACCGTTGCCCTCCCAGCATGGGCAGGCGCCAAGAGCTTCCTTGCACTGGCCACACAGTGCATATGGAAAGAACTGGGTTCTCACATTGCTGAAGCGGCTTCCGGTCACTCCCAGTTATCTGACAGTAGCTTCTGTTCTCTTAGGCAGCCTGGAAAGGCCAGCTATATCCTGGGCTGAATTAGAAAAGGGGTGGCCAGCAAGGGGAGGGAGGTGATTGTCCCCCTCTACCTGGCTCCTGTGAGGCCCCATCTGGGGTACTGCATCCAGGCCTGGGATCTCCAGTACAAGAAGGACGTAGAGCTCTTGGAACTGGTCCAGAGGAGGGCCACTAAGACGACCAGAGGGCTGGAGCACCTCTCCTATAAAGAAAGGTTGAGGGAACTGGGCTTGTTTAGCTTTGAGAAGAGAAGGCTCCGGGGAGACCTCACTGTGGCCTTCCAGTGCTTGAAGGGAGTGTATAAACAGGAGGGGCAACGAGTGCTTACTTGAGTTGATAGTGATAGGACAAGGGGGAATGATTTTATACTAAGACAGGGGAGGTTTAGGTTAGATATTAGGGAGGAAATTTTTCACACAGAGGGTGGTGACACACTGGAACAGTTTACCCAAGGAGGCTGTGGATGCCCCATCCCTGGAGGCATTCAAGTCCAGGCTGGATGTGGCTCTGGGCAGCCTGGTCTGGTGCCTGGCGACCCTGTACATAGCAGGGGGCTTGAAACTAGATGACCTTTGAGGTTCCTTTCAACCCAGGCCATTCTATGATTCTACGATTCCATGGACCGTTTTCTGACTCCCTGGCACACACAGATGCAGACCAGTTGGCCACTCTGCTTCCCCACAAAAAAAAAAAGGGAGCTACGCCCTTTGTACCTGCCAGTGTGAAATGCCTACATTGCTTCTGGGAGCTGCTCTGGGGGCCCAGCCAGACAGCTGCCATCTCAGAGGCTGAGCAACGCTGAGATAAGTTTGCTGGCTGGAGTTCCCAGCCCTGCTTGTATGACACACATCACCCCTCTGGCCTCTTGCCTCCCACAAGCCACACAAGTGTTTGGGAGCCATAGTTTTTCCAAAGGCATGAGCTCATGCTCAGGAAGACTTGGGCTTAGAGAAACTCCAGGCTCAAGGAAGACTAAGCAGGGAGCAGCGAATGCCCCTCTGAATGAGAGAGGGCATCCCAGGAGCTCTGGCTCACAGCAGCCATTCTGCTAAGCAGTGGCAGGATGCAGGCCAGGGTTACTGTCACGGAGTTATCTAGATCAATCTGTGTCCGTGACGGGGGGGCAGTAGGCCCGTGGGCCCCCGGCCCCTGACAAAGGGAAGGGAAAAAGGGAAAGGGGTAGGGAGATGGGAGCTGGGCTCAAGGAAACAAACAGAGCAGCGGCAACGATCTAAGGAGTAAAACTGATTTTACTATAATACAATCTAATTGAAATTGAGGCTAATAAATCAAGCGAAATAAGAGAGAGAGAGAGGTTTCCGAAGACCAAGAAGCCTACTTTGAAACTGAAGGCGCCGCGGCTTGGAAGCACACCCACACCCGCTGCCAGGCAGTGAGAGAGAAAGCGAGCGTCGCTTCCGTGACGTATTTTCCTCTCTGACCGCGAGGTCCCCTGGGATGTGTAGTACTTCTTCTCTGTGCTCCACATGATGTTATGATGTGGAATACCAATAGCAAAAATTACAAAACCATGACAGTTACCTGCTCCTCCTAGTCTCCAGGCGTTCCCTTTCTCACTCCCGTCCACAGCCAGACACCCCTTGCAAGGCCATGCTCCCACCACCTGCGCTCCATAGGAGCGATGCTTGTCCAACAGCTGCGGGGAGCAGGCGGTGCTGTGCCCCAGCCATTGGGTAGCGGCGTGCCTAGCGGTGCCTGGGGGGGTGGGCGAGGATAGTGGCGCTGTGGTGGTGCCAGGCTGGGAGCACCCGTAGGGACCCTCACTGAAGGAGTCGGTGCTGCAGGCCTGTGCACCCAGCATCCCTCCGAGTCCCCTCTCCCCAGTCCTCCTTGGCTTGGTGCCACCGCCCAGGACCTCAGCTGCAGTGTTCTGGCATTAACTCATGCCTGACTGCCCCAAGGAGCGCTGCCGTGGCATAGCTGCCACAGAGGAAAAGCCAGCTCGAGCCCAGGCTGCATCAGGGCTCTTCCCACTTGTGCCTTGCCTGGGCTCTGCAGCAGCAGAAGCCATGGCTAGGCACACTGTGCCTCATCTCTGCAGCACATGGCTCCCAGATTCAGATTAAATTCCAAAGAGTCAAGTTATATCAGGAATTAAGATGATGTGCTTTTGGCTATGCACTTGGCTCCAGGGCGGACGCAATCCGCACCAACTGAGGGAATTGCCTCAGTGGCCTGAGGGTAGCCCCTGGCAGGGAGCAGCTGCAGGGCGTCACTGCATTTGGTGTGGCAGCAGAGCTATGACATGGCAGGGGCAGAGCCAGGAGCAGAGGGGTTGTCCCACACACATACAAAGGTGCAACGGTGGCCAACAGGGAGCACCCAGCGTGGCAGGCAGGCAGAGACAGAAACGCAGACGGGGGGCCCACAATCCCTCTGGGCTGATACATGCACCCAGCCGCACCTCCTGAGGAGTGAGAAGGTTGCCCAGACCTTTGGCTGTGGGGACCTGCGGAACCTAGGGGTCACCCGTGGGACCAAGGTAGGTGAGGGGTGTCATGGCCACAGATGTGCCCAACCGCTTGAGCAGCTGCCTTGGCTGAAAGAGGAGGTTGCCAGGCTGAGACGCATTCAGCTGTCCAGAGGGAAATCGATGCCTGGTATCGCACGGTGCCGCGGGCAGACTGACAGCCCTGTCTTGGGGCCCAGCCAGGGGAAGGTGACAAGCAGTGTCCCGACCAGACAGAGGGTAAACACGTGCAGGGTGAGAGGCGCTGGACCCTTGTCTCTGTTAAGGGCAAAAGGAGAAGCCTCCCCCTTGCCCCTGAGGTCCCACGGGCTAATAGATTTCAGCCTCTGGTGTGGGAGCAGGAAGAAGGCTAAGTGTAGAGGAATTCCAGGGTCACAGCCTGAACCAATGAGTGAGCTAGAGAGTACGTGAGCGCCTGCAGCGGCGGAGGGGGAGGGGGGGGGGGAGGGGTCTGGATCCTCCCGACGTCCGTGCAATCTGAGTCCGCGCAGGTTCCTTCCGCCCGCTCCTATTCTCTCGTGCGGCGCGACTGTACGAAGGGGGGAGGGTCACATTCCTCAGCTCGTCCCTTTCTCCAAACTGTTACCGGGAGGGGTGCGTTAATTCCTTTTGATATCTTTTCCTACAGCGCCTGTTTCTCAAATAAAGGCTCTGTCATTGCTCTCGTTTGCCCTACATTAGGGATAGCAGCTTGGAACTGGAAAGTCCAACCAAAGACCGAAATCACAACCAGTGCCGCTAAAAAAAGGTGAAGGGTCTTAGTAATTGGAGACTCCTTGCTGAGGAGAACTGAGGCACCCGTCTGACACCAGATAACCACGCTAGAGAGGTCTGCTGCCCGCATTAGAGACATCAGGAAGACAATGTCTGGAATGATTGCACCAGTCGACCGCTATCCTCTCCTGGTCTTTCAAGCCAGGTCACACGAGGCTGCAACCAGGAAATGAAAAATCATCAAGAAAGGACTTTGTGTCCCCTGGGAAGGCGTTGAAGGGGTTGGCAGTGCAGGCAGTGTTCTCCTCAGTCCCCCTGGCTGGAGACTGGGGTTGGGCAGAAAGAGGAGAACTAACCAGTGGAATGTGTGGGTACATGAGTGGTGTCATGCCCAAGACTATGGCTTCTATGCAGGAGAGTTGGACTAGATGGCCTTCAGAAGACCCTTCCAACACCAAGGATTCTGTGATTCCATGAAGATTTCCACACAGGTCGTGGTCTTGCTAACAGCCTTGCCTGAGCCAGTGAGAAGGATCTGCCTCACCAAGTCCCATCCCGTCTTTCCAATGGTGTAGCTGTTCAGACTCAAGATTTCAATAGCAGCAATCCCCAGGTGTCAGTACTGGAGCCGGTCTTCTTTCATATCTTTATTGTGAGCTGGATGATGAGACTGAGTGCACCCTCAGTAAGTTTTCAGACGACACAGGATCAGTGGGCTGAAGCCAGTTGTATGAGGCTGAGCAAGACCAAGTTCCAGGTACCTGCACTTGAGTCACAACAACCCCATGCAGCGCTACAAGCTTGGGTCAGTGTGGATGGCGTGCATGGTGGAACAAGATCTGGAGGTGTTAGTCAGCAGCCATCTGAACGTGTGCCAGCAGTGTGCCCACATAGCCAAGAAAGCCAACGGCATCCTGGCTTCTATCAGTAAGTGTCACCAGCAGGACCAGGGATGTGATTGTTCCTCTGTACGGGGCAACAGTAAGGCTGCCCCTGGAGTAGCTTGTTCAGCTGTGGGCCCTTCTCTACAAGGAAGACACTGAAGTGCAGGAGTGTGTCCAGAGAAGGGCACTGAAGCTGGTGGAGGCTGTGGAGCATGAGTCTTATGGGGAGCAGCTGAGGGAATTGGGCTGTTCAGTCTGGAGGAGGCTCCGCAGAGACCGAATTGCTCTCTGTGACAACCTGAAAGGAGGTTGTAGCAAGGCAGGGGTTGGCCTCTCCTCCCAGGCAACAGCAACAGGACAAGAAGGAATGGCCTGAGGTTGCAACGAGGGAGGTCCAGGTTGGATGTGGAAAAATTTCTTCTTTGAAAGAATGGCCAAGCACTGGAACAGTCTGGGCTGCTCGGGGAAGTGGTGGATTCGTCATCTCTGGAGGCATTCAAGAAATGTGTAGATGTGTCACCTGGGGATGTGGCTTACTGCGCTGGGTGGTGATGGGGTGACAGCTGGGCAGTTGGATGCACAGTGACATAAGATATGCAGGCGGAATCCTTGGGAAACATGGAGATCAAATGGAAGAGATTGGTTTACTGGGAAGACAAATCAGTGGGATACAGGCCTCAACTGCCTCCACCCGAAAGCAGCCCTGGTAACAAGATGGCGGCCAGCACAAGGCGTGTGCAGGCATGGGGTGGGCAGGAGGAGGCAGAGTGCTCATGCTCAGGCTCCGCCCCACAGCGTGTCACAGTTCCGAGGGCGGGTGGACAGCATTGTGGTGTCAGCATGCTCAAGCTGTGAGTTCAGAGGGGTGGTCCCACCTCTGCCATTGCGGTCGTGACCAGCGTTTAGCGATGGTTGACAGCAGCTCTCTCGTTGTCCCTGTAACCCTTGTCCTTCTCTATGGCCTCGTATTCGCGGTGGCCGGAGTCTCCCTTCTCACCGTGGTCCGAAACCTGCAGGTAAAGGAGATTTGAGGGTGGGGGTGACTTGTGGCTGGGGGACTTGGGGCTGGGGGAGTCGGGAGCAGTTCTGCGGGACCACCCAGGAGTGTGACTGGGAGTGAGCCATGTCCATGTGTCCACAGGCCGGCAGACGACGCTTGCGGTGGAGCAAATGGTGGCGGCGAGCAGCAGCACCGGAGCCAGGTAGGTCCTGTGAGGGTGAGCCCGTGCCCCAGGCCTGCCCAGGAGCATCCATCCCCACGCCGGGCTGAGCTTCTGGGAGCAGCCGAGCCCTGGCCCCAGAACCCGGCCCAATGCAGCCTGGCCAGATGGGCCCACGGCATGGACGTCCAAACTTTTTGGCTTGTCTGGGCTGCACTGAGTGAATACGAATTGTCTTGGGCTGCCTACACAGGAGTTGCCGTGAAAGTAATGCCTCCTATTTATTTTCACGGAAACTGCTGATGTGAGGAATCTAACTCTGTAACTCACGTAAGGTTATAAAGCAGGCATGTTTAGTATGGCTATGCATTTTTGCCAGCAACAAATAAGAGCCCACACCCATCAAAATCTGCACCAGTGCAAATGACACACTGTTGCTGTCGCCGCTGCTGAAATGCATCGCCTCACTGTGCTCACAGCCACCGTCTGATCTCCGTAAACGTTTAGCAAGCATCAGTGAATGTCAGTGGGTGCCGTTTTTCCAGCATGGAGGAATTTGGTGACGTGCCTTTGCTTCACGGGCACTCCTGTGCCAGACACCATTTTGTCAGAGTACTCTTCTGCTGCTGCCTGTCACACGACACCACATGCAGCGGGATATTGGTGGGAAGACCCCACCTCTACTGCCGTCCCACCAACACCTGCCTCTGACAGCGTGGGCCAATGTAATAAAATAGCAGACACTACTTTCGGAGCAGCCCTCCTAAAATATGTAACGTTCATAGTTCACATGCATCAGCAACAACATTCATTTTAAATTTTAACGCTTTTATTAAAAAAGGACGTGCCTGGCCCAGAGCATCTCTGGAGCCCCTGTCCCGCTGTGGCTCAGCGACCTTCCCTGTTTTGCAGGTGCCGAGAGACAGGCAGCCGGGCACAGGAACCCCCAGTGTGAGCCACAGTGCCCCTGCAGCGAGGCCGACCAGGAGCTCCAGCAGCTGGTGCTGTCGGGGCTGCCTAAGCGCAGGCCTGTGCTGAGCGCTGACTTCCTGCAGGCGGCCTGGAGGGACCTGGAGGAGCTGGTGGAGCGGAACAGCCTGTCATGCCAGTGCTGCAGCTCCCCTGAGGTCCAGAACTGCCCTGGAAAAGGCAACGTCGACTCCCCGAAGGTGCCCGGCAGAGCACCGGCAGAGCCGGTGCCAGTTTGCTCCCCTGGATCCGTGTGGTACGCTGAAATCCACAAAGCCCTTAGAATGCATCTGGCCCGGAAAAGCCTGGAAGTGCACCTGGGGGCCCTGCCCAAACTGCTCGTGCTCTCCCAGCAGCAGGCAATGGGAACCCAAGGCCGCCGCATCCTGCCCAAGCTCATCAAGCCAGGGCAGACCCAGCCTCTGCGGCGGCAACGCCTGTGCCCCTCGCTGCAGGCCAAGGCTGACCGCATCGCAGGCAACCTTCTCCAGAAGCACGAGACAAGAGAGTGGGGTGTACCCAACCCTACAGAGCTCTCCCTGTACCGGCTGGTGCCGTGCCCCCCCTATCTAGTGCTTCCTCGGAAGCAGGGTCTAGACGGGAAGACCATCCAGCGGAAAGCTCAAGCTCACAGCCAGGGCCAGGCTGAGGCACAGGAGCATCCCAAGAAGACGGAGCAGTGCCGCCCCCAGGAGTCGGCAAAGATTCCTTTGCCTCCAAGCCAGGAAGCAGCCAAGAAGCAAGAGCATCCCACGGCTACCGCAGCGCTTCCTGGCCCGGCCAACACATCGCAGCTGAAGAACGCCAGCTGTCAAACAGACTCCGCAGGCCTGCATGTGACTGACATCAAAGCCAGGAGCCAGCGCCTCAGCACAGCGCTCGATGTCAACTCAAAGCTGCATCTCAGTCAGGGGGCTTTTGGGAAGCTCTCCATGCACACAGCCAGAAAATGCCTGGAGGTAAAGCTTCAGTACTTCCCTGCGACACTGCAGAGGTCGGTGCAGCAGCAGCGTGAGGCACCCCTCACCTGCCCAGCTGGCAGCAGGGCACCAAGATCCCAGCCAGTTCGCAGATACTTCCACAGCTGCCAGGCCCTGTTCCTGAATGACGAGACACGCGAGGACCTGGAGCTGCACATCCGCTCCGTGAAGCTGGAGCGCCTTGAGAACCGCCCGATCTCAGGCAGTCCGTTGAAGCCTGCAGTGCCCCAGGAGGAAGAATCTAACAGCACGTATGTGACTGCACCATCCGAGGCAGCTTGGGCCGAGGCGGGCCCCAAAGGACACCAGTGGAAGAAGAGCCCTAGCAGAGGCAAGAGCAACCGGAGTGCCAAAGAGGAATGCGGCAGCTTTCCATCTGCCAGGGTAACGTTCTGTGGAGTGCAAGAGAAAGCCACCACCTACCGCAGCTCACTGTTACAGCCCTGCACTGACCCTGACAGTGACCGTACGTCCCTAGCAGCTAATAAGAAGGTCTGTGGGAAGATATGTGTGATGCCCCAAAAGCCGCAGGCCCGTGCCTCTAAGCTCATTCGTCTTGCCTGCAAGGTGAGGAAGAGCAAGGCTCGGTAGCACCTTCTGTACAAAAAATCTTTTTTTCTCCCAAATAAATAAGTGTATCTACTAGTGCCTAAGAGCTTTCTGTATGGGGGCCTTCCTGGGGATCGAGGGGGGAGATGGGCTCAGGAGTACCAGGGAAGGTGTGCTGTCCCAGAGGGGGACATGCAAATGAGGATACGCCCCGGCAAGTTGGCTGGAGCTTCTCCTCCCCACTGGCTGTGCCCTGGGGGCAGCGTAGGGCTCTGCGACCCATCTGGAGGCACAGCACCAAGTCCTGCACCACCTGACGCTGTGAGGGGACTGCAGGCTCCCAGAGCACCACGGACAGGCTGTCGGCTCCTTCTGCAGGCAGCCAGGCAGGTTGAGGTGGTGCAGGGCAAGTCCTTTGGCTCACCTTGGCCTGTGATCCAGGAGTCAGCCCTGCCTGGTCTGTGGGGATGGGGATGGGGATGGGGAAGGCAGCATGAAGCAGAGCCGACCAATGCCGCAGAATAGCGACCATTGCCCTCCCAGCATGGGCAGGCGCCAAGAGCTTCCTTGCACTGGCCACACAGTGCATATGGAAAGAACTGGGTTCTCACATTGCTGAAGCGGCTTCCGGTCACTCCCAGTTATCTGACAGTAGCTTCTGTTCTCTTAGGCAGCCTGGAAAGGCCAGCTATATCCTGGGCTGAATTAGAAAAGGGGTGGCCAGCAAGGGGAGGGAGGTGATTGTCCCCCTCTACCTGGCTCCTGTGAGGCCCCATCTGGGGTACTGCATCCAGGCCTGGGATCTCCAGTACAAGAAGGACGTAGAGCTCTTGGAACTGGTCCAGAGGAGGGCCACTAAGACGACCAGAGGGCTGGAGCACCTCTCCTATAAAGAAAGGTTGAGGGAACTGGGCTTGTTTAGCTTTGAGAAGAGAAGGCTCCGGGGAGACCTCACTGTGGCCTTCCAGTGCTTGAAGGGAGTGTATAAACAGGAGGGGCAACGAGTGCTTACTTGAGTTGATAGTGATAGGACAAGGGGGAATGATTTTATACTAAGACAGGGGAGGTTTAGGTTAGATATTAGGGAGGAAATTTTTCACACAGAGGGTGGTGACACACTGGAACAGTTTACCCAAGGAGGCTGTGGATGCCCCATCCCTGGAGGCATTCAAGTCCAGGCTGGACGTGGCTCTGGGCAGCCTGGTCTGGTGCCTGGCGACCCTGTACATAGCAGGGGGCTTGAAACTAGATGACCTTTGAGGTTCCTTTCAACCCAGGCCATTCTATGATTCTACGATTCCATGGACCGTTTTCTGACTCCCTGGCACACACAGATGCAGACCAGTTGGCCACTCTGCTTCCCCACAAAAAAAAAAAGGGAGCTACGCCCTTTGTACCTGCCAGTGTGAAATGCCTACATTGCTTCTGGGAGCTGCTCTGGGGGCCCAGCCAGACAGCTGCCATCTCAGAGGCTGAGCAACGCTGAGATAAGTTTGCTGGCTGGAGTTCCCAGCCCTGCTTGTATGACACACATCACCCCTCTGGCCTCTTGCCTCCCACAAGCCACACAAGTGTTTGGGAGCCATAGTTTTTCCAAAGGCATGAGCTCATGCTCAGGAAGACTTGGGCTTAGAGAAACTCCAGGCTCAAGGAAGACTAAGCAGGGAGCAGCGAATGCCCCTCTGAATGAGAGAGGGCATCCCAGGAGCTCTGGCTCACAGCAGCCATTCTGCTAAGCAGTGGCAGGATGCAGGCCAGGGTTACTGTCACGGAGTTATCTAGATCAATCTGTGTCCGTGACGGGGGGGCAGTAGGCCCGTGGGCCCCCGGCCCCTGACAAAGGGAAGGGAAAAAGGGAAAGGGGTAGGGAGATGGGAGCTGGGCTCAAGGAAACAAACAGAGCAGCGGCAACGATCTAAGGAGTAAAACTGATTTTACTATAATACAATCTAATTGAAATTGAGGCTAATAAATCAAGCGAAATAAGAGAGAGAGAGAGGTTTCCGAAGACCAAGAAGCCTACTTTGAAACTGAAGGCGCCGCGGCTTGGAAGCACACCCACACCCGCTGCCAGGCAGTGAGAGAGAAAGCGAGCGTCGCTTCCGTGACGTATTTTCCTCTCTGACCGCGAGGTCCCCTGGGATGTGTAGTACTTCTTCTCTGTGCTCCACATGATGTTATGATGTGGAATACCAATAGCAAAAATTACAAAACCATGACAGTTACCTGCTCCTCCTAGTCTCCAGGCGTTCCCTTTCTCACTCCCGTCCACAGCCAGACACCCCTTGCAAGGCCATGCTCCCACCACCTGCGCTCCATAGGAGCGATGCTTGTCCAACAGCTGCGGGGAGCAGGCGGTGCTGTGCCCCAGCCATTGGGTAGCGGCGTGCCTAGCGGTGCCTGGGGGGGTGGGCGAGGATAGTGGCGCTGTGGTGGTGCCAGGCTGGGAGCACCCGTAGGGACCCTCACTGAAGGAGTCGGTGCTGCAGGCCTGTGCACCCAGCATCCCTCCGAGTCCCCTCTCCCCAGTCCTCCTTGGCTTGGTGCCACCGCCCAGGACCTCAGCTGCAGTGTTCTGGCATTAACTCATGCCTGACTGCCCCAAGGAGCGCTGCCGTGGCATAGCTGCCACAGAGGAAAAGCCAGCTCGAGCCCAGGCTGCATCAGGGCTCTTCCCACTTGTGCCTTGCCTGGGCTCTGCAGCAGCAGAAGCCATGGCTAGGCACACTGTGCCTCATCTCTGCAGCACATGGCTCCCAGATTCAGATTAAATTCCAAAGAGTCAAGTTATATCAGGAATTAAGATGATGTGCTTTTGGCTATGCACTTGGCTCCAGGGCGGACGCAATCCGCACCAACTGAGGGAATTGCCTCAGTGGCCTGAGGGTAGCCCCTGGCAGGGAGCAGCTGCAGGGCGTCACTGCATTTGGTGTGGCAGCAGAGCTATGACATGGCAGGGGCAGAGCCAGGAGCAGAGGGGTTGTCCCACACACATACAAAGGTGCAACGGTGGCCAACAGGGAGCACCCAGCGTGGCAGGCAGGCAGAGACAGAAACGCAGACGGGGGGCCCACAATCCCTCTGGGCTGATACATGCACCCAGCCGCACCTCCTGAGGAGTGAGAAGGTTGCCCAGACCTTTGGCTGTGGGGACCTGCGGAACCTAGGGGTCACCCGTGGGACCAAGGTAGGTGAGGGGTGTCATGGCCACAGATGTGCCCAACCGCTTGAGCAGCTGCCTTGGCTGAAAGAGGAGGTTGCCAGGCTGAGACGCATTCAGCTGTCCAGAGGGAAATCGATGCCTGGTATCGCACGGTGCCGCGGGCAGACTGACAGCCCTGTCTTGGGGCCCAGCCAGGGGAAGGTGACAAGCAGTGTCCCGACCAGACAGAGGGTAAACACGTGCAGGGTGAGAGGCGCTGGACCCTTGTCTCTGTTAAGGGCAAAAGGAGAAGCCTCCCCCTTGCCCCTGAGGTCCCACGGGCTAATAGATTTCAGCCTCTGGTGTGGGAGCAGGAAGAAGCTAAGTGTAGAGGAATTCCAGGGTCACAGCCTGAACCAATGAGTGAGCTAGAGAGTACGTGAGCGCCTGCAGCGGCGGAGGGGGAGGGGGGGGGGGAGGGGTCTGGATCCTCCCGACGTCCGTGCAATCTGAGTCCGCGCAGGTTCCTTCCGCCCGCTCCTATTCTCTCGTGCGGCGCGACTGTACGAAGGGGGGAGGGTCACATTCCTCAGCTCGTCCCTTTCTCCAAACTGTTACCGGGAGGGGTGCGTTAATTCCTTTTGATATCTTTTCCTACAGCGCCTGTTTCTCAAATAAAGGCTCTGTCATTGCTCTCGTTTGCCCTACATTAGGGATAGCAGCTTGGAACTGGAAAGTCCAACCAAAGACCGAAATCACAACCAGTGCCGCTAAAAAAAGGTGAAGGGTCTTAGTAATTGGAGACTCCTTGCTGAGGAGAACTGAGGCACCCGTCTGACACCAGATAACCACGCTAGAGAGGTCTGCTGCCCGCATTAGAGACATCAGGAAGACAACGTCTGGAATGATTGCACCAGTCGACCGCTATCCTCTCCTGGTCTTTCAAGCCAGGTCACACGAGGCTGCAACCAGGAAATGAAAAATCATCAAGAAAGGACTTTGTGTCCCCTGGGAAGGTGCTGAAGGGGTTGGCAGTGCAGGCAGTGTTCTCCTCAGTCCCCCTGGCTGGAGACTGGGGTTGGGCAGAAAGAGGAGAACTAACCAGTGGAATGTGTGGGTACATGAGTGGTGTCATGCCCAAGACTATGGCTTCTATGCAGGAGAGTTGGACTAGATGGCCTTCAGAAGACCCTTCCAACACCAAGGATTCTGTGATTCCATGAAGATTTCCACACAGGTCGTGGTCTTGCTAACAGCCTTGCCTGAGCCAGTGAGAAGGATCTGCCTCACCAAGTCCCATCCCGTCTTTCCAATGGTGTAGCTGTTCAGACTCAAGATTTCAATAGCAGCAATCCCCAGGTGTCAGTACTGGAGCCGGTCTTCTTTCATATCTTTATTGTGAGCTGGATGATGAGACTGAGTGCACCCTCAGTAAGTTTTCAGACGACACAGGATCAGTGGGCTGAAGCCAGTTGTATGAGGCTGAGCAAGACCAAGTTCCAGGTACCTGCACTTGAGTCACAACAACCCCATGCAGCGCTACAAGCTTGGGTCAGTGTGGATGGCGTGCATGGTGGAACAAGATCTGGAGGTGTTAGTCAGCAGCCATCTGAACGTGTGCCAGCAGTGTGCCCACATAGCCAAGAAAGCCAACGGCATCCTGGCTTCTATCAGTAAGTGTCACCAGCAGGACCAGGGATGTGATTGTTCCTCTGTACGGGGCAACAGTAAGGCTGCCCCTGGAGTAGCTTGTTCAGCTGTGGGCCCTTCTCTACAAGGAAGACACTGAAGTGCAGGAGTGTGTCCAGAGAAGGGCACTGAAGCTGGTGGAGGCTGTGGAGCATGAGTCTTATGGGGAGCAGCTGAGGGAATTGGGCTGTTCAGTCTGGAGGAGGCTCCGCAGAGACCGAATTGCTCTCTGTGACAACCTGAAAGGAGGTTGTAGCAAGGCAGGGGTTGGCCTCTCCTCCCAGGCAACAGCAACAGGACAAGAAGGAATGGCCTGAGGTTGCAACGAGGGAGGTCCAGGTTGGATGTGGAAAAATTTCTTCTTTGAAAGAATGGCCAAGCACTGGAACAGTCTGGGCTGCTCGGGGAAGTGGTGGATTCGTCATCTCTGGAGGCATTCAAGAAATGTGTAGATGTGTCACCTGGGGATGTGGCTTACTGCGCTGGGTGGTGATGGGGTGACAGCTGGGCAGTTGGATGCACAGTGACATAAGATATGCAGGCGGAATCCTTGGGAAACATGGAGATCAAATGGAAGAGATTGGTTTACTGGGAAGACAAATCAGTGGGATACAGGCCTCAACTGCCTCCACCCGAAAGCAGCCCTGGTAACAAGATGGCGGCCAGCACAAGGCGTGTGCAGGCATGGGGTGGGCAGGAGGAGGCAGAGTGCTCATGCTCAGGCTCCGCCCCACAGCGTGTCACAGTTCCGAGGGCGGGTGGACAGCATTGTGGTGTCAGCATGCTCAAGCTGTGAGTTCAGAGGGGTGGTCCCACCTCTGCCATTGCGGTCGTGACCAGCGTTTAGCGATGGTTGACAGCAGCTCTCTCGTTGTCCCTGTAACCCTTGTCCTTCTCTATGGCCTCGTATTCGCGGTGGCCGGAGTCTCCCTTCTCACCGTGGTCCGAAACCTGCAGGTAAAGGAGATTTGAGGGTGGGGGTGACTTGTGGCTGGGGGACTTGGGGCTGGGGGAGTCGGGAGCAGTTCTGCGGGACCACCCAGGAGTGTGACTGGGAGTGAGCCATGTCCATGTGTCCACAGGCCGGCAGACGACGCTTGCGGTGGAGCAAATGGTGGCGGCGAGCAGCAGCACCGGAGCCAGGTAGGTCCTGTGAGGGTGAGCCCGTGCCCCAGGCCTGCCCAGGAGCATCCATCCCCACGCCGGGCTGAGCTTCTGGGAGCAGCCGAGCCCTGGCCCCAGAACCCGGCCCAATGCAGCCTGGCCAGATGGGCCCACGGCATGGACGTCCAAACTTTTTGGCTTGTCTGGGCTGCACTGAGTGAATACGAATTGTCTTGGGCTGCCTACACAGGAGTTGCCGTGAAAGTAATGCCTCCTATTTATTTTCACGGAAACTGCTGATGTGAGGAATCTAACTCTGTAACTCACGTAAGGTTATAAAGCAGGCATGTTTAGTATGGCTATGCATTTTTGCCAGCAACAAATAAGAGCCCACACCCATCAAAATCTGCACCAGTGCAAATGACACACTGTTGCTGTCGCCGCTGCTGAAATGCATCGCCTCACTGTGCTCACAGCCACCGTCTGATCTCCGTAAACGTTTAGCAAGCATCAGTGAATGTCAGTGGGTGCCGTTTTTCCAGCATGGAGGAATTTGGTGACGTGCCTTTGCTTCACGGGCACTCCTGTGCCAGACACCATTTTGTCAGAGTACTCTTCTGCTGCTGCCTGTCACACGACACCACATGCAGCGGGATATTGGTGGGAAGACCCCACCTCTACTGCCGTCCCACCAACACCTGCCTCTGACAGCGTGGGCCAATGTAATAAAATAGCAGACACTACTTTCGGAGCAGCCCTCCTAAAATATGTAACGTTCATAGTTCACATGCATCAGCAACAACATTCATTTTAAATTTTAACGCTTTTATTAAAAAAGGACGTGCCTGGCCCAGAGCATCTCTGGAGCCCCTGTCCCGCTGTGGCTCAGCGACCTTCCCTGTTTTGCAGGTGCCGAGAGACAGGCAGCCGGGCACAGGAACCCCCAGTGTGAGCCACAGTGCCCCTGCAGCGAGGCCGACCAGGAGCTCCAGCAGCTGGTGCTGTCGGGGCTGCCTAAGCGCAGGCCTGTGCTGAGCGCTGACTTCCTGCAGGCGGCCTGGAGGGACCTGGAGGAGCTGGTGGAGCGGAACAGCCTGTCATGCCAGTGCTGCAGCTCCCCTGAGGTCCAGAACTGCCCTGGAAAAGGCAACGTCGACTCCCCGAAGGTGCCCGGCAGAGCACCGGCAGAGCCGGTGCCAGTTTGCTCCCCTGGATCCGTGTGGTACGCTGAAATCCACAAAGCCCTTAGAATGCATCTGGCCCGGAAAAGCCTGGAAGTGCACCTGGGGGCCCTGCCCAAACTGCTCGTGCTCTCCCAGCAGCAGGCAATGGGAACCCAAGGCCGCCGCATCCTGCCCAAGCTCATCAAGCCAGGGCAGACCCAGCCTCTGCGGCGGCAACGCCTGTGCCCCTCGCTGCAGGCCAAGGCTGACCGCATCGCAGGCAACCTTCTCCAGAAGCACGAGACAAGAGAGTGGGGTGTACCCAACCCTACAGAGCTCTCCCTGTACCGGCTGGTGCCGTGCCCCCCCTATCTAGTGCTTCCTCGGAAGCAGGGTCTAGACGGGAAGACCATCCAGCGGAAAGCTCAAGCTCACAGCCAGGGCCAGGCTGAGGCACAGGAGCATCCCAAGAAGACGGAGCAGTGCCGCCCCCAGGAGTCGGCAAAGATTCCTTTGCCTCCAAGCCAGGAAGCAGCCAAGAAGCAAGAGCATCCCACGGCTACCGCAGCGCTTCCTGGCCCGGCCAACACATCGCAGCTGAAGAACGCCAGCTGTCAAACAGACTCCGCAGGCCTGCATGTGACTGACATCAAAGCCAGGAGCCAGCGCCTCAGCACAGCGCTCGATGTCAACTCAAAGCTGCATCTCAGTCAGGGGGCTTTTGGGAAGCTCTCCATGCACACAGCCAGAAAATGCCTGGAGGTAAAGCTTCAGTACTTCCCTGCGACACTGCAGAGGTCGGTGCAGCAGCAGCGTGAGGCACCCCTCACCTGCCCAGCTGGCAGCAGGGCACCAAGATCCCAGCCAGTTCGCAGATACTTCCACAGCTGCCAGGCCCTGTTCCTGAATGACGAGACACGCGAGGACCTGGAGCTGCACATCCGCTCCGTGAAGCTGGAGCGCCTTGAGAACCGCCCGATCTCAGGCAGTCCGTTGAAGCCTGCAGTGCCCCAGGAGGAAGAATCTAACAGCACGTATGTGACTGCACCATCCGAGGCAGCTTGGGCCGAGGCGGGCCCCAAAGGACACCAGTGGAAGAAGAGCCCTAGCAGAGGCAAGAGCAACCGGAGTGCCAAAGAGGAATGCGGCAGCTTTCCATCTGCCAGGGTAACGTTCTGTGGAGTGCAAGAGAAAGCCACCACCTACCGCAGCTCACTGTTACAGCCCTGCACTGACCCTGACAGTGACCGTACGTCCCTAGCAGCTAATAAGAAGGTCTGTGGGAAGATATGTGTGATGCCCCAAAAGCCGCAGGCCCGTGCCTCTAAGCTCATTCGTCTTGCCTGCAAGGTGAGGAAGAGCAAGGCTCGGTAGCACCTTCTGTACAAAAAATCTTTTTTTCTCCCAAATAAATAAGTGTATCTACTAGTGCCTAAGAGCTTTCTGTATGGGGGCCTTCCTGGGGATCGAGGGGGGAGATGGGCTCAGGAGTACCAGGGAAGGTGTGCTGTCCCAGAGGGGGACATGCAAATGAGGATACGCCCCGGCAAGTTGGCTGGAGCTTCTCCTCCCCACTGGCTGTGCCCTGGGGGCAGCGTAGGGCTCTGCGACCCATCTGGAGGCACAGCACCAAGTCCTGCACCACCTGACGCTGTGAGGGGACTGCAGGCTCCCAGAGCACCACGGACAGGCTGTCGGCTCCTTCTGCAGGCAGCCAGGCAGGTTGAGGTGGTGCAGGGCAAGTCCTTTGGCTCACCTTGGCCTGTGATCCAGGAGTCAGCCCTGCCTGGTCTGTGGGGATGGGGATGGGGATGGGGAAGGCAGCATGAAGCAGAGCCGACCAATGCCGCAGAATAGCGACCATTGCCCTCCCAGCATGGGCAGGCGCCAAGAGCTTCCTTGCACTGGCCACACAGTGCATATGGAAAGAACTGGGTTCTCACATTGCTGAAGCGGCTTCCGGTCACTCCCAGTTATCTGACAGTAGCTTCTGTTCTCTTAGGCAGCCTGGAAAGGCCAGCTATATCCTGGGCTGAATTAGAAAAGGGGTGGCCAGCAAGGGGAGGGAGGTGATTGTCCCCCTCTACCTGGCTCCTGTGAGGCCCCATCTGGGGTACTGCATCCAGGCCTGGGATCTCCAGTACAAGAAGGACGTAGAGCTCTTGGAACTGGTCCAGAGGAGGGCCACTAAGACGACCAGAGGGCTGGAGCACCTCTCCTATAAAGAAAGGTTGAGGGAACTGGGCTTGTTTAGCTTTGAGAAGAGAAGGCTCCGGGGAGACCTCACTGTGGCCTTCCAGTGCTTGAAGGGAGTGTATAAACAGGAGGGGCAACGAGTGCTTACTTGAGTTGATAGTGATAGGACAAGGGGGAATGATTTTATACTAAGACAGGGGAGGTTTAGGTTAGATATTAGGGAGGAAATTTTTCACACAGAGGGTGGTGACACACTGGAACAGTTTACCCAAGGAGGCTGTGGATGCCCCATCCCTGGAGGCATTCAAGTCCAGGCTGGACGTGGCTCTGGGCAGCCTGGTCTGGTGCCTGGCGACCCTGTACATAGCAGGGGGCTTGAAACTAGATGACCTTTGAGGTTCCTTTCAACCCAGGCCATTCTATGATTCTACGATTCCATGGACCGTTTTCTGACTCCCTGGCACACACAGATGCAGACCAGTTGGCCACTCTGCTTCCCCACAAAAAAAAAAAGGGAGCTACGCCCTTTGTACCTGCCAGTGTGAAATGCCTACATTGCTTCTGGGAGCTGCTCTGGGGGCCCAGCCAGACAGCTGCCATCTCAGAGGCTGAGCAACGCTGAGATAAGTTTGCTGGCTGGAGTTCCCAGCCCTGCTTGTATGACACACATCACCCCTCTGGCCTCTTGCCTCCCACAAGCCACACAAGTGTTTGGGAGCCATAGTTTTTCCAAAGGCATGAGCTCATGCTCAGGAAGACTTGGGCTTAGAGAAACTCCAGGCTCAAGGAAGACTAAGCAGGGAGCAGCGAATGCCCCTCTGAATGAGAGAGGGCATCCCAGGAGCTCTGGCTCACAGCAGCCATTCTGCTAAGCAGTGGCAGGATGCAGGCCAGGGTTACTGTCACGGAGTTATCTAGATCAATCTGTGTCCGTGACGGGGGGGCAGTAGGCCCGTGGGCCCCCGGCCCCTGACAAAGGGAAGGGAAAAAGGGAAAGGGGTAGGGAGATGGGAGCTGGGCTCAAGGAAACAAACAGAGCAGCGGCAACGATCTAAGGAGTAAAACTGATTTTACTATAATACAATCTAATTGAAATTGAGGCTAATAAATCAAGCGAAATAAGAGAGAGAGAGAGGTTTCCGAAGACCAAGAAGCCTACTTTGAAACTGAAGGCGCCGCGGCTTGGAAGCACACCCACACCCGCTGCCAGGCAGTGAGAGAGAAAGCGAGCGTCGCTTCCGTGACGTATTTTCCTCTCTGACCGCGAGGTCCCCTGGGATGTGTAGTACTTCTTCTCTGTGCTCCACATGATGTTATGATGTGGAATACCAATAGCAAAAATTACAAAACCATGACAGTTACCTGCTCCTCCTAGTCTCCAGGCGTTCCCTTTCTCACTCCCGTCCACAGCCAGACACCCCTTGCAAGGCCATGCTCCCACCACCTGCGCTCCATAGGAGCGATGCTTGTCCAACAGCTGCGGGGAGCAGGCGGTGCTGTGCCCCAGCCATTGGGTAGCGGCGTGCCTAGCGGTGCCTGGGGGGGTGGGCGAGGATAGTGGCGCTGTGGTGGTGCCAGGCTGGGAGCACCCGTAGGGACCCTCACTGAAGGAGTCGGTGCTGCAGGCCTGTGCACCCAGCATCCCTCCGAGTCCCCTCTCCCCAGTCCTCCTTGGCTTGGTGCCACCGCCCAGGACCTCAGCTGCAGTGTTCTGGCATTAACTCATGCCTGACTGCCCCAAGGAGCGCTGCCGTGGCATAGCTGCCACAGAGGAAAAGCCAGCTCGAGCCCAGGCTGCATCAGGGCTCTTCCCACTTGTGCCTTGCCTGGGCTCTGCAGCAGCAGAAGCCATGGCTAGGCACACTGTGCCTCATCTCTGCAGCACATGGCTCCCAGATTCAGATTAAATTCCAAAGAGTCAAGTTATATCAGGAATTAAGATGATGTGCTTTTGGCTATGCACTTGGCTCCAGGGCGGACGCAATCCGCACCAACTGAGGGAATTGCCTCAGTGGCCTGAGGGTAGCCCCTGGCAGGGAGCAGCTGCAGGGCGTCACTGCATTTGGTGTGGCAGCAGAGCTATGACATGGCAGGGGCAGAGCCAGGAGCAGAGGGGTTGTCCCACACACATACAAAGGTGCAACGGTGGCCAACAGGGAGCACCCAGCGTGGCAGGCAGGCAGAGACAGAAACGCAGACGGGGGGCCCACAATCCCTCTGGGCTGATACATGCACCCAGCCGCACCTCCTGAGGAGTGAGAAGGTTGCCCAGACCTTTGGCTGTGGGGACCTGCGGAACCTAGGGGTCACCCGTGGGACCAAGGTAGGTGAGGGGTGTCATGGCCACAGATGTGCCCAACCGCTTGAGCAGCTGCCTTGGCTGAAAGAGGAGGTTGCCAGGCTGAGACGCATTCAGCTGTCCAGAGGGAAATCGATGCCTGGTATCGCACGGTGCCGCGGGCAGACTGACAGCCCTGTCTTGGGGCCCAGCCAGGGGAAGGTGACAAGCAGTGTCCCGACCAGACAGAGGGTAAACACGTGCAGGGTGAGAGGCGCTGGACCCTTGTCTCTGTTAAGGGCAAAAGGAGAAGCCTCCCCCTTGCCCCTGAGGTCCCACGGGCTAATAGATTTCAGCCTCTGGTGTGGGAGCAGGAAGAAGCTAAGTGTAGAGGAATTCCAGGGTCACAGCCTGAACCAATGAGTGAGCTAGAGAGTACGTGAGCGCCTGCAGCGGCGGAGGGGGAGGGGGGGGGGGGAGGGGTCTGGATCCTCCCGACGTCCGTGCAATCTGAGTCCGCGCAGGTTCCTTCCGCCCGCTCCTATTCTCTCGTGCGGCGCGACTGTACGAAGGGGGGAGGGTCACATTCCTCAGCTCGTCCCTTTCTCCAAACTGTTACCGGGAGGGGTGCGTTAATTCCTTTTGATATCTTTTCCTACAGCGCCTGTTTCTCAAATAAAGGCTCTGTCATTGCTCTCGTTTGCCCTACATTAGGGATAGCAGCTTGGAACTGGAAAGTCCAACCAAAGACCGAAATCACAACCAGTGCCGCTAAAAAAAGGTGAAGGGTCTTAGTAATTGGAGACTCCTTGCTGAGGAGAACTGAGGCACCCGTCTGACACCAGATAACCACGCTAGAGAGGTCTGCTGCCCGCATTAGAGACATCAGGAAGACAACGTCTGGAATGATTGCACCAGTCGACCGCTATCCTCTCCTGGTCTTTCAAGCCAGGTCACACGAGGCTGCAACCAGGAAATGAAAAATCATCAAGAAAGGACTTTGTGTCCCCTGGGAAGGTGCTGAAGGGGTTGGCAGTGCAGGCAGTGTTCTCCTCAGTCCCCCTGGCTGGAGACTGGGGTTGGGCAGAAAGAGGAGAACTAACCAGTGGAATGTGTGGGTACATGAGTGGTGTCATGCCCAAGGCTATGGCTTCTATGCAGGAGAGTTGGACTAGATGGCCTTCAGAAGACCCTTCCAACACCAAGGATTCTGTGATTCCATGAAGATTTCCACACAGGTCGTGGTCTTGCTAACAGCCTTGCCTGAGCCAGTGAGAAGGATCTGCCTCACCAAGTCCCATCGTCTTTCCAATGGTGTAGCTGTTCAGACTCAAGATTTCAATAGCAGCAATCCCCAGGTGTCAGTACTGGAGCCGGTCTTCTTTCATATCTTTATTGTGAGCTGGATGATGAGACTGAGTGCACCCTCAGTAAGTTTTCAGACGACACAGGATCAGTGGGCTGAAGCCAGCTGTATGAGGCTGAGCAAGACCAAGTTCCAGGTACCTGCACTTGAGTCACAACAACCCCATGCAGCGCTACAAGCTTGGGTCAGTGTGGATGGCGTGCATGGTGGAACAAGATCTGGAAGTGTTAGTCAGCAGCCATCTGAACGTGTGCCAGCAGTGTGCCCACATAGCCAAGAAAGCCAACGGCATCCTGGCTTCTGTCAGTAAGTGTCGCCAGCAGGACCAGGGATGTGATTGTTCCTCTGTACGGGGCAACAGTAAGGCTGCCCCTGGAGTAGCTTGTTCAGCTGTGGGCCCTTCTCTACAAGGAAGACACTGAAGTGCAGGAGTGTGTCCAGAGAAGGGCAGTGAAGCTGGTGGAGGCTGTGGAGCATGAGTCTTATGGGGAGCAGCTGAGGGAATTGGGCTGTTCAGTCTGGAGGAGGCTCCGCAGAGACCGAATTGCTCTCTGTGACAACCTGAAAGGAGGTTGTAGCAAGGCAGGGGTTGGCCTCTCCTCCCAGGCAACAGCAACAGGACAAGAAGGAATGGCCTGAGGTTGCAACGAGGGAGGTCCAGGTTGGATGTGGAAAAATTTCTTCTTTGAAAGAATGGCCAAGCACTGGAACAGTCTGGGCTGCTCGGGGAAGTGGTGGATTCATCATCTCTGGAGGCATTCAAGAAATGTGTAGATGTGTCACCTGGGGATGTGGCTTACTGCGCTGGGTGGTGATGGGGTGACAGCTGGGCAGTTGGATGCACAGTGACATAAGATATGCAGGCGGAATCCTTGGGAAACATGGAGATCAAATGGAAGAGATTGGTTTACTGGGAAGACAAATCAGTGGGATACAGGCCTCAACTGCCTCCACCCGAAAGCAGCCCTGGTAACAAGATGGCGGCCAGCAAAAGGTGTGTGCAGGCATGGGGTGGGCAGGAGGAGGCAGAGAGCCCATGCTCAGGCTCCGCCCCACAGCGTGTCACAGTTCCGAGGGCGGGTGGACAGCATTGTGGTGTCAGCATGCTCAAGCTGTGAGTTCAGAGGGGTGGTCCCACCTCTGCCATTGCGGTCGTGACCAGCGTTTAGCGATGGTTGACAGCAGCTCTCTCGTTGTCCCTGTAACCCTTGTCCTTCTCTATGGCCTCGTATTTGTGGTGGCCGGAGTCTCCCTTCTCACCGTGGTCCGAAACCTGCAGGTAAAGGAGATTTGAGGGTGGGGGTGACTTGTGGCTAGGGGACTTGGGGCTGGGGGAGTCGGGAGCAGTTCTGCGGGACCACCCAGGAGTGTGACTGGGAGTGAGCCATGTCCATGTGTCCGCAGGCCGGCAGACGACGCTTGCGGTGGAGGAAATGGTGGCGGCGAGCAGCAGCACCGGAGCCAGGTAGGTCCTGTGAGGGTGAGCCCGTGCCCCAGGCCTGCCCAGGAGCATCCATCCCCACGCCGGGCTGAGCTTCTGGGAGCAGCCGAGCCCTGGCCCCAGAACCCGGCCCAATGCAGCCTGGCCAGATGGGCCCACGGCATGGACGTCCAAACTTTTTGGCTTGTCTGGGCTGCACTGAGTGAATACGAATTGTCTTGGGCTGCCTACACAGGAGTTGCCGTGAAAGTAATGCCTCCTATTTATTTTCACGGAAACTGCTGATGTGAGGAATCTAACTCTGTAACTCACGTAAGGTTATAAAGCAGGCATGTTTAGTATGGCTATGCTTTTTTGCCAGCAACAAAAAAGAGCCCACACCCATCAAAATCTGCACCAGTGCAAATGACACACTGTTGCTGTCGCCGCTGCTGAAATGCATCGCCTCACTGTGCTCACAGCCACCGTCTGATCTCCGTAAACGTTTAGCAAGCATCAATGAATGTCAGTGGGTGCCGTTTTTCCAGCTTGGAGGAATTTGGTGACGTGCCTTTGCTTCACGGGCACTCCTGTGCCAGACACCATTTTGTCAGAGTACTCTTCTGCTGCTGCCTGTCACACGACACCACATGCAGCGGGATATTGGTGGGAAGACCCCACCTCTACTGCCGTCCCACCAACACCTGCCTCTGACAGCGTGGGCCAATGTAATAAAATAGCAGACACTACTTTCGGAGCAGCCCTCCTAAAATATGTAACGTTCATAGTTCACATGCATCAGCAACAACATTCATTTTAAATTTTAACGCTTTTATTAAAAAAGGACGTGCCTGGCCCAGAGCATCTCTGGAGCCCCTGTCCCGCTGTGGCTCAGCGACCTTCCCTGTTTTGCAGGTGCCGAGAGACAGGCAGCCGGGCACAGGAACCCCCAGTGTGAGCCACAGTGCCCCTGCAGCGAGGCCGACCAGGAGCTCCAGCAGCTGGTGCTGTCGGGGCTGCCTAAGCGCAGGCCTGTGCTGAGCGCTGACTTCCTGCAGGCGGCCTGGAGGGACCTGGAGGAGCTGGTGGAGCGGAACAGCCTGTCATGCCAGTGCTGCAGCTCCCCTGAGGTCCAGAACTGCCCTGGAAAAGGCAACGTCGACTCCCCGAAGGTGCCCGGCAGAGCACCGGCAGAGCCGGTGCCAGTTTGCTCCCCTGGATCCGTGTGGTACGCTGAAATCCACAAAGCCCTTAGAATGCATCTGGCCCGGAAAAGCCTGGAAGTGCACCTGGGGGCCCTGCCCAAACTGCTCGTGCTCTCCCAGCAGCAGGCAATGGGAACCCAAGGCCGCCGCATCCTGCCCAAGCTCATCAAGCCAGGGCAGACCCAGCCTCTGCGGCGGCAACGCCTGTGCCCCTCGCTGCAGGCCAAGGCTGACCGCATCGCAGGCAACCTTCTCCAGAAGCACGAGACAAGAGAGTGGGGTGTACCCAACCCTACAGAGCTCTCCCTGTACCGGCTGGTGCCGTGCCCCCCCTATCTAGTGCTTCCTCGGAAGCAGGGTCTAGACGGGAAGACCATCCAGCGGAAAGCTCAAGCTCACAGCCAGGGCCAGGCTGAGGCACAGGAGCATCCCAAGAAGACGGAGCAGTGCCGCCCCCAGGAGTCGGCAAAGATTCCTTTGCCTCCAAGCCAGGAAGCAGCCAAGAAGCAAGAGCGTCCCACGGCTACCGCAGCGCTTCCTGGCCCGGCCAACACATCGCAGCTGAAGAACGCCAGCTGTCAAACAGACTCCGCAGGCCTGCATGTGACTGACATCAAAGCCAGGAGCCAGCGCCTCAGCACAGCGCTCGATGTCAACTCAAAGCTGCATCTCAGTCAGGGGGCTTTTGGGAAGCTCTCCATGCACACAGCCAGAAAATGCCTGGAGGTAAAGCTTCAGTACTTCCCTGCGACACTGCAGAGGTCGGTGCAGCAGCAGCATGAGGCACCCCTCACCTGCCCAGCTGGCAGCAGGGCACCAAGATCCCGGCCAGTTCGCAGATACTTCCACAGCTGCCAGGCCCTGTTCCTGAATGACGAGACGCGCGAGGACCTGGAGCTGCACATCCGCTCCGTGAAGCTGGAGCGCCTTGAGAACCGCCCGATCTCAGGCAGTCCGTTGAAGCCTGCAGTGCCCCAGGAGGAAGAATCTAACAGCACGTATGTGACTGCACCATCCGAGGCAGCTTGGGCCGAGGCGGGCCCCAAAGGACACCAGTGGAAGAAGAGCCCTAGCAGAGGCAAGAGCAACCGGAGTGCCAAAGAGGAATGCGGCAGCTTTCCATCTGCCAGGGTAACGTTCTGTGGAGTGCAAGAGAAAGCTACCACGTACCGCAGCTCACTGTTACAGCCCTGCACTGACCCTGACAGTGACCGTACGTCCCTAGCAGCTAATAAGAAGGTCTGTGGGAAGATATGTGTGATGCCCCAAAAGCCGCAGGCCCGTGCCTCTAAGCTCATCCGTCTTGCCTGCAAGGTGAGGAAGAGCAAGGCTCGGTAGCACCTTCTGTACAAAAAATCTTTTTTTCTCCCAAATAAATAAGTGTATCTACTAGTGCCTAAGAGCTTTCTGTATGGGGGCCTTCCTGGGGATCGAGGGGGGAGATGGGCTCAGGAGTACCAGGGAAGGTGTGCTGTCCCAGAGGGGGACATGCAAATGAGGATACGCCCCGGCAAGTTGGCTGGAGCTTCTCCTCCCCACTGGCTGTGCCCTGGGGGCAGCGTAGGGCTAGGACAACGTTGTGATAGGACAAGGGGGAATGATTTTATACTAAGACAGGGGAGGTTTAGGTTAGATATTAGGGAGGAAATTTTTCACACAGAGGGTGGTGACACACTGGAACAGTTTACCCAAGGAGGCTGTGGATGCCCCATCCCTGGAGGCATTCAAGTCCAGGCTGGATGTGGCTCTGGGCAGCCTGGTCTGGTGCCTGGCGACCCTGTACATAGCAGGGGGCTTGAAACTAGATGACCTTTGAGGTTCCTTTCAACCCAGGCCATTCTATGATTCTACGATTCCATGGACTGTTTTCTGACATTGTCTGTCCCCCTCTACCTGGCTCCACTGAGGCCTCTTGTGATCATTGTTTCCCTTTTTCCTGTCACCGAGGAGTTCACCCGATAGCCATGATTTTTTCAAACACTACGGTGAGCAGCCTGGCAACCATATCAGACATCTCTCTCAGAACCCTAGCGATGCCATAAAGAAAATGTAACTCTTCTATAGTTACCTCAACCAGAGAAAGAAATTCCTAGAGGGTGTACCCCCCTAATGAGTGACACGGGCAGGCCGGTACAATGGACAAGGAGAACTTGTACGAACTTAACTTTTCTGTCTCAGTCTTCTCTGATAACTGCTCACCACACAGCCCTCAAACTTTCGGTTTGGTAGGAGGGGGTTTTGGAAGCTACATCCCCACTGTAAGCAAAGAACAGGTTCGTGAGCACCTGAGGTACCTGAACATCCACAAGTCTATTGGTCCTGATGAGAAGCATCCCAGAGTCCAAAGGGAACTGGCTGATGTAGTCACTAAGCCACTCTCAATGATATTTGAAAAGTCGTGGCAATCGGTCACAGTCATGGCAAGGAAGTCCCTGGTGACTGGAAAAAAAGGCAACATCATGCCCACATTTAAAAAGGGTAAAAAGGATGACCCCAGGAACTACTGAGCTGTCAGCTTCAGCTCTGTGCTGGGGAAGGTCGTGGAGCAGATCCTCCTGGAAGCTATGCTAAGGCACGTGGAAGGCAGGGAGGTGATACGGGAGAACCATCCTGGCTTCAGCAAATGCAAATCCTACTTGACCAACCTTAGTGGCCTTCTATGATGGTGTCACTGCATCAATAGACAGAGGAAGAGCCACTGATGCTATCTATCTTGACTTCAGTAAGGCCTTTAGCATGGTACCCCACAACATCCTTCTCTCCAAATTCGCAAGATATGGATTTTATGAATGAACTGTTTGATGACTGGAGAATTGGCTGCAGGATTGGGTCCAGAGAGTGTTGGTAAATGACTCAATGTCTGGATGGAGATTTGTGAGAAGTAGTGCCTCCTGGGCATTGTTGCTGGGGCTGATTATCTTTAATATCTTCATTAATGTTATTGACATTGGGGTTGAGTGCACCCTTAGCAAGCTTGCAGATGGCACCAATCTGTGGGGTGCAGTTGACACTCCAGAGGGACAGGATGCCATCCTGAGGGACTCAGACAGCGTTGGACAATGGGCCAAAGTAATATTATGAGATTCAGCAAATCCAAGTGCAAGATCTTGCACCTGAGCAGAGGCAACCCCAATACCAATACCAGCTGTGGGATGAAAGGATTGAGTGCAGCCCTGCCAAAAAAGGTCTGAAGCTAGTGGTGGATGGGAGCTGGACATGAGCCAGCAATGCGCCCTTGTATCTCAGAAAGCCAACTGTACCCTAGGCTGCATCAAAAGAAGTGTGGCCAGCACGGCAAGGAAGGTGATCCTGCACCTCTGCTCCACGCTGGTGAGGCCTCACCTGGAGTACAGCATTCAGATATTGACTCCTCAGCTCAGGAGAGACCTGGACTTGTTGGAGTGCATCCAGAGGAGGGCCACAAAAATGACCCAAGGGATGAAACACCTCTCCTACGAGGACAGGCTGAGAGAGCTGGGGCTGTTCAGTCTGGAGAAGAGAAGGCTGTGAGGTGACCTGGTAGCTGCCTTCCAGTATCTCAAGGGGCGCTCCAGGAAAGAAGGGATCAGACTCCTTAGCTGGGTCTATAGTTGTAGAACAAAGGGAAATGGTTTCAAACTCAAAGAGGCTAGGTTTAGGTTAGTCATAAGGAAGAAATGTTCTATAGAGAGGGTGGTGAGGCACTGGAACAGGTTGCACAGATGGCTGGTGGATGTCCCATCCTTGGACTCTTCTAAGGTGAAGGTGGATCAGGCCTGGCGCAACCTCATCAAGCTATGAATTTTCCTGTTCATTGTGGGAGAGTTGGACCAGATGGCCTTCAGAGGTCCCTTCCAGCTCTAAGGTTTACATGATTCTATAATTCTGTGAAAGCTCAGCACCTTAGAAGACAACTCTTAAACATTACAACTATAATGCAAGCCAGGTACTTGACCTGAAAATTGGAATTTGGAGCCTACTGAGTGAATTATACTCAATGAGAAATTCTGTTACTGTCTCCGGAGAGAACAGAGTTTTTTTACCAGTTGGGCAATTATCCCGTCTGTTCCCTCCACGCGCGATTTCACTGCTCTTTTTTTTTCTTCTTCTTCTTTTTTTTAAATTAATTAATTATTTTTTTAAATGTTCGAAGATTGTTGCCCTAAGGACAATAAATTAGTATTTGCTACCATCTAGTGGTAGCATTTATTTTATCGCCTCTACAAGCTTAGCTCTGCAATAACTTCTTTTCTCCTCAGAAATTCTTAAGCCGATCTTGAGTTTATGCTCCTTTGCAGTAGTAAAGGCAAGGATGGAAAAGCCTACATCCTTTTAGTGATGGTTCTGTTTACATTTATAGTGATATTTTTCTTTTCCTTTCCAAATATGTTCTTCTGTAAAACTAAGAGAATTTTGTCTTCGGCTTTTTGTTGAAGGATTTTATTGACATCACTGCGACATGGAATGATGACATCAAAGGTAGCTTAGGAGGTAAACTTTTGCTTTCTGCCACCACCATCAGGGAAGGAGGGTTAAATCTAATTAGCTAAGAGAAAAGAACAATATTTAAAGAACGTAAAAGCAGTATTTTCGCAGTACAGCTGGGCACATTTCCAAAACAAGGAAAATAAATAAATAAATAAATAAATAAATAAATGAATGAATGAATGAATGAATGAATGAATGAATCCCATTTAAATCCAAGAAATTGCATGGGTTGCACTGCTTATATTATACTATGACAAAAATGAAACTATTAAAAAATATGATTCCCAGGGATGCTGCAGGTGGATGCTGGTGTATGAAATCCTGAGGAGTCACTCACTTCTGCTACAGACCATGCATGCTGTGCTGTTCCTCCGCTCAGCTTTGTAGGTGTCAGGAGCAATTTCACAGAATCACAGAATTATCAAGGTTGGAAAAGACCTAGAAGATCATCTAGTCCAACCATTACCAATACTTCCCAGCTAAATCATATCAATGCAACATCTGAACGTTTCTTGAACACTCCCATGGTCGGTGACTCCACCACCTCCCTGGGCAGTGCATTCCAATGCCTGACTACCCTTTCCGAGTAGTAATACTTCCTAATGTCCAGCCTGAACCTCCCCTGGTGCAGCTTGAAACCATTCCCTAGAGGGTTCTATCACTGATTACACGAGAGAAGAGGCCGACCCCCAGCTCACCACAACCTCCTTTCGGGAAGTTATAGAGAGCTATAAGGTCTCCCCTGAGCCTCCTCTTCTCCAGGCTGAACAATCCCAGCTCCCTCAACCGCTCCTCATAAGGCCTGTGCTCCAGACCCCTTACCAGCTTCGTAGCCCTCCTCTGAACATGTTCCAGAGCCTCAATGTCTTTCTTGCAGTGAGGGGCCCAAAACTGAACACAGTACTCGAGGTGCAGCCGCACCAATGCCAAGTACAGGGGGACAATTACCTCCCTGTTCCTGCTAGTAACACTGTTTTTGATGCAAGCCAGGAAGCCGTTGGCCTTCTTGGCCACCCGGGCACACTGTTGGCTCATGTTCAGCCGAGCATCAATCAGTACCCCCAGGTCTGTTTCCTCAACACAGTCCTCCAGCCACTCCGCCCCAAGCCTATAGTGCTGCCTGGGGTTGTTGTGGCCAAAGTGCAGGACCCGGCATTTGGTCCTGTTGAACCTCATCCCATTGGCTTCGGCCCAGCTCACCAGCCTATCCAGATCCCTCTGTAGGGCCTCGCTACCCTCAGGCAGATCGACACTCCCTGCCAATTTGGTGTCATCTGCGAACTTACTGAGGGTGCACTCAATGCCCTCATCCAAGTCATCAATAAAGATGTTGAAGAGGACAGGCCCCAGCACCAACCCGTGGGGAACACCACTCATGACTGGTCTCCAACTGGATTTGACTCCATTTACCACCACTCTCTGGGCCCGGCCCTCCAGCCAGCTCCTTACCCAGCCGAGAGTGTACCCATCCAAGCCACGGGCTGCCAGCTTTTGCAGGAGAATAGCATGGGAGACAGTGTCGAAGGCTTTGCTAAAGTCTAAGCAGACCACATCAACCGCCTTTCCTTCATCCATCAGATGGGTCACAGGATCGTAGAAGGAGATCAGATTGGTCAAGCAGGACCTGCCCTTCACGAACCCATGCTGGCTAGGTCTGATCTCCTGGTCATCTCACACCTGCCGCATGATCTCTCTCAAGACAATCCGTTCCATTACCTTCCCTGGCACCGAGGTCAGGCTAACAGGCCTGTAGTTCCCCGGATCCTCCTTACAACCTTTCTTGTAAATGGGAGTCACGTTGGCAAGCCTCCAGTCTTCCGGGACCTCACCCATTAACAAGGAGCACTGAAAGATAACGGAAAGCGGCTCAGCGATCATCTCCGCCAGTTCCTTCAGCACTCTTGGGTGAATCTCATCCAGACCCATGGACTTGTGACAGTCCAGTTGGACTAGTAATTCCCTGACCGCTTCTTCAAGAATCAATCAATTTATGTGCTTTGAAGAACTGTCCAACCAGACATCTCTTCTTTGCCACATCAAAAGATAGTTTCCTTGATGGTTGTTGGAGTACACAAGCCCTGGATAAGACAGTACAATAAGGGAGCAGAAAAAAAAGAAAGGAAAATCAGGAATGTTAAATGTGGAAGGTTGCATTGTGCCCCAGTATCAGTGTGCAGGAAACGTTGCCTGCAGCACTCCTAGGAAAGGGTAGATGGAAGATAAAGAAGGCTGTGTCATAATATACCTTTGATTAAGAGAAACCACTGGGAAAAACAGATGTAGCACCCTGAAGTCACCACTCAAGCTTGTCTGAAGCTCTTCATAAGCATCTGTATTATAGCACTGTGTATTATCAAGGAGAGGGATAATTTGTCATGTTTTCAAGTGTGCTTCTAGTCCTTTCCACTTGAATGTGATTTTATGAATGAAAGTCATCACCACAAGACTAATACTGAAAGATGAATGCTTGTGAACTTTGGATGAAGATCGCTGCTTAAGAAATATTGTTGTATTAGAACAAAGCTGACAGAAGAAAAAGGAGAAAACGCAGAGTCCAGAAATCCCAGGAAACCACCATGTTGGCAGGGCATTTGCTGGTTGATTGTCTCCCTCTGGAGAGGCTGGAAAGGAAATGGTATAAGAGAGAATTTGATTCAAAGTGAAACCTGATGGGAGCAAGTCAGAACAGCTTAGCATGCACATGCAGACCTTCACTTCTGCACAAGATGAGCCTCCTGAGTGAGTCTGTATCTCTAGTGTGAAGGAATCGAGCGGCATCTTAGTTCTCTAAGAAGTGCCGTGGTCTAAATAAGACAAACGTGCCCAAGCCAGTTCCCTGCTAGATTCACTTCTGAAGCAGCAGGCTCTGAAGACCTCAATACAAACCTGAAGTGCTGGTATAAAATAAATTGGTTTGAATACGGCAGGAATTAAAGGAATTAAACACCTTCCTTTTCCCCGCGCCCGTTGCCACAGTGATCACGTTTATCATCCTACTTGTGATTTGATCTGTTAATTTACTGTCCATTGCTTTATTATGTAGCAACAAGTTAATTTCTGTTCTTTTAAGCATTTAGAGATCCCCCAGCAGGAAACAGAACTCTCTGAATAGTCCATAGCCAAATAAAAACAGCAATTTGACCCCACAGGTCTGTGGAAAGATACTTTTTATTATTTTATTCTCTATGTGCCTTTACAGTTATAGAAATAGGAGATAGATTAACTCAGTGATCTGAAAATCTGAAGCAAAAAGCCCTGTTTAACACCTGCAGTCCATCCTTTATTTGAATTGTTTTACTTAACTTCATATTGCAATTGCCAGGCACAGCTACACTCGTTTTCCAGAATGCATCACATTTTAGTTCCACTTGTGCTTGCAAAGCATCAAAATAAGAAAATATGAAGTTAAATTTTATTCATCTGAGGCCAAATTGGTGATGGTTGGACTAGATGATCCTCTAGGTCTTTTCCAACCTTGATAATTCTGTGATTCTGTGATTCTGTGAAATGAAAGGATAGGAAGAATGCGGTCAGAGGGTGCATGGAAAGGCTAGTTTGTCTGACATAGATGCCCGAGGTGCACATCTAAATGACGAACCCTCAGCAAGTCTGCAGATGACACCAAGCTGAGTGGTGCACCTGACACGCTAGAGGGAAGGGATGCCATCCAGAGGGACCTGGACAGGCTTGAGAGGTGGGCCTATTCCAACCTCATGAAGTTCATCAAGGCCAAGAGCCAAGTCCTGCACCTAGGGTTGCGACAATCCCAAGCACCGATACAGGTTTGGCAGAGAATGGGTTGAGAGCAGCCCCGAGGAGAAGGATTTGGGGGTGTTGGTTGAGGATTCAATATGAGCTGGCAATGTGTTCTTGCAGCCCAGAAGGCCAACAGTCTCCTGAATTGCATCAAGAGAAGTGTGATCAGGCTTTAAGCAACCTGGTCTAGAGGGAGGTGTCCCCTACAGCAGCAGAGATGGACCTAGATGATCTTAAAGGACCCTTCCAACCCAAGCCATTCTATGATTCTGAGATTCTATAATATTGTGTTTCTAGTAAAGAACCCTGTAGGCCTGCAGGTGGTGAGAAGAGATAGATTGCTGCTCTGAGATGAGCAACGGGGCATGGGAGCGAGGGTAAGAGCTAAGAGAAGCACAGCTCCATTCCTGCAGACGGGCTCCCTGGGATCAGTCGCGGGAGCAGCGGGCATCCTGCAGACGGCGGCGCTGCGCGATCACTTTCGCATTCCTGCTGCGAGCGGCAGAGGGCTGCTATCCCCAGGGCACAAATGGGATGCCCCGCAGCACCCGTAAATTTTGCCGTTGACTCATCTTGTCTGATTCTTCTGCAGCGTGCAGTCAAATCAGAACTCGGAGCTAATGTTTCTGGATTATTTCAATCCATCCAAAGAAGTGCTTCTATCTGACCTCATTAACAGCTGAAGAAACAATCAGAGAGCTACCTGAATATGGAGGGTTTGTTTTTCAGATACACTACATTACTGCGAGAAATTTATCTTCAAATCCATTTCCATTGCTGAAAACTTACTTGACCCTTGACAAAACAGATACGGAACCAGAGAGAAAAATCCCAACTGCTTTAACCAATAGCATTGCCTGAAATGGCAGTCAGAAACAGTAGACTGCGAGCAGTGAAACTAACAAAGTATTTTTCACTAGGTGCAAAAAGGAACAGCGAACAGCTTTAAGCAACTATACAAGTGAATAAAACCATGGTATTGATACTAAATATGGAATTGCTGGAATTCTGCTAGGAGCCTCCCTGAAAATGTACATAGGGTGTTTTTTAAGCCCTTGGCCCTCAAGAGGTTTCTAACACATGAGCTGGTGGACTTACATACATGCAACTTCACTAAAAACTCAGGAAGTAAAATGGAATTTAAATCCGTTCCCCCCACACACTACAAAAAGCTGGTTTTCCATGTTCCTTTCTTCATACATTATGTTGATTTTAGGTCTTGAGTCTTTGCCAGAAAGACTTTGACTCAGGGTATAGGTGTCAGCCGTTTGCTTTTCCTACCTTGACATATTGCTGCAGAAGCCAGGATGCACAAGACTAGAACCCATGAACCACACAACCACTCAGATGTCTTTATTTCCAGAATGAGCGGGGGAGAATTTCCTGCTCTGCCTTTTTAAACTTTATATGTGCTCTGACTTCATCTGAAAATTTTAAACTGGATAGGCAGTAGATCTGTACTGTAACCCATGTCTCTATTTGGTATATCGATCTGCTAGTTCTGTAAGAAAACTGGGGCTTTCTCTTACCATTACTAACTAGCATCCATGGTGCTGGCAGCTCAAATAGACAGCGAGGACGTATTTGAGAACATATGTTTCCCTTCTGCATTATCACTGCCCATCTCCCAGGATCAAACTATTGAATCTCATCCGAGATTTTGACTGATTTTACTTTACTTAGTAACTCCATTGAAAAACACCAACATAGGGATATGCTAGCTTGTAATGAGCAAACAGACAGTGAAATTACTTACCTGCAGTTTCTGCAGCGCACCGGTGGGAGATCATGGGAAGAGGCTACTAGGTGAATAAGGAGCATCTTGTAACACATCTGACCAAAGCAGCCCAGAAGGCCTTCTTCTGCATCATTCTCACTCACTGTACCTCTGAAAATCAGACATGAAACGTGCAGGTATTTTGCAGTGGGAGCAGTTTGTAGGTTGTACTTCATTCTTTGCATATCGTGTGCCAGAATGCCAATCATACGCATGACGTTTTCACTCTTGTGACAGAAATTGTAAATAGCCATAAAAGGAAGTGGAAGACTCCACAGTTAAAGGGAGCATGCTCTTCCTAAATTAGGACTTCACGGCATGTAGCTCTCTTGGCAGCGCAAACAACTTCTTAAACAGAATATACCGATCGTCATCACATAGGCTAACATGACTGTGACAACTGCACAGAAGGATTAATTAACTTACTTGTTTTAGAAAGAGTGTGAATTTCTCAAAAGCGGGCAAAACCAAGGGTATGAAGCATCCCTCCGTATTAAGCACTTCCAGAGGGAAAAGTTATTTTCATACAGAAGCAAATACAAGAAGAGTTTCTGTTGGACTCACAGTATCTGCTACTTCCCAAAGAAAAATGTTAGCATTTTAGAGGGTTTAAATGCATTTCCAGATTTTGTGAATAACTTGCAAGGCATCCAGGTTGGACCTATGCATTGATGGTTCTTCGTACCACGCTAAATTTTTGCTTTTCATCCATTTTTAATTCCCACCACAGACACGAATAATCTCTCATCTATATGTAAACCCCAACATTAATTCAAGTTAAAAATACTGAATATTTTCCCAGAAGACATTCTCTGAATTAGTCTGCACTCCTAATGTTGATGGCAAGCATGTGACAAAGGGCTGTACGCATTTTGCAGCCCACCTGATTGGTCAAATCTAGCAGCTGTCGGACGGGTCACTGAACAACACTGGGGAAAACCCGAATCACACACTACTTAACAGTCTTACAACCACAGAATTTATTCCACACTTTTTTTTATGTGAATCCAGACAGGCTGCAAACTACAAACTGTAGAAGCTGTAGTTTGTGAAGAAACACATCCACAACATCCACTGAATTTCAGACATCCGGCAAAAGCCGTTTTGGTCTAGCATACAGACTAAGACTTTTAATAGCTTAAAATATTTCTTTTAAATGCACATGGAGTGCACAGTAGGCAATGACCTAAGAAAGCTGTGTAAATACTGTTTTTCAATAAAGTTCTGCTACAAGGGAACTCATTTTCCTATACATATATAAGAATACACATTTTCTGCCTTTTCTAAATGGCTTATAGGAGAGTTTACATAGAAAACTTTTTATTTGGGAACTCATTTTTATCTTTCATTGTGAAGGAAAAGGCAGCTCAAGTCAAACTATTAAAAAATCTTCCATTTTTATTTTATCTTTTATTTTTTTTTTTAAATTTATATGTGAATTACATTTCGAAATAAGGTCATAGCAAGCCAAAGAAAACAAAGTACTCACAGGTAGGAAATGCCTCAGCTGGAAGCACTGTGTTTTCATTTTTTTTTTTTTTTTTAAATTTGCTTTAATTTAAAAAGCAATACATAAATTAGCTGTTTTCTTTCAGTGTTTTGATTCTGATAGGCTGACTTTTCGTGGTGAATTTTCTGCAAGTTCCTATCTTTTTAATAGTTCAGACAAATAATTTTATCTAATGAGGTAACTACATACCATTCTGCAAATGGTGAGTACATTTTAACAGCACCTGGAAAATCCATCCAGCTGAGGGTCAGGATGAGAATTTTCACTGTTATAAATGGCACTGTGATGAACAGCTTAATTAATTTTGAGTTTCTTCATTGCTATCCCAAACATGTACTGCATGGAACTCTTCCAAAATACATTTCCATCTAACACTCAGGTATTAAACTAGCACTGAATTATAATTAATAACACCACTGAGGAAGCTAAAATTGCTGCTGGTATTCTTCTGCTGCAAGCCAATACCAAGAATATTTTTCTTCAGCGGGAAAAAAGGCTTCAGGTCCCCCTATCAATTTATTGTGTATTAATATCAAATCACAGCTTGGCTGGGCTTCCGTAATCTACCTTGAAGCAGATCCCTTAGCATCTTCTGTCATCTTGCAGAAGGGACACTTACAGTCACTGGCCCCACTGAAGCACAAGTAATTTTGAAGCTACAGAGGGCTTCTGTAGGACTGATTTCTCTCCTATGAGGTAACCCAGACAAGAACCCAGGGTTCGTATCAGTGGATGAAAAGAAAAAGGATCTAAACAGACAAGAAATTGCACCAGTACCATGCTGGGAAAAGAAAAAGCTAAGGAGACACAAAAATTATGTATCTTAAGGTAAGTAACACTGATTCAATCAATCTCAGAACACAAATGAGTTGTTGTAAACATTTTAAGGGTCAGAAACTAGCATGCTTTAAGAATCAAAGTAAAGGTGGCAAATGCTCTGGAACTGTAAAAAACATGTCAAATCAAGCTTGCAAATTTGAGTTGGCAGTCAGAAAGCTAATTGTTTTACTTGCAAATGAAACAAATTTAACTTGCATTCTGTCACTCTATTAAGTTGCTTTTTATTTCAACCACCATTTAAACACAACTCACTACACGCTCCAGGAATACTAAGAATATATTTAGCTGTTGTTTTCCAGGAAAGCATTTCAAGTTCTTAATATCATCCCATACTGTCAGTTATTCCTTTGTTCTGTGATACATAGCAGTAAGCACTTAACGTACTGCAATACTGGCCATCCACAGAGACCTCACACTTCCAATGAAAACTGCTGAGAGCAGAGCCACCTGTGGGACTTGCATTGTTATAAAGAATGAAGACCTTCCCCAGGTATAAATATACCAACGTAAGGCTAAGTGAGATACTTAACAATTGAAGCACTTACAAAACAAACAAACAAACAAATAAAAGTTGTTCCTTCAATTCAACTTTTGTTTTAGAATGCTCAAGCCCTGAATTATTTCAAATCATCTGTAGCATTCAAATCATCTGCCTTTTGATGCTAGGGGTGTAAGAACTGGCACTTTTACATTGCAGATTTTTTTCTCTTGCCATCTAACATGCATTCTGAACCAGTACAGACAGTCACAAATGTGTCTACTTTCCGCAGAATTAGTATTTCTAAGAAATACTGTTTTTATTCAATTGATATGTGAATTAAAAGATCGACCAGAATGACCAAAAACCAACCAATACAAACTCAGTTCACAGGCTTAAACAGGTAGATCACCCTTTGGAAATATTATAGGCATATTACCGCCTGCCTTCTACAGCTGTCCTAAAGCACAGGCGCACTAGATTTCATCAGACACTGGTAATTTAAGGACTTTTCTGAAGAAAACAGAACATATTTTCTCCCTCTTCCTTGGCAGAAATAATTTGTATTAAATCATCCACTGTCACAGAAGATCAGTATGAGGGCTCATCTGCAAGGAAGGACAGCTGCAAACGCACTTTTACTCCTTTAGCTCAGCTGCAGGCCAAGACACTCTAAGCTGTAGAACGTCTAACAGAAGAGAATAAAGAGATTACTGCTTCTTTGTAGCTGTTTTGTTGTTTCGGCTGTCCACTAGCATGTAAATCCCTCCAACAGAGCTAAAACTCCCACCTGCTTTAGTGGGTAAGTTTAACTGCTTGGCCTAGCCTCCGGTGGCATGGATGGTGTTCTGTTGTGAGGGCATTGGTTGCTGGAGGTGTGGATGAACACTGGAGCATCACAAGTAAGAGGCAGTCATAAACTGTTGTACACTACCTGCCCTGACCACTAAGCCAGGCTCAACAGCATGGCTGAGTTACCCTAATTTCTTTTCATCAGAGGAGCTTCACTGAGGATCTCAGTCTCATAACTCTCCTCTCATAAACACTTAAACTATAATTAGACAAAAGCACTTTCCTGCTCACCTCTGGTTATCACCCTAACAACTGTTTTTGAGCCAGGACATTCAGTTGAGTCTCCCTCCAAGCAGTTTATAAGAAGGCTCTTCAGCAGAGTCCTGGAGAACATTTCCACCAAAGTGTGCTCTGAGAGCTATGCCATCATTTTTGTCAGCTTGGGTACACTTCTGCACTAGGGTTTTCATGACCTCGAGAATGACATTCAGGTTACATGACTGCTTTTTATTTTTTTTTTTTTTCCCAGTTCTCCGGCCAACAGAGCTGTCCTGGCAAAACAAAACAAAACAAAACCACAACTGGTGTGTGGACCCAGCGTGAAGCAAGCATTTGGATGGAAAATTTCAGCTGATGTTTGACAGCCATAAGCATCTGTAAACACAGCCTTTGTACTGGGAAATGTCAGGCATCCCTGCAGCAGTGCTACCGCTTCTGTATTTACTTTAAGTAAAGTGAACACCCGTGTCAAGGAGCTCTTGCCACATCCACACAAAGTACATAACACCTGTCAATTTCTTCTCAGGGAAACACAGGTTCAGCGTTTCTTGGACACACAGGGAGGAGACCTGCATGGCAACTCGCATCTTCTGTTACCCTTCCAGATCAGCTCTTTGCTATGGTTCCCAGCTCATGATGAGAGAACATAGCAAAACAAAACAGAACAAATTTTAAACCCTTCCTAATCTTGCTTACTATACAAGAAACTCTCTTGTGGGCAGTAACTGAAAGAAAACCATCCCGCTCACTTCAGCGTTTGTAGCGAAACAACTTTCTCATTCCTCGTTTCTTTTGCCCGCGACACGGGACGGTACCGCCTCCTCCTCTTCCCGCGGCGTGGGAACGCATCGCACCGCCCGCGGGGAGCTGCTGCACGGAGGGCGGCCGCCCGGCAGGCTGCCCCGAGGCGCGCGGCTCCCACAGCCGGAGGGGGCGGCCGGGGCCGGCTCCGGCGCTGACAGAGCGTGATCCCCTCGAGCAAGTGTGTGGCGCTGGTTGTCCCTCTCCCCCAGCCTCCGGTTACATCTCTGGCAGGAGACCGCGATTCTCAGCGTTGCTTTCCAGGTTTATTTTTGGCCGCGGCCGCCGCACGCTGACGGCACGGCTCTGGGAAGAGCCGCGCGTCCCTGCGCGCAGCGCGGCGCCGACGGGGCTCCGCCGGGCGGGGAAGGGGCGGCGCGACCCCGCGCCCTCCCCGGCACCGCCGCCGTGCCGCTCTCCCACCGCCCCCGGGCTCTGCGAGGGGCGAACCGGCCCGCCTCCGTCCCGCGGGGGCCGGCCGTCAGGGAGCCCGACCCCGCGCCGCTGAGGCGGTCGGAACCGCCTCTCTTCGCCCCGCCGCCGACCAGGAGCTTGTGTGAGGCGGCCGCTCCGCAGAGGAGTCGCGGTCGGGCGGGCGGCACCGGCCATCGCTATGGAGAGGAACCCCATCCCTGTGCTGACGGTGCAGACGACGCCCTACGAGGACCAGCGGCCGACGGGCGGCGGAGGGCTGCGGCGGCCCACGGGGCTCTTCGAGAGCCAGCGCAACTACCTGCCCAACTTCGTGCAGAGCCTGCTCTCCTCCGTCGATCTCCGCGACCGCCAGGGCTGCACCATGGTGGTGGGCAGCGACGGCCGTTACTTCAGCAAGACGGCCATCGAGATCGTCGTCCAGATGGCCGCGGCCAACGGGGTAAGCGCGGGGCCTCCCGGCTCCGCCAGTGCTCCGCGCGCGTCAGTCAGGCTGCTCCGCTAGGTTTGGGCGAGGCTGGCGATACCTGTGTATAACCCAGAGGCTCCTGGCAGTCCCGGGTACTGCGGGCTGACCGTTGTGCTGCACACCTCGTTTGGAGCTGAGTCAGGAGTGGAAGATGAAAAACACACCTGACATTGCTGAGAAGGTTTAGCAGAGTCAAAAATAAGTGCGTGGAAAGAGAGGGCATCAGATGCGTGCTTTTTGCTAGCAGTTTTTTAGGGATACTCAAGGAAAATGGTGTTACTAAAGGAAGAGGAATTCAGTAATTTGGCTGCGACTTAAGAAAATAACTATTCTTCTCTATTCATTTAATGAATGAGATAATAAAGGCAGTGGTGGCAACCCATCTGATCAGATGGCTTACAGCGCTTACAGCGTATTTTGCTCAAATGTGAAAATGTGAAAAAACTCAAGAGGGGAATTGATGTTTTCTGATGGAGGTGTGCAGACCCATTTGTTGGTTTGTACATACAGAAAACTGGGAAGTACCAGCCAGCACGGGCGTGAAGTCTCCTCTCTAAAGCAGGGTTTAAGCTGCTGTCCCTCCTAAACACTGAGTCGACCCTCCAGCCAGTGCAGGCAGTGGGGAGTAGTGGGAGGCCGCTGCTCATAGCTGGGAGCTGTGAGGCCCAGAGGAGTACTTCGCCTCAGCTCCTCTCACTGCTGGCTCTGCAGGGGAAGTTTTGTCATTGTGGGGTGGCAGGAGAAAGTACAACAAGGGCTGCTCTGCTGAGCCTGCGGTCGCCCACTGCTGTTGTGGAGCGCAGAGTGAGCTGCAGCTGCAAGGTGACCACAAGGACTGAGATCTGCGGGAGACCAGAAATGTAGGGCTTAGAAGGCTGAGGGGTTCTCAGGCGGGCTGAGATGCACTCAGGACTCTGTCCTGGCTAATGTTGCCGTCAGCTTGCTTCCTTCAAGTTTCTCATGTCACATTTCCCATTTTGTTCTGCTCCCCCTGCAGATTGGGTCTTTTTGACCTCATGAGGCTTCCAGTTTAGCCTATTTCTGGCACTTTGCTCTAACAGGGCTTCCCCTTCCTTAAGTTGTTGCAGCTTTCTTGGAAGCACAGTTTCTCCTTACTGTTTTCTGAAGCCAAGAAACAAGAGTGTGCGCTGGCAGTTCCCACAGATTCCTGAATTCAAGCACCATACTCTGGCTGGGGACACTGTCCTGACAAATTCAGGAGGGTGGTGGTTGGGGGTGACATTGATCCTGCTCCCACATGTTCGTGCTCCATTCCCCTCTGGCCTGCTGGCCTCTTCTCTGTTTCCATGCAGCACGCTGTAAGTGCATAAGCCTCACTTTTTTTGTCTCCAAGGAATACTCATTACATGTTTTATTCTTTGGTTGCTAATATATGGCAGCTGAGAAGTTATCTAAGCCTCCCCAAAGGCATTGTTTAGTGCTGTGCTGTATAGTTTGGGTGGAGAACTTGAATACTGTTGAGGGCAAATACCTCTCCCTTTGGCCAAGGCAAATGTCACTACAAGGAGCCTGGCCAGCATCAAAAGGGAAAAAAAAAAAAAAAAGCAAGCTGGCAAATGCAGGTTGAGATGAAACATGTGGAAGCTTGAAGCTGCCCTGAAAACCTTTAACCTCAGTGGAGTTCCAGGAGAGTGATGGCCAAGTAGTACTGACAAACTGAGCTGGAGTCTCCTTCCAGGAAGACTCTGAATTCTTTGGTTAATTGTGCCTGCCGAGAATGAAAATAAAGGGGATTTTCTGTTATCAGCTGTAAACGCATTTGCCCTTTAGAGTCGCTAGGTTCCCCTTGTTCTAATTTGGTGACTCACCCCGCATTCTCTCTGCCTTAGCAGCCTAGCACAGTTGGCACAGGTCCCAGGACAAGGAATGAGCTGAGGCCCCCTGCCCGGTCAGCTGCCGCTGCTTGCCCTGCCTTCCTGTCATCATTGAGCCCTCTGCTCACCCTGTGAGCTGGCGCTGCAGGTACACCACAGCCGCATCTTCTGGGCTTCCACTGCTGGCAGTGGCTACAGAGTAGTGTGTGCTATGCGGTGGCCATCAGCACATGATTCGTCATGTCTTTCTGTTTGGAGAGATAGTGTAGGTTGTCTGGAAGCAGCTAACTAGTGGTCATCCTTTGGCAGAGTGCACAGATGGGACTGAGGCAAACACATTTTGGTAAGAGGCTGCCTGTCATGGGAGTGCAAGGTCCTGTCCCATTCCAGCTTGCAGCAGGCATTTCTGAGAAGTGAGGTGATGGGAGACTATCTGAGGCTGCAACTCCCTTTTCACCTGCCACCTGTCACCGCAACAAGTTTTTATTTCTTAATGCCAGAACTGAGGTAGAAGGCTCCATCATGTGTGACAAAGTCTTGCTGCAAATTAAATGGAAGTATTCCATTAGAGCCATCAGCTGGGCATGGTGCTTTATTTTTGAGGCAAAATTTAGAGTAAGTTTAAATTAGAAACTCTGATGTCTGGATCTGATCAGAAATGGATGAGTTGATGATCATATGTGACCTGGAGAGTCATAGCAGCATTGTAGAGGTCATGAAGCATTGCTGATAATGCTTGAGATGGCAAAGAATTTTCCAGTTGTTTTCGCAATGCCATGTTGTTTTTTGTTTCCCATGAGAATCATCTTTCCTCCTTACACCTGTATGGCTGAATTATTTGCTTCTGTTAGGCGTGACGCTAAGTCATCATTAGGATACTACAGTGAAAGAAGACATATCCCCGTGCTGTCCAGGGTATAATCCACTTGCTTTATGTTATTTCAAGTTCAATTGACTGAGGCACGTGAAAGAAAAATTACTGGGAAAATCAATTACAACATGTTCAGGTGACTCCGTTTTGGTCCGCCGAGTTGTCTGAAAATACACAGCTGCATGAGGTAATACTGCATAAAAATGTTGCTGTAAAATACTGCTTATGGTCACTATACTCTCAATGCTAAGAGTTTGCTGAGGATCATGGTCTCTGTTGCTGCTGTTGCTACTAAAAGCAGAGCGACAAAATAGGATGTGGTGTTGGGCACAGTATTAGAAGAGACATTACAAGCCTGTGATCTTGTAGCCATGCAAGTTTTTGAATTCCAAAGATTATCTTTCCATGCTATGAAACTGTCCAAGATTTCCAGAAGGATATTACTGGAACTTTAATTGTGAGTGAGTATGTGGACACTATCTGGTTGCTGGTTTAGCCCAGAGAAGTCTGTAAATCTGAGAGTTCATTTCTTAAAATTAATTAGGTATTAGTTTAGTACTTGATTCAGAGACATAATGAACAGCAGCTGGGCTGAGAGTGGCTGAGATTGCATTCCTGCCATCAAAATGAAGAGAGGAAGATGTTTACATTTCTAAGGAGTGCCTGATTTGAGTTTCATAAAAGCACTGAAGGCTTGTACGTGAAGTGAAGCTCTTTGCAGTAGTCACTGCAAACAAAATGGAGAATTGTAAGACATAATTTCACTTTAATTTAGAATGTAAAACGTTACAGTATTTTTACGGGATAGGAATTAGTTTAAACAATTCCTGTGCTGTTTCTGCACTAATTCTAATTAGTGTAGAAATAACCACCTGAACAAATAGCCTGTCACAAATACTGAAAGCAACGCAAAATAGTCCTACTTGTATAAATGCTGAGTGTCCAGGAAAATGAGGAAACTGCTTTGTGTTGAACGAGACAAAAGTGAAGATGCAGTGAAGAGACAGTGCCAGATAATGTGTGCATTGTGAATAATCTGTGTTTTGGCTACTTCAGAACAATGATCTCTGTACACTTAGAAAAAAACTAAACCTCATGTTGAAATATAGAAGAATTTGTGATACACCCTGCATGCAAATATAAACATATTGATACCTTAATACCTCATAATACATTCAGCAAAACATAATTTCTGTCATCTTCCTTTTGCTTACCCATCTGCAATGTTTTAAAAGCCACCAGCCTTTTATGACAGCTGTATTTGGAAAACTGAGTCTTCACTTGCCTTAGTGTTCTACATGCACAATCGTTTAGAAGAGAGAGAGGAAATACTCAAAGCAAACGTTTTCATTACTTATTTTCATTTTATTTCCCATAATGAGTGTACATAGAATAGGCTGGAAGAAGGTTTGCTAAAGCCTGTTTCCCAGTGCTCTGCGTTTCTTCTGATGCTTTGGTACAGTGAGCAGTGATGATTAAATGATGGCACTCATACAGCAGTCTTGGAAGAAATCTCATGTTGTCTGAAAGCTTCTCACACTCTGAAAAGAAGCCTTAAAAGGACACACTCAAATTCAAAACAGTTTGAAATTATTAGTATTTCTGTTTCAAATTATTACTTATATGGCACTGGTATAAGTAAAACAATAAGTAATACAACTAATGGGAATCCATTTTTCTTGAACTTCGTTCTGAAAGAGCCTCAAGGCATACGCTTGAACTGCTTGCAATACCATTGCCTCTTCTTGAGGAGTTTGGATGGAATTCTATCCTGGGTATTTTCTGAGGCAAAGGTATGTCTGTGGAAATACAGCCCAGAACAACTGGAAACACTTTTGCTTATTTATATTAAAAAGTCTTATTGCATGACATAGGAATTGCATTTCTGCAGTCATAAGTAAGGTTATACATGAACTGTTTTTGAAGCAGTTTCTGTTCAAAACGGTTGAGTAAAAAAAAAAAGCAAATACACCTTTTAGAAATATATTGTGGTTATATTTGTAATTGTTCTCCAAAGCCCCTCCATGAAAGCCAAGTTGCTTGCTGTTCTCTTTTATGCTGATTGAAGCTCCAATCTTGCTTGCTTCCACAGACTCAACCCTAACATACTCTAATGACATACTGTTATTAGAGGGGCTTTGGTGATAGATGGGGATACCTGGAAAGGTCTGATAGCAGGATCATACCCCAGTACAGTGATGGGAGCTTGCAGTTTTCTGTTGTGTCTGTGCTCCTTGCTGCCCTGGGCATACAGCATACAGACAGCATTTGTTACCGGCACTGCAGTGTAGCAAGTAACCAGCTCCTGTTTGTGTATTTCACTGCGACAAATCGGTTCCGTGGTAGGAGCTTAAAATTTCTGTTAGCCACTGTATACACATACATTGGTGTATGTGTTTCTTCATTAATATTAAAAATAATACCATTTTTTTTTTCACCTAGATCGGCAGATTGGTTATTGGGCAGAATGGTATCTTATCCACACCTGCTGTTTCATGTATTATTCGAAAGATAAAAGCAGCTGGTGGGATTATTCTAACAGCCAGCCACAGTCCTGGGGGACCTGGAGGAGAGTTTGGAGTCAAGTTTGAGGTTGCAAATGGAGGTAGGTGTTTTTTTTTTTATTAACGCATTTATGGCATTGTATTTCAATATGATTAAAATTCAGGGATAGCCAACTGACATTAACTGTGAGTGTTTTGGGTTATTCTTTCACAGACTACTATTTAACAGCTTTGAAGAAAATAAGCATATTTGTTCTTTATTTTTCTCAAGGGTACGAGTGTCTTTGTTTACATGCGTATGTTCAGTAAGTATTAAACATTCGTTACAGCCCTTGTGAAATCAGTAAGAGTTCAGTGAGGTTTACTGTCTCATTTTTACTTCATTTTACTTAGTCTGCTGGACTATGGTAACAATTTTCATCTTTCTATGAAGTTGCCTACGAGGGAGTTCTCTTTCTTCCATGTTTCTGTGTTGGTTGTCTTGGCACTTAATTAAGCCTGTGATTTCAGAAGTGCTGTAAGCAGTGTAACTCAGCATACGTTTCACATATGGAAAAAAACATTATTTGTGTTGACCAGGAAAAAAACTGTGCTTATCCAAGGGGAATTGTACTACTTCAGCTGTCTCAGTTCTGCTCTTGAATTTTGCAGTTTGTGTGTACAGCTAATGGTGTCTCATTTACTGAAACTTTTAAGTTGACACATGTAATTATGTGATGCTTTATGCATTTTATGTTACTGATCTGTGCAAACACAATGATTTTTACAAATGCTGAAGCCCTGTACACTTCATAAATGTAGCATGCTTTCCCCTTGAAAATCTCAAAGTGCCTTTAAAATCACCATATCAAAGCTGACGTAGTGCGAATGAAACCTGTCCTTACCCTGTGAGTGGGTTTGGGATTAGAACAGTAAGAAGTCATTTGCTTAGCCATATACAGTTAAGTGACTACTATGCGTTGCATTTATTACCTTGGACCATCAGATATGCCGTGTCTGAGATGTTAGACACTGATTCATGTGGTAAGGCTGTGCTGAGTACAGCAGCATTATTGCAGGAGGTAAGCATCCAATGGTGAAAAGAAGGAGGCATTTAATTAGGAGAGAGTGAAAATAAAAAGAATACAGGAGGTCATTTTTCCAAGTTGGAAGTGTGGCTTTAGTATAAGCAAAGAAGAATTAGATAAGACAGAATAGTCTTCTGGTCATTTTGCATCAAGCCTGCAACTCTTATTAGAATGACAGTAATTATTTAAAAGTGCAGCCAATCTTCAGGATTTGCTAATAACAATGCACATTTAAGATGCGTTTTCTCTTTTGCAGTGACTTAAGCTGTTGCAGATCACAATTGCTTGTTAAGTGATTGAGTTATTTTCATTCTTATGTATGCGTCATTAGGACATTGGCGGCTTAATGACTGTCAAACTGTGAAAGAGCTTTTAATACTATTCTGTGCCCAAGAAAATTATGGGAGATGCCAGGCAATCTCAGCTTCACAGTTGTGCATTTGCAGAAAGACCCGTGAGACCAGAAGATGCTTCTGAAAGGCAGGTTTTCCATTAGAACATGTGTTGGGGTTCACTGTAGAAGAAAAAATGGCAACGTTTTTGTGTCTCAAACACAAAGAAGAATGATTGAACTTTTTTCCTCCAGGCTAGTGATTGCCTTAAACACGTTCTATGAAAGAAAGTGGAATGAGAATGCACTGTATTCCCATCTTCTATTTTTCATCTTCGTCAAAAAATGAATGTGCTACAGTGTAAAAAATACTTTACACCAGTGCTCTTTTTTGGGGCTTATTCTTCAATAGGGCTGATAAATTCTGTATTTTTTTTTTTTTTAAAACAGCAAACTTTTTTTTTTTTCTTTCCCCTATGGAACCTTCATTTAAAAATATGACCTGACAAGTTCTCTTCTCTTATAGGACCTGCTCCAGATATAGTTTCAGATAAAATTTATCAAATCAGCAAAACCTTGGAGGAATATGCCATTTGCCCTGATCTCAGAGTTGATTTATCTCGCTTAGGAAGACAAGAGTTTGATCTGGAGAACAAATTCAAACCTTTCCGAGGTATGAGTGAAGGCTTTTATGCATGCTACATACAGGTGTTGATTCTAGGTAGTAGAATAGCTGCAGAATGATGAACAGTAATTATTTTATCAGAGCATTATTTCTTCAGAATTCCTTATTGCTACTAGACCTCAAAATACTCGGTGGTACAGGTAAGTGTTGTATTCATTTTGCACACCGGAAAACAAACAAACAAAAAATCAGGTGGCATAAAAATAGATTAAAAACAATTTCTTTTTGTTTGTTTGTTTGTTTGTTTTCTAATTTTCATCTCTGGAAAGATGAACTGTTCTGGGACAATATAGCTGCTGGGGACTCTAAGGAAGCATTGCAATTGGTCAACAGGTGCAACTGATAATAAGTTAATTGGATTTGGCAGGAGCTAGAATAATTTTTAGACTTGAATTTTACGTGCACTTTATCTTAACATGTATGAGCAGTTCCATGGATGTTGTGGCATTTGTTCATATGCATAAAAATTGGAACCTACATAAACTTTATTGTGAGCAGGGCTGACAAGTTATGCTGAAATACTGTTTTTGAGATCTTTGAGAATTTTATCGTGTGCCAGATACTTGACTCGTTTTCCAGTAGGTTTTACAGATTACTTTTCGGCCATGGGAACTAATTTTTTTGTTGTTGTTTCTAGTTAAAGCGTAATTTATTCTAAGGTTTTTTCTTAGGCACTGTGTTGTTTACGTTTTACTCTGAAGAGGAGCACTGGGGTGAGGCCAGCATTTCTGAGGAAAACAGTTTAACTTGTAATGAAAATATTTCAAGATATTTGTTAACCCAGATAAAAAGGCATTTGTATAACATTCTTCCAAATTTAATCAGAAAAATAAATTGTTCCAAGTTGACTTAAGATCATGGCTTGGCCGTGGTAGCTGCTTTCATTCCAATAAATTTACTTTCAGTAATTAATTTTGGTTTGGTCTGTTTAATATCTGACAGAACGAGAGAAGCTGTAGCTCTCTGCCTTTGTGGCATCACAATTCAGATTAGTGGGACTGTAGCAGAAAAAACAGATGTTGTATTTGAGCCAAACTTTCTGAAGTCAGTAATGTATAAAATGCAAGAATATAGTGGTAGAATGACAGTGAAGTAGAGACAGATTATTTAAGTGCCAAAAATGAGAAGGATAAGCTGTGTGTCTCTCCTGATGGAGTGATGCAAATACATACTGCTTTCAGATAATAAAAGTTGTGAATTTTTATCAACATGGACATCTTCCATGGTCTGCAGTGCTGTAGCAATTAAAATTGATGATGCATGCAAGGTCTAAGGTTGATTAAAGAGTCTTTTACTTTGTCTCTTCGGCATCAGTGCCAATCTATGTTATGCAGAGGTTGTGTGCTCTTACTTTAATTCAGATACATGGGTTGTGAAAGTGTGCTGGGAGACATATGTTCCCATATGAAAGCTGTACTTTTGTTATGTTGTTGATTGTTTTTTGCACTATTATTACTTTTTTTTTTTTTTTTTTTTTCCTAGTGGAAATTGTTGATTCTGTGGATATCTACCTCAATCTCCTTCGAAATATCTTTGACTTCAATGCAATCAGAAATTTGCTGACTGGACCCAACCAGATCAAAATAAGGATTGATGCCATGAATGGAGGTATGAACTTAAGATACAATCAGGACCAAAATATGAGTTCATTGTAGTAGTTTTATAATAAAAGTATATTTTAATAAATAATTTAAATAAATTATATATAATTATAAATAAATAAATAAATAATTTAATATATTATAATAAAAGTATATATTTATACACAGCGTATAAATGCTAGGCTTTTTGGAAATGCTAAAGGGTTTGCACATCAGGCTAATAACAAAGGCAGTCTTAGTAATGGGCTTAACCCAGTGTTAGTCCTTTCTTGATATGGAATTGAAGACATATGTATGCAATAACAGTTTTCTTTCTGCAATTGAAAGCAAGCAGGATGAGCTGATCTTGCCATGAGTGGAAGATGAGATATGTTGCAGTGTATCATAGCCAAGGAGTTACAGGACAGTCTCTGCTAAGGAAAAATGGTTTCCATTTGTGTTCTGGGCTGCATTAAAAGAGGGATGGCCAGGAGAGCAGGGGAGTGATTGTTCCCCTCTGTTCTGTCCTTGTGAGGCTGCACCTGGTGTGCTGCTTCCAGTCCAGGGGCCCCCATAACAAGAAAGATGTAGAGCTTTTGAAGCAGGTCCAGAGGAGTGCCATAAAGATACACAGAGGTCTGGAGCATCTCTCTTGCAAAGAAAGGCTCAGCTTATTTGGCCTGGAGAAGAAAAGGCTCCAGAGAGATCTTATTGCAGCCTTCCAGTACTCAGAGGGAACTTAAATGCAGGAGGGGGACTGTCTTTTTACACAGGCAGATAGTAATGAATCAAGGGGGAATGGTTTCAAGCAGAAAGAGGGAATATTTAGGTTAGATATTAGGAAGACATGCTTTACAAGGAGACTGGTGAGGTACTGGCACAGGCTCCCCAGAGAAGCTGTGCGTGCCCCATCCCTGGAGGTACCAGGTTGGATGGGCCCTTGGCAGCCTTATCTGGGGGGTGGCAAGTCCTACCTATGGCAGGGGGATTAGAACTTGATGACCTTTAAGGTCCCTTTCAACCCAAGCCATTCTGTGATTCAGTGAAAATTAGTTAAATCTGAGTAAATGGCTCTCAAGAATCCTCAGTGAGTTGGCTGTGCAATGAGGGATGGAATGCCTTTCATCACATACACTTCTGGCGAGAATGTTATTGAAATAATGTATAGATCTCTGATGTCCTCAGCTATAAGAAAGTACTAAAAAACGCTACTCAGCCATGAAATGCACAGGCATAGGTACAACTAACATTACACTTTTCTCCATAAGATCAAAAAAATAATTGTGAAATTGAAAAGTCTTTTGTACACTTTGATAATGATGTCGTTTCCAGATGCATGTGTATTTAGGATCCTCTTATTTCTGAAGTGATGAAAAATACTCCTAATAGTTATTGAAAATGTAGATTAGTTGGTTAAAGGATGGAGATGTATATGCATTTGCTCAGCTGATAAGATTAGAATTGACAAATCGTACCAGAAAATTAAGGCCTGACATGGTAATCTGGGTTGTAGGTAAACTAAAAAGCTGCTTCAAAATGAACCTGTGTGATGTTTTTGGACACCCCCACAACACTGCATATGCTAATTATGGTAGGGTAGCATGAACCACAGTCTTGGCCATATAATTAAAGAAAAAAAAAGTTATTTTGTAATTAGTTGTAGGAAAGTTTTTACTTATTATCTACATGACAATAGGAAAAATGTGGCAAAATTTTCAGTAGGAAAACCTGTTTTAATTTCGGTATGAATGAGAAATCTGAAAGAAATGTATTCCCTATTTCCATTCTATTACTGTTTACTTTCTTTGCTAGTGTGTTTGCTAAATTGTTGCTTGCAGTCCGGAACATAAAAAACAGCATATTATTTTTTATTCTAGTAGGGAATACCCCTATGTTTGTGCATTAATTACTTTCCTCTAACAGTTGCTAAATAAAACTTCTATCTTTCAATATTGAGTAATTTCTTTCTCACTTCTGCTAGTGAAGAAGTGTGTTTTAACAATTGATCAATCAGCTTAACAGTTGATCTGTGTGAGGTGACCATATTCACTTCTGAGAAATAATGATTTCCCTTTTGCTAATAGGACAGTTGTATAGAATTGCCAGAAGTATGTTTTGTATCAAGTCTCTGCAGCGCTGTGAAAATTTTGAATGTCAAGCATATGTTTTTGTGAATGCATGGCAGATTTATGTTTTTGCAGTTATGGGACCTTACGTGAGAAGAATCCTCTGTGATGAATTAGGAGCTCCTGCAAATTCTGCTATAAACTGTATTCCTCTGGAGGATTTTGGTGGACAGCGTCCTGATCCCAATTTAACATATGCAACTGCCTTGCTGGAGGCTATGAGAGGTGGAGAGTATGGGTTTGGAGCTGCTTTTGATGCTGATGGAGTAAGTATTCTGATTGGTGTGGAAGTTTCACCTTAGTTGTTGATTTGTCTGCTGTCAGGTATTGGACATAGAAGTATGTTTGCTTTTCACTAAGTCCTTGAAGATGAATGACATTACTTTCAAGCATAGATGGTGGCGTTTGTACCTGTAAATCAGACATGTAGAATAATTAGTTTCTACAGCTGTTTGCAAGTTGAGCAGGATTTGAATCCAGAATGAGAGTTCCGTCTGTCTGTCGTTCCGTCTGTCTGTCGTTCCGTCTGTCTGTCGTTCCGTCTGTCTGTCGTTCCTTCTGTCTGTCGTTCCTTCTGTCTGTCGTTCCTTCTGTCTGTCGTTCCTTCTGTCTGTTGTTCCTTCTGTCTGTCTCTTTTTTTTCCCCCCTCCTTTTTTGTCTGTATTTGTTTTCTTCCGGTGTAGCATTTCTCTGGATGTGAAAGGGCAGCATATACAGATAGCGTTATCTTGTCGCAGTAAGTAGTAACTAAAGAAGGCCAGTTTTGGTTAACGTCATAAATTGAGAGATTTTTAGCTAAATAAAGCACTGAGTTATAATCTCTGCTTGTTTTAGTTTTTATCACATGGTATCAACATATCAGTAGAGTATTGCAAAAACAATTTTCTGTCAAGATTTGAGAATGATGAAAACGTTCTGAAGAACAAAAGCTGTTTTCTGTGGTCTCTAAACACAAAATACCCTCCTACTCACTATACAGTGCGTGCAATTGGCAGAAAGATTCTCCTACGCGAGCATTCCCTGGCAGGAGCAGACCTACTGAAGTACAATGTAGGAGGCTCAGGCTAGGGACTGATTTGGAGCTTTTGTTTGCAGGAGGGAGTGAGAGTATGATAGCAAGGTAATGAATCTGTCAGGACAATGCCAATAAATTTACTCTGCCCTAAGAGAGATACAAGTAACCTAAAACCTGTTTTTTTTTTTTTTTTAAACTCGTATCTGCTGTTCATCTAAGAGAAGAATCCAAAACATAGGATTTAAGACATGTTTTTGTATTTCTTGTCTTTTCCAGGACCGCTATATGATCCTTGGCCAAAATGGTTTCTTTGTTAATGCGTCTGATTCATTGGCAATTATTGCTGCCAATCTGTCTTGCATTCCATACTTCTGTCAGATGGGTGTCCGAGGATTTGGTAGGAGCATGCCCACTAGTACAGCCCTGGACAAGTAAGATGGAATATCTTCATCATGTTGGTCATTATATTATCTCCCTGCTTTGCATTATAAAGCAATTGCAAAATCGTTAAGTCATTTGATTATGTGCTTATGTAATTCATAGTTTTAATTTGTCTTAAGGATGCTTTGATCTTAGCCAGATGCATGTTACTATCCTTTACTTGGATTAAAATAGTTTAATTCACCCCGAGAAGAAAATGGCCAGATCTTGCTGATACTCTGAAAAGTAAAGGGTAATTCTGTTTCCAAATAATTTCACCTTTTTTTCTGAGTAAATAATGGCCTAATCTGACAGCCTTCTTTCTGCATGTCATGGAATTTTAAAACACATATAATGCAAATTCTGTACTAAGCAAGCATTTAAGAAAAAAAACAAAAAAAAAACAACAAAAAAACAAGCCTCCACAAAACTGGTTGTTTTAGTCAGGTAATTAATTATATCTTTTATTATGATATAAAATGTCCTGCAAGGGGTGTTTAGTAGTCATGAAGTCCATTTCCAGTTCCAAGACAGGTTGAAAGTATACTTCAGCTATCTCTGACAAGGCCGATTTGTTTCTAACAAATTTACTGAAAAAGTGCATCCTATGTTAGCAGCTGGATTTTGAAGAAGTCTCATCCAGAGCTAAGTTTTCTGTAAATCTCCTTGTAAGAGGATTAAGCTAAATGTCATTGCCTTAGATTCTCTATGTGGAAGGAATGATCACAGAGATAATTGTGTCTCAGTGTTAACCTCGGGTATATGCATTCCTATAAGACTCAAAGACACAGTGGCCTTTAAATATGTTTGTTTTTCTGCTTTTCTTAAAGATGGGTAAATATGCCAGAAAGTATGAATGTATTGAAATCCCCATTATGGCCAAGTGACTACTTGACTGATGTTCTTGACAATGTTTATTTGACCTTCTGGAGCACGAGTTATTTTAGGGTGATTACTGCCTTACTCAGTTCTGTGGAGCTAAGTCTGATTATTAAATAAAACTTAGCAACTGATAATGATGGAAGAACATAAATATTTTCCTTGCCATCTGTAAAATATTTATAGTTATGAAGTTTGCTGCTTTGCTCCAGGACTCCTCAGTATTATTTTTGTTTCAAGATTGTCGTCGTTTTCCTGAATATTTAAAAGTTCCATCTTTTTGAAAGGCGATCACTTTTCTTTTGGGGCTCTTATTTAGACTCTTGAAAATTTAAAATACCCGAATTCTAAAGTTTTTGTAATAGCGCAGTAATGACGTCCAGATATTCTGATGCTGTGGTGGCAGAATTCTCTTTAGTTGCTTCACTTACATGTGCCAGTGCTGAGCTCAGACCTCGAAGACTCCGCTTGGACTTGAAGTCACTTGTGGTAGTTCATTTTAAGGAAGTGGCTTTTCTATGTATGGACTGGATACGTGCTTTGGCACACAGTAAACGGTGTCATAAACACCTTCCTCAAAGGTTGAGAGGAGGAATTATTGAGCCATCATGTCTTCCAGGATTACCAATAAAGCCCACTTTACAGCAGTGATTAACTTCCACGAAAGATCTGTAAGAGGTATTTTTCAAAATAAATTGTAGAATATTATAGTCTGAAATGTAGTATATTGCTGAAGGAGTTTCATATTGAACTAGAATCTGATTTCTTATGCTCGTATTCATAAGGAAGAATTGTCCTAGTGTCAGTGAAATATTATTGCTGGATGGTAGGTATGAAAGAGTATGTTTAAAGCGTTCATGCTTCTATTCCCATGAACTAACTAGCCAACTTACAAGAAAAAAAAAAATCCATTTTGAAGGATAAGAATATTTGTAATGTGGTTTTGGCAAAAAGAAAAAAGGCAAGATTGAGCAGTTCTGTGTAGGAGTAGCACACACGTTTAATGGTCAGTATTAGAATTCTGAGACTTGAAATGTCTCCAATGGAAAGGGAAATCCCATCCCTTCAAGAATGTGATGTCTGATGACAGACAGCATGTTGTTCCGTGTGAGTGACAGCACCATCTCTGTTTGCTGCTGCATATCTCACCTCCAGTCTAATTAAGTCAGCGAGGAAAATATTTCCTGGTCTGAGTGGAACGTTCAGAAGGGAAAAGATAATGCTGCCAGATGCAATTCTGCAGTAGGCTTCAGATTACTGCTTACTAGTGTATGCTTTTAATCTATAATCTTTTTTGTTTCTTGATCCCTTTTTTTCATTTCTGATGGACTGTCTTCTGTACTCTAGAACTGTCAGAGAAGTCCATTGTATATCTGCCCATAAAATATTAAAAATTAAATTAAAAAGTGTACTGTGAGTATTAACTCTGACATAAAAGAAGAAAGTAATCATGTAGTAGTTGAAATTGGAAAGGATGTATGGACATCGTTTAGCTTAATGACTCTGATGATCTACCAGAGAATGCTGTTGAGGGCCATGTCTGCTTGGGCTTGGAGTGTCCTCAAGAGTGGAGACTCCGCAGAGATTTTGATTAAACCTGTTCCACCGTTTGGCCACTCACAATAAGCAAGTGGGTTTTTTTTGTTTTTGTTTTGTTTTGTTTGTTTTTTAAATTATCCTGAAGCAGAATTTTCTGTTTTTCAGTTTGTGCCCATTGGTTTTTGTCATGTCACTAGGCACCGCTAAGAGTGTCTGGCTCCATCTTTATTTATTTCTCCCTCCAATCAGGTTTTTATGTGCACTGTTAACATGCTCTCCTCAAGCTTCTTTCCTCTAGATTTAACAGCTCCTTCTATCTCATCCTCTCCCAGTATGACGTAAGCTCCAATCTCTTAGTCATTTAGTAGCTTTTTACCGGAACAGCTCCAGTAAGTCCATGTATATCTCATCCCAGAGAGCCCAGCACTGGATGTAGGGTCCCAGATTCCACCTCATCAGTACTGCACAGTAAGGAAGGCTCACCTCCATTGACCTGCTGACAGTGCTTTTCCTAATGCTGACCATGTTGTTGTTGGCCTTCTTTACCTCAAAGCTCACTGCTAGTTTATGGTCAAGTTACCATCTACCAGGACCCCAGGTCCTTTTGTGTGTAGTTACTTTCCAGCTGTTTGACTCCAGTGTATGTAGTGGGGTGCCTGAGGTTATTCTTGCCGCATGCAGTGTCTGGCATTACTCTTTGTTGACTAAGATGAGGTTACTGTTGGCCAGTTTTTCCAGCCTGTTGTGGTCTGAGTGGCTGCAAAACTACCCAGTGTAACAGCAACTCCTTCTCATGTTATATTACCCACAAACTTGCTGAGAATATGCTCTATCCAATCCTCCAGCTCATTAATAATAACATTCAGCAGTGTTGGCTGTGGTGTACACCCTTGTGGGACACTCATAGTAGACTGTCTTCCAGCAGGAATTTGTGCTGTTGATGGCAACAATTTAAGCTTTGAAATTCAGTTAATTTTCAGTCCTTTTACGTATAAAGTTATCTACTGTGTATTTCATCATTATGTCTATGAGATTATTATGGGAGGGAGGTTTGAAAGCCTTGTTAAAGTCAGTGCAGACAGTATCCACTCCTCTCTCCTTGTCTGCCTAGCTGGTCACCTCATTGTAGAAAGCTTACAGGTTGTTTGTGCAGGATTTTCTTTTCATAAATCCACGTGGATTACTTGCAGTTGCGCTCTTGTCCTTTGTAGGTGTGGAACTGATTTCCAGATAAATCACTCCACCATCTCACCTTAGGGCATAAGGTGAGGCTGACAGGTCTGTAGTCCTCTAGATCTTGCCCCTCTTGAAGGCAGTATTAGTATTTGCTTGCTGTCTTCAGAAGTCTCTTTCAGTTTACATTTTGAATATAACAGAGTGGCTCGCGGGTGACTTTGGCCAATTCCTTTAGGACCTGAGGACTTATGGGCTTAGTACGTCTTGTTTGTATAAATGTTCCCCGTTCTGTTCATACTTTATTGAAGTTTTCCTTGCTAGAGAATTTTTGACTCATCCTTCATCTCACACTTGTGCTTAGGAAAAGGCATGTTACATTCCGTGTAGAAAGCACGAATTGTTAAGGTGGGTGAAATGTCTAGCTGTTAAGGCTTACATGTATTGATTAAAAATCATTTCTACTGCGCTGTTGAATGTTGGTGTTCCTTATTTTTAGTGCTTTGATGTTCTAACAGTGGAAAATGAGAAACTATATCAAGATAAACATGACTGAAAAGGAAATGGCAACATTTGTGGTATAACATACAACATTTGTGCAGTGGGTTAGAAAAAACTTTTCCTAGATAAGAAATAAAACTTGTTTGTACTTGTTAGGTCTCTGTCTTCTAGAAGAGGTAAGGAAGTGCTAACTTCAAGCACGTCTAGCTGGGATTTAAAAACTATTACTACTCCATAAATACTAAGATGCATGGAATTATTTTGCTAGTTGAGATTACCAAAGTTAAAAAATGGCCCACTTTTGGACCTCTAAGAGCAGATTTCATGAGAGAGAATTGGCTCAGTAGTACTGCTGTCTTCTGTGGTCAAGGGGCCTTTCTCATCTGGAAAACAAAGAAAATCCACCTCTTCTTACGATACATCTGTACTGTGTGGCCACAGTCTAGCCTAAATCTAAACCTATTAAAGCTTCTCCTTCAGTTAATTAAATTAAAAAAAAAAAAAAAAAAAGTGTAATACTTGGAAGGGATTTAGAAAGTCTAATGCTTTGTTCATTTCTGTGCAGGATGATGTTTTGCTTAATAGTTTTTCAGTATGCTCTGTTAAACAGCAGGAAGCAATAATCTAGAGGATTTAAGTATTGATTAGAAATACACTAACAGAGCGGTGGTTTACAAGAGAATTTACTTAAGATGTTCAACATCTACATATGTTTGCTTGAAGTGACTGCTGGAGTACACTTGTATGTACTGTAGGGAGACTATAACATTTGACAGGAAACATCTGCTTTAATTTGGTCCAACATCAACAGGATTGTGGTGGTAAGTCTCCAGACTTCAATTCTCTGGTGGTATATAACCTTAGATTGGTGTTCTTTTTCTTGTAGGGAATGTGTAGCTGTGTATGCTGTTCAACAAACTATTCTTTTTCATATCCTTGTATTCTGGTTTATCTGATTTCTGCTTAACAGAAAAGGAAATGGAATACGGAGTTGTTAGCTCGTGGTCTACAAAAGGAGAATCAGAAGAGAGAGCAGAAGTTGTTTATGTAGGACTTATGAAGTTGAGTGAGTGTGGAAAATAGAAATCAGGCTGGTACAGGAAAAGAGGGTCGTTTAGAGAATTCTTGTATGGCTAGCATTATCTAATACCTTGTTTCTACAGCCGGGTCATTACAGCAGCATTTGTATGTTCTAACTAGAACTGAGCAAGCTGGTTACCTCACTACTCAGGACCCTGTGACCTTGCACCTGGTAGCCTGCCTTTTAATGCAGCTTTGAGACATCGGTGTCTGCTGCCTATCCATTTACTGTCTGGTAGGCAAGAGTCAAGTTTTGAGAGGGCATGCTGTGATGGTGTCTGTTCTGACTTGCTTAATAAAGCGTCTTCATACTGTGAGATGTAGAGATGTGATGGCTTTGAATGTGCTGTGCTGAGTGCAGAAAGAATGTTATCCCTTCAGTCAGCAAGAAACTTAAATTCACAGGATGAAAATTTGGATTAGGGTTGTTTTTTTCTGTAGCACGGTGGGAAACTTTGCTTAAGTGGCTCTGCCTATTCTGTAGGACAGAAGCCCCAGAAATTGTAAGCAGCAATGAGTGACACAAAGGATGACAGATAATAATTCAGTGAAGTGTTTTAGAGTTGTTTTGGCCAATTGCATGGCAAAGGCTGTATTTTTGCGTAATCATTATTACCAGCTGAGTTTCCCTTGATTTCTGCCCAGAAGGGAGCACCACTGCTCCAGGAGGCTGGGTATTTGTTTGTTTGTTTGTTTTTAATTGTGAGAATTAGGAATCAAAGAAAGCACTGACTTGTAGAAATTGCCCAAGAAGAGAGCCATTCTTGGCTTAAAAGGTGGTTTGCTTTTGTCTCTGACTTCTATCAGGGAAGTAAACATTACCTCCACAAACAAATAATGAATGCCTCTCTTTGGTATTTAAAACACAGCCATAATAGAGAGAAACCACAAGGATGTAATGAAGCATTAATGATTATTTAGTGCTCACTGTGTGTCAAAGTCAAACTGTGCTCAAAAATTGTTATAGATTGATAGGGAGGCAAAGAAAGAAGGTCTGAATGTTCCTATGAAAGCAGTTCCAAAGCCTGTTACCAGCAAGGATAGAGCTGCTGGGAGTTAATGCTTTAAACTCAAGACTCAACTGAGGGATACAGCCCCAAGCAGACCTGCTTTCCTCTATGAAGCACTGGACCCTCTTTGTATGATTTTTGTTTGTGTCATTGTCATTGTTCCTACTTCCTGTCATCTGCTTCCCATAACCCAGTCCCCTGGCACAGCATGGTGCGTATGTACTGTTCACAGATTTAAATATAATTTAAATACAGCAGGAAATGCAGTTCCTGCTGCGTAAATGTGGTTACATGAATTTACATATGGAGCACAAGCAACTGAGACATCACAGACTGAACAGATGAAAATACTGTATTCTGTAAGAATTACTTTGAGGGAGTAAGGGGCCCAGGCCTTTGACTTACGCATCATGCACAAGCCTTAATTAGGCTGAGGTGAGGAACATCTAAGTGCTGTAGCTTGTCCTAAATCTAACTTTATTCATTTGAAAGGGTAGATGTCTGCATTCAGTCAGACTTAGGCTCAAACTGTGTTATTGCAACTGCTCATAATACCTGATAATGGCATATTTTCTTGACTCCGTTACAACGTGATTACAATTTGAAGTTTAACTTCAAGCTTTTATTCTCTGTTTGAAAGTGTTCTGCAATATGTAATATAGAGAATCTATTCCAATATGTTTGTTATTCAAAGAGTTATTGTGAAATCTCTGTTGATAACAATCTAGGTTTTACTCAATCAGGTCTGGTATTACAATTCACATCTTCTGTATGAAGATCCTGAGTATTTTATAGACACAAAGGCATTAGACATATTCAGCACTTCTTGAATAATAATATACATACAAACTTTCTTAGGGTAAAGCAAGTAAGTGCAGGAATTGCATCAACTTATATAAGCAGGAAGTATGGCACCCAAAGAGTTCATTCTAAGTAAGATATTTGTAGACCAGGAAATTAATTGTTGCTTTCAAAAGTGGCCTCTAATTTGGAGATGATCAGTCAGCTCTCCCTAGTCTGATCTTACTTTCAAAGGATTTTGAGCACCAGTAGTTCCATTGGCATCCTTTGTATCAGTGGAAATCTGTGCACCTACGAAAGGTTTTACCTTGATCATTGATTGTTAGTCTTTTTTAATTTTACACCATGTTTGAAAAATGAAGTCTGAGTGATCGATGTAAAGAGAGAGGTCTACAGTGAAGCAGAAACATAAAGTTTCAAAGGTCAAGCTTAAAGCTTAATCTTTCACCTGTTTTAATGACAGAGTGTATTCAAGAAGCTGGATATGCATGGTCCTTGCTTGGCATGGATGCCCTTTGTTGTTGTAAGGGATATTCCAAAATAAAGACTTCTCCAATTTATAAGTGCAGCTTACTATCAACTAGGTAAAAGCATTCACTGCTGTGACTGTGATTTGTTCAAGCTCTGCCAGTTCTGACATTACTCTTGTTATCTTCCTTAGTCAGATAAGTCAGTCTCACTTCCTCTTATCTGTAAGAGGCTTGTTGTGGATTTTTAAGACACCTCTGTCAAATCAACTCTGTGTCACATACAAGCCATATTTAAATTAAATGAAATAGAACAAGTGGAAGGTCTGTTCTAGAATGCTATAAAAGACAACTGCATTAAACTTTCATGAATATAATTTAATGTGTTTGGTGTGTAATAAAAAGTTGTTTAGCACAGTATGATGGCAAATTTGTTCAGGAAGTGTAACTTTTAAAATGACATTGCAATATTAATAAATGTTAAAAGGTAGGTGCTTTATTTACTCATATGTGATGTTTCAAAAGCTTTGTGGAGGAAGAAGTGTCATTACAGAACACTGACATCTGTTCATTAGCTGTGCCTTAGCTTCATTTGTACAGTGTGCTTGTAATTTAGCTGTTATCATCAGTGTATTGTGTATTTCTGAACTTTCCATAAGAATGAATTATTTACGTTTCTCAGTGGTTATATTTCATTCCTTGGGAAGAAAAGGACAGCAGGTGTATCCATGTACTATCAAACATCAGTAGGAAAACGAGTCGTCCTCTGTGGCAGGATGGTCCTGTGGCATACATCTCTACTTGGCACATAGCTTAGTTTTTGGGCCTGGAAGGGATTCACTAGTCAGTTGTGATCCTGAGGGCAACTGACGCCTACTAAAAAAGGCAGGCTGCAGGGTAGCCTTACTCTCATTTACAGTTGTTGGATTCCATTGAGTGCATAAAGCGGGCAGGTTTAGGTGCTGTAGCCTGGAGTGCACAAGGTTCATTGGTTGTGCAGTGAGCCGTTTTCAGGACTGAGTGCAGAAAATTGTACTGAAAGCTCTCATCCTTTTAAATTAAAAGATGAACTGAAAGACACACAGTGCTTTGTTTCCAGCTTGACTGTGAATTTTACTTAAACGCTTTGTCCACCAAAGTTAGAACGGCGTTCTATTTTTGACGTGATGTAAACATATACTACAGACATTACTGACTTACTAAGGAGTAAGTTTACTTGCAGTCTTAACACACAAACGTATGTTTGGGCTTAACGTGCAGCATGTTGAAAACCACTTAAGAATAAACTTTTTTCCAATCTTTCTAAGTCTTGCACTGTGCAATAGACATGCTGTGAAACAGAAGGTCAGTATTTCTCTCAGTGCTGCATCTGTCTTATGTCTCAAAATGCATATAAATATGAATAAGCAGTAGGAATTGCTACAAATATCCTGATTAAAATAAGTTCCAAAAGCATTAATTTAAACATTCAGAGAAATTTTTCAGTAAGACTGTTGAAGACACTATGACTACTAAAGGAGTGTTTAAAATAAATGCCCTTTTTTTTTCTTTTTTTTTCTTTTTCTTTTTTTCATGGGCTTATTTTGGGCTACAGCCTCCAAAGGCTCCCTCATGGATTAACATGTCTGAACATGTTTCGTCTGTGCCAGACAGCACAGCTGGTATCAGTGCAAAACTGACCTCTCCCATCAAAGGATTTCTGTAAATGGATGACCTTCATGGGTAAATTTCCTGCTGATGTAAAGGAGATCCTTTCTGGCACAGAATTTCAAAACAGCATGTTTAAAATTCTGATTCTTATGTATGTTTCTTAAAGTACGTCCCACTAAGTTACTTAAACTGTTTACAAATAAGAAAGCAGGAAGTTATTCTTTACATTCTGGGGGTTTTGAATAAGGTCTGTGTAGGACTGCAACAGAGCCAGGGTACTCAGCACGATTTAAAGACATTTGGGAGCCTCGTTAGAACAGATCTTTAAGACGTAGTCACTGGAATTGTCAGTTTAATTTTGTAGGAGAGGAAACATTTTCGTCTGTTTCTTTTGGTGCAGAAGTGAAAGACGACCAAGATATTTCCAAAATCATAACAGAGTTCTGAAAAGGGTTATGAATATGTGTGTGTGTGAGAGAGAGCGCTCTTAGGAGAACCTAGTATTGAAGGAGAATGGAGTTTTCCTTTCTTAATGTTAATAGTCTTGTAATTTACCATTGAAGCTCTGTGTTTACTGTGAGCATGAGAAATTGCTTTTGCTTTCAAATAGTACGCTGCAGTCAAAACAGAATGAAATTATTTAAATCATTTCTACAGCTAGAATATATGAAAAGTACTGAAATATGTATTTCGTGTTCTGGTAATTTCCAGTGTAAGAATATTCTAGGTGTAAAGAATATCCGATATCCAAAATCTAGTATTCTGAGTTAAAAGAAGACAGAAGTGGGTTGCTTCCAGTGTTGCCAGTGGCAGGACAGTGAACACTGACTGAAACACAGAAGGTTCTATCCAGACATCAAGAATCGCTTTTTTACTGTGCAGGTGATGGAGCACTGGCACAGCCTGCCCGGAGATGTTGTGGTCTGAAGGTCTCCTCCATGGAGACCTTCAGAAGCTGCATGAACATGGTCCTGGGCACCCTGCTTTGTGTGTCCCTGCTTGGGATCCTGCGGCCCCTGCCAACCTCAGCCATGCTGTGGTAGATCTGTTTCTATGGCATATTGTAGTTTCTTCTTTTCTTTTACTCTATAGCTATGAACACTATCTTGATACTGTAAAAGTGCTTTTTTTTTTCTTTGTGAAAACTGCATAGAACAATTAGTAATTCTAAATCTCTAAAATACACACAGTGGTTTGCATAAGAGAAAAAGCAATGATAGTGTAAGGAAGTCCAAATCCTGATGACATAATTAGGAAGCAACTAAAATAGATCTAGTCTGACCAATTGTCTAGGTGATAAAATGAATAAGTCTGTTGATGAGAGAAGGGCTGCATTTACTTCCATTTTAAGAAGATTTTCAACACAATGTTTTCAATTTTATTTTACTCCAAGCCGCAAGAGGAGTGGTGCAAACACTGGACTTGTTTAGCGTGGAGAAGGATGTCGTTGTCAGGACCTAATATAAGCCACCAATGCCTACATAGAGGCTTTCGAGAAGATGGAACCAGACACTTCACTGATCTGTATGGTGAGAGGACAGGAGACTGCATAGTTTGGAACAGGGGAGTTCTACAGTGCTTGTCTGGAAAATACTGTGAGCAACACTGTCTTATCTCATTGCTGACCTTGCTTTGGTCACATATTTGGTTTAGAGATCTTCAGTGGTGCCTTCCAATCTGGAGAGTCTTTTCACTGTCGTTGGTTCATAAGGTTTTTGTATTTTTTGTAAAAAGCCACAGGTCTTGCCCCTAATTAGTGATGACCTTACTGAGACTTTCTTCAGTACGTATCTGTAGAAGCACGTGGGGTGAACACCAGATCACCTTCAATCTTTTCTCCATTTATTACATCTCTTTCTGTTAAAATAAATTCTCCCTGACAGTTTATACTGAATACGAGCTAGAACAGGAAATGTTCCTTTCTGAAGGTGGGAGGGTGGAAACTTCCAGCGCTCTTTGTTCCTTGTTCAGGCTTTGTTTTGTTTCCCTGTGACATGCATGCCTTATAGCTCCTTCTGACGTTTCTTTGTTGCGCTTGAAATGAAATTCTTGCCAAATCCTTAATGTCTACTACTAAAATTCATTTATGCCGTTTTACGCTCTGTTGTGTCTGATATTCAAAGGTAAATCCTCTTCTCCAGGGAAAAGCTTGCTTTATAAAACCCAAGTCTTCATTTAATTTGGTTCTATTCATCTACTGAGAAGACTCTCTGACCTTCCTTATTGAGGAATTCAGTGACGCAGCAAGCTCTTACTGCAGTATACTACGGTGTAACAGTAACAGCCATTCTTATGGATCTGCCGCAAAATCACTGTCTTTATTGGTGGAGCTTAACAGGCCGTGCTACTGGGAATGGGACAGATACACAGTCTAATAAATACTCTGCTGTGGTATTAAAAATGAACAAATATATAAACACGGGGACTGTATCTTTCCTAGAACGACCATTTCCGTGGTTGTTCTCTTCCTAAGCCATGGCAAAATTTGGAGGCTAAAATAAGCTTGTAACCTTTAAAAGTTTTGTATTTGTTATATATAGGTTCATTGAAAATGCCAGGAGTTCCCGATTGCCATTCATTCCCTTCCTCCTTTATTGACAAGGAGGAGTTAACTATGTATATGTATATGGGTGCTGAAATAGTAATGAAAAGATTTTTTTGTGTCTCAGCCAGGACGGGCATGAATAGCCTTAGGGATTACTGCAGTGCATCTGGAGACCATGGCCATGTGCTTAGCAGATGGTTAGAATTTTCTTTATCAGTGTTCTGTACTATCTGCAACCAAATCGTAGATTCTGTGTGGATCTGTAGTACGTGTGTGAGTGATTTCACCTTGCAGGGACTCTGAGCACTGTGCCAGCTGATTTTATTGTGTGAAAGACATAATTGTGTAAGCTTATGCTGCTTCCAAAGCACATCTCTTATCATACACCCATGCTTGCATTTGCTAGTTGACTTTACCAAAGCAACTTTTACCTTTTGCTTTATCCTCACTTTTATCACAGCTGTATTTAGATACTGTACATGTCAACAGCTGTTCTTGATGATTCTGTTAGGTCTGGTATGAAGGAGAAAATGAAGTTTTCACACAGTGAGGAGTTGCAGGTTCTCCATCCTGAAGATTTTACTTCCTTTGGGAGCTGACTCTTAAAACATTTATGAAAGAGGGTGTGAAATTATGTGTTTTGGATTTGAGTCTCAAACAGATGACTGAAGTGACATGAGAATAGCATTTGGTAAGGAACATTGTGTTGAGTACACCTGTTAGCATCCCACACACTGAGGAAAACAAACCCTTAATAATAGAGTTACTCAGATTGCATGGAGTGCAGACCTTTCCAATACATTTCTAACCAAGGGGAATGGATAAAAGCAACATTAGTTACTGTGATACTTTTGGTCAGAAATTCTCAAACTCAGAACGTTGGATTCCTGGAAATTGTGCACACTTCAAAGGCAGAGTGATGACATTTTCATGTATGTGCATGTAATACACACATATGTGTATATAAATAGAGTATTTTCCCATGTATATAGCTTGCTGGTCTAATACACAAACAGTTTTTACCTTAGTTTATTTGCCCGTGGGACTAGTAAAAGTTTTCATGTTTTCGTCACTACAGCAATTACTGTCGCTCAGTTGTGTTTCTGAGAAGTATGGGCTTTGTTGTTGTTGAACCTGCACTAATATTAGGGTTTTTATTGTGTCCAAATACTGTTTATTACCGTTAAAACAGCATCATGAGGTTGCCAAAATGCTACAGTGTGAACTAAGGTATGTTTCCTTTAAGGATTGCTCCTTTCTGTTTCTTTCGCATGGTATTGTGGATCTCAAGTTTTTCATATTTTCTTTCAATTTTTACGATGTGCTTTCCATCTGGGTGGAGATAGAGTGCAGTCTCATGCTTTGAGTGTTTTTTTGCCTCCAACACCACTACAGATATTGTGATTGTAGGTAGTAAAATTTGCCTGTCAACCCTTCCCTGAAACTGACAGAACACTGTCTGAGGGTAGACTCCTCAGTGCAAGGTGGCATGATTAAGATATCATTGTGTGTCATTTTTTTCTCTTGTAACTCATCTTGTTCCTCAGATGGATTGACTCACAGCATGCTATGTGTCTTCTGTAGCATGTTTGATCACTTCCTTGCTTTGTATGGGTGATTTCAGTGGCCTGCAGAATCTGGAGAGTAACTGTAAAATATATATGACAAGTTTTTCCTGATAGGAAATGAGCTTGGTCGTGGATTATCTTTAGGATCTTTTGAACATCGCCCTTTGACTTGGGAGACTGCTGACATTTTGCATTAAGTGAGGTGGATCTGTGTGGATAGAGACTGAGGGGACAACTATAACCTCTTAACATTCATTAAATGTTTGTTCTGAAAGGTTTTCTTTCACCATGTGGACCTGAAAAGCTGCCCTTCCTTCCTCAAGCCTTGTAGTCTGTCTCAGCTGTGATTTTTTTGTTAGTGATTACTGATACCTGGTGAAGCAATCTAGCTGATGAACCTTGAGTGTAGGGTTGAATAACATCTAATTGGTACTTCTGGTTGAAGAAAATGGAAGGGCCTGCAGGCTCTAGGTCGGGGGAATACATGCAGTATCTACTTTCAGCGCATACAAACATCTCAATTTTTTTAGTTAAACTAAAGAATTGTTAGGGTTTGTTATAGGGTGTGTTCTCAGCATCCTGTTTTTCTCTACAAAAGTACACAATGAGGAGAAGTGAGGAACAAGAGGATGAACACAGCCATTTTTGTGCATTGGAAGTACTTAAAATAATAAACGTTTGAACTTATCTTTATTTACACAGACCTATCCACTTTGGCATCAGTTTTTTTTTGTTTTTTTTCTTCCCTCTTCATAAGCAGCAGTATTTCTGTCTGCAAGGTGCTGGATTTGTTAGCACATTTGGAAACAGGTCTTGCAGAACAAGTAACTAGTCTTGCTTTTTAAAGGGTGCTTGTTACTCAATAAAGGAAAGTAGCTGACCTTTACCTTTTGGCGTCAGTCCAGAAGAATACTAGAGTACACACTTTACTTTCAGGTTTGCATGAAACCCCAGAGATTTAAATGGAAACGTGAAAGGTTATTATAGTATATATATAAAAATAATATGCAATATAAAAGAAAGAAAAATTTCACAAAATACTAGTTTTTCCATTACTTCAGTGTTTTATCTTTTTCCCCATTTTATTATGTGCTATACTCGTTACTGCTTGGCTCTGAGCCCTTGTATAAAACACTTGTCCTGTAAAGGAGAAATTTAAGTTGTAATGTGACTAGGTCAGCATTCTCTTAGCACAAGCCTCCCAGATTTCTTTTCTTCATAAATCTCAGCATGGGTGGTATGCTTGAACAGGGCTGAGAAGATTTGGAAGTGGAAGGAGGAGGAGAAACACAGCTCAGAAAACTGGGTTGTTTTTCCACGGGCACTACTGTAGTTCGAAATTGTGTAAGGCCTGTGCAGTTTCTAGACAGTGCTCCATCTTGGAATATTCAGAAAAACCTGTACCATGCTGACATCACACAACATTTTCTGTGGAAGCTTGAGTAAGCCCATATGCCTACATGGTATAACACGGAGCAGTGCAGATATTCTATGTGGATTCCCACTGCCTGTGTGTTTGTGCTAGTGAAGCACCAAGCCTGTGCTGTGAAGGAGACCAAAAAACATCAGTGCCACACTGATGGGACCAGGCTGCTTCCTGCATAACAGATAAGCTTCTTCACTGTGAGGCTAGAGATCCCTGAAGAGTGCTGTGTGCACAATATGCTGTGTTATCACTTGAGCCTTCAGTGCTGCCTGTGCTTGGTGAGGGTCCAGCAAAACTTAAATCACTTTAGTCCTCTCCACTCAGTAAAACGTAGTCTGTGGGTTTTGTGGAGCTGTACCTAAGAAATACTGCAGACTTATTTCTGCTCTTCTTCCTTGTTTCTCGTCCTGTCAGGACTGCTTTCCCTCATACATAACAGGAAAGGACACCAGTATAAATTCTAAGAATAAAATCTTGCTGTTAGCAAACTCGGTCCAGATATAGACATTCAGACTGATAGTCTGGATTTAATTTTAAACACTGTGCATTCAGTCTGACTTTTAACGTTCAGTAGGGGAGAAGGGAAAGGAAGGTGCTGGCCATGTAAGGAGGTCAAGATAGGCAAAATTACAAATAGCTTGACAATAGATTTTTTTAGTTAACTAATTCTTAGTAAAGAGTGACTGAGGATTGCTTCTAGAGGTTAGATGTGAATTCACATTTGGCCTGATTCCAATGCCTGCAGAATATTACAAGTACTTATTTCATAGTGAAATGTTTCTCACCGTGAATAAATTAACTCTCCTTTTGAAAAAGGCAGGCATGATTTTTTTTTTCTCTTGACCTGCATTTATTACTGTAGAATTCTTCATTTGAAAGCAGTTTCAAGTGACTGTGCTCGCAGCAAGCACCACGAGGTCAGTATTTATTTGTTCTTATTTTATTCTGATTATACAAATGTCTGGATTCGAGCAATTGTGTCAGTTTCTGATTTTTTTTTTTAATGTACATTTGCTCTGTGCTAAAATCTGTCAAAGGCTGAGATTTTTTTAAAAGCTGACGGGATTTTTGGAGTGTGTCTGGAGACTGCAAAGAATGCTGTGTTTTGTACTCTGAGCTACAGTGATTTTCTGCTGACAACGCTGTCCTTACCATGATAGCTGGGCTGAGCAGGAGCAGATGTTACAGGTTCATTGGCCAGCTTCCTGTCTGAAGGAGGAATTTCTGAGAAAGTACAGTGTTTCTTTTAGTAGAATTTCTTTCATGTTGTACATCCTTGAAAAGATGGAAACTTGAGCAGTTTATGTATGTACAAACTTTGATTAAATTGAATTAAGCACATAGCTGTTCAGAGAGCTTTTGTCTCCTCTGGAATCTCATTGCTAGGACTCTTTGTTGTCATCCATACTTGGCAAGGGAACTTAGAACCAAAGCTGAACTAAAGACACTTAAAACCTAAGCCAGTCAGGCCTTCTTCAGCACAACTTCTTAACATTGATGTAACTTCTCAAAAAAAGATGCTTCAGTTCCTCAGAGTTCCCTGAACCACAAGCTGGGAGTGGTAACACTCTCATCGTGACTGTGTATCTGTAAACTGGCACTACTGGTAGTTTTAATGTTGGCAGCAATTTCTTGTCTTGGTTGCTACAACAATAACCTACTTGCAGCACTTGTGAATGTGAGGTAAAAAGATTGAGCTTTGCATACTGTCTCCTTATTTTATACATTAAAGGTGCACTTACTGTGCCTTGCCATCAGTTTTAATTCTAACTCAGCCGTATTTCACTCCAGAGCAAATTAGGACTGAAGTACAGTGTCCATAAAAACTGTCCTTACACATACTGTCCAGAGTGGACAGCATTATCACATCAGTTTTGAAAGTAAAGCAATGAGCTGTGCTGGCTGTTTGCTTTGACCTTTTTCTCCCTGAATAGCAGGGAAAAAGCAGAGGCTTTCTGCAGCACGTTTGCAGAATTTTGAAGTAGAGCTGTGCTGCAGCTGCTGGCTTGTGTGAAAATGCATTTCACTCCAGCAATGCATAGTTAAACAAGAATGAACTTTTACCACCTGTGATTGAATCACAAAATAGCCTGTTGGCTTTGGGGCATAAATTAGTTTACTGTTGTTTTGTGAAGGGTCTTGTGCTTCAAAAACTGCTGCGTTTTTGCCTTTGTTTTGTTTGCACAAGGATCTTGTAATATCATCTAAGGTGTTACAAAATGTCCGTACAAGAAGATTGTGTTGTCACTGGAACTATTAAACTATGAGTTCATACCGTGGCCTATAGATGGCAACAAGGAATGTAGATGACTTCAGGGCCCAGCTGTCCATTTCGGAGTCTGAGTTCCCTGATGAGTGTTTCTTAACTCTTCTTTAGGTGTTGCAAGCTTTCTCCAGTCTGCTTATACAGAGGTCAGTAAAATCCAGTGAACTTGAATGACCCAAAGGGAGGCACTAAGTTTTTAATTTGTTTGTTTTTTAGGAATTTAAAACCAAGGGGCTGACTTTCCATGCAGTAGTTCATGTCTGTGGAGTATAGTGGTGATTGTGCTGAAAATGAATGTGTTCCGTGTAGCTCAAGTAAGTTTCTGGTGTGTGTGGTTGCTGTGTTACAAGGCATGAGGAAAGGTAGGTGGTGTTTATATAACTTGATCTTTCTGCTGGGGTAATTTTTAGTTGTGCTGTTGAAAGCGTTTAAACAGGGAAAGGCCAATGTTAGTCTAAGAGGCAGGAGAGAATATTGGAACTGAGCTGGCACTACACTTGGTGTTGAATGAGTTCCATGAAGCTCCATTGATGGAAAGGGAATTAAAATTGTACCAAATCAAATGTTATAAGGATGTGATTTCTGCAGTTATTAGCAGTCTGTAAGCATCCTCAGAACTACTGTCAGGCAAGAAAATCCACCTGAAATTGCCCATTTTCAAGACAGAAGCTATTCCAGACACCAGATCTTAGTTCAGTGTACTTTTAATCCACTTGCAGAAGCATTTTACAGATAAAACTTTGCAGGGCTGGAGAGGATCTTTGTAGCGAAGGCGTCTCCACATGCTTTTTATTTGTCATTTTCTATTACTGTAATCCTCTGCAAGAAGGAAAATTGCTCTCTTCTATCTTTTTTTTTTTTTTTTTTCTGCCTTGTTCTCCTGGTAGCCCCTCTGCCAACCGTCATAGCGGGATGTCCTGGTTATCTGTATTCTGTTCAGGCACTTAGCATTCCTCTGCTTTTTGCTTAATAAATTAAAGACTGTGAGAGGGCAACACTGTAATACTTGACCATAAAAGGGGGATGACTGTTGTTTTAGTTCTGCTCCTTGCACAATATGCAGTTGAAGCCTTTTATGGGAAGGTGGTGGAGACAGAATGAAAACATCCAGAAGCAGAACGTCTATTTCGTATTATTGCTGGTGCCAGTGCTGGGTGCTGTCATTGCTACTGCTGTGAATTTCTCACAGACTGCTAGGAGTTTCACCATTGAAAAGGAAAATGGGTGACTTACTGAGCCGACTGAAGAAGGTTAAGACTTAGTTTACAACTCCTGCACCTTGAGAAATCATAAGAATAGGAGAGAAGCCACCAAAGGTGACCAATTATTAAACTTCTAGAGATGAGAAATGAAGTTTCAAGGAGACTTTCAGCATTACTGTGTTGTGAAAACAAGAGTAAGTGGAAACAAAATGCAGTGAGAATAGAGCAGGGAGTTTGTGGTGGATAAAGCAGTGAATATTTTGTCTATATTTTCAGGGAAGATTAAAAAAAATTCTCAACTTAAGATAAAAAAAAATCATCAACTATTACAAATTATGAATATTGGAGAGAGAATGAAGTGATTAATGCAAATATTGGGTGGAAAAGAAAACGTGGTGATGCGATAGGCATTCAGTTTTGTATGTCATTTCAGTACTCCAAAAGAATCAAATTTTGGGTCTGATTGCAAGTACACTTGTTCATTACAACAGAGACTGTACAATATAGTATGAGAAGAGAAGAAGCAGAATCTGTAATTGAAGAAAAATTGATGTAGGAAAGCACAAGCCAGTTATTTTGATCTAAGGATTGTGAAGAGCGTTACAGACATTTTGAATCATTTCATTTCATAAAATATCAAATAAATACTGCATTTTTTGCCAAGGCTAGACTGTACCAAGACTGCCATTTTCAACTAGAGAGATTATTTTATTGATAGACCAGGTACAGATCCTTACTTCAAATATTTTCATTCTTTTTGCGAAGAAAGACTGCAGAAGTTGGAAGAAAAATTGGTTTTCTTAGTTTCGGTCAAACCATAGACTTTAAAATAAAGTATGCATTAGGCCTTGAATTAGGTTGTTAATTAGCTGGAGATTATATAACATGGTCTACTTCAGTGGCTAAAGGTGAGGTTTAGAAGACCCAATGTGAAACCTTTTTCTTTTATGGCCATTACCTCTGAAAGAAGCAGCTACAGTGATCTTCTGAGGAACTGCACTATTGCATACTTTCCTACAATGATCCATACTTCTGTCTCTCAGATTCCTTTGATTTCTGTTGACTTAGTGCTCAGGGTGCTTATCTGCCTGCAGAATTGGACTCTTTGCTGCCTAAGGTAAAGCGCTTCCTCTACCTCACTACCGGCTACGCAGACAGGAGCGGCGTGGAAAAAAATGTGTCCATGAAATACCAGTCTGCATTTTGAGAACTGCTCACTTAAGTGTCTGTGAACATGTTTCATGTGTGCAGTTGACACCTGCAGGTGGTGGAAGATGAGAGGAAGACATGCAGTAGCCACTTCTTTCATGTTTCTTTCATTACAGTCTCCCACTAAGACTCCAGTGAGTGCAGTGCTGCAGTTTACCCTAGCCAGCATTTCACGTACAGTGCAAAACTCTAACCAGTCATTTACTGTTCATGAGACCTGTGAAAGAAAGCCCTTTCCCTCATTGTTATGACCTTTATCTTTGAAGTGAATGGGTGTCATGATTCTGGCAGGACAGTTCTGTTTGATAGACTGATCTATTCTCAGAAGTTATAAAAGTTTCACTGAGCACAAGAAAATCAGCTTGCCCCAGACCATTTGTTGTATCTGAATGACAGGTATTCATCAGGTCCTTCTTGTGGCAATGTAGTTAACAGATTGGAGCAAACCCTCCTCTGACTTTTGTGAACATAGCAATTATTCCATGGCAATCAGTGGTATCTTGTTATTAGAAAACTGCAGTGACTTACAGATCTACAGAAACTGATAGGTACTGTTGAGGACCATTTTAGTTTATTAGTCTGTTTGTAAAAAATAATCTGTTGGCCACTTTGGATGGAAAACTGAAGGAACAGTTTCACAAGGATATTCCTTTAACCCTTTAGATATATATATTTTTCAGTGAGAAGTTACTTTTTTACACAGTTGAAGCAGGATAATATTTTCCTTGACAAAACAGAATCTAGAGTCCCATACCCTGTATTTTCCTATTTAGGTGGTCTGCATATGGCTGTCAACTGTGCATTTGTAAGGTAAGTTGTGCAGTTGTCTGCTTCCGAAAAGGTACATTTTCCTCATCAGTCTCATAAGGCTTTCAGAAACAGTTTCCGAATTAACTGTTCTTTTTTTTTTTTGGACAGAAAATTTTCAGAAGTTCTTGTTTGTGTTTGTGAAGTTGTGAATTTTGTCATTATTTTCATTTTTAACTCTGTTATGAGCTTGCCAGCTCGTGCTTTGGTGAGCCTTGCTGCAGAGCCTAAGGATCAACTTAGCGGTTCTGCTTAACAGTGCTATTTTCTGGTGTTGAAACAGCTCAAGCTGCTTTTTATAGTTGCACTGTGTGTGTTCTAATGCTTTAATAAAAAGTGGATGACAAGTATAGGTAATGAATGATTAGCTCTTCAAAATAAAATTGAGGGTAGAAGGGTAAACGTAACTACATAAACATACAGTTACTTTAACTCACTTTGTTATCTCCCCATGTAAGAACAGCTGCTGCTGCCTTTTTTTTTTTTTTTTAATTCACAAAACACAGTTTTAAATAATATGTGTAACTATTCTTTGAATTTTTTTTTTCCTTTATTTTTTTACATATTGGGAACATGGATGCCCTTAACTCTGCTGTGGACAAAATAACTGAAACGAATGCCCTGCAGTTTAGGCCTGAGTGTAAATATCCTGTGTCCTTTCTAGCAAGAGCTACTAGGTTCAGCAGAAGGCATGAGAAACTCTACCATGTATTCTCATTGATGTAGTGAGCATTTACGCTGAGAGAAGGCAAGCAGGTATACTGTTAGTCCCATTAAATGTCTGAGGTGATGAGAGCCAGAGTGCCCATGGATTGCTGTATTCCTTCTGCATTGTTCATACTCACAGGACGTATAAACACAGATATATTGACTGTGTGGTTAGACATAAATAGAATGCCTTTGCTCAAACAGACCAGGAAAATGAACCTACTCACATGGCATATTTTCTTCCAGTCTTCTTGAGTTGCTCTGGAAATATATTCTGACCACGCCTTTTGACAGCTGACACCTACACCCAGAGAACTCAGAGGCTTAGGTATTGTCCCTCAAGGAGCACTGCTGCATCAGTACCTTGATGATGAGACATGGTACATATAAAGATATTAAAAAGTCCCTCAGATGAGGCAGGCAATGTGTCCACGACCTCTTCAAGTTATATCTCTTTGTGGGACCAGTTCCAAAACTCACTTTCTGAGAGAAATAATATCCTACCTGACCAAGAGTTCTTATATAGACAAGAAAAACTTTATTGTAACCCCTTGACTTCCCATTTCTAAGTCCCCAAAATTTAGGGATCACAGAACTCAGTCTCCCACTTTTAACATAAAGAAATTAAGGAGAAAATTAAATAGCTGTGTATATGCAGGCTTGTTTGAGCTATCCTGTGAAGTTGCATTGCCAGAAGAGCATCAATTGTAATTTATGGATCTGTGACCCAAACCAAGAACTTTTAGCATGACTTGTCAGCAGTTGTTCTTGCAGAGTTAAATATTCCAGAAGTCCTCACCATAATCTTTTCTTTGCTTAGCAGAATATGAAATTTACCCTCCACCTTGTATCCCCACCTTTAATTTGTGCTTTCCATCCATGTCTTTGAAGATGTAGTAATTTCCCAGCTCCTTCCTCTCAGAGTGTTTTCCTGTAGTTTGCATTGTTATTTCTTTGATCTGATGTAGTGCATTTTTGCTCTTAGTCTGCAGCCTTGAGAATTTTGGGAACCCCCTGCATGCCATTTGCCTTACATGTCTATAGGCTGCTTAAAGGTACATGTTGTATTTAATGGGACTTCCACTGGTGATTCTTCGTTTGAGCAAAATGATGGTAAGAAAGAGGATGCTTATTTTTCAGAGTGCTACAGGGAAATAGCTCTCATCTTCATTGTCTAGTGATGTCACATATTTAATATAGGAATCTGAAGTATTATGTGCAGATATGAAGCCAGTACAATGTCTCTAAAAGCATCTGTTGAATGCTAGGATGGGTTTACGTGTTTCTGAGATAAATGCAGAAGACTGTTGAATTGATCCATGCATTGGGACTATGCTTTTGTTTACCAAAATTTATTCTATGCTGCCAGTAATTGTTACTAGCAGGTAGCGATTCTTTAAAGCTGTCATATTTAAAGTGTATATTCTTCTCAGATTACTAAAACTGTAGGCACAGATATGGGCACGGCAGGGATAAACCTGCTGGCAAAGGGGGAGGGGGAGGAGCTGTATGTTCTTCAGTTAGCGTGCTACTTGGATGAAATGATAAGCCAGACCTGTTAGATACGATAATATTTGAATGCCAGTTTGGACAGCTTATTGCCTTTCTGTAGCTTTGTGGTGAAGAAAAATTGTTGTGAAGGTTACTGTGGTTTGCATTACTCGGCTGGGATAGAGCCCTTTTGTTTCTCACAGCCTTGAAAACAGAATTACTCCTTGCTCAAAGAAGCAACAGTCCAAAGGGGGAAAACAGAGAAGAAAGTGAATCTTTTCTAGGCACAACTCAGAGCAGAAATTGTTTTTACTTAGAATATGGTGTGCTGTCAAGTCCCTTATTCACTCGAGCTTGAGAAACATGATGTAACTGTCTTTTTCTGCAGCGCTGCTAAGTAGTAGCTAAAGTTGACCTGAATTTGCATCTTCTAATAATTTACTCTGTTAAGAATCAAGAACAAAAACAACCAAAAAATTGCAAGAAACAGTCTTGTATTTCACTGTAAGCTTTATGTGTTTATATGTATATTATGTTTGTTTGGTTGAAAGTCTTAGTCTAAAATAAACCCAATACCAACTGGATCATCGTGTGTATTTTCAGAGCTGGCCTAATAGGCAGAAAACTTTGAACAAGCTTAACAGATCCTTTTGTGCTGGTCAAAACAGGTCCACCTGAGTCTGTCTGTTCCCAAAGTAGAGAAATTCAGAAAAGTGAAAGGGAAGGGATTTCCTTCTCCTGAAACAGCACCAGGATATTGGAACATTTCTGCAAACAGAGATATCTGTGGTTTATTGTTAGGCTACCTCAAGAGAATTGGGTTTGCTCTTCCAGCATGTTAACCATTGTTTTCTTTTGGATTGTATTCTACTTTTTGGCGGTATGGTCCAATTCCCAGCCTGCGCTTACTACCACATAGAGATTAAATCCTTTTATGTTTTTGCTTTTTTGCAGAGCCAACTATAAACCTGTTAAGCTCTGCACTGTATGACATCTGTTATGCAGTGGTATATCTGAGGCCTAAAAATACAGCTGGTGCTGTATGAACACGCAAAGGTATACACTTGCCTCTACCTCACATTAGAGACGTGAAACACAAGTTTAAGATTATGCATGTTAATATGTTTTTACTCTATGTACTTCTTTCTAACTCTTTTCAAATAAGTATCAGCAATTCTTATTTGATTTCATTTATAAAATACCTTTTTTAGTTATAACATATAATAAAAAAATGAACATCTAGGCTGAATAGGAGATTTAGATAGCAATGGATCTTTATTATGTGGGGAAAAAAAAGTGGATTTGGAGACAGCACTGATTAACAAATTAAAGATTTTGCAGATAATTCTGAGAGGCTGAACTTCCATTCCGGTTTCAAAAGGATCAGTATTTCCACATTTGGAAGGGTTATCCTGTCTACCTCAGTATGCACCTGCTTTAAGGAAGAGCAGCAGTATGTCTCAAAACAGGTCTCTTTCTACTGATCAGAGAGGTGACTGCTTTAGCCTTGTCTCATAAATTCTAGGTGGATTGTGTTAAGCAGGTTGAATCCTGCCAGATCTACTTCATCTGGGCTTGACTGTAGTTAAAATTAAATATGAGGGCTGCTCTGAAAGTAATGTCTCCTGTATTATTATTGTGTTGGCCCATGATGTCAGAGGTGGGTATTGGTGGTATGACGGTAGAGGTTGAACCTTCCCACCAATATTCTGTTGTATATATGCTGTGTGACAGGTGGCAGCGGTGGGGCAGTTTGATGAAATGGTGTCTGGCATGGAAGTGAATATGAAGCAGAGGTGTGGAATTGTATTCCTCTTTGTGGAAAAAATTGCACCCACTGACATTCATCAGTGCCTGTTGAATATTTCTGGAGATCGAACAGTGGATGTGAGCACAGTGAGGTGGTGGGTGATGTATTTCTGCAAAGGTGACACAGACAGTGGGTCAGATATTTACAAGTTTGCCATGCAGGATGTTGTTCATTGCTGGTGAAAATGCGTAGCTAATGGTGGTGACTGTGTTGAGAAACAGCATCTTGTGGCTGGAAATTTACTCTATCAAATAATGTTCTTGTGCTCTTTGTGTCTGTTGCAGTTTCCATGAGAATAAATAGGGGGCATTACTTTAGGAGCAACCGATGGAAATCATCTCAGTTATTCTTCTGTGACAGGTCCTTGTCAATCAGACTGGTTGACTATTCCTCAAGTCTTATTTTTCATATTAAAAAGCAGTTGATGGAAAATGCAGTGAGAGCAAGAATCAAGAGGAACGGTAATACCCAGTCTGTGTAAATCCTTAGCTTTGTAGAGGTCTCCTTAAAGGGGACTGCACATTCAGCTTACCACAGAATCATATAAATGATTTTTTAGAGTAGATGTTGTGCCTCAAAAGCTCTCCTGTAGTGGCTTGGCTTTGAACATATGAACAGAAGTGTCTTCCTAGCATATAGTAGTTGGCCTCCTGTGTTTTGTAAAGGGAAGTACTTCAACATAGTGATCAAACTTTAAGGAAAGCATTAATATAACAAAACTCTACGTGTAACTCAGTCTGGCTCAGTTACAAGAGAAATATACTGGTAGAGCCTCTTTAGCTGAGGTTCCTGCCTTTTCCAAAGTACTGCAGCGTGTAAACTCACCTAGGTTCTTGTTGACATCAAGTTCTGAGAGAAGGATCAGTTTTGAATGGTGCTGTAGATGTGTTTTGTTTTGTTTTACTTTATAGCTCAGCTGTTAGGAGATACAGCAAAAACTAGAATATTCCTTGACTGACCTCAAGCTACGTGTTAAAAAAAAAAAAAAAAAGAACTTCTTAAATGTGTGGTGTCTTATTGTGTCTTCTGCAGAGTAGCAAAAGTAATGAAGGTTCCTGTATATGAAACACCAACAGGATGGAGATATTTTTCCAATCTCATGGATTCTGGACGTTGCTCACTCTGTGGGGAGGAAAGCTTTGGCACTGGTAAGTAGTATGCAGTCAGACATTTCCAGAGACTTTTAGTGACAGTAATTTTCCTAGGTACATCATGTCAAAGCCAAATAATAATAATAATAATCATAATGAAAATTCAGCGAATTATCTTATGCTTGAACAAAGGACTGACAGCTTTTCATATTTTGGGCGTCTAGTAGTCCCTGGTGTCGGTATACCTTCAAGTGTGAAAAATGTGAAAGGTGGATATTGCAAGGCTGTTGGCAATCTTATCGCTGCTCTGACAACCTTCAAAGGCATCTGCCACTGTATTCTGGCTTGAATGCTGTGTGGAAGGATGTCTCTAGTTCCACCGTAATTGTATTTTTTATGGACTGCGATGGCATTTTGAGGGATTTTGCCTGTATTTGCATGGTTCTTGCAGACTTTTGTTTTTCCTAACGTGAATCAGTGTACAAAGTGAGGATTGTTATGTCTAATCAAACCTGTTACATGCATTCCTTTTTTAGAACATTACAAATACTGGAAAGCCAGATACTGATAAAGTCATCACTAGAATAAATTCAGCTGCATATCAACACCTGTTCTCCCTAAGTATTTTTCCCTTATCTGTCCCAAGAACCAGTCAAACAACAGAATGCGGAAAGATAAATCTGAGCTGCCCTCATTCAAAGCAAACCAGTAGCTTATAATCTATAAAACTGAGCAAATGTGGTTTTGTAGAATGAGAAAAACTGAACACATTTTACAGTGCTTCTTATTTTCTTTCCTGGATTCTGGAACATTATTTATTTATTCTTTATATTTTTTATTACTGTGGTTGTAATATGAGTGTTTTTGAATAAATACATATCAGAACAACTTAACATATTGCTTAGCTAATAATATATTGTATATTTTGATGCAAATTCCAAGAAGTTTGGGTTTTTTTGGTGTGTGCATATAATTCCTTGACTACAGCTTTTCATAGAAAATTATTTATCGCGCAGTGAAATCTGATTAGAAATTTCATGTTTCTTTGATTTAGTTAACTCTGGAACTAAGTTACTATTAATTGAGGTCCATTAGGCCAGAATGCTGCTCGTTTAAAAAAGAGGGTATCTTTAAGCCATACACATAACACTTTGTGCAGTAGCCTCTGATTAACTTTCTTCTGAGTATCTGGACTGTGATGGAAGAACTAAAGAATGCATTAGTTTTCTTTGGGTGTCTGTAAGAATAAGTAAAGCATGTGTGTTTTGCTTTCTGTTCTGATTGTGAACTACTGTCCCATTACTAGCACCCTGATTGCCTTGGCTCGACTGCTGTGTCTGGCGCAGTGTGGTACTGCATTGGATATGTTTCTTCTGAGAGTTTTCTGCAAGGTCATAGAATGACAGTTGTAGCTTGGGAAGGGGAGCATTTTCAGATCTTGTACTTTTCAGAACGTACTGTCATTTACTGTTATATGCTGTTAGACTGCATCTCTGTTTGCCTGAACCAGATGGGTGGTTTTTGATGCTTTTTCACTAAGTCAGTTCTTCACTCCTCTCTGGATATTAAAGTTTCTCTTGCATAGATATTTGAGGGCAGTTATTTCCATGAAAGTTAGGTGGCTCTTGAGACATTGACAGGATGTCATTAGCAACTAAATAATTTGAAAATGAGCAACCCTGTTTTCACTGTCACGCTGTAGGAAAAGAAAAATGTGATTCGTGATTGGAATTAGCCTGTGGGAGTTTGATGGTGAGCTCCCACAGACTGAAGTACATCTGGATGCCCTAGCCAACTGAGTTTAGCCTATCCTGCTGCTTGAAAAAGACCAAATATCAAATTTCCCCGGCACCTTGAAAAGACACGACCTGTATCCATATGCATGCTCAGGTCTTCATGAGTATCAGTTATACTGGTCTTCCTGCAGATCGGTCATATAGAGATCAAGAAAAATGGTTTCTGAGCTTGATCTACTGAAACACTGAGGATGTTCTGATTTGTGTTGACCTTATTTCTTTATTAACCAAAGTAGCGGATGCTTGTTGGAGTGGAGGAAGACAGACTATTAGAGATAAAGGAAGGGCCTATGGAGTTTGCCTGTTCTTGAAAGTAGGAAATTGTAACTCCTCTCTCTCTCTGCCCTTGACTTTTTCCCTTCCATCTTTCTGTAAGGTCCTAAACCAATAGTAGCCTCTATTCTGATTTTGTAGCTATCATCTCCTGACCTCACATCCATCCCTGCATTCCTAGCACTCTCTGTATTCCTGTTTTAATCTGATTCTCCTATCCCATAATCGATTCTTCATATTTCCAGTAAATTCCATCTCTTGTGAGTTGTAATGGTGCTAGAACAACATGTTGTTGGACAATGTGGAGAGCTGTTCTACAGGAACACAGGACCTGTGGGTCTTGGACCACTTTGATCAGCTTCCTAGTACCTGCAGTATGTCATTGGCAGTTCAGAAAGCCTCTTGGCCTCCCATTTTTGACAGTGCCATCTAAACAGTAGTGTAAACTATTGAGGTTCCAGCCTATTGGCATGCAGACCACTTGGAGCATTGGGTCAGCGTGTAGGCAGAACCCACAGGGCAATTACAGTGATATCTAATGTTTGTTTTTCTCTTTGCCTCAGTTTTCTTATCATCTTTCAGTTCTGTGCAGCTGTCTGGAAAAACCACATATGCCAGGAGGCTTATTAGTAAAACATAGTCTGGTGTGTAGATGACCAATACTTTAGCAATGTGAGCTGTTTTTAGCAATAAATATTTACCTTATTGCGAACCTTTTGGTAATGTCCTAAGAGCTGCATGACCTTCACAAGTTTCTGCCAGTATTGGGCATTTGGGTAAATCTTACAGCTTTCCTCTCCATTACAGCTATTTAGGGAACTGAAATGACACATTTTAGTTTTCCGTGCAGAAGTTTTCAATAAATATACCATGTAGCAATCAGAGTGGGAAAATTGTTGTTCTGTGAAAGAGAATGGAGATTTACATATCCACATTCTACTGTCAAACTAACCATGTAGCACTGGAGACTGATTGGTTGTATACCCAGGTAATCCAGTCCAGCTGGAATTTCCAAACAGTACAGAGCCTTATTCTTACAATATAAGGGGTTTTGCACTGGCAAATAAATAAAAGCAAATTTTCTGCTATAAAAGGACAAAAGATTTTGAAAACATCCCTAGTGCTGCGTTTCCCAGACTTGTTTTCTGGCAGCTGATCTTGGAGCTCAACCAGTGCTTTAAAATCTTCTTCCATTTTTGTAGTCGTGTGGGGAGCTTGTCAGATGAGGTTAGTAGCTTTCTGTTTCTATGACTAATGCTTAGGACACAGTTCAGAGAAGGGCATCTGCAGCAGCAATTAGTTTCTAAATTTCATCAGCAAAGAATTAGGATTCAGAGAGCTGTATGGTTGATTTATCTTTCTGCAGTTTAAGCCACTTCAGTAATTGATGCATCTTTCATAAACTTGCATGTTCCATCTCCCAAATTTTCAGATGCCATTAACACCATCTGCTTTCTCCTGCAAGATTATGTGGAAGAAGAACTAGTGGAGAATATAAGGATGGTCTCGGGCTGAAAATGATAAAAGGCTTTAAAGGGCTGCATGGTCTTATCTGTTACAGTAATGCAAGACTCCATTTGCCTAAGATATCACAAAGATTCAAATCACAGGAGGATAAATTTGTAAGGCTCAAACTGTGCAGACAGAATGTTCTACTGTGAGTTTATATACGTGCTTCAGTTTCACATTTGTTTTAAAATTGCATTTACAGAGTGCAATATGCTAGACAGAATTGGCTAATTTAGGGAAAAGCAATGACATTTTCTTCTTATATATGATCCTCAAGGCTCACTGTCCATCAAAATTGGAACTCGTCTCAGATAAAGAATAAATGAGACATATAAAAGAAAGCCTGCATGCCCAACAGCTTGGCAGTATCAGAAAAAAAATAATCATGTGAACATTTTTTCATGATTTGACTTGCTTCTCAGGCTACTGACTCTCAACACTACTTCAGTTTAAGCCTGTCTGTGTACTTTCTTGTGAATGGGAATGTGCTCTAATAGTTTTTCCCAGATGTTTACTCTTGAGTCTGCCCATAGCAATTAACTGTTGCAGTAGTATAAAATAACTTTTGTTGTTATTACTATATTGAGAAATACATGGCAAATTAACTTAAAAATAATCTGTACAACTACTTGCTGTTATTGTAATTTTCCTTACCAGTGGCAAATTAAATACAATGACATAATTAGAGAAATGTTTGTTGACTCCACTGTTCTTTCTGTTTTGTCTCCTTACACAGAGGCTGGAATTCATTAATGCTATGTATTTTTCAGTCAAAAGTATCAATGATAATTATCCTGAGATTGCTGAGTGCCCATGGCAAAATAAAGTGACTGGTAGTATTGCAATCTCAGGAATTGTGAGGCACCTTTTATTTGATCACTTTGCACAAACTGACTGCCTCTGCAGATTTCACGACAGATACTAGGTATATGAACTGAAGGAAGATACTGTTTACTGAACAGAGCTGGCAGAGCGCCCTTGTGTTCCGAGTATGTGAGATGGACAGTAAGAGTAAGTGTGAGAGAGGAAGTGAAGACACTTACGAAGATAAAGCAAGTGAAAACCAGAGTTGACTAATAGAGTTGCAGTAGTGGATTTTAATTTATTAAAAGAAATGAAAGCAATAAATCTGCACATATGCATGTATGTTAAAATAAGAGGTGGAATAAACAAGTTTGGAGAAATCCCAGTTGTCAGTTTTCCTTCTAACAAGAATAATGAATCAAGACATTTCTTGGGAACACAGGATTGTTGTTACTGTTAGGCTAGTGTTTTTAATCACTGACTTTTTTATTCTGAAATGGTTGGATTGTTCACAGGTTTTTCCATACAGACCTTTGCCTCTGGATTGCTTTCTTCCTATGCTTTTTCTTTCCAGAGGAACAACAATCTGTATGTCATCATGAAGGACACACAAGGACACAGCACACGCCAAAGCTGCTAAATGGATCAGAAGAATGATACGTGTGTACACTCACCCCTCTTCACAGAGATTTATAAGCTTAAGCCATGCCAAAACAAGGCTCAGAGACCTTTCCAAAAATTCTTGTGTCCATGTTTCACTGGACCATTTTGGTTCAGTGAAACATACTCAAAACTGTTTGTTAAATCAAAATGCTTATTTTCTTCGGTGCTAAGTTTAGACCTTTGCACACATGTCAAGATATATTGACTGTTTTGCTGGCTGAGTAGTGTGCCTTTCACCATGTGAGTTGATGGTTTGCAGTCTGCAGTGTGTTGCACAATGGGAGAGTAAATGATCACTTACTTGGAAACAAATCACTTGAGTGTTTATCCCTACCACATCTCCACTTGCTGCTAATGTCTGTTGAGCAGATTAAGCAATTTAAGTTGTGGATAATATCATCAATAGAGATGACTTTTAGGCAGAATTAACTTTTCCTGTGCTAAAAATGAATGGCTAAAAGAAGAACCAGGAAGGTCAAGAAAAAAGGAACAGCAGTGCTGGGGCAAGTTCACACTTACCAAAACCATGCATAGCATCCCAGTTGTCCTCCACGCTGCCCAGGACCCTCCACCAGCTCCTGCTCCCAAAACAATTCAGCAGTGCCAGGCTGCAGTTCCCCACCCTTCTGTCCCACCTAGCCATGGGCAGTAGTCAAGCTGCTTCTGACACCCAGAAAACCCCCTGCACCTGTGCTGGCCTAACAAATTTTCCTGCTGCTCCCACAGGAATGACAGGTGCTGGTCGGAGGTGACAGCTCTTTTCTACGTCTTCCTTTTAGTGGTAGTGTCAGAAAGCTGCACTGGCAGCGTTATCTAGGAAGAAACTCGTGTCTGCAATAAAAGATAGGATCATGCCATTTGCTTTGCATATGAGCAAAGCTGATTTTGTTATCTGTAGACCAGATTGTTGGTATTTTCTTTGGAGGGCATCCTTCAGCTAGTCTACTGTGTTATCATGAAGAGAGAGTAGAAAAGGTGAGGATCTGATTATATGAAGGGCTGACTTCCTGTTCGGGGTCATTTGTTTTCTTTTTTTATCTGAAGCTATTTGCAAAGCTCCAAGTGCTCATAAATAACCCTGCCCTTTTTCTTCTGATCAGGCAGCACTCCGTGCTCTGATAGCATCCGGAGGCTCTGAACCAGGGAACAAAGTAAGCTCTTGCTGTTTTTACAGCAGCTGCTAGGGGACCAGGCTATAGCTCTAGGCACTGTATTAGCAGACTGTCCTTGTTGTGAACAGCTCACAGACTACAGGTCAAGGCAGGTCAAAAGTGGCAGAAAGAAAGTATTCTCAGTATCATGGCAGCTACTTTGCAAACATGAAGGAACATGGCTGTCTGTCTCAGTTCTTAAATCCATTTGAGCTATTCAGCGTCCTAGTTTTCTACAGGACCCAACTCACAGACTCAAGCATAATCTTTATATATCTTTTTTTCTTGTGCTTTTTAGAAACACTTTTCCCCTTTACAACCTTTTAGTAATCATTTTTTATGCAGTTCTGGTATTGTACTGGATCCGTAATTTACACATAGTTAACTCTGTAGTCATTTTTTCTTAAATGTTAGATTCAAGGGGTTTGGGGGTGTACACCTCTAGGGCTGAATGTAAGCCAAGGAGCCTAAGTTACAGGCAGAGCTGTGGCAAACCCAGGTCGATGGGCGCTTTGTGTGAAGCAAGTTTGTGTGAATAGCAGCTGCTACCTTGACTTGCTGCTCTCTGTCAAAAAGATGGACTGAAAGACAAAGGCAGCAGCAGTAACTGAAGGATGGATGTCAAGAGTTAACCCCAGAAATCACAGTTGCTCCAGGCAAATCTTACTGTTTTCCTTATGTCTTTAATTTTCTCTTGACAATTTTTCACAGGTTTAACAGCTTCAGTGCATCAATTTATATAATGAGAACCAGATCCTTTGCCAGTAGGAAAACAGCCATTTTTGACAAATGTGTGTACAGAACTTGAAGGCTAGTATACAAAACGACAGAACTGTAAAGCGGACTTGATGCAGCAGAATTTTTACATTTGATGAGGGAGAATATATCATGGAACAGATTTTGAAACAAAAGCCTTTCTGATTTCTCTATGGAGGATTTTTTGCTAAGTAATTTCTAGGGGCACGGATAGTCAAACGATTGGTCAGTAATTCATGAAGGAAAAAAAAACAACAAAACTTGTGACTCAATGCATTTGCCTTGTATCCAGGGTTTCTATACTGTGTGAACAGAAAATGATAACTAAGTGCAACTGAAAAACTTAAACCAAATCTGATGCTAATATGCTAGAGCAGTGGCCACAGATTTGACATGTTTCTTGAGCCTGTTAAAGTAGTCATCTTCCAGTGTCTACCAAGTGCGAAGTGTCTTGGATCTTACTTTCTATTGATTTTGAGAAAGGTTCAGCTAGATTAGGTACAGATTGCCACAAAAACTTGCTGTAAATTATCCAAAAGGAGTGAGTGCTTGCTGAGATGACCAAGACCTTTCCTATGGAATACTCTTTCGTTATGAAATGATAATTATATTGAAACTTTTTGCTGTTTGATACATTAATGTTCTAACAGACAGAGTTTACCTTCATAGAAAAGCTTCCTGTCCAGATAAGTTACATGTCTATTGCAAAGCAGCCCATTACTTGAAGTTGTCCTTTTGGTTTTATATGTGGAAATTGCCAATTCAAGTCCATGCTCATTTGAATTCAAATGGTAGACTTGAATTTATGCCTCCCATATCTCTGACTGTGTCCTAAATACTGTGGGATTTTCAAGAATTATTCTTAGTTTCCTTTGTATCAATTTGTGTCTTCATAAATATGAAACCGTGAAGGAATTTAGGTCTGAGCATTCAAACATTTTTATCTCTGAAAGGTAAGGAAGAAGTCAGAAAGGGAAAAAAGCTCTCTTTTCTGCTTTTTTTCTCCTGAAGCTATTTATCATGTTTTTTTAAAAAAATACATATATTTTTAATTTGTCCTGATGGAAGGTGATAAATATTCTGGAAATTTTTGTTTTTCATGGAATGGGAAAACTTTTTCTCCCCAGCTTGACAGATAAACGTCTGTGCAGACAGGGAGATGCTCTTGAACTTGACTCATGTAACACAGAACGCTCCTGGCCAGGGGTCTGCATGTCTTGCCCAGTTCTGGGAAACAGTAGCAGAAGTGTGGAAATACCCTGTATGTCAGCAAGCTGGAATAATGATTAAAAATGTGTTTCTACTACTACCACTTCTATCCATGCACTCACATATATTTTTATTTAACGTTAGGAGTATAGACTTTGTCATATGTAAAAATGAATTCCAGTTGTAACCAAAGCTACCGTAGTTGTGGAAGTTAGTACCTTCCTGGTTACTGTTATGTGATGTACAAGTCAAATGAGATATTTGCCCAGCCTCTTAGCTTGTTTTCTTGTACGCAGTGATATCAAATAATGTGCTTTATATATCTCTCTTCAGGGTCTGATCACCTTCGAGAGAAAGACGGACTATGGGCTGTTTTAGTTTGGCTTTCAATCCTAGCAGTGCGAAAGCAGAGTGTAGAAGAAATCGTCAGGGATCACTGGGCAAAGTTTGGTCGACACTACTACTGCAGGTGAGAAAAAGGTGAAGAAAAGGCACAGGAGCTTATGCAGTCAGTGGGTCAATTCTGCTACAAACAAGGCTTGATTAGCTGCTCTCAGCTACATTTAGATGTGTGTTCGACATGTCCACGTAGTGAAAATCAGCTACAGATTGCCACTGTTCTGTGGGCAGTTTTTTATCAGTTGAGTAAGCAGACTTTACTCACTGAAAGAGCTGTGCATATATGTCATTTCCAGTATATTACATGTGGAATCCATTGGAGTAGCTGGCTACATGGTTTTGAAAAATGTAAAATCTCAGCAAGTTTACTCATACATTTGTTTTTCCATGCTTTTTCATGAAAATGCTTTCGTGAAAACTGATTGTATGCTTGCTTTGAACTCAAGAGAACTCCTCCAAAGATCCATACATTTACTTGTTTTTATTTATGTCTCAAAAGGGTGAATTCTAATTGGTGTTCACATAACACAGATCTTACCTTAGCCTCTCTCTCTCTCTCCCTCTTTCTTTCAGAATAGGTTTAATTTGGTTGAGTAAGAATAATCGTGGAGGAGCACAGCTGTTCCTCAGAACTTTCAGCCAGGTTTCTTCTATTTCAGTTTCTTCAGGGCACTGCACTGATTGTGCTCTTGATTTCAGAATGCTGTCTGTGCTGGGTTTTTTTCCAGCCTTAGTAATTCTGTGGTTCTATGATTTTATGACTTTTTCTATGTTACATAAGATACAATGTGTTTTCCAAGTGGTTTTCCATTGCCTCAAGAGTTAGGTGGCCAGGTTAGAACTGAGGCACATATACAAAATGGGCAGATTACACAGGACTGCATGCATGCATTGGTTTAATCTGCAATCAGTACTTGAGTAGTCTACTGTCAATTTTGAAGTAAGCAACAAATTGCTTATTGTGTGTATATTGAGATCTGCGAAAAAAGAATTGTCTTCTAAGCTGTGGTGGACTTACTTTTTACTTCTACTTTTTTATCTACGTGCAAGGTTTGATTATGAAGCATTGGAACCCAGAACAGCGTATTTCATAATGAGAGACCTGGAAGCTTTGATCACTGACAAGTCATTCAGCCATCAGCAGTTTGCTGTGGGCAGCAGTATCTACAGCGTGGAGAGAACAGACAGCTTTGAGTACATAGATCCTGTGGATGGCACTGTGACCAAAAGACAGGTATGGCTGTGGTAGTGGAGTAGCAAAGTTTTGCAGCTTTCAGCATGTCTCTTAAAACATTTCTGACATTCAGCTGAAAGCCTTACCATTTATCTATAGGACATGTTTTTTATTTGCACTGATACATTTCCTACTTAAGATCAGCTCAGACTGGATAAGATAATCCACCACTGGTTTGGCTTGCACTTGCTGTGCATAAATGGAGACTAGTGTCATGGAGAATGTAGGCAGAGATGGGGTCCCTGCTGCCAGCAATGCAAATATAGAGAGGGACCCCTTTCGTGAATAATGGAAGGTGTCATGTAGAACGGCAGTGTTTGCTTTTTCTATTTTCTATCTGAAATCTACAGTTGCTGTACATTACAAAAACAGTCCTAATTTTCTTACTTTTGGTATTCGCATAATTAAGACATGTTATTCCCTTGTTGCCAATGGCATGCAAAAGACTTAAGCAGATTGTTCCATATCGGGGCATGTTTGGCTTCTCTAGCCAAAATAACTGCTCTGTGTTCCTTTTGGGCTGACTGTAGGCTATGTCAATATTAAGATCTTCTAGCTGTCAAGTTCTGCAACTCAAGCTCAAATCTGAGCCTTTGATGTTCCATGACAAGCACAAAAGCAGACATGTACTTTTGCCTGGTGTAGATGTATATCAAAACATTCCAAATATGAATTGTGACTCATATTTAAATATATTCTAATTTTATGCTGCTTACTTTTATTGTCCCTGTTCGTGAGCCTTGTAAATTGCTTGACCTGATCAGACTCTACCAAATGATATTATGAGCTGTTAAAACAGTTGCCATTCCATTCTGCTCAGTGTCTTTGTACTTTCCATACATTACTGCATCCAGATGATACAAGCAGCCCACCTGCCACTGAACTACTGTCTTTGTACATGTTGCTGTTGAAACAAGGTATGAGGATATCGTCATATTTGAATCCAGTGGAAAATTACAGGCATGGCAGGCTTGTGACTCTTGTCTTAAAAAACAAGTTTGTAAATTTTTAGTGTACTTTCCCTTTCTTTTCATCCAAAGCTGTGTCCTAAATTGGAGTACAACTGCCAATCACGTCACCATGTAATACAGAAAAGCATGACTTGCCCTGTTTTTAAACGGACTTTGAAATGGAGAGCATGTCTTTTCATAGGCAAAAGCATTCATTTGATGAGAGTACAATCTGTTTGTCGTCTGACAAGCTTACATTCCTGGCTCTGTGTGTTTGCAGCCTTGGTGGAATTCTCCAAGCATAATAAAATAAGAAATGACATTATTCCATGGAAATAGGCAACAGTTCACACTGCTGCCATTATCCTCACATAGTATGCTCTTCATGAAAATGCAGGTTCCTGTTTGTGACTGTCATGAGTTTCATGTAGATTTTCCACCTAGGTTTTCAGGAACCTTTTATTCCTCAGTAGTAAGCAGATAGAAATTTGTACTCTGTATCTGAACTGCTTCTACTGAACTACGACTAAATCAGTGTTAATAAACTGCAGAAAACAAGCAGCAGTAACAGAATAGGTGTGTAGCAATACAAGCAGACTATACTCCAGTTTATTCTGAAACAAACACATGTATATTGTTTATCATCACAATTCAGTAATAAGATATAAAGTTAAATGAAACATTATGCTGTTCCTGAAAATTGTGCTGGCCTTTGCACAGATACTAGCACATAGCAGTATCAACAAGTTACCAGTTAAAATGATGGACTCTTTCATGAAGATTTATCATATTCTGAAATCTACAGAGAAAAAATCCTAATGTTTGTCATTTATTTTCCTTAATGTTGTCTTGCCCCTTTGTTGGATTTAGGATGTAGAATTCTCTGCATGTAGTCTCATGTTTTTTGGGGGGCTTTTCTGAAAGTTATTTCATATGATCCTCCAGAGATAAGGGAAAAATTCTTCTTCGTTCAGAATGATATTTTAGTCCCGTGTCAGCAATAACATATTTCTTGTCAGAACAGCCAGAACGGTGGTGTTCCACAGATGAGCAACTGCAAATAAAAATTATGATAACCGCAGTATTTTGAAGAAAGATATGGCTATTCTGCATGCTTCTAATTTATACATGTGTCTGTCTGATATACTGCTACTGATATAGATTTTTGGCTAGTGTTACACTCTACCATTTAATAATAGTTTTCAAAATCTTAAGTAATTTTTCTTTAAATTTGCTACTTAGTCTTGTTCATCCTAAATTACTGTCTTAATTCTCACTTGTTTAATCACAAAATAGCTAACTGAAAAAATTGTGAAACCACTGGAAGTGAAATTACACAGTACTGTGTGTGTAAAGTTTTGTTTTCTGGACACTTCAGAGATCTTAGTACATCAGTGAACTGTTTAACTGGATTATAGTGCAAAAGGAGAGAAATCCTTGTGAAGCTCTATCTTTGTCACACTGGCTTCAAAGCCAGTGGGTTAACCATTGCCAAGGACATTTTGTTTCAGAATTTTCACATGGCTAATTAATATCCATCAGCAGGCCTGATTTGCCTAACATAAAGATCTGCAGATACCCATTGTGAGAGCTGTACTGAAGGTTTACATTTGCTTCCTTTTGGAAAAAGGAATTACCAGTTTCTGTAATAAAACATGTTTGTGACAAATATGTGCCCCATTTTATTAAAACTGGAACTTTTTCTGTACTGTGGACTTTCCAGTTTGTTATTCTTCTTTGTTTTTCCCTTAGCCAGTTTATTAATTCTGCATATAAAATTCTGTTCTGTGCAGTTTCACGGAGCTGACATTTTCTGTATAGTAAATAGCAAGTATGTAGCTTTAAATTCATTGAGCTTATGTCAGGTGAGAGAATGCCATCATGTCAAACAGTAAGTAGGCTGCTTTCAGTTTCACCAACTTGATTTGACAGTGGTGATCACAAAAGCTAGAAAACGCCGAAAAGGAATATTTTATATGTTGAGCAGTGTTCTCTGTTGTAGTGAGCAGGGATAAATTCTTTGATTTTGTCTTCACCTAAGTGCAGACCTGTAGGTTATTGGACAGGTAATGCTTCTTCATAGTTATTTGGTAACAGTGTTTTTGGCTGTTCTTTCCTTTGGTTTTAACAAGTGTAACCTACAGCTTTGTGGTATAAGTTTCAGAAAACATTAAGAAATTTAAATACATAATAGTTCTCATTAAATCCTGTTGCCTTCCAGAATGAAAAGTTCTGCTGGTTTCGAAATCACTGCTTTCAGTGGAGAGTCAAAAGACAGGTTTCTGATGTTAAGCCCTGTGCCAGAAATGACTTATGCTATAGCTCCAGGTGCAAGTGTGACATAAAAGTTGACTTTGACAGTCTAGCTCTGATGGCCACTGTTTCCCTAGCACATAATTTTTCCCTGGCACTTCAGAGGGAGTTGTTTTTAAAAAGTACAGTCACTGTGTCTCTATAATTGCCTTTTGAAAAATAGCTGTATGGCAGAAATCCTAGTCTTATAGACAATTACCAGCTGTCATCCCTCTTATGTAAAAAACAATATTGTCAATTATTTATTCTTGAGGAATGTGAAAACAAGCTCAGAAATAGTAAACTGTCTGAATGCAGGTTGTGTGTGCGTATTCTATGTAAAAAACTCAAGTGCTGTAAACTGCAGCATCAAAGCAGCTACAGATGCTTTAGTTTGGTGGAAAAATTGAGCATCAAGAAGGATAGAGAAATGGGGAGTGTTTGTAAACCTTTTTTGTTCCAAAGACCATAATTTAATGAGGGGTGAGACAGTATTGAGGTTCTGAGAGAGGCAACAGTGTACAGTTGTTATTCTTGCCAGATAAGCAGAATATGTAGAAGAGTGTTCAAGTAGTTTTGCTAGTTTTATCAGTATGGAGGTGGCTTAACCTTGCAGGGACATGCAAAATGTCCATGTAGCCATTGGGTAGGAAGACATTCAAGTGCTCTTTATGTTCACAGTTTTGTTTTGTGCAAGTATGTTAGGCTTTCTTCCTTTTCACTTCAAGCTGCTTGACGTGAATGTTACATATTTTGAGCTCTTGGTCGTAGGTTTGGCAGCTATTCAAAACAAACTATGCTTAGAACCATCTTTTTTTTTCATTTTGCTGTTGTAAAGTTAGGAGTAATTAGCAACCAGCAAGAGACAGCTCCTTGCTCAAAGGATGAGATTATAACAAACTGACTATATACTTTTAGCTGTCCAAGCTGAAATTCCATTGAGACCAGTGGCAGAACTCCCACTAACATCATACAAACCAACCCATTAATGAGTTGGCTTAATAGCAAACATTAGAAAAAAAAGCTCTAAATTATTACACATGCTTTTCGTATTGAAAATACTAGATGAATTTTTGTTACCATTGTGCGTGTTAAAATTAATACGCAGGAAAATAATGCCTTCTGTTTATTTCCATGGAAGCTGCAACAAATATGAAGTGCATACTAACACTATTTGATAGAACAAATTCTCAGTTATAAAACACCATTTTAAACACAGTCACCACCATTAGCTATGCATTTCTACCGATGATGAGCAGGAGGTTGCATGCTCTGCTTGTGAAGATTTGCATGGCCATTTGAATGTGGCCTGTCTTTCATGTCACAGTCTCCGTTGCTGAAATGCACCACCCACTGCCTCTCTCTTCTCACATCCACTGTTTGAACATAAACGTTCATCAAGCACTGGTGAATGTCAGTAGATGCCATTTTTTCCTCATGGAGGAATCCAGTGAGACACACTTCATGCTTCACACACACTTCCATGTCCAACCAAAGCAATAGATGGATAATATCTCTTAGGCTGTCTGACTCAGCCTTTTACCCATGTGTTATATTTTCCTGTTACATATTTCTTCATGTTAATGGAAAATATCATCCAGACACTGTGGAAGATACTTTGACATATGCTTGAGCAAACAAAGGCTTTTTGCACTTACATTTTAGTGTGGGGGAGCACCATGGTCGTTACATCAGTGTCTTCTCAGGGTGCTGATAAAGATGAAAGAATATAATAGTTCTCTCTTTAATTCTCTGGTTTTTAAATGGTTTGCTGCAACTTCAACAAAATTAGCAGTGATCTCAGTTTATGCACTCATTTGCCAATAGCAGGACTAAAATGGAAAATAGAAGTTCACTTGCAGAACAGAGGTAATATTTAGCCTAGGGATACCATTTACAGAAAGGGAATAAGAATGTATGTTGGTGCAAAACGGGTAGAGAGTGAAAAGACTGCAACTATTTAACTGTTCAGTTTAGTCCTTTGTTTTTAATGGGAACAAATTTACCTGTCTGCCCTTCTTGCTTACCTTATAGCATCCCTGTACAGAGAGACTGTTGACTATGGATTCAGGTACATGGCCTGTCGAAGAATGCATTCATATGTACAGTATGAAAGCAGGAAGGGTAAACTAAAAAGAGAAGGGAGCTAAAGCAAATTCCTACTTAATAATAAATCTTTTAAAATCTTCACACAGTTAGTGCACATTAAGTGATATACTTGAAATTAGCAACACATGTTTGGTTCCTAGACTGTACTCCAGACTTCTGTTGAAATCCCTCTAATCAAGTTGTGATGCATGGCCTGTGAGGGAACTGATGCTGACTTTTGTGTTCAGTACTGACAACTGTCTTTTGCTTCAGTAGCTGTTTCCCATACTTTGTTGATCTTATAAATATTTCACAGACTAGTGATTTTTTTGCTCTGCCACACAGAACAAGAACAAGTCAGTGAAAGAAACTGAAAACAGCAGTAAAAAAGCCCTTGGTTGGAGGAGTGGGAGTGAAAACACAGATTGTTTCTGGTCTTTAGAGGGGAAAAAAGTAATAAGTGAGTTGTCTGAAGTTAAAGTGAAATTGTATCCTTATGGTTCTTCCTTTCTTGTTTTATTGTAGAGCAGTGAAAACTGTGATGTATAAGAGGTATTGCTACTTTAATGTATGACACTCCTCCTTCTCCCATAGGGGCTGCGGATTGTTTTTTCAGATGCTTCCAGGCTCATCTTTAGAATGAGTGCTTCTAGCCATGTCAGAGCTACTCTTCGGATCTATGCAGAGAGTTATGAGAAGGATCCTAGCCAACACAACAAGGAACCACAGGTAATGCAGTAACATTGTAAGAAGACCTGCAAGAATAGACTGTTTGCAGTTGTATGAAAACAGACCAGCAGATGTCTGTAGAAGCCTGACCATCACGTGTTTTCTTTTTTTTTGTTTTTTTGTTTTTTTTTTAACCAAGTGCTAAAGGTCGCGTGTTCTGAGTATTATACCAAAACTGCTAAGTGGTCAGGAAGCATTAGCAGGCCTGCTGTATTTGGCCTGGGAAAGCTGCTTCTTGATCTCGGAAAGGAAATATCGGGGATACAATGAGAAATTGAAGAGTTTCCAATAGTTGTAATGATGCATATTCAAACCGTAAGTGGATAATTTGGAAATCTGCGTCATCAGTTCAGTGAAGATCATCAATTCAGTGAGGAGCACTGGAGCAAAAGGTCGAAGGATAAAGAGAAAAGAAGTATGTGTGTGTATTCATGCATTCATTCAGTCAGTCCAAGCAACTGAAGAAAACACAACATCCCGAGAAAGCCAATTTTTTGTTTAAATTACAGATATTAGTGGTTAAGTCAAATGCCAGAAAGACAGTATCATCTGTAGTATCAGGTGTTGCCTTAAATTTGGAGGATATATTGGCTTGGCTATTGAATATTATTCACTGGCCTTACTATGGACCTACTTGCCACTCAACGGACCCAAATTGTGCATTGACTCAAGTTTGACCTTGGACCTGTCCCAGTGCCGTGAGCTTGCCTGTTGATCTGGACTGTTTGTTGATTCTGGGTGCAATTTCTAGGTCTTTCATGCTTGCCTGTTTTGAGTATCATGGGGCTGGGCTGTGAATGGCAAGACCCCTGTCCTGTCAGCCATATTACTGTTCCTGGTGCTAGGAGAATAGCTCAGGGAGAATAGCCAGGCACTGAGAGAAGAGCCAGCCAGCCCTCGCTGCCTCTTGACAGTCTTTGTTTAGTCAGTGTTACTTTTCTTCTGTTTCCCCTTCTGCCAGCCAGACTCTTCCATAGACTTCTTTCATATCTGCTGTGTGAGTAACTAACATAATGCTCAGTTCTGACTTAGCTGCAGCTGTGTGAATCCCAGACCCTTGGGATGGCAGGGGAATTTCTTTTGCAGCAGAAGCTGAAGGTTAGTTTTATGATTTTTTCCACTCAGTGCTGTGACCTCTGTTTACTGTGGATGTTTTTTTGTGGGACCATTGACTTTTTGAGGTAGGACTAGCAGTTTTAGTACATATTTGTGTAATATGTCAGAAGATGGGAATGTTAAGGCCTGAGATGCCTGAATGCTGGGAAAACTTTAGTCTGTCCTGAGATTTATTTCTCTTTTTTTTTCCCACTCAGTTTTTTTTTTTTTTTTTTTTTCCTGTAATAGAACAATATTTTAAAAATTAATACATTTTTGGGCAGATTTTCTGGTGATCATTTAGTTAAGGCATCTCAGGGTTGCCTTGCACTGCAAGCACAGTTAGGAATTAGAGATGCCTGAGTCTGAACAGTGTAGGGATTCCTTGTAAGGGAAAGACTTGTAGCTATCTGAGAATTATCTCACATCATAACCAGACTCCTTCCTAGGAAAATAAAAGTTTGAGAGCAAGTTTCAGTGAAATCCAGCAGACACCTAAAACAATTTGTAATACAAATTGTGTTTCACCTCTCAGATTAGTTACACTAAAACACTGTCATGTTGTGAAATAAACAAAAGAGGACTAAGTGTGTCTCATGGAAGAGTGGATAAGCACTTAGCTTGCAGGAATTTAAAACTGTTTTTGAAGTCTCATGTATTTACGACGGCAGCGCAAATGCAGAATTTCTCCAAACATGAAATCCTTTTGAACCGTGCGTTGTTTTTGTTTGTTTGTTTGTTAGATTTCTATCATAGTTTTATTGAATTTCTTCATGTGCTACTAAACAGTTGTCTGTCAGACATTCCAGAGATTTTGCTAACTAATTTCCTGCAGATATGGTATATTCATTTTCTTCACTCTTTCTTGAAGTATCATAGAATGACTAAGGTTTACAAGACTTGTAGGATCATCTAGTCCAACCATCCAGGTATCACCGGTATTTCCCCATCAAATCACATCCCTAAACAACAACATCTAAATGTTTCTTGAACACCTCCAGGGGCAGTGGCTCCACCACCTCCCTGGGCAGCCCATTCCACTGCCTGACCACTCTTCCAGAGAAGATATTTTTCCTAGTATCCAACCTGAACTTCCCCTGGTGCAACTTGAAGTCATTCCCTCTAGTCCTATTGCTAGCTATGTGAGAAAAGGGGCCTAACCCCACCTTACCACAACCTCCTTTCAAGTAGCTGTGGAGGGCAGTAAGGTCTCCCCTGAGCCTCCTCTTCTCCAGACTAAACAATCCCAGTTCCCTCAACCACTCCTCATAAGGCCTGTGCTCCAGATCCCTCGCCAGCATTCAGGTGGGAACAGTTAGAGACCTGCTACTCCACCCTGGACTGTCACAAGTCCATGGAGCCAGGTGGGTGTCCCATGTTTATTATATACTTTATTTATGATAAAACAGAAGAAAATTATTTGATGCTAAGATGCTTAACACTTAATTCCTTCTGCTTAATGGACCACCTTCTTAAGTACGTTCTTTTGATTGTTTACATAGACATTTGGGAGTTGAGTGCTTCTGCATTGTCCCGTTTCTGCCTGATGACAATACCATTTCATTCTGCTTCTGTGGATAACCATAACCAGTTTTCATTTTACTACAACAAACAAGCAAATTAATCAGAGTCTTCAAAAACCTAGTAAGGAATGAAGAAATTCTTAAAATGAAAGAACAGGGATAGAAATCAAGCTTTGTGTTCCATCAGTCATTTTCAGGTTTGTGTTAATGTTTTGGGCTGTATCCACAGTCACTGTATTTAGAACCAGCTGTATCCATTGGATGGTAGTGGAGTGAGGAGGTTTTTCAAACTGAAACTGCTGTGATTTTTTTGTGTTTTGCCCTCATGTGATTGTGATGTTTGAGTCTCAGTTTGTCTTGGTGTTCTGATCTTACCATCAGCCAATTGTCTGTCATGCTCAAGCACAAGTGTTTTCTTGTTGTTGTAAACTGATCTTCACAGATGCCCTTCAGATGCAGAGTGGCTGTCCACATAGTGTGGCTGAAACTTATTCCCATAAGGAGCATAAGTTGTTCTCTGAATAGGGATGAAATCATCAGTAGCTATTGATGAATAGAAGGGTCTCTCAAAACCTAGTTACTATCTTATTTTAGTAGCATCTTCTGAAGATTGTTAGGTGTTGGTTAGCTAAAGAATCACTGTAGTAGCAGCAACTACACAAGAGTTGTTTCATTGTGCTGTTGTCCAAAAAAGCAAACCAATTAAAAAATGTAATTGGTATTGAAAGTGTCTTCATCATCCAAACCTGAATTTCTGAAAGAACTTTTGAGTGTCAGCAATTTTATTTTTGGGTGGACAATGGAATGTAGATAAAAGGATTAAGATGATATATGACTATACGTATGTAATGATTGTGTGAAGGGATTGTTTCTCGCTTGCAAGCATGGCTTTGTGCAAGAGCAGGGAACTGGAATAAATAACATGTAAGTTCCCCAGTATAATTTAATTGTGATAAAATCAAAAGTTTCTGTATGGTTCTGTCAAAATACTGTTAACAACCTCTAACCACAAGTTCAGTTTATTAGAGTTACGGCTTCTCTGTTATTTTTTGAAACACTGGATCTTTTAACATGGCTCTTGCTGGATATTAGTATGTCGTTTGAAGAGTTTATGTTAAGTCTTACCTTTACTACTTTGATTCATAAGCTTTTCTCTGAAGGCTTGTGGAATGAGGAGATTTATATCTATTTGATTGCACTCTGGTATAGTACATTGTATGCATGCTACTCAGATAATTTGGCTTCCAGATCTGCCAAAAGCCTTCCAGTGAACAGCTTTCAAATCAGTTGGAACTAGAAGGAGTAGTTTGTTTTTGTGTTATGTTGGAAAAATATATCATATGGCAGTAATTATGAAATACTTTATAAGTCAAGAAAATGAGTTAATTAAACTGAAGTTTCAGTCTGGACTATTTGATATACTAGAAAAGAATAAATTTTTTGACAGGAGATATTTCCTAACACCACCCAGTTTTCATTTTCCTTCTGTATTTTCCACCCCTTGTACAGGTCATCTTCTACTGCTGGGGCAGAACACCTGTCCTCCTGACTCTTACTGTCATTTTATATGAGTTTGCAAACAGTAGTTAGTAGCTAGACATAGATGATAGTGAGATGGTATAGATATCAATTTGCTTTTCTCCTCAGCGTGTTCCATCACTGTAATGAAGTCAACATGACCAGTTCTGTAAATGTTACAGACCCAGACAGGCTGTTCCACAATTAACCAGTTAATCCACATGGTTAAAAATCTTCTAGGAACGATGACTGCAGCATAAACTTTTCCAGAGACTTCTGCTTTTTTGGAATGCAGAACCTGACAGTTGTATGTCCACTGGGCAGGCACACTGAGCTCAGCTGAGTGTTTAGCCCTTGATATATCTGCCCTGCAGAAGATCTAGTATGGTGCTGTCTGCTTGTTAATTCAGGCAAGGTCATGCCTGAATCTTCAAGGCTTATCATAATTTATAAAACAGTGATAACACTTCCTGGCAAGTATAGCTTTTGGTGAGTTCAATCTACAAGCATGTTTTTCTCAAAGCTACCGTGAGGAACTGGAAAACTACTTTAATTGACACTAAATATGAAGGACCAGCAGCTGAAGAGGTAGAATTTTGGATTTGACTGCAGCTTTTAGAAAGGGAAAACACAAAGATGGAGTTGGCATGTCTCCTGTCACGGCAGAGTTCCAGATATTGAACTGTAGTCCTTCTTTGACAACTTCATGCTGTGCTGAGTTGTTTATCTCTCTTTAATTGGAACAATTGTTCTAGGAAAGTGAATTGTGCTGAAATATGTACTATGCCAGCTCTGCTTAGAAATCGATAGCATTAGAATTTCAGAATATTTATTCTGAAATAATTATTGTCCAAAGGGTGATCTTTGTTATTAGTAATTCAGGTGCCTACATGCCCGTATACCGTAAATCACGTAAAGGCTTAGCTGATGGATAGTGCCCCAGCAGTACATTCTTTCAGTGACTAATTCAGGTGGCTTTCTATTGCCCTTCCCTGTGATCCCAGAATACAAGAAGCAAATGGTTTAGTGCTTAGTGTTTTTCAAACAATGATATGTACATAAGTAACTGACCCTGTGTTTGGAGTGTTACACCTTGTTCATTCACTTGGGTACATTTACAGCTGAGAGAGACCAAAATTATGCTGGTGAACTTGTTGCTGTATGCAAAATGCAGATAAATATGGTAAGAGAAGACAGAGCAAAAATGTGAGAACTCTGAAAGAGAATAGTAGTTACTTGTGTTCGCTAGAATGCTTTGTGTCCTGTTGATGTTACTGCCATTCTCTGAGCATTTTCTGATTTGTCTGTCCTGGATAAGTTCTGCAAATTTCTTTCCACTGATAAAACTGATAGGGCGACTTGTTTTTGAGACTTAGAGTGGACTGAAAAATGTGAACTTAACAGTTCACACCTGTGGAAAATGAGCATGCCCAAATTATGTAAAACTCACCTACATTTGGTTTGGTATATTCAGCTTTTCATCTCTTCATCCTTGCTCTGCTCTTACCATTTTGAAAATAATGCACTTTTTTAACATCTGCAAGATGAAGAAAGTGTAGTTGAGGCAAATGAGAGGACAGAACTGAAATAAGTTTTTATCTGTTGACAAGTACGATTGTAAGCAGCAGAATATTTTAATGGTAATTGGAACCATTTGGCTGAAGAACAGCAGCTAAGATATTTTTGCAGATGGGTGTCACATGGTTTGATTCTGTTCTTTCTTCAAAGAACTGAGTAGTGCTTTGTTTGTGTTGGTGGTTTTTTTTCCCCCTCGGTGTACATTTGTTTAAGAAATGAGGGTCAAGTAAAGCTAGGTCAGTAAGGTTTTTTTTTGTTAAATTTTCCTGTACTTTTTAGAATAAATAGGTCAGAGTGTTCTCAGGGGAGTGACAGAGGAAGTTCAGATGTTTTGCTCTTCTTTCAGTTCTCCTTAATCCACGGTGTGGGATGGAAGGAATGATATAGTCCTTGTATATTGGCACATTCTACACTCACCAATCTGAGCAGTTTCATATGTAGAGCCACTTAGTAGCCCAGAACTTGAGAGGTCTTGCTGGTTTTCTTGCTTTTGTCCTAGTTAGTACATCACTCATCAGAACAGAAATAATTGTACCTAGGTGATTTCTTCACTATTTCTTACAGTAGATTTCACAAGAGCTGTTCTATTCCTGTTGCACTGAGGCATGATTACTGTGGTGTATTTACTGGTTTCTCTTTTAAGCATAGTGTTAAGTATAATCAATGTGAAACTTCACAAAACGTGCTTGGCACGACGCTGCTATCAAGTACACAACGTGGTATAAGTGCATCAAGTCTTTAATGATTATTTAATGATTTACTGCTATTAGTTAAATAATACTATGGTAGAAGGGGAATTCAAATAATGTGTCTCTTGATGTTTCTGCCGTATGTAACTCATTTCATTTCTTCCTCTTCAGGCTGTGCTAAGTCCTCTTATAGCGATCGCACTGAAAATATCTCAGATCCACGAGAGGACGGGGAGAAAGGGACCCACTGTCATCACCTGAACTGCGGAGGATTGTTAAACCAGGGCCAAAGAGGAACAGCAAGGAAGAGACAGGACTTTGCTGAAACATGTTAGCTGTTTGTGCCTTGTATGGTTTAAAAACTTTTCTTGGGGATAGAGGGAGGTGGAATGAAAAATTCAATGTCACGTCAAGCATATTCAGTTACATTGATCTCCGAAGACAGTAGTGTATTGACTTCTTTGTTTTACCTGTAATATCTTTATTTCAGATGACAGTATAACCACAGAAAAAGGCCTTAACTCCTAAATGTTGCCAGCAATGTGGCAGAAAAGGCAAACTGCTTATTTTTGAATGCTACGATAACAGTTGAGGAAATTTCAGTTATGGAGGGAGGGGGAGAGGCTGCAAAGCAAAGACATGTATGGGATCCTTGTATCCTTATGGTTGGTTTACAGAGACGTATGCAAAACATGTCTGGGGCCTAAGGGCTCTGTTCTGAGCTTTGCGACGTGTGCATTTTCTCATCTGACATCACTTCTCCTCTCCAGTCTCTCATGTTGCTCACAGATACACGCTGGCAGCAGTGTTGTATACACACTTGCACATGCTCCCAAAGAAAGTGTTGTCCCATATTTTTTTACCCCTGCTTTTAAAGCATATCAGTCCTACTTGTGCCTTTGCATTTTCCTGATTTTTGACTCTTTTGAGGCAGATGAGCTGTAGAAGCTGATTGTGTCCTTGCAGCAGTATGTTGGGTATAGAATCTTGGCTGTCTTTTGCAATATTCCTCATGCCAGAAGATGATACTGGTGCTTATTATGTTTGAAAGCCATTGCTTCAAGTTCAGCAATTTTACATAAAGAAGTTATGATGGAAGTTTTTAAAGTCTTTGCAATAGTCATGTTCCACTTAACATAGAGTGTCAAGTGAAGTGTGTAGTGAAGAGGAAATGTAAACAAACACTAATGAATTACACAGAAATAACTTGTATCACTCAGCAGCTGGACTCAGCTTTTGTTAGTTCTTTTCTTACAGTGGATCATGAAGTAAAAAGTTAGGGAGTGCCAAGAGTGAAGAGATGACCTGGTATAAATCTGAGAAGGACGTCTGGGGATATAGACATTAGCATTTTTCTGCTTGTGAAATGATGCTGCAGTTCTAGCTACAGTACTGCGCTCTGCATAACAACTCAAAGACTTTATGCATGTGACTTGTTTGAAAGCTTTGCTTCCTTGGGAACAGTGTGGTCACTTGTATGATTTGTTAAGGTGGCTTTGTGCCACCTGCCTCTTCGCAGTGTGTTTCATTTCATTGTGGTTGTCAAATCTAATGCAATTTATATAACATTGCAGCAAAAGAAATTGTTTTGATTTCTTTCAGCACTTCTGTCAAAAATTTCTATGACACTGAGTACACAATAAAGAGAAATGTTATATTTCTGTCTTGTTGGCAAGACACACTGCACTTTCAAGCATCCTAATAAAATTGCTTTTCATACAGTTACACTGTCTTCTTGATTGACTGTAAACAGATGAGGCACTCAGAAATGGGACACCTCTGCTGCTATTGTTGGCTCACGGTTTTATCAGGTCTAGAAATCATAAGGTTCCTGTGTTGTTCAGCTGTGATTGTGCTAGCATTTACTTGGACAATAATTTTCTCTCTCAAAATATGATATTTTTCTGTATCTGTCACTAATTAGCAAACAACAAGTTTAAGAAATGGAAAGAGAGAGATAAAGGAAATAAAGGTATAAGGGAGCATAGTCTAAGAATGATGCACTTATATACAGTATTAAAGGAAACTGTCTGTAGTCTCATCTGCATGTTGACAATATATTGAATTAACTGTGCTGATGATCTAAGGTGAATAATAGTCCATATTAGGAGCTATAAGGCGCATTTTGGAGCAGAATAGAAAGATGACTGTTGTAACTCACTATAGCAGTTTGCAAAAGCACAATAGTTGAGACTGAATTATTGAAAATGAGAACATAATGCCCGTGTGATTAGAAGCAGCAGATTGTTTTGAGTAGTCTCAGGGAGGGAGCATGATTTTTACTATGCAGACTACTTGCATCTGCTCTCCAGCATCATGTGGTTTGAGCTAAATCATAAAATACGAGGAAATCACCTCCTAGCACAGCCAGATGCTTACTACATTTTCCGTTGGGAGCACTGTCCTTCTGAAAGAGAGTTAGTGGCAGCATGAGATGCTCATTGTGTTCATAGACAGCTTGGATGGCAGCAGTGCCATCCAAGTATCCCCACATATCAGTGGGGCTGAGAGGGACAGTCTAGCCCATCAGGACAATGGGCAAAGAATCATAAAATCATGGAATTGTAGAAGTTGGAAGGCACCATTAAAGTTACTTAGACCAACTCCCCTGCAATGAATGGGGACATCCACAGCTAGATCAGGTGCTTGGAGTCCCGTCCAGTCTGACCTTGAGTGTCTCCAGGGATAGGGCATCCACTACCTCTCTGGGCAACCTGTTCCACTGCCTCATCATCTTTATTGAAAAAATTTTTTTCCTTATATCCAATCTAAATCTCCCCCTTTTAGTTTGAAACCATTTCCCCTTGTCCTATCACCACTGACCCTAGTAGACAGTCTGTCCCCTTCTTTCCTGCAGTCCCCTTTAGGTACTGAAAAGCAGCTTTCAGGTCTCCCCAGAGCTTTCTCCAGGCTGAACAGGCACAGCTCTCTCAGCTTGTCCTGATAGGAGAGGTGTTCCATCCCTTGGATTATTTTTGTCAACCTTCTCTGGACAGTCTGTAACAGATCCGTATCTCCCCTATACTGAGGACTCCACATCTGGATGCAGGTGAGGCCTCAACAGTGCAGAGTAGAGAGGCAGGATCCCCTCCCTTGAACTGCTGGCCATGCTTCTTTTGGTGTGGCCCAGGATGCAGTTGTCCTTCTGGGCTGTGAGGGCACATTGCTTGCTGTTCAGTTCTGTGCTCCCTAGTTCAAGAAAGAGCGAGAAGAGCTGAAAAGTCCAGCTGAGGTCTACGGACATCATTAGGGACCTGGATAATCTCCCTTGTGAGGAAAGGCTCAGAGCATGGAGTGTTCAGCCTGGGGAAGGGAAAACTTAGAGGGGATCTTATCAATGCTTTGGAATATCTAGAGGGCGGATGCCAAGTGGATGGGGCTGTGGTCTTTTGAGCAGTGCCCAGTGACAGGACAAGGGGCAGTGGGCACAAGCTGGAGCACAGAAAGTTCTGTCTGAAAACAAGAAAGAGCTTTACTTTGATAGTGACAGAGCACTGGAACAGGGTGCACAGATAGATAGATAGGTTGTGGAGTCTCTCTGGAGATACTCAAAACCCTCTTGAATGCCTTCTTGTCCAACCTACTGTAGGGAACCTGCTTTAGCATGGTATCGGACTAGGTGATCTCCAGAGGTCCCTTCCAATGCCTACCCCTCCAAGCACGGATTCTGTGATTCTGTGACATATTTCTTCTTATCTGAAATTACTGACTACGATGGCCTGGATGCAAATTTTCTTCTGTGATTTTGCAGAAGGAAGGAAGGAAGCATGTAAAAGAGGAAGGATGAGTCCAAGCTTGTCTTCTTTCCAGTACTTTTCCTTTAACTACGGGTCCCATTTTTATTTCTCACAGCTCTTAAATAAGAGCAACTCTAAAAGCAAGGGCTTTTAGAGAGCTCAGAGAGAGGCCTGAGCACGTTTTTCCATCACTGATAGTTCCCTCTGAGGAGCTGTGTGCCTAATCAGGATTGTCTGTTTAGCAGTTAGGAAGTGTATCAACTACTAATGTTTTGTACTGTGTACTTTCCTTTAACTGGGGGCACCTTGTGTCATACAAGTGAATACATGGCACTGGATTGAAATACAAAATTTATTCACAAATTCAGTAGTAAATTACCTAGTTCTTCAAAATAAAGCAAGTAGCTTCAACAATATATGCTACAAAAAATACTCAGTTACTACAAATGTTACAAATTCCAGAGGAAAGCTGGTGAATTAGTAGGTTTCCCAAGTCAGCCATTGTTATAAAACCACAAATAAGGACTTTCAGCCAAAACTCCTTGTGAGACACAGGACAAAACTTCTCTGACATCTAATTTAAATCTTCCCTCCTTTGTCCTATCATTGTAAAACGTTAAACAGGATTATAAACAGGATTTCCCTCCTGTTTATAATCTTCCTTTAAATACTGAAAGACCATAACAAGGCGTCCCCACAACCTTCTTTTCTCCAGACTGAATAAGCACGGTTCTCCCAGCCTGTCTTTATAGGAGAGGTACTCCAGCGCTCAGGTCATTTTTGTGACCCTCCTCTGGACCCTCTCCAGCAGCTCCACATCTTTCCTATACTGGGGTCCCCAGGCCTGGACACAGTACTCCAGATAGGGCCTCACAAGGGCAGAGTAGAGGGGGACAATATTCTCCCTCCCGCTCCCCTGCTGGCCACCTCTCTTTGATGCAGCCCAGGATACCACTGGCCTTCTGGGCTTCAAACGCTCACTGCTGGCTCATACTTTTTATCTACCAGAACCCCCAAGTTCTTCTCAGCAGGGCTGCTCTCAAGAAATTATTATTAAAATATCATTAGCATCCTTCTTGCAGCATTAGAAATGACTCCAATTGTCAGTGACATCGACTTTTGTAAGATACAATATTTGTCTGCATGTCAAGAGTATTTCTGTGGTATGGGAGGCAGACAAAAAAAGTGGTACTTTTTATGAATAAAAAACAGCTAGTTAGGTTTTTCATTTATGGTCATTTCAAAAAATAACAATATCAAGCAGTAGGATTTTTTTTTTTTCCTATTTAGTACAAATCTTAATGGAGCATAACATCTGATTTTGTAAGGTAGCCTTCTTGCATGTGTATTTCTTTACCTGTCTGAAAATCTACAACAGTGATTAACCAGCAAAGCCCCTGGTGCCTTTTGGGTAGAATTGCTTGAGCATCGAGTTTTAAAGCTGTAGTTGCAAGGAAGCTAGCAGGTGATTTCCCACCGATCTCTGTTTCCTCAGGGCTGTTTACTGTTACATCTCTTTCAGAAGGATTTGCAGTTACACCCAACACTGTAAGGGACAGGCTGTCAGAGCAGCAGTGCTTACACCGAGTGGGAGGGGCAGGGGCTGTCCTTACCCACTGGGTAAGTGCCTCCCACAGTCTGCGCAGTAACAGTAGGATGTATCTCTGAATGAATCCTACCTATGTCCTCCTGAACATAGCCAACAGCTCATTTGCTTTCTTCTAAGTCCCTTGGTAGTGTTACGCAGAGGTGACTATTTCCATGTGAAAAGCACTGTGATCACATTGGGCGGCATCTCCTTGAGCAAACCCTGTAGACCAGAGACCCTCCTTCTTCTTTGAAATACTGAGCACCTTTCTGCATACCCCCTTCAGCTCCACTCAGACATGAAAACAGACAGTGCTTTTCCTGGGTGGCTGTGCCCTGGGTGGTGCAGTACCAGGCAGCACTGACATGCATCCCTGCCCGGCTGTCTCATGCTGTGTCTGAGGTCCCTTGTCTGCCACTCTGCTATCAGCAAATGCTGCCCTGTGTGTGTGCACAAGCATCTGACTCCCACACTGGGCTCAAGTCCTGGCAAGGTAGTTCATATGGTGGGGGCTGCTCTGGTTCATTCGTCTCCCTGACAGACTCCGTGCTGCTCTCGCTGTACAGTGGCGGTGGAATGTTGATGACTTCTTGCTCTTTTGGTGCAGAGGCCACAGGTAGTGGGAAGGTCTGCTTCTCAGGGTCAGTGCTGTCTTCATAGGATGGGGGGTAGAAATCAGGCCTGAAAGAAAACCAGCAAAACAAAATGAAGTGCATCATTGTGAGACATGAATTGTCTCTGAGAGCTTGGTGAGGAGCTATCTGCTGTGTTTCCAAAGTTTAGTTGAGGCTTAAGCTGTACATGGAAACCCAGGCAAGGTTCAAGCCATGCAATACATAAGTGCAAAGGAACTGGCATAGCTGGGCTCATTACCTGTGTCTTTCTCCACAAACTTTTTTCATTAAAACAAGAAAATCAGGGACACGTGTCACGGGGTTATCTAGATCAATCTGTGTCCGTGACAGGGGGGGCAGTAGGCCCGTGGGCCCCCGGCCCCTGACAAAGGGGAAGGGAAAAAAGGGAAAGGGGTAGGGAGATGGGAGCTGGGCTCAAGGAAACAAACAGAGCAGCGGCAACGATCTAAGGAGTAAAACTTATTTTACTATAATACAATCTAATTGGAATTGAGGCTAATAAATCAAGTGAAATAAGAGAGAGAGAAAAGAGAGGTTTCCGAAGACCGAGAAGCCTACTTTGAAATTGAAGGCGCCGCGGCTTGGAAGCACACCCACACTCGCTGCCAGGCAGTGAGAGAGAGAGCGTGCCAGCGTCGCTTCCGTGACGTATTTTCCTCTCTGACCGCGAGGTCCCCTGGGATGTGTAGTACTTCTTCTCTGTGCTCCACATGATGTTATGATGTGGAATACCAATAGCAAAAATTACAAAACCATGACATTCCACCCCTTATTCTACATCACTACATCATGCTTAAGATACATATATATATATATATATATACAAATAAACAATACAAAAAAAAAAAAAATAAAATAAATGCATTACACGTATAGGTCTATATACATATATACACATGAAATTATTGACTGCACTCCCCCAACATCAAATTCCCTTGTGGTACACATTGAACATTCCCATCTTTCTGCATCACCCACCACGTGCACCCAGGTCCCTGGGCAAAAACAATTCCACGGAGAGGTTTGCCCTTTCCAGAGGCTGGAAGGACCCACACTGCTTTCCCCAACATGCTCTTTACATGTACAACAGGGACCTTATCTCCCTCTACAGTATGTAGGGGGCTGGATTGGGTAGGACCATCACGATTGACAGATCCTCTGGTATTGACCAACCAGGTGGCTTCTGCCAAATGCTTCTCCCAGTGCTTAAATGTTCCACCACCCATTGCCTTCAACATAGTTTTCAACAACCCATTGTATCGTTCAATTTTACCAGAAGCTGGTGCATGATAGGGGATATGATAAATCCATTCAATGCCATGATCTTTGGCCCAAGTATTTACAAGGGAATTTTTGAAATGTGTCCCATTATCAGACTCAATTCTTTCTGGGGTGCCATGTCGCCACAGGACTTGTTTCTCAAGACCCAATATGGTGTTTCGGGCCGTAGCATGGGGTACTGCGTATGTTTCAAGCCACCCAGTGGTTGCCTCCACCATGGTAAGCACATAACGCTTACCACTGCGAGATCGTGGCAAGGTGATATAATCAACCTGCCACGCCTCCCCATATTTATACTTTTGCCATCGCCCTTCCCCCCAGAGAGGTTTCATCCTCTTGGTTTGTTTAATTATGGCACACGTCTCACAGTCATGAATAACCTGTGCAATAGCGTCCATAGTTAAGTCCACCCCTCGGTCTCTAGCCCACTTATATGTTGCGTCCCTTCCCTGATGGCCCGAGGTCTCATGGGCCCATCGAGCTAGAAATAATTCACCCTTGTTTTGCCAGTCCAAGTCTATTGGAGCCACCTCAATTCTAGCAGCTCGATCTACCTGATGGTTGTTCTGTTGTTCTTCAGTAGCCCGACTCTTGGGCACATGAGCATCTACATGGCGCACCTTTATAACCATATCTTTTGTTCGGGCAGCAATGTCTTTCCACAGTTCAGCAGCCCAAATAGGTTTACCCCTCCGCTGCCAGTTGTTTTGCTCCCACTGCTGCAACCACCCCCATAAGGCATTTGCCACCATCCATGAGTCAGTATAAAGATAAAGCATTGGCCACCTCTCCCGTTCAGCAACATCTAAGGCCAGCTGGACAGCCTTTACCTCTGCAAACTGACTTGATTCTCCTTTTCCTTCAGTGGCCTCTGCAACCTGTCGTGTGGGGCTCCACACAGCAGCTTTCCATCTGCGATGCTTCCCCACGATACGACACGATCCATCAGTGAACAGGGCATATTTCTTCTCATTTTCTGGTAGCTCATTGTATGGTGGGGCCTCTTTAGCACGTGACACTTCTTCTGCTGGTGATGTTCCAAACTTTTTACCTTCAGGCCAGTCCATGATCACCTCTAAAATTCCCGGACGACTGAGGTTCCCCATCCGTGCTCGTTGTGTAATCAGTGCAATCCACTTGCTCCAAGTGGCATCAGTAGCATGATGGGTGGAGGGAACCTTTCCCTTAAACATCCAGTTCAGCACTGGCAGTCGAGGTGCCAGAAGGAGCTGCGTTTCAGTACCGACTACTTCGGAAGCAGCCCGAACCCCCTCATATGCGGCTAAGATCTCCTTCTCAGTGGGAGTGTAGCCCTCTTCAGACCCCTTGTATGCTCGACTCCAAAATCCCAGGGGTCGGCCTCGAGTCTCTCCTGAGGCTCTTTGCCACAAACTCCAAGCGGGACCTTTCTCACCAGCAGCAGTGTAGAGGATGTTCTTTACATCCTGTCCCGTCCGTACTGGCCCCAGGGCCACGGCACGGGCTATCTCCTGTTTAATCTGTTCAAAAGCCTGCTGCTGCTCAGGGCCCCATGTAAAATCATTCTTCTTCCGCGTCACCTGATAAAGGGGGCTTACAATGAGGCTGTAGTTTGGAACATGCATTCTCCAAAAGCCCACTACGCCCAGAAAAGACTGTGTCTCTTTCTTGCTAGTGGGCGGAGACATAGCAGCGATTTTGTCGATCACATCTGCTGGGATGTGACGACGCCCATCTTGCCACTTTATACCTAGGAACTGAATCTCTTGGGCAGGTCCTTTTACTTTGCTTCGCTTTATAGCAAAACCAGCTTGCAGAAGAATTTGGATTATTTGCTCTCCTTTCTTGAAAACTTCTTCTGCTGTATCGCCCCACACAATGATATCATCAATGTACTGCAGGTGCTCAGGCGCACCACCCTGTTCCAGTACAGTTTGGACCAACCCATGGCAAATGGTTGGGCTGTGTTTCCACCCCTGGGGCAAACGGTTCCAAGTATACTGAACGCCCCTCCAGGTGAAGGCAAACTGTGGCCTACAGTCTGTGGCCAAAGGAATGGAGAAGAAGGCGTTAGCAATGTCAATGGTGGCATACCATTTGGCTGCTTTTGACTCCAGCTCGTACTGGAGTTCCAACATGTCCGGCACAGCAGCACTCAGTGGGGGTGTGACCTCATTCAGGCCACGGTAGTCTACTGTCAGCCTCCATTCTCCACTGGCTTTGCGCACTGGCCATATGGGGCTGTTAAAAGGTGAGCGAGTTTTGCTTATCACCCCCTGATTCTCCAGCTGGCGAATCAACTCATGAATGGGGAGCAAGGAATCCCTGTTGGTGCGGTACTGCCGTCTGTGCACAGTCTTTGTAGCAATCGGTACCTGCTGCTCTTTCACTCGTAGCAGCCCCACAACAGATGGGTCTTCCGATAGGCCAGGCAAAACAGACAACTGCTTAATGTTGTCTGTATCTACAGCAGCTATTCCAAAGGCCCATCGATACCCCTTAGGATCCTTGAAATGCCCCCTTCTTAAGTAATCGATACCAAGTATGCATGGAGCCCCTGGGCCAGTCACAATAGGGTGTTTTTGCCAGTCTTTACCAGTGAGGCTTATTTCAGCCTCTAACACAGTCAATTCTTGAGAGCCCCCAGTCACTCCAGAAATATGGATTGATTCTGTCCCTTCATGACTCGAGGGCATTAGGGTGCACTGTGCACCGGTATCCACCAGTGCCTTATATTTCTGTGGTTCTGATGTGCCAGGCCACCGAATCCACACAGTCCAATAAACTCTATTATCCCTCTCCCTCCCCTGACTGAGGGCAGGGCCCCTCTATTCATTACCTGTGGTAACTGGAGCAGATGTACTGGCAATGGATCTGTTTTGTAATTCTCTCACCCGTGCTCGTAGTACTGGAGTGGCTTGGTCATGCCACTTCCTCATATCTTCTCCATGGTCACGTAGGTAACGCCACAAGGCAATACGCGATGTAGTCTTACTGTTGTTCCTTGCTTGAGCTGGAAAACGTTTGCGTTTAATAGCTGAAATTTTTGATGATACAGGTGAGGAGGAGGGTTCATCACCTTTAATTAACTGGATCTGAGTTTTCATTAGTTTGATCAGCTCCTTCATTAGACTCCCTTGATGATCCTGATCTTCATCAGTCGTTTCTGATACTACTACAGGATCATCACGATTAACCAATAGAGACATTTGCTCTTCCATTTCATTCAGTCTGTCCGTTACTTCTGAGATGGCTGAAATGGAGACGTGAGTTGGAGGTAACTGTTGTTCAAAGTTTTGAAGAGTAAGAACCAATTCAAAAACTAGGGGTCTTCTCTGTTGTTCCTCGTACCTTTGAAATGTTGCTGCTAGTGTAACGGCGTACCTCTCTGGTGCTGTCTTGGTGAGTTTCTGCCATATATCAGGTGTTGTCCTCACTCTCTCAGGATCATGGTCTTGGCGAGGATCGGCAGGATCAAAATTAGGGTTATACAACATTTCCACCACAGCTATTTCCCTCAAATACTGGATACCTTTTTCAATTGTATCCCACTTTTTCATCACAGGCTTTAGACCGTCCTTGAAGGGAAGCTTTTCCCTCACAGCTACTAACATTCGCTCCCAGAGGGTGGCAGCCCCATCCAAGCATCTACTGATCCCTCTATCAATAGTTGGGTCTCTGGCAATGCCTCCTAATTGGCGAGCTTCATTCTCATCTAGAGACAAGCTGCTGGCCCCGCTGTCCCAACAGCGAAGCAACCAGGTAACAAGAGATTCATTCTGGCGCCGTGTAAACTCCTTTCTTGAGCCTTGGATTTCAGACATCTTCAGAGGTCGACGAACAGTAATCGAGACTTCCTCCTCATCACTCTCCTCCTCACGCCTCTTAGTTTTTCCTTTTGCCATTTTCGGTACTGAGAAAGGCACCTCGCTTGGACCTTCCGCTGCCTCCTCCTCCGCTTCTTCTTTTTTCCGTTCTAGACGTGAGGACACCCGTTTCCATTTCTTGCCTTCCACAGGGGCAACTGACATTTTTACTGGTGCCTCCTGTGACTGATCAGATTTGACTTGAGGATTTCCCCCTTTGGCTTGAACCTCAGCTCGGAAACTCTCTCTTTCCAGAATAGTATTATATAGAGCACGGTAAGCACAAGCCAAGCCCCAAATAAGTCGTACCTCCTTAGATCTATCTAAGCTGCACCATCCCTGACTCAAATACTGGCTTAGTTTCTCGGGATCCCACAGGTGTTCAAGAGTGAAATCCCATGACATTGCCGGCCCCCACGCTTCTAAGATTTTTCCTAAACCTCTCCATATTCCCTGCCAGTCAGCATTCTCTGGTTTTGGAGGAGACTTCTGCATAGAACGAATGTATTGGAGTACATTCAGGGCGATTGATAACATGCACATGGGTATGAGCACGAGTATGAGTACTAACTCGGCTTTCGAAAAGCGTGTGGCAAACCGAAAAGACAGCCCAGAAACCGGATTGAACATCGTGTTGTTTGTAAAATTGGCTATTCCGTCTGGGATGTAGTTGTTTGTAAAATTAGCTATTCCATCTGGGATGTAAGTGTCAAAATCCAAATTATACCACATTGAATATAAGTACCAGGCAGGTGTCTCCATCAGTGCCCTTATTTGGTTATATACGAACACAATTCCACAACAAGAAAGCATGACATTAATAATCGGCCAATACGTTGAGAGGATCATAACTGTTTTCAATCCCTTAAACAGAGCAGCTATAATGAAGAGTGGATTCATAGCTGGTAGCTGCTAAGAAAGGAAAAAAAAAACAAAAACAACCAAAGAACCAAAACAGAAGACACTCTGTACAGTGTCCAGAGTTTGGCAGACTGCCCAGACTACAATCTAATCTATGAAGGTCAGGTAGCAATGCTTCTGCAGTCTCTGGCTTAAAGAAATCCTGGTGTTTTTTGCTTCTTCCCTACTAACTAACTTTTAACTACTGTTAAAAGCTTTAAAATTGTGCCCGCCTTCTCCACCAAAATCTGTCACGGGGTTATCTAGATCAATCTGTGTCCGTGACAGGGGGGGCAGTAGGCCCGTGGGCCCCCGGCCCCTGACAAAGGGGAAGGGAAAAAAGGGAAAGGGGTAGGGAGATGGGAGCTGGGCTCAAGGAAACAAACAGAGCAGCGGCAACGATCTAAGGAGTAAAACTTATTTTACTATAATACAATCTAATTGGAATTGAGGCTAATAAATCAAGTGAAATAAGAGAGAGAGAAAAGAGAGGTTTCCGAAGACCGAGAAGCCTACTTTGAAATTGAAGGCGCCGCGGCTTGGAAGCACACCCACACTCGCTGCCAGGCAGTGAGAGAGAGAGCGTGCCAGCGTCGCTTCCGTGACGTATTTTCCTCTCTGACCGCGAGGTCCCCTGGGATGTGTAGTACTTCTTCTCTGTGCTCCACATGATGTTATGATGTGGAATACCAATAGCAAAAATTACAAAACCATGACAACACGAGAGAGTTCCCATGTATGGCATGCAAACACACATGGGTCTATTTCAGCAAGTGCAAGAGAGAAGTTCAGCTTGGAAAAAGAGAGGGATCACTGCCTGAAGTAGCTTATTTATTTACTATTACAATTATAATTATTTTCCACAGTTTTAAATTACACATTGCATGTTCCTGCTTATCTAACCAAAATTTGCTGAATGCGGTATCCAGAGTGTTTTCAGAGTACCCATTGCCAGTGTTTCTGGTGTGGTTTCCACAACAGTCTGTGAATAGTAATCTGTATCCAGTGACCCTGTAAAAAGCACTGCCAGGCCCAGCACCGGTCAGTGTAAGAAACCGTCTCTCAGAGCACCAGACTTTGCTCCTAAATAGTGGGGACAATTATGCAATAATATGTTAGCTAGGACCATAGAGGGAACTGTAGCTCACTTCGTACCTCCTGGAGCAGAATGGCTAGAATAGCGATATGGGAGCAAAGCCTGCAGAGCACAACCAGTGAGGTCCACTGCAGTTCAACTAGTGCTGCTCTGGCAGGATCTCCATTGCTGTCAGTGAGGCTGTACCTGCTCCCTCTATGAATGGATTTGGAGCTTTCTCTGCGTTGTGTATTGCACTTCTATTCTCACTGTTTAAAACCAAGCATCTCTTCCCCCTCATTCACCGGCAGCAGTACCGTAGCACGTACCTGTCTATGGTGCTGACACGGAGCTCTGTAAGGCCAGGGTTTCTCGTGAAGATGCTGCTGAGGCCCCTGTATTTCATGGCTTCATGGACCGTGCTCCAGAAAATGCCAGCCACAAGGAGCAGGAGCCCCAGAGCTAACAGGCAGTAAGCAACCAACGTGTTATTCCCACATCTGCATGCAGAGGAACCTGTGTAGATGCAAAGGACTCCCAGACAAATGATGGAGAAACTGAGTAAGAGCACAGAAAGACGAATGAGGGAAAAAACAACTTTTTTCATGTTTCCCAGCAGACACAGCACAAAGCTCCTTCCCGCTGCTTGTTTGCTGTCAGTCTCAGCTGTGCTTCTCATCTTTGTGCAGCAGTATTTTATACACTTCAGGATTGACTGGCCTTTGGACAATTAAGAGAAACAGACACTTTTAAGATACTCATTAACTCTGCAAGATACTCATAATCTCTTTCAAGATTAATTTGTAATCTGAGACCTACTGACGGGAAGCAAACAAACTTCCTGCATTGGTTCTTTGCCACTGCTATCTCTGGAGTTCTTACTGAACTGCTGCATTCATTACAATCAGTGGCGGCTCACGCAGTTTGCTGGTTGGTGAATGACAACTTCTGTATCTGTCTGTCTTATCAAGAACAGGAACAACAACAACAAAAAAGGAAGACAAAGCACTGCTCAGATGCAGATAAGGGTAGAGAGAGTGCCAGCTAACCTACAGCTGATACAATAAACCAAGTGAAATAACTCAAGTGCTTCCCGTCCTTCAGGGCCTTCTCAAAATCCCTTCGGGTCATATTTCCTGTCACCTAGTTGTATTTTCTGATACAGGTATTCAGAACTCATGTTCACACATAGTTTCCTGAAACTCATGCTCACATGTGGTTTCCCTTACTGCATGCTCTCTGTTCAGACATTCAGACAAGGACATAATCTTCCCACTGATTGATTACGCTCCTGCCAGCATCTGGTATGAGGACGTCACAGATTGATATCTCAGAATCATTGCGCACAACAGCAATTCACAGAAGTACTTGAACACACCAAATCTCCAGAATGCCTCGGATGCAGAAATCTGCCATACACATTCCACTAAGGTGCCTTGAGCCTCTGATATCTGTCCATAAATCTTCATATGATGCAACGGGGGAATCAGGTGCTTCCTGTCTGCTTATTTCTATGGTGTTCTGCCAGGTGGGTCTGGCCGGTACCACCACATGGGCAAAGGCCCTCGGCACTCACCCCAGGCAGGGGGTGGGGGTTAGTTCAAAGTGTTCCTGGGCTTGCCACCATATTTGCCAGCAGACACCAGAAGGACAGATGTCCACAGTTCACATTTAGGCTGCTCATTGCACTGGGGCATTTCAGTGCGTGGATACATGGACACAACACTGTTTACAAGTGTTTATCTAAGGGATTCAGCACTGTGTGCTAGTCGCTAAGCTATTTCCTACTGAATAATAATAATAAAAAAAAATAATAATAATTGTAAAGTTTACCCAGAAATTAGAAATAAGAAGGCACCTTATCCTAATGTCAAGTTAATCTTCCAGTCCTTGTAATATGAAAGACTCCTCCACACATGCCTCTGAATTGCATATATTTGTAATGAGCAGTAATGTTTTGTCTTTGTGATACTGTGGCTTACAGTCAAGCTTGCTCAATTTGAGCAACCGTACCCAGTTTCCATCTTAGACAAATGAGAGGAGTGTTGTGTATTGGTGCTTTTTTCACAGAAACACAGAATTATTTGAGTAGGAGGGGACCCTTAAAGGCCATCTAGTCCAAATCCCCTGCAATGAACAGGGAAAACTACAGCTAGACCAGGTTACTCAGAGCCTCATCTAGCCTGATCTTGAATGCCTCCAGGGATGGGGCATCAACCACCTCTCTGGGCAACCTGTTGCATTGCCTCACTGCCCTTATAAAAAACATCTTCCTTATACCCAGTCTACAGCACCAGTCCCAGTACTGACTCACGACAGATGCCACTCATCACTGATCTCCATCCAGATGCTGAGCCACTGAGCACCACGCTCTGGGTACAATCTCACAACTAGTTTAATGGCTTTTAGTTCCCATGAGGGGGAACTGTTTATAAATATCTAAGTAAGTGTGAAAGTCAAGGTGGTGGAGGCAGATGATAGTTTTTGGTGGCTAATGGGAAATTCCACACAAACACAAAGAAGTACTTGTCAGAGTGATGCAGCACTGGAACAGGCTGCCCAGAGAGGCAGTGGTGTCTCCTTCCCTTGATGTATTCAAGATCTGCCTGGATGCTTTCCTGTGCAATCTCTTGTTGGGAACTTTCTTTAGCAGGAAATTGGACTCAGTGGTTTCCAGAGGTCTCTTCAAACCCTAAAATTCTCTGATTCTGTGAAGTCTCAGTTTGCCTGCATATCCGTGGTGAAGCCCACAAGCCCTCAGCTCCTGTGCTGTGAGCTTCCACAGCATCTGGAAGCTGTGTTTCAGCAAGCCTGGCGGATGAACTCACAAACCTGATCCTAAAACTGTATCAAAGCCAGAATGGACATACATAGAGTCATAGAATCATAGAGTCACAGAGTCATAGAATGGCTTGGGTTGGATGAGACCTCAAGGATCATCCAGTTCCAATCTCCTGCCACGGGCAGGTCACCTACCCTCCAGCTCAGGTAGACCGGGGCCCCATCCAGCCTGCCCTTGAGTGCCTCCAGGGACAGGGCACCCACAAGCTCTCTGGGCAGCTGTGCCAGGGCATCATCACTCTTTCAGTGAAAAATTTCCTGTAACATCTAGCCTAAATCTCCCCTCTTTTAGTTTAAAACCATTCTGCCTTGTCCTGTTAACATACTTAGACAGTGTGGATGGTAAATATATATCTAGATATGTACGTACATGCTGTACCTACACAGACATAGATTAAAGAGGGGAATGTTCCTTCAGAGGTAACACCTGCTGTAATGCGTGCTAAGCTGCTCTCCGAGAGAGGCTGCCAGCAAACTTCTTGTTTCCTTGGTCCTGTCAAGACAGAGCCACGCTGAACAGTGTCAGAGAGCTGCAGTTTGACAACCTGACACCCCACAGGGATGGAGAAGCCAACAGATTGCCCAAACACTCTGTGGCTCCACTGTGGCTCAGAGCATCTGCCTGAGATGGTGCGCAGTCACAGTTAGTACACGGGAGCTCCCCTGCAGCAGCACAAGTTGCTTCACACTCAGGCAACAGGTGAGAAGGTCCCAGTGCAAGAAGGTAGGAAGATCACCAAACTCTGTCATCTTTGGGATGCAGCACCTTATACCAAGCAGCGAAAGAGAAGCTCTTGCTCTTACAATCACTGTTATTACTGGACCCAGGAAAGCACCTTATGGCAATTTCTAGAAATCTGGCCGTTACATTGAATGGGTGCCTGAAAGGCTGAACAATTAAAATGCTACATAATTTCAGTCTCAGCTAACTTTATTTTCTCTCTGAGCGGCCTGATCCACAGTGACATTAGAGATTAGCACCCGAGACACCTGTCAGCTACAAAAATGAGACTAAGTTATTTGTCACTGCAGGTTAGTTAAACAATCTAATTGTTTAATTAAGCACTTCTATTTAATTAATTAAACATCTTAGGCAGGCAATTGAACACCTTGAAAATGACCTATGAGTCATGATGCTTTGCTGTGCTCCACTGGTGAAACTACTGAGGTAATGCCTCTTCCTAATGGAGGCAGAAACAGGGCTCAGCATTAATGCAGCTCTTCATTTGTATTCTTCTTGCGGAGAACACTGTAAGACAGCAGATCCCTGCTCTGGCAGATACCGACTGCTGAGTCACTTGGTAAAAATCGGGAGCTGGCCCTAAAGGATTTGCAGTCCTTCTGGTGGGAAGGGGCACAGGCAGACAGGGTGGAGCAAGTGCTTTTGGTATGCTGCCACTTTTGTCATACAAAGAAGTTGGTGAGGTTTCATCTCACTTCCTACTCCTAATCTTTATGGAGACTTAAACCTTTCTGGAGATTTTAAGGAGAGCAGGCTCCAAGCAGATTTTCCTCTGAATTTCTTTGTAGCGGTTTTTCTCTTGTAGAGAAGAAGGGGAATTGTATCTGATGCCATTGGGGAAGATGCGGCAGGCGGTTGCTGAAAGCTGGCCTTGTCTGTGAGGGTGGCAGGAGCTGAGGGTGTGCAGGGGAACTGGCAGTGGGCTGCAGGCACCCACAGGAAGGTGAGGCTGGGCGGGTTCACATTTGCCCTGCCCAGTGTAGAGACCCCAGCCCATGGTGGCATGTGGCTGTCTCTGAGTGCCCCTCAGCTCTGTGCTCCCTTGTTCCATACCGTCAGGAATGCTCTTCCTGCAGTTTATTTTGCCCTGTAAGCTAGCAGATCCAGCTGAAATACAACAGCATTTTTTTCCCCACATATTTTGCACTTTATCCTTACCTGCTAAACATACGTAATTTTACAAAATCATTCTCCTTATTTCAGTGGGCCTTTGATGCTTCAGATCTTTCAGACTGGGTAACACTGAGCTGTTCAGGTCTGCTAATGAAGCTCACGTCATTGCTGTAACTCACTTCTTCTGTGATACTACAGCTTCAGCTTCCGCATAGTACTCACTGAAATAGCTGTGATGATGAACAAGCAGTGAGTGTGTAACATGGGATTTGTCCTTCGGGGTGCAGTGAGGAAGGAGGAACGGAGGTCTTGGCCTGGGGAATCTGCAGGCCTGACAGCTGTTCTGTGTTTGTGGGTCTTTCCATTTTTGCAAGCTGTAGGAGTCTGCTGGTTTCTGCAAGGTTAAGTCAATGTCCACAAGCTGTCAGTATCTTGAGTCTGCACTTTATTTTGAATCATTGCATCTTACAGAGGCAGCGAAGCTGAAGGATGAGAGGCTGGAATAGCCCCATAATTTAATTTTCAGGGTTCTGTTATTTTTCTTTTTTTTTTTGTTCTGTTGCTTTATTTTCTTCAGCGTTTGTTCCTGGCCTTTTTCAACTCCCCTTTGGCATGTTAGCTAGGCTGTTTAATTGGCAATGAGTACCACAGGCTGAATCAGACTGGATGAGCAGATTTCCTTTTTCTCTTACATAACAGGAAGAAACTTGCTGCTAATGAGGGTCAGGTGGGAAAAGGGAGTATCTAGCACAGAGTAAAGGTTGTGGAGCAGAACTGGCTGAAGACCAAGGTCAAAAGGTAGCAGTCCAGACGCACAAAAAGCAATTCTTAGGAAGTCCAACTGGAGATGAACTTAATGGATGTTCCACCATGCGATTTGACCACGGCGACTATTTTGCAATCAACATTTCACTTGAAAAGGTCATTGCTCGCCCTGTATCCTGTTGAAACCTGTAATGCAGTTTTCACACAACCTGGTTTTTAGAATTATGCTACTTAAAAAGAAAGCCGTGAAATCATACACATGTTAATGAAAGTTGTGTGACATACAAACACAGTCGTTGTTAGTATCTCTTAAATGCAAAATTTTAAAATAAAAAAAAAAAAAAATTGAAAAAGGAAATTTGAAAAGGAAACTTTAATGGAAATATGTGGAATGTAACAGAAGTAGTTGGTAACCCAGGGTAGTATATATGATACTATCACATTACGAGTCGCAGGTATTGATGCTACTAAGAAGTAAAATTTTACCAGAAATCTGATTTTTCATTTGAGTTTGAAATGTGTTACCTGTAATGAAGTGAAAACTCAGAGTTCAAACAAGGCTTTTTCCTCTGTTCTGTCCCCTTCTGTCACCCCTGACAGACATGATTTATTGGAAAGAAGTGGTTAAAGGATATTGCACAACATTATCAGTAATTCAGTAGAGCATTGGGCCTCTCTGGGCAGTTCTACTTTTCATTTAAAAAATGCATCTCAGGGCATGGCAGTTGATGTTAACCTCTGCAGATGTAGTCTTTTCTCCATACCATGGAGGGTTGCCAGCCTCTAGGCCAGACTGTCCAGAGCCACATCCAGATAGCTAGATAGATATAAAGATATTATGTAGGCTATGATGTTCTTCTGTAAGGAGCAAATTAGAAAAGAAGGATCTATGAGAGGAAATTCAGGCATGCTCTATTTGTCTCATACTCAAAGCTACCACATCTTACACGACACATAAGAGCCTGGGAAAAGTTGTGAGCAGTGTCTGCACTACTATCAAGTGATAAAGTAACGCCTGTAAAAAAATCTCAGGAGAAAATGTGCTGAAGGAGAAAAAGCATGAGCATTATTTTTCATTTCAAAGTTTTTTCTGCCAACTTCTCAAAAATCCTTCCATTTTTTTCTCTCTCTCCTTGTACATACTTCATTCACACAGAAGTCAGTTATCCTAAGCTTCTCCTTCTGTGCTTCTTAAATTGAGAGTTAAGGGTAAAATATGTTTTTATGCAAGGAAATAAAGCAGGATGTATATGTTATTAGCCTATTAGCCATTGGCAGCAGGAGCAAAGTCAGATCTTCAGACTTGGCTGTAAGGCTTCATCAGTTTTGTCAAAAGCATATTAACAGTGAACTTTAGAGAAACAGCTGACAGCTCGTCTTCCAGCAAAGCACAGAAAGATTACAGCTAGCTGTTTGGCTGTGCTGGATGGTTTAATATTAAAACAAGAGTTCCCAATTGCTTTCAAATAAGGTTAAATATTACACTGTGATTAGCGTGAACCTTCCGAAATCAGTCTCTTTCGATGTCATTCAAACAGATCGGCAAAACTCTACAGTCAAATGTCAGATAATAATAGATAGTTAAATTGCTATAGCTGCAACTTTTCAGAATGTTAAGTACTCAAAATTTGCCCCGGGAAAGATGAAAAATTCCTGCTTTAGGTAGATAGAATACCCTGTGGCAGTTATAGAAAAACAGCAAATTTTTCAGGGTAACAAAGTCTTTAAATCTTTTTTTACCAATAATTTTCAAGAGTGAATCAGTTGCTGGAAATGACAAATATCTGTATTTGTTTCTGTAACTACAGTGCATGCTTTGACGTGTAATTTGTTGGAAATGGTTTACCCATCTCAGTGTTGAATCAAATGGACATTTGAGGAAGCCCCAACAGTTCAACTTGGCTCCTCTGGCTGTTACCAGGAAGGACTAACATCAGGTTAGTTGAAAATTGACAGGATAAACATGAACTCACATATAATTCACAATGGATAAACTGGTATTAATGGAGGAGAGGTATTTCTTGATGCCTCCTACAGTCTTAATTGTCTACATTATGGCTGCACCACCCTGCCATCCATGACTGTCATCGCCAGTATTCATTTTCCCTTTTTTTCTCCTTTTTCATGCTTTCTGAAAACAACATAGAGTGAACTCTTGCTATGCCTTTTGACAGTATTTGTATGACTAATTGCAAATGCCGAGACACAGTTTATTCATTGTGAATTAATTATATGTGCTAGGACAAGAGGTCACGAATGGGAACACAGGAGGTTCCCGGAGAACACTGGGCAGCACTTCTATGCTGTGTGGTTGACCATACCCTGGCACAGGCTGCCCAGAGGCTGTGGAATCTCCTTGGAGAACTTCAGAAGCCACCTGGACATGGGCCTGGGCCTGCTGTGGATATCCCTTCTTGGGCAGGGATTGGGCCCGAGGAACACAGTAGCCCCTGCCCTGATTTTTAAGGAAGCTTTCCGTAGGGCACAAGAGCTCTTCATCCCAGGTGGACAAAGTCAGGAAAGGAAGGCAAGAGACTGTCATGGCTGAACCAGGGCCTGTTGGTCAGACTGGTGAGCAAGAAGAAAATGCACAGGCAGTGGAAGCAGGGACAGTTAACCTGGGAGGAGAACAGAGATGCTGCTAGGCTGTGTAGGGACAGGGTCAGGAAGGCCAAGACCCAGCTGGCACTGTATTTGGCAAGGGGCATAAAAAAGAATAAGAAAGGCTTCTATAGGTACATCAACCAGAAAAGGAAAGTCTAGGCGGGCGTACGTACCCGAGTGAGCAACACAGCCAGGCTAATAACAACAGACAAGGAGAAGGCTGAGGTATTTAACAACTTTTTACCTCAGTCTTCACTAATGACTTCTCTACCTACAGACTTCAAGCTGATGATGTTGAAGGTGGCAGCTGGGGGAATGATGTCCCTTTTGCTGTAAGTGAAGATCAGGCTCACAATCGCTTGAGAAATGTGAACATCCATAAGTCTATGGGTCCCAATGAAATGCACCTCAGAGTCCTGAGAAAATTGGCTGATGTAGTCACCATACCAGTCTCAATGATATTTGAAATGTCATGGTGGTCAGGTGAAGTCCCTGTTGACTGGAAAAAAGGCAACATAGCACCCATTTTTAAGAAGGGCAGAATGGATGACCCAAGGAACTGCTGACCTGTTAGCCTCACCTCTGTGCCAGGGAAGATCATGGAGCAGATCCTCCAGGAAACTATGCTAAGGAACAAGAGAGAGGGCTAATATGGGATAGCCAGCATGGTTTCACCTAGGGCAGGTCTTGCCTGATTAACTTTTTCACTTTTTATGATGGTGTAACTGCATCATTAGACAAGGGAAGAACCATTGATGTCATCTATCTGGACTTCAGTAAGGCATCTGACATGGTTTCCCGTAACATCTTTGTCTTCAAACTGGAAAGATATGGATTTGATGGGTGGATTGTTTGATAGACAAGGAATTGTTAGTAAGATCACACCCAGAGAGTGGTGTTTAGTGGTTCAGTGTCTGGATGGAGATCAGTGACAACTGATGGTCCTCAGTGGTTAGTACTGGGGCTGGTGCTCTTTACTATCTCCATCAATTAGATTGACAGACAGAGTGAAGCCTCAGCAAGTTTGCAGATGACACCAGGCTGTGGAGTGTAAAGTTGATGTGCCCAAGGGATGGGACGCCATCCAGGGAGACCTAGACAGGCTAGAGCCACGGGCCCAGGAGAACCTCATGAGGTTCAACAAAGTCAAGTGCAAGGTCTTGCACCTGGATCATGGCAACTCCCACTGCAGTACAACCTGGGGTATGCAGCGATGGCGGACAGCCCTGCTGAAAAACACCTGGAGGTACTGGTGGACAGGGAGCTGGAACTGAGCCAGCAGTGCACCCTTATAGCCCAGAAAGACAACTGCATCCTGGGCTATGTCAAAAGAAGTGTGGCGAGCAGTTCAAGGGAGGTGATCCTGCTCCTCTGCTCTGCACTTTTGAGGCCTCACCTGGAGTACAGCATCCAGATGTGGAGTGGAGTACTCAGTACAGGAGAGACATGGGCCTGTTGGAGTGCATCCAGAGGAGGGCCACAAAAATGATCCAAGGGATGGAACACCTTTCTTATGAGGACAGACAGGCTGAGAGAACTGGGGCTGTTCAGTCTGGAGAAGAGAAGGCTCCAGGGAGACCTGAGAGAGGCATTTCAGCATCTAAAGGAGTGCTGCAGGAAAGAAGGGGACAGACTCCTTAGCAGGATCTGTTGTGACAGGGCAAGGGGAAGTGGTTTCAAACTAAAACAGGGGAGATTTAGATTTGATATAAGGAAGAAGTTTTTTCCAATAAAGGTGGTGAGGCACTGGAACAGGTTGCCCAGAGAGGCGGTGGATGCCCCATCCCTGGAGTCTTTCAAGGTCAGGCTAGGTGGGGCTCTGAGCACCTGACCTAGCTGTAGATATCTCTGTTCAGTGCAGGGGAATTGGGCTGGATGATCTTTAAGTGTTCCTTTCAACTCAAAAAATTCTATGATTCTATAATATTTTTCTCCCTATACCCAGTTCTCCTTGCATACCAACTTCTTTCTGATGCATTGCAATTTGAACCAGCATTTTCAGATCTGACAGCAATGAAATGTCCAATTTTGCCCTCTCCATTATAATGCTCTTTAATAAAGTTGGATAAGTCTGGCCAAAATAGCTGTAGTTAGAGCACTGATGCATGAGAAAAACCTAGGGGTTTGTTTGGCCTAGTGAGAGTGCAACAGGGTGGGAATCCTAAAGCAATCTTCCATCATGTGAAGGGAGGTTATGGAGAAGATAGAGCAAATTATCCTTGTAAGTGGGATTAAAAAAGTGAAAGTAAAAAAGCCAATTGTAACAGTAAGGAACCTATGAGAGCAGTGCAATTCTGGGGAAAGGAACCAGAGAGAATCTCCAGCATCCGCCTTTCCTGATTTTCAAAATTTGTCAACTTCTTTGTCTATTTTTGAATTTATCCCTACCTGGAGCAGAATGTTGGATTAGGTGACTTTCACAGGTGCCTTCCGATCCTAGTCCTTCCATTCTTTCACATTGTCTGGAAGGCAGCAACCTAGTACTTTTGGAGCATAATTGCAATTATTTATCATGGCAACTATGAACTACACCAAGAAATTCAACTCCTAATACTCCGTGCCAGCAAGCTTTCTTCTAATAACACACATTCGTTTACTATAGAGATATTGTCTTGAAGACTGATGCTTATTCATGCAGAAAGGTAGTAAGCAATATTTTCTCAGATTTATTAGCCTGCAGAGTGCCATCTTTTATTTATTTAAATTCACATGATGCAATAGACTGCTACCCGTGTTCATCAGGTGAATTATTTAAACAAACATTGTGCGTGTTGCAATATGTTGTGTAACATTTACATTATCATCAAGAACTATTTACAAGTAGGTTTGTTATTTCTAACCTGAACATTTAATATCAAAAAATCATATGCAAATATGAGGTTTTCTTAATGAAGATAGCAACATTTTAGAAGAAAGTATCCAGCTTGCAATTTTTTTCAGGATTATTTTGTCTGTTTTTCTTGTCTTTCAGTTGACTTCATCCTGTCTGCCAGGGACTCAGTTTCCTGAATTTTACAGATAATGTGCATGTTGATTGAAAAAGAGCATGCTTCTTCCCTTCATTCCCACACATTCACTGCATGTATCCTGTGTGAGCAACCAGCGCAGGTGTCCCTGCCTGGGCAGAGTTGTTTGATCATAGGACATCCAAAGGCCCCTTCCAACCCCAACCATTTGGTGATTCTGTGATTCTGCATATTGCAAGAAATTGGTACAGTCTGCTGCCTTCAATTTATTCTCCAGTACCACTTCCTTTGCGTTTTTCCTTGCCTCCAGCTACAATTCAATCTCATGTTATGAATTTATTCTCAACCATTTCCTCTGAAAATAGAGGCCAGCAAAGACAACCTACAAATCATCAGTGAAATGAAAAACATAACAGAAAGTCTAAGTACTCACAAGAAAGTGCACCTAAGAAATCTGTTGTTTTGGATATTGGAAACTACTCATTTCTTTGAATTTTCATGTACAGAACACCTCAACATGCATAGAGGTCTGTATTAATGAGCAACGTTTTAAAAGTTATTGTTCTGCAGACTTCTGATATTCAGCAAATTCTGGAGCTTTGATGAAAACAAACACCAGTGTTTATAAGAGGGAAATGAGAGCTGCTTTGCAATTACTTGCTATCCTTCAATGCAGAATGTGTGTACATAAGCTGGATCCTACATGTTATGGGGGACACAAAATTGAATTAAAAATTAGGTTTTTAATAATATTTCACTTTCCCAAATATTTCCATGAGTTAATATTTTTGCTTATTGCAGAAGACAGGATCAGTATCTATCCTTAATACCTAAAACATACCTACAGAGGATTGCTGCAATTCAGTAATTGCTTAAATTGCCTTGAGCTGATATTCTCTCAAATCCTTTTTTGATGTCAGGCCAAGCTTGAGAGCACAGACACGAACACAGGTCTAGGCCAATGAAAGGAAATCAGACAATGCCAGTATACAACATCTTGAATCACAGAATCATAGAATGGCTTGGGTTGGAAGGGACTCCAGGGATCATCAGGTTCCAACGCCCCTGCCACAGGCAGGGCCATCAACCTCCAGATCTGGTACTAGACCAGGTTGCCCAGAGTTCCATCCAACCTGGTCTTGAACACCTCCAGGAATACACATTGCTATCATACAAAATCAAAACACAAAAAAGTATTAAATAAAGAAAGTCATGTAGCAAATTATTTTTTTAAAGCTAATCCCAGCAGATAAGCCTGTCTTCATTACAGCTAATTGTGTGAAACAACTGCTCAATTTATCATGTGAATTACAAAATAAGAGCGAAGAAGCAAAGCCCACCAAGACACAAGGAAGATTTTTGTCTTCAGACTCTTCACAGCTGACCAGCTGTTAGTATTTGATGCAGTAAATTCCCACAGGTATGGTTGGTCAGTATATTAAAAAAAAAAAAAAAAAAAGTGATCAAGTATTTTCTGAGGGAAGGGAAATACTATTTTGCAGTTATGAAGACTAATGGAAAAAGATGTATATCTCTCAGATTTATGTTCTACTGGAAGTATTGATTACTTTACTTTTTTTTTAGGGAGCATCTTCTGATAACGACCTATTCCACTGATAAGAATATGTGCTTTGTTTCTCAACACTATTTTTCTATTTCCACTTTCAGTCTTCTGACTTGTTGGTTTTCCTTCTGCAATTAGTTCTCACACACAGAGTCATAATCACTCTACATTTTTGCTCTTACTCCTTTCTCCTTAATTTTCAAAACAAAAAGTTCATCTCATATTTTAGTAGAATTAATTTTAAAATTAGAAAGTGAACTGAAACTGAATCACTGCACTGTCTAAGTAAAATGTGAAGCCGTGAAATCCTAGTTTAGGAGATGGTTCTTCCAAACTCATCACAAGATACTTGCACCCTCTAGATGGAAAAGATGAGTGTTGTTTTCTGTGTTACTGGTAGCTCCTTCTTTGCAGAACTGCAGAGAGAGTTGTGATTTGAAGATGAGATGATTACCAGTGGGCAAAGAACTTTTAAATAAGCAGCTGCATAATAAGGCTAGATTTGGATCCTCCAAGTCATTCCACAGGGAATGCTTGTTCATATGGATTTTAACAAATGAGAGAATAGACTAAGGTCTGATTATCGTAGAGATATCCATGAATGTTACTTATCTTGAAACCTCACTGTGATTCCAAGTGCTGTACAGGTTAGCACTGTTACAAGTCTTGATAGCTGCTCTTTCTGTAAGGTTGCTCCTTGGAACAAAATATTCAAACACATGTGGGTGTAATTTCCAAAAGCCACAGACATAATCAGGCTGAATCAGTGGGTGAAGGAGAACAGGGAACTCAGAGTACTGCCTTTTCACCACCCATACAGTGTCACATTCTGCCAATAACAGAATAGGAATGGACATGGGATCACTTTGGTACAAAGACAATGTGGCTTCCTTCTGCCCAATAAGTCATCTTTTTCACACCTCGATTTTAATTCTGATATATCCTATTATTCACACATTACCTCTGAAAGAAATAGAATAAGAGTATGGTTGAGGATGACAGGGACTTCTTTGTGTCCTCTGGTCCAACCCCTGCCCAGGCAGGGACACCCACAGCAGGGTGCCCAGGCACAGTACATGTGGCTTGTGAACATCTCCAAGGAGGAGATTCCTCATTCTCTGGGCACCCTGAGCCACTGCTCCGTCACCAGCACAGTACCATATATAGCACACATAAGAACAGTTGCTGTAGTTTATGTATGTCTTTTTCCAGGGGTGGTGGTGAGGGCCAGACTAGAACACAAAAATAAATTTTGTGTTGCTACCTTCTGCAATGCAACTTTAAGGATTACTATTATTATTATTATTATTAATTTTTTTTTTTTTTTTTTTACTTTTTTTCTACAACTCTGTAGCAACAAATCTAATCTTCAGACTGTGTAACTTAAGGTCTCACTTTGGAAGCCATTTCCTTTGTTATAACTCAAACACTTGAAATGCTTATGACAACCTTGGAGGCTTTGTTATGCTGTGTTTGCATATTTATCTCATGGAAATTATCTTACCATGATAAAGGCAAATCGCCATATCTAGTGCAGTCTAATTACTCATCCATATGGAGGATATGGCCGTGTAAAAAATGCTTCCTCCTCAATCTCCTTACATGTATCGTTTTAATTAGGATTTTGTTCTTAACAAGATGGAAATTAAACGAAATGCTCCAGGTCAAAGCAATAAAAACAAACAAAGACTGCTTTGATATGATTTGAGCTTTGGAAAAACCTGATCATGAGAGTGTTTTATCTTCTGCAGTGAGCAAAACAAATTGAGAATTAATTTTTTTCTTACTGTTTATGGAAGTGTATGTCCATTTCAAGAGTTTAATTTCACTTTCCTGAAAGGATGACAGTATTTTTAACAATAATATAAATAACCTTACACATTTTCAGTCACTTTACATATCCAGTAATCCAAAGTCATCTATTCTCAACCCATGTTTCCATACAGAACTGGTCTCTTCACTCAATGCAGTTTCCCATCAGATAACTCTGGTCTCTAGTGAATACTACAAGACAGTGTACAAACACGAAGATAAAAACACCCATGAACTGGTGAAATATTCATCTAAACAGAGGATAAAAGACCTCTGCTGCATGCAGCATGGAATTGAGATTGACCCATTCACAAACAGAGAGTTATGTTCATAAGTGAAAGCCCTAAAGTACAGGTTAGCTAACTGTAATTCTTTTCCACTTTTGATCTTCTGGGATTTCAGAAAAGCATGTGGCTTGCACGAAAAGGACAGCTTCCACTGTGACATGCTAATCTCTAAGAGGAAGTATTTTATCTGACATGGAATCCATGATACTGGATTACTGGCAGATGAAATGCACAAAAACTATATGCATACTCGTTTGCTGTGAAGGAAAATGCATATCATCTCAGTCATACAGCAAGGAGATGATAGGTATGAAGAAGGATGAAGTCAGGGAAAGGTCAGAATGAGGGTTGGTTTGAAACTAAGATGTAAAATGGGCAGAAAAACAGGCAGTAGAGATAAATTCCATATGCTACTTAGAAAAGAATACTTTTAGTTTACAAAGAATCTGAATTTTGCTTTCCCTTCACATCACAACAATTAGGCAGATGATGTTTGGACATGTAAACTGTATATGATTTTCCGAGAAATGTCTTTATTTGTATGTAATTTATAAATGACTGCTAAAAATGTCGGTGTCCAAGGTTTGGGGCTACAAGGAAAAAGTATTATATCCCCTTGTGGATGACTTCTTGCATATTTTAGCCAACAAGGATCCTGCCTGTGCTCTGTTGGCCAAGTTCCTTAGTATGAAATGAGGCAGATGTCAGCGGTACACAAAAAAGTGTGTGATTCGTGTTAGCAGGGTTGATAAGGATGTGTGTGTGAGGATGCTGTTTTTTAAATCTCTGAAATACATGGAGAAACTGTTGTGAGATAAGCAGGCATTGGGATGGGCCCTGTACAGTAACCTCAGAAATATCCCTCTAGTGTAGCCTCAAGGTCGTGTAGGATCCAGTCTCTGTTTACAACAGAAACAGTGTAAAGTTCACTTGCACTGTTCACTTGCACGTGTTTGTACACCACAGAGCCTTGGAACTGGAGCTGACCAACCCTGAAATTGAAACTTGTCAGTTTATATCTTACCCACTTCTCACAGGCTGGTTCTGATATATAAGGGAGATTCATTAGGAGGTAGTTTTCACTTGGAATTTTGGAATAAAAAGCATGTGAGTTGAGCTGCATTACTTTGTCTTGCTGGTTTTGTGTGAACCCAGTAGTGAACTATTGAATAAGAAAAAGACCACATGTTGTGTGTGGTTTTTTTTTCTTCTTCTTTTTTTTTTTTTTTTTCTGAAAATGACTGCCTGAGGAACCAGCCAATGCACCAGCGAACCACAAACTGCATCTCAGAGTGAGTGACAGAGAGAGGGTGGGTGATTGAGGTGGAGCTCCCCTTCCCCGTGCACAGCTGGTGTGGAGCTCATGGGCATGAGAGTGCTGAGTACACCACCTGGCAGTCGTGTCAGCAGCCAATGAACATCTGAGCCTAGGAGAACTGTCAGGGCTTGTTGGTAAATAACAAAACTTGTAGCAGCTGTTTTGGAGAGAATCTATTCCAGATAGAAATCTGGAGGATGGACGTTTTGTGAGTACAAACAGCTCATTCAGATGACCTGCAGCCCTGTGAAGGATCAAGCCCTCATCACTAGAACTGTGCGAGTGCAGAGATAGAAGAGATAAATGCAGCTCCTCTGGTTTTATTATGATGGTGGTATGGATAGGTTGGATTTCTGTCCACATTTTGCCCATAGAAAATTCTAAAACTGCCATTTGTCAAGTTTTTTGTTAATACATTCAGGTCACAACGTGATGTTTTCTTTCTGCTTGTAATCTTCAACATGCTTCACTTTTTTTCTGTCTTCATCTGTGCAGCTGGCTGGATAGTCTGATGCTTCCAGCTTCTGGTGGAGGTGCAATTCAGAAAGAGGCTGAGAAAGAGGCTGCTAACTACTACTGTGTGCAAAGTACCAAACTTCATAGATTGGAGAGACTGTGTAGCCCTCCTGTGGAGATTTGTTTGGTCCCCAGGACCATCAGATGACCAACAAGGGCTCTTTCTTCATCGCTGTGGGTGCAGGGGGGATCCCAGAAGCAGCTTGCTATAGACCCTCAGGAGACATGACAGCCTATAGTGTGGCACACCTTTTTTTTTTTTTTTTTGGCCACTCTGATACAGGCCATCAGGGAACCAAGATTCTTGAAAACAACTTCAGGGCATACAGGAGTGCATTTTTTATGTTTTGCACATGAGGGTGGACAGAGTCTACTAAAATCATAGTAATTTGTCTCATCCTTGATGCTGTTTTCCAACACAGAAAAAAAAAATGCCATCTGGAGAGAGGAGTGTTGCCATGTTAGGTTTGAAGAACAGAACCCAAACATGGGTGTGCAAGTAGAGTGTAGTACACTGAAAGGATCCTGTACAGAAATAATCCTTCACTGTTTCATCACCCTCTTTCTCACAGAGTGTGTGATGATGGGTCATTACTATAATTCCTGCGTGTTCCCAAACCTCCCTCAAACTTTCTACATCGTGTTGGCAAGAATACTGCAGTTGCTTTTACAAGTAAAAAATCTCCTGAGTAAATATGTGCCATGCAAAGAACAGCTTTTTCTCTTCAAGCACCAGACTGAACACCCCATAATGTTCTAACGGTGAAAAGAGTTCATGACATAACTTTGATTTTTAGCAGAACTGAAGAAATAGGCAACTCTGGATACTCAAAGCTTGGGGGGAAGCTGAAGTAAAAAAACTAGAGGCAATAAAATGTATACTTGGGCTGCGTACCTTTATGTGCATGAATTTATCAGCTTGAGTGAATTGCACTTGAACCTCATTTCCTTCAGAGGCTGACTAACAAGGAAGTAGCCATCATAACTTTAGCATTATATGCTAGGAAAGTGTAGACCTGAAACTTTGTTCCCTTCAACGACTGAATAAAGATCACAAGACATATGCTTCATTTAAGCTCCCATTTTGATTCAGTTTTCTTCTTTGCCTCTTCTGCATCCCATGTGGCAGCTGGTGCTAATTCCATGGCAAAACTGTAATTTGGGGGTATGTGTTCTGCTTTCCTGCATACCTTCCACACCACAGATAATATACTCCTGCTCTGCCTCTGGGTTGCTCATCATGGGATTAGTTTACGTTATGGTTCACAGCACAACTCACCTTTTCAGATTTTACGTTGGTGATATTTTTCTATGCAACTACACTTTTCACAGAAAACTGTAAACGTGTAAAATCTGTAAGATTGCCCAAACCTTCACAGCAACCTGCAGCTGGGGCACCTTATCCCTGTATGTAGGTTAAACACACAGTCATGAGAGAAGTAGAGTCAGCAATGATATTTACAACAATGTTCACTGTTAGACAATCTGTGACAAAGCTCACAATGGTTTCTCACCCCAAACACCTGCCTAGCATCCTTACTGCTGTGAAAATGTTCGTTGTGTGAGAGGAGGTAATGGGTCTTGGTGGGAACAACATGGTGGAAACAGCTTGGTGGACGCAGTGCAGTTGCTGGAAGGAGACTGCCTGCCCCAGCAACCTCTTGGGCTGGACAGAGCCCCAAAGGCACTGTGGTGTTCAGGGTGCTGTGGTGGCTCTGCCAGGTGCCTCTGTCCTGGTGCACAGCATCATTTATGGGCAGGTCCAGTGGAGGGTCGGCATTCGTGGTACAGCCGGCAAACAAAATGGGTAATCCAGCCCATGTAATGCTGTGCAGGCTGTGTGGCTGTATTTTAATTCTGGTGAACAGCAAAAATAAGGGAACTGTATCTCTACATCTGTACTGTCACAGAAGTATGCAGCAGTGAATTGCAAGAGGGGGTTAGGAATGGGTTTTTCACCAGAGGACAGTGGGCATGGAACAGGCTGCCCAGGGTCCCAAGTAACTGAGCTCATGGAGCATTTGGACACCACTCTCAGATACAGGGTTTCCATTTTACATGGTCCTGTGTGGAGCTGGCAGCTGGGCTTGTTGAGCTTGGAGGAGGAAGGTCTCCTGCATGCCCAGTGGAGAGAAGAAAAAACACATAGAGGGTTTAACATCTGAAAGAAGCTGAAGGATGAGGAAACTGGAGGAGTGTCTCCAGAGGAAGAAAGAGAAATCAATCGGGTTTTGTGGCACCCGAGTTGTTGTAGAAAAGAACTACTTTACTGATGTGTGCAACCCTGCACATGTGTTTTAGCCTGCAATGATGGGACTACAGCCCTGGAACTTAGTTATGTAGCGCTACTCAGCTCTGTGATCTTTTGCTACAGACGACTCAGAAGTGCTTCTGGTCCTTCACTGACACCTGTGGATGTAAGACAGAATTACACACAGGCTCTCACACTGCGGAAGTCGTGAGTTCTAGCTCCCAAATTTTCTGCATGAGAACATCCTGCCTCCCAACGACCTTGGCCTGAAGAGGAATGGTTCTTCACCAGGTTCATGATATGGCACATATTACACATGTTACAGTACAAGATTAATGTTTGTCAGCCTGTCACTCTTTCCTGATGGACAGTTCTCTATGACATAATTTATGGCTTTTGCTTTTTCTGAGAGCACACCTAGTTATGTATTTTGCAAGAGCAAAAACGAGGCAAAGAGGTGTGCCTTTTAGGGAGAGCAGAAAGGCATGAAGCGTTGCTGCCCTCAATTCTCTTTGGCTTTACCTGGACAGGAGAATGCAGATGGGATAGAAGCTGGTTTCCTAAGTTACTGATTTGTAGAAGTGAAGTTACTGCTTATACGAAACCTTTAATTAAGAACTAAGTTAAAGTGACCCAAAACTAGTATGATTTCAGTGTTAAGTATACTTATTTTAATAAGAAGTATAATGTGATACCTGTGTACTTACATAGGATTTAATGTTCAGGTAGCATAACATTATAAAAGACTTAAAAAGAGCAGAGAAGTGCCAGTTGCCCCCATCCTTTCTCTTCCACCATTGAGGACCACCCCTTAGGCATGTACTTGTTGGATTCAAAAGAGTAAATGACTGGATGCGTTAATCACCAATGAAGTATCACCACTTATATCTTTCTGTGCTTTGCTGTACTTACATGTAAAATATGTTAGTTGGGAAACATTTCTAGTTTCTTTGCCTATGAACTCTACAGGCATCTTGATGATCTCTACGTAACAGCAACTCTTATTAGATCATCTTGCCGCTGATGCAGAGCTCTGAGCTAAGATTAGCTCCAGTTGAAGCTGTCCCCTCTAAGAGTGTGGCAGTCATTTGGGTGTCATTTGGGGTCACAGTGACCTGCCTGGTTAAAGGCAGCAGTGCCTTTCCCTGTGTCAGGAGCACCATCCCCCTCTCCTTGTGCAGCAGTGATCTATATGCTTTGTTGAAGGCCTGATTTGTAAACTCTTCATTGCAAAATTTCTTAGTGCAGTGGCCATTTGAACAAGCTGATGCTACCCCTGTGGCATGTGGTGAAGCTTCTACTCCTTGGCTGGAATAACTGAATTTCCCTAACTATTTTATTATGTGCTGGGCTGAGCTCCGTGGTCTTTTGCAAATGAGTTGTACCTGATCTCCAGCACTACCGAGAATAAGAGAAGAAGAAAGCAACAGCTCTTTTTGCGACGTATGATGATTTTCTTGGGCCTACTGGAAATAGAGAGGTCTGTAAAACAGCAGGGCCTTGGCACCTTACCAGCAAAGAACACTGCAGCTTCCTGGCCTTTAAAAGTTGAGGGGCCGTGAGCTCAGACAATCTTCAGCCTCTGGCAGGGAAGGCTTGGGAGAGGGAAAATCTCTTTGTGGTAGGACCTACTCCTTGCCTGTCATCACTTGTTTTTAAACAGCAAGAGTGGGACCAGACATGGAAGATCCTGATCACACACTATTTTAGATTTATTTTTTAACCGTGTTTAAGGCTTTAAAACAGATGCAGGCATCTCCTATGGGAACTCTTCTTACTTGGCAGCGTTGACATTCTTTTCTGTATGCTGCTCAGTGACCTCTTTTCATCTGCCATGATGTCATTTCCATGGAAATCCAATTTCTCTTCAGCAGTTAAATTAAGGAGAAGTTCAAAACATGCTGCCTGCAAATGTTTGAGGTGAAGTTTCTTCTGGATTAATATCAGGAAAGCAAATGGACAGGAACCTGGTTAAATAAGACTGCTTAAGATGCCCCTGGGTACAGTTTCCCCAGCTGGCCCTGTAGCAATGATCAGTAAAGAGCTGCAGTAACATTGGAGAGCCCCCAGACTCACAGCAAGGTGCCTTGTGTCTTGGGATGATAATTCAACATTCAGTTTCTGCTTCATCTCACTGATGTCTTGGTGCTGGGCCTTGTACCCATGCCTGTGATTTCCCTGCTTTTGTGCCAGACCATCCCTCTGGGCATCTCTTTTTTGCCATGTGTTCTTTGCCATACCTCTGTGTTCTTGGTACTAGGACTTGTTTTCATTGAGCTGATCCCTTTGCAGTCTCAGCTGGCTCTCTGCACTTCTTCCCTGGGGCTCTGTACTCCCATCCAGCCAGGGTACAGTGTTTGCAGCACAAGCAGAATGGTGAGGACAGGGCAGGATTTGTGTCCTTGCCATCAAGAAGGCAGCAAAAAACAAGCAGATTGTAGCACCCCCTGCCCCAGGAGCCAAGCTGTTTAGGGCCTCTGAAGATGAAGTGTTTTTTCCTTTTACATATGCTGCAGGAAAGGAGGTTAATAGTGGAAAAAAAACAACAATAAAAAAGCAAACAAACACCAGAAAAAATCCCAAACCTTTTCCCCCTTGGGGCTTAACTGTTTTTTCTTTTGATGTACTTGTATTCGTATGTAATCTTCTGGTTTATAGGGGTGCATTTTCCCTCCCAAAGGCACCGGTTGTTGTAGTTGAGCTTGGTACTGGGAGAATTATATGTACTTCTGTATTTCCAACACATATCGAGTTAACCTGAAATAACCTTTCACAGGTGGCATCCAGCCACTTCCAACTAGTTTCTGCATGGGTTTTGGACATAGTGTTTTTGATGCTTTTACTCACTTTTTCAGTTTTCCCTGATGACTGTGGGTGATAGGGTCATGCAGTTGTTGGGTGACGCCAAGTGTTTCATACAGAGTTTTTAAAACCTGAGCAGAGAGATGGCTCCCCTGGTCCAAATCAACTTTTTGTGGTTGATCATCATGCTGATCTGTTCTGGGAGACTGGTAGCTTCTAACCAATTCTTGATCTGTTGAGCATTTGCCATCTGGCCACCACTGCAGGTCTAGACATTACGAAACCTCTTTGTTTCCACAACTTTCCTTTAGCGTGGCAGATACCAAAAGTATGTTTCAGGTCCATAGAGATGTTCACTTTCTTTTCTTGTGGTTCCCTGCAGGCTTCTGCCAGGGCTACCAGCTCTTACATCATCAGTAACTCTCACTGAAAGGCAACTGTAGCCGGCTCAAATAATTCTACCATCGTTGTTTAAAATACCAGATCATAAAACAATTGTTTAAAATAAAGCCATCCAAATATTGCACTGCTCCTAGGTAATTTGGATACCTCCCTAGTAAATACATACTGTGTTTACACTTCTGTTATTACATTGTGCCTTTTCTCATAATGACAGTAAGCTCCCTGACCACTGAATACATTAGAAAAAACAACAGAAGGCACAGTTGGAGACAGCTATAACAGCTTTCCCCTTAAATGAGGGCTCTGTCTGCAGGTTTACAAGACTGTGATGTGGAAACCAGAATTAATCTTTTTTTTTTTTTTCCAGTACCTCTGGTTTATATAGAGGATTTTTGTACATGAGTGGTATAGCCCTAGTATGTTTTTTCTAAGGTACAGTTCTCAACAGACACTTCTATTTTGGAAAGACAAAATAATCCATAATCAGAGGGGTAGGAAATACAATGGTGATGCTCCTCAGTTAAGGTCTTAAAAGACATTCCTTGGTCCTTTGTGCAATTATTGCACGCACAGAATTGATGAAACTGGAGCTTATTATCTTCTGCTCCTGATGTCATTTGCTGTAGATATGGAAAAAATTAGGCTGAAGAATTTTTTACCACTATCCCTTGATGTCACTGATTACATCCCACTGGAGAAACTTGTTATCTGGCTTGTATAATATTGTGAGGTAGTGTAGCTTTGCACGAAGATATCTCTGCTCAGACTGCGATATTGAGATATACTTTCTCTCCAGCAGCATCCAATTTATTTAGCAGAGCTGTCTCTACTTAACTGCTGCTCCAGCAGTTCTGAATCCTTATTTGGATTCCATTATTGATGAGATTTCAAGCAATAAATTGAATTAATTCTATACCTTATAGATTTTAGCTCTGAAGCCAAACAATCAAAGAAGTCAAGCGGAGCCATAAGTCTAATTTCCATGTAATCATGTAGAAACAGCAAAACATCCCTTCCATAAGATGCCTAAATAAGCAGCATGGGAAGGATTCAACAGCCATTTTATTAGCAGCTAGTGTTCATGGTAGAGAATATTTTTAACATGACTGCTGCCGGTCTCACATTGCCCTACTGAACAATAACACTTCATTTTAAAGTGTATCTTAACAATTGGCCATCGTGAGACACTTTAAAATGGCTCCTTGATATTACAACTATCAAAATGTGTTTTCTCAGATAGTAACTGCAAACTGAATAACTGCTACTAGCATATAAAAATAGCATCAGTGTTATGCGTCTGATACATACCAAGACAAAACAGATCTGCAGATATTTATGTTGCCCCTAAATATATAAAAACCTCCAACAAAAAATACACATTTCTGGAACTACTCAAACTGCTTTTCAAAGTCTGGTGCCTGGGATATTCATTCTCATTTTCTGCTTTTAAATCTTGAGAAAGTTAAGAAATACATTTTTTGTGCTGATCGTTTATTAAATCCTGCATAGAAAAGGAACTGGATGTTTTAAAGCAAGCTGATTTTTCCTCTTATTCAGGACTTGACTGACGGTTTAGGAAAACTAAGCAAACATCATAATAAGCCTCAATTACTTTAATCCATGCAGCGCTGTCATAGTTAATTACTAGGCGTTTTTCATGCAGCTGGAATATAATTACAGTTTTCTGAGTTAAGCATCACTGTGTGTAGCTTGCTGGAACATCTGCTCCATGGCTTTTAGCAGTCCCAAGGGTGTATTAGATAGTAAGGTGATCTGGAAGACCACTGTTGAAAAAGCCTCAGTTCAGTAGCAGCACTGAGTGTCACAGCTTCACCTCAAACATTATCTGCACTTCTGGTCACAGTGACTTTTTAAAAGAGACTGAGGGAGTTTGTGGAAAACAAAGGCAAAGAGGAATAACCAGAGATACTGGCTAAAAAGAAAAGTTCTTGAAGCTCTGCGGAGTAAAGCATACCATGTAGCAACAGCTCAGGTGGTAGAGATGGTGCTGAGGTCATGGAGGATAGGATTCTGGGGGGAGGAGGAGAACTTAACTTTTCAGGGGAGAACTTAAGAGAAGACAGAGATTGTTGGAAGGAAAAGGGTGTTTTAGCAGCTTCCACAGTTTCAGAGGTGAGTGTGCAAAAGCACTTAAAGTTTAACAAAGGACATCTGTTGCCCCTGCGCCTCAGCAGGATGTGGCTCCCTGCCCCTAACCCCAGCTTGGGCTTTGGCCAAGAAAAGAGCAAGGAGCAAGCTCAGTTCCTGGACCATTAAAGCCTGAGATAATATTTTCTTCTTTGGAATTTAGGAGCTCCAAATCCAGTTAGCAAGATGTTTGTTCTTAAAAAACAAAACAAACAACGTGTCCCAGAATTCAGAAGAGAAATTGTGTTTTTTTCTTATCCCTGCCCACCAATCCTGAAATTTGTCTTGTTGGTATTGATTGAAGAACTGACAACAGGGGGTCTTTAATGTGCCTTTGCCATGACATAATTGAACACGTGCTGATGGGACGTCCTCCCAGGCATATTGGAGTACTAGGGATGCTCATTTCATCTAGTGATATGGGACACAATGGAAGGTAGCTTAATAATCAGTTCAGAAAAATGGCCTGGAGAAATGTGGGGAAGCCAAAGGAGGAGCTGGAGCTACAGCATACTTCAGACTGATGATCCAAAGGGGTCTGCAACCCAACCCCTGTGCAAAGCACATCCATGGAGAGTGGGTTGCTCCAGACCTCTCCATGGATGGACATCTCACAGCCTCTTTGGGCAATCTGTCCCAGTACTGTTTGACCAAATCTGATATGGGAAAATTTCTGCTGCGAAGGCCAGCCAGAAGAGAAGCAGAAAATTCATCTGCTACAGACCTTTTGGTTAAAGACCAGTCTCAAGTGCAAACTGAGATCAAATCCCAAAGCAAATGATCTCTGTGGGGTTTTAGTGCAGTGTTCCGAATTAAACCTTTTCTTAAATCTTTTTCAAGATCTCTGCATACCTTGAGAGAAAATGCTGCCCCACTGGCATGTTTGTGTGTTGTTTAACAAGAGATTTGTACTGCAAAATATTAGTAAATTGCAATGCTGTGAAAAAAAAAAAAATCACCTCTTTTGAACTGTTGCCTATCTTGCTGTCTATGCTGCATTGTTGTGCAGTGAGTACCTTTCGTACTCACCTATGCCTTCAATAAAGCTTAATTAAAAGAAAGAGCTAAAATAGAAACTGTGATGAAATAGTGCCCATTTTAAGAGAACTGTTAGCACTTCAAATTGTCTATTTTGTGTATGAAAGGGCATGGGTGTATGTCACTGTTATTTCCAAGACACATCAGGCTTTTGCAAGGAAAAATACAACCTCATCGCAGCAACGGCTGCTAGCAATACTGTCAGTGTTTATTTTCCTTTTATTTATTTTTTTCTTTCTTTTGTTCAGATATCCAAGGAAAATGTGGGAATTTGAATTTACATTTGTGGCATTTACAGCCCAGTCAGAACCAGTTACAGCTTTAGCTCTCATCTGTTCTAAGTGAAGTGTGGGAAGAAGCCCACGCTAATAACCCAGTGTTAAAATTACAGGGATTTCTTCTGAAGGAGGACTGAGCCACTGATGGCTCTGAGTGCAAGGCAAGAGAGCTTTCTTATATGTGCCTAGAAATACAACTGCCACTTGTGTAGGAGCCGACAGCCTACCTAGTGCTGTATGGGAATTACAAGGAAGGCAGTCCTTTCTTCAAAAGGCTTACAAATTAAAGATTTTCCCCCTAATATATTTCCCCTGAGGCATGTAGAAGCTGACTGGGGTCAGTATGTATATAAAAAAGCACAAGCTGCACTGAAAAAAATCCCAGAACATGGAAGAATCCTGTTTTTTCAGGATGCAACCACATATCCTTGGCAGGCTCACAAATTCTATCCACAGAGAAACTCAGTTTTGAGTTGACTGAGACAGAAGTGGCACAAATCATAGAGTTTCATTCACTGTGGGTGTTGGTGTTCCTGACTTGCCTCCAGAATTGGAATGGTGGCTATAGATGAATGTAATTGATTTTTGAAATCAAATTTCCCGTAAGAGTAATCAGAACATGAGGCTGAAATTGCATCCTTAGACAAATGCAAAGGTCTTTCCTCTCATCTCAGTGGGAATTTCACTTAGGCAATCCTTCCCTATGTAACAGTGTGGGATAATGTTTCCAAATTTACCTTTCCTGGCTACTTAGTCAGAATTGAGTTCAGCAGGATGGATGAGAGACCTCCACACTCTTCTTCCAGTCTACAGCTCTAATAAATTAGTCAGTGAGGTAGATTGTTAGGTTATGACACATTTTTGTATGAGAACTTTAGATTACCAGTGGTGATTTTAGTTTGCAGAGATTAAGCATATTATAAAATATGGGAAAACTTTGTCTTCTTGCGTAAAGTCATGAAGGAAGTCTGTCTATCTCTAGCATACCCTCTCCCAAATTATTCTTCTCATGTCAAGCTCTTGAACATAAAGAACTATGTGCATTTGTGAGGCAGTGAAACAGACACACGTTATATAAATACATAGCTTATATACTTCACGGTGCACAATAACATGTATCCACCTATTCTGAACAAGTATCTGAGCTCTGCAATAATAATTGATAGTTTTTGTTGTTTGATTTTATCCATTTTTAAATAAACTTCCTTGATAAGATAGGTAAGAAGCCAAGAAATTTTGTCTGATATTGACTCCTATGAGCAAGTCCCTTACTGCAGAGCTCTTGTGCCACTTCTGACAATAGTGCCCGTGATACCATGGGTAGTTTCTTCTATTAGACCAGGTCCCTTTCCAATGGGACTTTGAGTGGCATTGCAGTGTCTCACTGTAATGGTGACCTGTTCACTTAGATTTCACTGTATGTGCCAAATGAAGCTATCATCACAGTGTACAATTCTCTTGAATGTAACTCAGTGATCTAGCATAAATATGTATGCTTTGCAGTCTCTAAGGGCTGGGAATCAATATTCATTTTCCCTTAGGGCTATGATAAATCTTCAGGAACAGGAGCTGAAGCTGGCTGCTCCCTTTGTGTTAGTCATGCTGAGTGTTTCTTGTCTAAGCAGAATGAGTAGGACATGGCCCCAGGCTGTCTATCAGCAGCCTCAGCTGCCCCAGGATGTAGAGGGCGAGAAGGATGTGAAGACATTAGTATCCCCCCTTAAACTCCTTCTAGAGTCTTGCCTTTGGGCATTAGATGGTGTTTTCTCTCGGTAGACAAAGGTGAGTCTTGGGAAAGCCAGAGCTGCAGCCTGGCACGCTGCTTTGCTAGGCACTAGCAGCAAAGCAAACAAGGGGTCAGCCTAAGTGCACCAACTTAAAATCTTAACTTCAACATTTAATAAACATTTTCAAAATTTCATCAACCCTTGCATGACTTTTGTCTTTCTGTTGACCATCAGCCAGTACTGTTACTGGGCAGATGCTAGAGTCCTTGGCTTTGAGGTCCATAAGTTTGAAACACATCAGCTTTATTTCAAGTTGATTGTATGTCTCAGTCTCTGATAAGAAATATTTTATTCACATGTGAGATGGAAAGAGCAAGCCTGCATAGAACTCCTCAAATTTTTTGCCGTGCAAGTATGCGTCTGTGAGTGCACCCTGTAGCCAGTTTGCTTGGAATGGAATGAAGGAATTGCATTAATGTTTCATATCTGTGTCCAAAACAATTATTTTTGCTAATAAGAGTATATAAGATAACCCATCTATGGCTGACTGTTGGGAAGGGTAAATTGCAGCTACAAGTGTGACAAACTTGGGAAAAAGCTGGAAAGAAAACTGTGGTGTAAAGTAGAATCAAGGCGTCCTCTACAAAAGAGGATGTTGTCTCCAAGCAGTGAGACTTCAGAAAGGCTTGGTGTTAATTACACTAAAAATCTTCATAGTGAACACAGTACCAGGGTCTGGATAGAAAAGGCTAGAGAGCAGAAAGCCAGAAAGAGCACTATACAGGTGATGCAGTGGTATGTCTGGTATAAGGCAAGCCAGAATCATGCATTCCTGGTTAGCAGAATGAAAAATGCTTGGGAGATAACACACTTGCTTGGAGATCCTTGCTGAAAGAAAACTGTTAAAGGAAGAAGTCATTTGGCAAGACATGTATGATTTCATAGCCTCCTCTGGTTTGTTTTGGGAGAAAATACTTGTTAGAATTACGATTTGGGGAAGACAACTGTCTGAAGGAATAGTGATGAAATCCAGACACTTCATGAAGTTTAAATTTTGATAGAAAAGACTCCTTTATTCAAAAGCAGTAACAAGGAAATCTTTTTAAAATCAGTACATTCCTGACTCAGCCTGTTCAGATGTCTGTTAAAGGCTCACTGAAAGCCTACCTTTAAGAAACAAAAGAAACCAGTCAACCAACCCTTTCCTCAATGGGAAATGATTTTAAAAACCAGCCACACTTCAGCTAGCCCCAGAGCCTTGATGAAGTGTTTCAAATGCATCAACAGAGGGCAGGATTCACATAAAAATCACCCTGACTCATAATTTAAATAAGACCTGAGCGATTAATTGTTGTTAATGCTCTGAGACTTCAGTGTTTGAGGAAAAAAGCATCTGCTGAGGCTCCCTGGCTTGGGAGTACAGACGTTTGGGAATGCCTGTGCCTTTTGTGAGGGATTTTGTGCATCTATGCTAATAAACGGCCATTATCATAGAAACATAGAAAGGCTTGAGTTGGAAGGCACCTTAAAGATCACTGAGATTCAATGACCTTGCTAAGAACAGGGTTGCCAGCCACTGGATCCAGTGCTACCCAGGACCCCATCCAACCTGGACCCAGGGATGGGGCATCCACAGCCCCTCTGGGCTGCCTGTTCCAGTACCTCAGCACTCTCTCCCTAAAAATTTTTCCCCTGAAATCTAATCTAAATCTTCCCTTTTAGCTTAAAGCCATCCCCCCTTGTCGTATCATTATCCATCTGTGCAAAAAGTTGTTTTTCCTCTTGTTTTTAAACTCTCTTTAAATACTGGAAGGCCGCAATGAGTTCTTCCTTGGAGTTTTGTCTTCTCCAGGTTGAACAAGTGCAGCTCCCTCAGTCTGCCTTTGTAAGAGAGGTGCTCCAGCTTTCTGATCATCTTCATAATGTTCCTCCAGACCCATTCCAACAGCTCCGCATCTTTCCTGCTCTGGAGGCCTCAGGCCTGGATGCAGTACTCACTGGGGCCTCATGAGAGCAGAGCAGAGGGAGACAATCACCTTCTTCTTCTGGCTGTCCACCCCTCTTTTGATGCAGCCCAAGATGCAGTTGGCCTTCCAGGCTGCAAGAGCACCCTGCTGGTCATGTTAAGCTTTTCATCTACCAGGAACCCTAAGTAATTCTCTGTAGGGCTGCTCTCAAGCACTTCTTCTCCCCAGTCTGTAGCTACATCTAGGATTGCCCCAGCACATGTGTGACATCTTGCACTTGGCCTTGTAGAACCTCATTCAGTTCTCATGGACCCACTTTTCTAGCTTGCCCAGGTCCCTCTTGGATGGTGTCACTCCATTCTATTGCATCAACTGCTTTGCGCAGCTTGGTGTCATCAACAAACTTTCTGAGGGTACTCTCAATCCCACTATCTATGTCACTGATAAAGATGTTGAAGAGTGCCAGTCCCAAGACAGTAGACAACACTTGTGACTGGCCTCCACCTGGACATGGAGATGCTGACCACAACCTTTTAGCTGTGAATATCCAATCGATTCTTTATCCATTGAATAGTTCACCTTCCAAATGTGTGTCTTCCCAATTTAGAGACAGGGATGTGATACAGATCACCTTCATATCTCACATGTGCCTTAACATCTCTTTCAGAAGGTTCTGCTCCATGATATTCCCAGGCACATTTTGGGGCTCACTGGTCTGAAGTTCCCCAGGTATTCCTTTCTCCCCTTCTTTAAAATGGGAGTGATGTTTCCCCTTGTCCAGGCACCAGGGACTTTGCCTGACAGCCATGAATTTTCAAATATGATGGAAGGTGGCTTGGCAACCACATCAGCCATTTCCTTTAGGACTCTTGGATACATGTCATCAGGCCTCCATACACTTGAGCACATTCAGTTACATGAGGTGCTCTTGAACTTACTCTGCTCTTACAGTGGGAGGGATGTTGCTCCCCCAGCCACTGCCTAGGGGTCCAGGGATAGGGGAGGTGTGAAAAGCCTGACCCGCCAGGGAAGACTGAAGCAAAGAACTTGTTGAGCCTTCTCCATGTCTGTTGAAATGAGCTCTACCTTCTCATTTATCAGAGAGGCTACACTCCTCCTGGCTTGTCTCTATATCAAGGTATCTAAATAATCTTTTCTTGTTATTTTTCACGTCCGTCACCAAATTCAGTTCCATCAGTCTCTTTGCTCGTCAGATCGCAGATAATTTCCCATAGTAGTGAGGAAATAAATGTACTCTTTTCTGAAAACTAACTCCACAAATTCTTCTAAATGGAAGCTATCAAAAGCACCTATTTTCTTTCTGGATGGTATCCATCTCTGTGTTTCATATGAAAGTGTCAACAAGGCATTGCTTTTAGAGACCTCAGCCTTAGTCAGTATGTCACTGCCTTCTGTTTCAGTAGTTATCTGATAGTAGTCAGGCTCTTGGTTTGCTATTGCAGCTCTTGTGGTTTTCTCTACCTTCCACTCCTCTAGATCTCACCACCTGTTTTAGTTCTTCTGCTGAGGGCACTCAAGACCTACCCCCCTCTACCTTTCACTTACTTTCTTTGTATTCCATCTTTTTCTTCACTTCTCTGGTCCACCAGGAGTCTAGTCATACCTGCAAAATCAACTGATCACAACCAGGATGCAGCTTGCCAACCTCTGCAGCTTTAGCTTGCAGCAGAGCACTGTCAGCCTTGTGGTACCACAGAAGAAAGCCCCCATACCAGCATGCTCCGAACTTTTGGGGAGATTCAGCTCTATTTCTGGGCCTTTTGGTTTATTCTGTCTCTTACTGTAAAGTGAGAGCCACACCAAGCAGCCACTGAGCAGCACACGAGGGACCTAATGCAGATATGGAAGAGAGAAGCAGCTTTCTTTTCCCCTCTCTCAATTCTATCCACTCAAAGTAGGTGATGAGCAGAGAAGGGTGCAGGGACAGCTCAGCCCTGTTGCCTGCCTTTTGGAGAAACTGTAAAGAAATTATGGCACTTCTTTGCAGCTGGAAATATGTGAGATGCTACAGTAAAAGTATGATTGCCTGCACCACCTCCTGGCAAGGAGAGGACTGCAGCAACAGAGTCCTTTTTTTAATACTTCTGAGTGCAACTCAGAGGGGAGCCATGGCTATGCACATTGGTAGTAGCAAAGTACAATGGACTGGCCAACTTTGAGGAGCTGTTATCCAAACAGACACAGCTGGGAAGCAGAGACTGAAGCTGGGCAGTGGCTTTCTGCAATTTCTGTTGGCTTGGGTCTCTAGCTACATCCATTGGTAATGTGAAATGGAGCCTAGTACAAGCTATGTCACCAAGATGTGGCATGGGGGATGTCTGAGATAAGACTCTCCTCCTGAAAATAAAGTTCTAAAAATAAAAAATAGTAGTAATAAAAAAGTCAATCCTGTAAATATTATGTTCATGCTTTAGTTTTCTTCTGCCCTTTTTGGCTAGCCTAGGTGCTTTCTCTCATCTTAGAGTCTATTACTCAGAACTCTAAACAAAACTAATAGCTCAAAACAAAGTGAGCAAAAGCAAGAGTAATGTGCTCAGCATTACAGGCAGCCCCATACTGAGGTGGGAAACAACACTGACACGCAGTGGGTTCCCTGTTTCTGACTTGGGTACTGCTGAAAGAGAAATATCATAGTATATAATGTTTAGACATTGCTGTACCTCATGTTTATAACTTAGTGCTAACATCCCCATTCACTCCTTACCCTACAGTTACCCTTGAATAGGCAGCTGTGATGGAGGAGGTCATATGCTGATCCAATTAATGTTCCCTTGAGAGCCTTTAGAAGGCAGATCCTTGGTTGGTATAGGTCAGCGTGGCTTGCAGAAGATGACATTTTGAGATTCACTCTCCTCTGAGACTAATTAGATGCTGTATGGGAGTAAGTTCACATGTTTTGCTACATGAGGTGAGGTCTGTTTTCCTTTGGATCTTGGCAGGAGGAAGCAGGATAAGAGGGTGATTGCTGGGGACAGCAAGCTGGCCTGGCCAGGCACCCTCCCAGTGTGCTTGGAAATCCCCTTGTCTTCTGTGGGTCCTCAAGCTCCTAAACATCGTAAACATTTCTACTTTGCTGCCTCCGTGGGTGCAGAAGTTTGTTAACTCACCTGTGATAGGAAGGACAAACACACTCACCACCATTCCCCTCTCCTTCCTTGGTAAGCTGGCCCAAAATGGGAGGGCTGAAACTTTCATGCTGCCTAGAAGCGATCCCAGTTCAGGAATGAGATGAAGTCTGACCTAGGATTTCACAGGGCAGCTGGCAGTCTAGCGAAAGCCAAGCTCATGTGAAGCCTGTGCACTAAAAAACGTTCAGGGAAACAGATGTGGGGCTGGCAGAAATAATACAGTGCAAGACCAAGTGCTAATGCTGTTATCTTTTTTAAATTTGTTGTGCATATAGGAAGAATGAAATAAGAGGTAACCTCTCAGACACTGTTGTGTTGATAACTGTTTCTATTTTCACTGCTTTAACAGCTGATGGTGAATTATGCCATTTTAATGAAGAATATCCTTCTGCGGAAAAGCGGTGGCTTTCTTAGATGCTTATTGTCTTAGCTTTGAGTTTGCTTGAGGTTTACTCTTTGCTTTGCTCTCATATACCCTTATGGCTTGATTAATGTTGTGCTGAGTCACAGCCTTGTCTTTCATTTCCCGGTTGGCTGGATGCTGGCAGCGATGGTGTGGACACGTGTGCTGCAGTGCTGGGCAGTAAGTAGCACAGTTCCAAACACCAGGGGCACAGTGGCAACAGAAGGACAGCTTGTGTTTGGCTGTGGGGTTTGCATTTGTCTGCAGTCACAGGGAATAACAGCAGAGGACAATAGTCACCAGCACCAAAAGCCTTTTCCCCAGAAAGATATTTTATCCATAACAATCCTATTTTTAATTGAGCATAAAACAATTTGTGAGGGGAAGAAATTGGCCTGTTGCTATACTGTGCTTCTGCCAGGGAAGGAAAACCTTTTCTGAAGTGCTACTACATCTAATGCCAAAAAATAAAAAAGGCCTAGATTACTGTTTTAACTCTAGAGAAAGCAAGTAAGGCAACTGCTAGATCAGCTGTGGTCCTTTTGGATGATAACTAAGGAGAGATTTTCTAATGTCATGATTAAGTAACTCAAGCATCATGCTGCCAATGACATTTCTTAAAGCAAAGAAGTCAGTGGGAACATGGTCATTGCAGACCTGCTGACTCAAATTTTCCTTGTTACAGGGTCAAAAAGTGAGTTGCTAAATTCAATCCTGACTTAGCTGTTTGAAGACATCCCCTTCAGGGACATACATTGAAAAATCAGTCTGGGGAAAAGATGAGTGACTGTGGCTGTGATTGCTGTGGCAGTGAGCATCACTGCTGGCCCTCTGGAAGCCAGAGCATGAGAGTGGGAAGATAAAGCCTGTCATAGTCAGGCTTCCTTGCATAGGAAGATGCAAAACTCTTTTATACCCCTCAGTTATTATGGTCCTATGCAGTTTTTCTGTCAAAAGGAAAACTGTTCAACTGATTTTGAGTTTAGATTTCATCAGTAGTGTACTGTATGTTATAAAGGCATATATAATCAACTCAGTGGTTTGATCAGAGATTTTGGAAAGTAATAGAACTCAAACAATTATGGATTTATACAATAATAACATTCCTAAAGACACAATCTTGCCTATTAATTTTCCCTATGAGACGGGTTTTTCAAAAATATAGTTCATTGTTCATATTACCTTTCACAAATATTTGGTATGCTACAAGGAAAGGAAAATGTTAATTTATAGCATTAGATTCCTGCATATGTTATTTTTCACTGGCTAAGCTGATGTAATTCAGAATGTAGTCATAACTACACTGGCAAAGATGTCAGGATATAAAACAATCCACGATTTTGATAAATTCGAGATATTAAAAAAAGGGTGACTGGAAAAAAAAAAAAAAAGGCAATTTAGAACCCATTTTTAAGAAGAGTAGAAAGATGAGCCTGGGAACTACTGACCTGTCAGCCTCAATTCTGTGTTGGGGAAGATCCTGGAGCAGATCCTGCTAGAAGCTATGCTAAGGCGCATGGAAGAGTTGGAGGTGATACAAGATAACCAGCATGGTTTCACCAGGGGCAGATTCTGCCTGAACAATCATGTGGTCTTCTACAATGATGTAACTGCCTCAGTGAACAAGGGAAGAGCCACTGATACCATCTATCTGGACTTCAGTAAGGCCTCTGGCATGGTCGCCCATGACGTCCTTCTCTCCAGACTGGAAAGATATGGGTTTGACAGGTGGATCCTGTTACCCGCATGATTTTCTGCTAAGTAAAAATCAGAAGAAAATAGAGAAAAATTAACCTGTTTCAACTGCTTATTCACTTTTGTAATGCTCAATCATGCCCAAGATCAAAGATACGATGTACCAAAATCACATTCCATTTACTTGCTTGATTACGATTTAGTTCCAGACAGGGACTTTCTTGACCATAGAACAAACTGTATAACTTTCCAAAGAATAGATTTTCTTTAAGGTATGTATTGTTTATATACTTTTGTAAACCAAAATATTTTTTTTTTCCAACTGGTCTGATATTCAGAAACAATTTTGAGTAGCTTTTAGACTTCCAGCAGTAGGATGCAGAAATAATTGCTTTGCGAGTGCATGCTCTGGTATTTGTGCAATTTCACATTTGACAGAATGAGTTTTTATCATTCTGAAATTCTTTTGGTAGATAAAGAAAAGTGATTTAGAATTTGTTACACTCTTTAGGGTGGGGTTTTGACAATCTATAATGTATTCTCCTGCATAATATAGTATATGAGATGAACGATTACTTAGAAGCGAATATTCATCTCACTTCACTATTGTCTGTAAATGGAGAGTTACTGCAGGCTATGCTCCAAAACCATCTGCAAAAGATAGTATGTTGTGTGGGTTCAAACTGTTTAGCTGTAGCATATATTTTGCCGATACAGAAGTTCTCCTCTCTGGAAAAAAAAAATAATAATAATAATTCTTTTTTCCTTCTGGTGAAAGAATGAACACTGTTACTATGTTGGGCAACACATGATTTTTTAATTTTTTTTTTTTTGTGTGTGTGTGTGTGTGTGTTATCAAGATATATCATATAGCTATGTGCAGATCTAGAAAAAAAAGTCTGTCACTAAGGGAATGGCTATGAGTAGTGTTATACTGCAGTGACTAATGTCTTTTGCCATCCCATGGCAAGATTCTCCCTTCTTGGCAAGAACAAGATTAGATTCATAAGCTTTGCTAGAAGCTAGGCTAAAATGTCTCTCATGGTCTGCTCCATTTGCATGGTGCCTTAGAGTTGACAAGCTACTGTGAAGCCTTATGGCATTTATTGTTATCTTCCTAGGTCTGTGCAAATTGCTTCTCTGCTCTTTCCAAGAAATGTAGTACCTCCTTTAAAGGGGTTTATTTGAACTGTTGTGGCTTGTTAGTGACTGTCACACTCAGAATGTGAACATGGATTAGTTTGATCACTTTAAAATATATAAATAGAACTTATGTTTAACCTAAGGTCATTATCAGTCTGCCTGCTCTCCAAATCCAGAGTACAGGACTAAAACTGACTAAGTGCAAACAGTGTTTGATTCAGGATAAATTTGTCTGATGTAACTAGCCTGAGATACCAAAAGTTGGAATTGTACATGCTAGTCCTCAAGGATTTGATTCAGACAGACAGGAACTATTTGGAAAACCCTTAACAGATGTATATTTTCGGAGACTGAAATTATTTCTGTAGAAATTCTGCCCTCAATGATGCGTGACCCCAGCACCACCTTCACAAGAGTTCCTTACTCTCCTCCAGGTCCACTACACAGACAGAAAGCCCATCTCTTTCCAGTTTGTTCAGAAATATGGCAGCAGTGTAACAGGTAAGCAGTGCAACACACTGAGTGCATGTGGCTCCAGCTCTCCTCTCCTTTTGGGTACTGCACTCTGGCAAAATTTTGCATCTCAAAAGCTTGTAAGCTTTCAGGAAGCAGCTGGCTGCTGCAGTGTTCAGAGTCCTGCAATCCCTTCTCTGCCAGGCATTTCAATAAAGTATGTGGAGGTTCCATGATGGTACTCATGCTGTCACCAGTGACCCATCCCAGAAGTCTTCTTCTCTCCTTACCACCTGCTCAGTGAGCATTGTGGGGTGTTTTAAAAATAAAATTAATGACTTGTTGGTGTTGACTTTGGTGTTGACAGTGTTGACTTTAAAACCAAGTATGTTAATCATGTGGAAAAATCAGCAAGTAATATTTTGTGTGTTGATTGTGGCTGAACAGATACAGCAGTCTGCAGGAGTTAAAAGGTCTTCTAAATATTTGGCAAATACAAGAACACTAATTAACACTTTGTAGGTAGAAGTATTGATAGAAGCTCTGTGAATTGTTTACAAAGTCTTATATAGAGTATATTAGGAATTTCTGTTTGATTGGGTACATCAATTAAGGCATTCAGTTCTGGATGAATGAATCTAATTGTTATCCACTTATCCACATAGGATTTCATGGGTTCATTGTTCAATTCTCAAGTGTCAAAGAAAGTGAGATTTTTGTTACAGACTATTTTTCAAATTCCTGCAAATCTGAAGATTGAAGTGCTCTCTCACATTTGCTGTCACTTCCATGGCCAAGGCAACTACTGACGTCACAATGACATCAGTAATAACATTAGTTGCCATATGACTACTAAAGTGGTTCCAGTAGAAATGGTCATTTCCATATTGACAAATATCTTGTGAATATCCTCCTTGTTAGAGGTAGACAAAACTTCCAGGACAAAGGAAGGAACATTTATTGGCTGGATGTATCATTACAAATCAGAACAATTTAAATGTGTAAAATGAAAACAAAGTAGCTAATGTAAGCAAAATCTACATTGCTTTTGTATTGTTTTTAATTTGTTTGCTTGGTATAGGAGCTTGGGTATTGCCTCATTGGATGAGTGGTTAATCTAATCCAGTAATCATTAATGACTGAAGCAGCACTGAAGCATGGAAGAAAAGGCATGAAAATGGGCAATAATTAATTAACCAGTACAGAAAATAACTTTTTATACAATCTTATTTGATGAGAAAATGCTGTGTGCACTGAATGATGGAAGCTTAATTGTATTGCCAAAACACATGTATGTTTAAATTAAAGGTTTTAATGCAACTGCAGTATTTTTCTTTACAATGTGGTTCAGTTACTGCTTTGAATCCTTCAAAGTTCTTTAATGATGAAGGAATGTATAGCTCTTGAATAATACCATATTCCAGTAATTTTCAAAACTTCCAAAGTGTGTTGCTATAGCTAAAACATCACAGAGTCATAGAGTCATGGAATCATAGAATGGCTTGGGATGGAAGGGACCTTAAAGATCATTGAGTTCCAACCACCTTGCTGTGGACAAAACTCCTACCCACCAGCTCAGGCTGCTTAGGGCCCCATCCAACCTGGCCTTGAGCACCTTCAGCGATGGGGCATCCACAACTTCTCAGGGTAACCTGTTCCAGTGCCTCATCACCCTTGCAGTGAATAATTTCCTCCTAATATCTAACCTAAGTCCCCCTGTTTTACTTTAAAGCAAGTCCCTCTGGTCCTATCACCATCAGACTGATAAAAATTTAGAGTGCTCCAAGGAGCCTTCTCTTCTTCAGGCTGAGCAGGCCCCTTTGGGCCTCAGTTTTTCTTCATAGGAGAGGTGCTCCAGCCCTCTGATCATCCTCAGGGCCTCCTCTGGACCTGCTCCAACAGCTTAATGTATTTTCTTCTGTTGGCAGTTGTCACAGAGTTATCTAGATCAATCTGTGTCCGTGACAGGGGGGGCAGTAGGCCCGTGGGCCCCCAGCCCCTGACAAAGGGGAAGGGAAAAAGGGAAAGGGGTAGGAAGATGGGTCTGGGCTCAAGGAAACAAACAGAGCAGCGGCAACGATCTAAGGAGTAAAACTTATTTTACTATAACACAATCTAATTGAAATTGAGGCTAATAAATCAAGTGAAATAAGAGAGAGAGAGAGGTTTCCGAAGACTGAGAAGCCTACTTTGAAACTGAAGGCGCCGTGGCTTGGAAGCACACCCACACCCGCTGCCAGGCAGTGAGAGACAGAGCGAGCGTCGCTTCCGTGACGTATTTTCCTCTCTGACCGCGAGGTCCCCTGGGACGTGTAGTACTTCTTCTCTGTGCTCCACATGATGTTATGATGTGGAATACCAATAGCAAAAATTACAAAACCATGACAGCAGTCCCAGAGCTGAACACAGCACTGCAGGTGACATCTCATGAGGGAGGAGTAGAAGGGCAGAATCACCTCTTCCATCCTCTTGGTCATGCTTTTTCTGATGCAGAGCAGGGCACAGTTGGTTTTCTGGGCTGCAAGGGCACACTGCTGGCTCGTGTTGAGTTCTCATTGATCAACATCCCAAAGTCCTTCTCCACAACCCATTTTCTGTCCAGGCTGTATTTGTGCTTAGGATTGCCCCGACCCAGATGCAGGACCATGCATTTGCACTTGTTGAACTTCACGAAATTTGCACAGGCCCATCTCTCAAGCCTCTCAGGGTCTCTCTGAATGGCATCACTTCTCACCAGAATGCTGACTGTACTATGTCCATCCAGCCAGTATTTTCCTTTCTTTAGACTTAACACTGTGGAATAAATTCCATGAGTTAAACTGTGCTTGAGAAATGACTTTACAATTTGAAGTGCACCATTCTTCATGTGAACGTACGGGAGAATAGGTAGAAAACCTTACCCTGCTCTTTTTTTAGCCTCCCTATGGTTCTTATGATTCATCATTTACTTTCAGTTATTTGTCCATAATTTCTCATCACGATCCTATATAAACTGAAAAGACGGAGTTTACCGCCAAAGTCACATGAAATTTTTAAAGTCCGTGTTTTACTGGCATCTTCAGGCATGATGACCCTGCTCTGTATTTGGCTCTCTGATGGTCTGAGGCCAGGTGGATCTGGGCAGTGTCTGGTCAGTATGTCTCAACCTGGCCTTGTATATCCTACAGCTGTGAAACACTGATCTGGCAAGCACCCCTGAAACTGGTCCTCCATGCCTTGAGTTTCTCCTTGTTTGGTGATAGCTGGTTGTGAAGGACAGAACTGTTTTTATTCTTTGTCTCAAAGCTTGCTTCTAAGGCGTTTCTGGTGATAAGACGACTGCTGGGGGGGGTGAATGGTGTGTGTCACCATGCCACTGTATCTCTGCTTATGATTGCAAAGATAAGCAGAAGCAAGACAAGCAGTCTTTTTCAGGGGTACGGCTTGAAGGAGCTGACCACTGCAAAAGGTGATAATGCTTGTGCAGGGCAAGGAAGGCGCCACCCCCTGCTGGCTTATCTGTTGGCCCAGGAATGTTACACAAAACTGAGACAAAAGAAGAAGAGAAAAAACCCACAGAAATTGGGGATAAAAGGCCCTCACCAAACTAGGGACTTTGGAGACAAACTCCCAAAGACACCTTTGACGGAGAAAAACTCCCAAAGACACCTTTGACGGAGGCTGAACTCCCGAGGCCTGCTTGCTGCGGAGCTGCCTGGCTTTCTCCCATCTCCCGTGGTGACCAGACTGGTTCCTGAGATCAACGGACCTACAACGTACCTTGCTGGACCCACGGTGGTGACTATCTCTTTTGCTCTCTACAGAGATTCCTTGCTTTTCTTCTTACTTTTTCTATCGCCTGTTTCCCCTTCCCCATCTCCCTAAAAGGTTAGGATTTGTAATAAACTGGTTGGACTAACATTTGAACCGTTGTTTCTTAATCTCACGCCGGGTATATTAAAAGAATCTCCTCTCACTCCTATTAATTGGAGCGAGACACTGGTTAACAGTCATCCTAAGTAGCCCTGTTCAGGTCTGAACACTCTGCCCTGCAGGTGTTCATGGGACTCTACCGATGTACTGCAACAGTATGGGGGAATGGTTTTTGAAATGAGTATACAAATGAATTTATTCCAGCAACCCAAGTTCAAACCTTGTATAACAAAAGTCATTGTTTAGGTTCATTAGCCAGATGAAATAGAGCAAAACAATTTTGAGTGTCAAATATTTGACACAAACTCTTTGTGAGAACAAACTACTTAATGAATTATCTCTGAATAACATATATTTTACATGGGTCCTCGACTGCTTGTTGGCAGCACAGAAGAAAGGTGTTATTTGTGAGCTGTGTGATTTTGGTATTTCCAAACTGAAGGTGTCCTATGATATGTTCTTCTTCCTTTCATTTTTCAAAAATGATAAAACTTCGGAAATAGATGTCAAGCAATTATATGCGTCCATCAAACATTGCTTTTTATTTCTTACTTTTTGTGTTACTTAACTTTCTTTTCCTTTTTTTCAGTATCTTCCTCACTCTCAGTGGAAGCCTGAGCTTTCACCTTATATTTTAAAGTAAATCTGCAACAGTTTGCAGGATTTGGGATCTGGTGCACTGCTGTGATGAGATGCAGACTGCAAAGTATATGTGTCCAACCTGGTAATTTCGTGTTTTTGTTATCCTCCTTTTTATGTTTTAATAAAAAATATAGAATAAATAAATAAATTTTGTTACTTACATACATTAACTATATTATATATTTTATATGTGACCCAAGACAATTCCTCTTCACTCAGTGTGGCCCAGGCAATGCTGTAAATGACTGCATTTACCACAGACATATGGTTCTGGTGAAGTGTTTAAAGCTGTGTGATATTTTGAACATGTTTAAAGTCCTTCTCCGAGCCGGACTGTGGGACCCTGGGGAGGGGTGCTGCTGCCTGTCAGTAAGTGCACATGCCTATGGATGTGCTCCAGCCACATGCAGCTGGAGAGGAGAAGCCTTGCTTTTCCCATGCTGGGAAGGCAACAATGATGGTACCCGGCACAGCCCATCCCATCCCCAGATATTTAGTGTGGGTGCTGCTTCTCTGACAGGACTTGCCCTTGGGAATGGAAGATGCTATAGAAGGTGTGAGCAGTGAGAAGGACTGATGGGGCTGCACATCATCCATGCTGTCACAGAAGTACCACGCCTGGCTTTGCAGATGGATGTTTGTTTTCTTATGGCCTCAAACCCTTGCTAGACATGTGCAAGCCTGTGTGTAAAAATAGTGATAATAAGAGTATGGGATCCTTTTCCCATTGATAAAAAGTCAACACATGTATAAAGGGGACAGTGATTCAGAGAGAAATCTTAGGAAGAATTGTTGCATTGCCCTGATGTCAATCAGGTTGTTAACTTGTATTATATTTTGTTATTCAGTCAGCCCTGCTCTGACACTGTAATTCGGAGTTTCATTTTGAGATTTTTTTCCCATTTGCTTCAGTGCAAATGACCACTTACAACTGAGAAAAATTGTGTCTTTTTGTTGCCTCACACATTTTATTAATCTTCCCCCTGCTCTCTGACATCTCTGTCTCCAGAAAGTTTCTTTCTGAGGCTTTGTTTGCCTGTTTCCTTTTCTGGAGACACGAACATATTTAAAATATGACAATTCCAAAGTGTGTGTTCTCACGCATGTCCATCCAACAGATGCTAAGCACTGTGGCCCCACAGTGTGATGTAGTCTGGGAGATCATTAAGAAGTAGCAGTCAAGCCTAAAACCAGCAGCGGCAATTGTAGTCTTGGGTATGAGTATCAGAAATTATTTCCACATCTGAGCCTAATTGTAAAATCTTTGCAATGGGTCAGATTTCAGGAAGATCATCCTCTTACTTCTCCCCTCCATCTCCTTTCCCTTTATCTTTGAGAATGGCAATCCTTTAGCACAGGGATAAAGGGAAAGAAAGTGGGCCAGATACTGTAGTGTCTTTTGAAGTGAAGACCTAATCATATGATTTTTGAGACTTTAACTGTTCTCTAAATCTGTTGTTGAAGGCAGAGCATGTGGAGGGAAATAAGTAGATGATTGATTTGCATGGAGAAGGTTAATATGGGTCACCACACTTGACAGGATGAAAATACAGTAACTTGAGATCTGTGAAAGCACCAACAGAAACAATAACCACACAAAGCAAACAACAACAACAAAAAAAGATGAAAACATCTGCTCCTGTGCACTCTGGGAAACCAGTTTGTTTTGCTCTGTGATTTTTGCCCAAAACACAGAGGAGTGCATGAGGGCCCGTTGTTCTGTGGAGAAGACCTATAGAAGGCGGGCATGAGGACTTCCTGTTGGTCAGGACAAGGATATAATTTGTCATTTATGTGGTGATATGGAGCTGTAAGTGTCTATGTGGACTGAACATTGAGAGCACACCAGAAGTTGATTTTTCCTCAGAAAGTTTTGAGAGTAAAGCAGCTCCAGAGAGAACTCATACTCTTAGAGCAAAACTGCTGCTGAAAAGCATAGGGATTTGGATAAAGACATTATTTTTGCAGGTAAAGGTAGTGCATGCCTTTTTCCCTTGAGCATCTGCCCAGCGTCCTGGTTAAAATGAAAGCTTAGCCACGTGGGTGTGTGAGTGCATACCATGCCTTCTGTGGTTTTATCTCCTCTCATCCACTTCAGCCAGGACAGGGAAGAGATGGAAGTCTCCATGCTGGAGAAATCCTTCGCACAACCACAGTCCCATCCCAAACTCAGTGCTCATTCCTGTGCAAGCAAAATTTTAGAACTGCACAGAGAGTAGAAAAACAACACTTCTTTTGAGATGTCTCTGTGGCAACAGTTAGCACACTCTTTCTCCCAGTAGTAGTTTGGAGAAAGCCTCCAAGAAGCACTCTCCAAGAGCCACCTCTGGTTGCCCTCTCTCCATCACCTGGCAGTTAATTCTCCTTCATTTCACTTGCCAAGGGGCATTTCGCAGCATTACAACTGTGGAGAAACTTTTGCTGGGACTGGGTATAGATGTCAGGGTGCAGTGATCTTTTATGGAGCTAGGAGATGATACAGGCAAACAGCAATCACACACTAGCCTCCAACACCAGACAGAGGGTGCTATTATTCATTTGTACATAATTCCTCTTGGCTGCCAATAATGAAAGAGATGCAAATTTTACTTTTGCAGCTGTCACAGAGCATGAGGCATCACTGCTGCTGCACCACAGAGTAAGGCATCACAAGCTTGTCTCCTGGGAAGTACTGAATCATAATGCAGGGGCACAAAATCTGAAATGATATGCAGCTTAGTTTCCCTGAATGCTTCTTTGCCATCTTTTGCCAAGTACCATTTCCTTCCTCAGGCCGGCAACCTGCTCAATACAGGTTGGATCATTGCTAAATATGTAAAAGAAGAGATGCTGATCCAAAATGCCCATGGGGAAATGCATCTAATCCATGGCAGATTTGCCCATCACACTAATGTGTTCCAAATTCACAGTTCCACGTTGATTAAGCTTTGTGTCTGGAGCAGGGACGATCTTTCATTTCATAGAATCATAGAGTCATTAAGTTGGAAAAGACCTCTAGGATTATTTAGTCCAACCACCCAGCTATTACCAGCATTGCCCACTAAACTATGCCTCTCAGTGCAGTATCTCCATGGTTCTTGAACACCTCCATGGACGGTGACTCCACCACCTCTGTGACCAGCCTCTGTCATCACCATCACAGAGGTGATGTTTCAGCATCTGACCATGTTTTCTGAGAATTTTTTCCTGACATCCAATGTGAACCTCCCCTGGTGCAACTTGAGGCCATTCTCTCTTGTCCTTTTGCCATTACCTGGAATTTGATTGTAAATCAGTCTGAAAAAGAATTGCTGCTTATTGTGCTTTCTTCTCTGGTTTGTTCTTTGCTGCTCCTCAGTCCTGCAATCTTGCTCTTCTCAGTCCCTGAAACTTTTACTTCCAGCATGAAGGACAAAGACACTGGTGTCCATCATAAGTTAACATCCCAATGTTTGGAGCAGCTGGAATATTTGACACATTTGGAGCTACAGGTGTTCTGTGGGGCCTTAGGAAGACAACATTGGAAACTTGAGTGCATAACTTACAGTGAGGAATTACTGGCTTTAGGGAAGTGAGTTGCAATGTCACTGTGGTGTACAAAGATATGGTGCCTTCACTAGGGAAATACATTCTGTCTTTCAGTAATTTTCTGCTTCTGAGCAGGTAGCATCTGCTAACCAGTAGTAAGTATGAGGATTAAGTTGAAGAGTGATTGAGGGAGGTGACAGGCAGTGTGTGGCATATGAGAAGCTGGAGACACTCTCCGGTGTGTTTCTGGGCTGCAAGGTGTTTTGGAAGAGCATTGGCAATAAGGCTGTTTCTGTCACTGTGTAATCTGAGTTTTACAGGATTTCTTTCCCAGGGCTGAGTGTGAGATAGTGGGATGCTCTGGGACTGTCCTTGGTGGGGAGCTGATGGTACTCCACAGTTCCCTAGTGCTTCTTTTGGTCTCAATTTAATTGTCTCCAGCATGAATTTGAATTCTGCTTTTCCATCATTAATAATGTGAGTAATGTATGTATACACTGCCTGTCCTTACACATCAAAGGTGCCATGGAATCAATCTGCCAGCGCTTGAACAAGCTCAAAGGTCAGCAGGTTTATTAAAAAAAAGAGCTCCCAAACTGCCAGGTGTACCCACAGTGAGCCTAATTACAGATGAAATTCACCTATCTTACCACAAACAATCTTTAGCATTCCTTCTTTAATACACATATTTCTGTAAGGGAAATACTGTCTTAACAGTTCTGGAGCAATTTTGGAAGGCTTAACCTAAACTAAAATAAATGTTTTATATTTCAGGTTTTACCCTAATATGCTATTCTTTCATAATAATTTTTTTTTTCAGTCTTTGGATGTATTTTCCCCAGGGCAATATATTTGGTGTTTTTTTTTCTTTCTTCCAGTAGCTGACTTATTTGTGATTCTGTTTTTAATTGCAAAAGTCAATATAGCTGGCCAAATTCAGATGTGGTGGAGCTGTATTGAATAAAATGTGTTTATTTATGTGCAGAGTTGCCACATATTAATATTGCTTTTCAATATTAAATATTAATGCATGTACCTGGCACATTGATTTAAGGAGCACTGCAGCACTTAAGTGCTTGCCTATGAGATTAAAACTATTGCTGGCCACACTAGGTGACATTGCAGAAACATTGCTATTCTCACCAGAATACTTGGCAATTGCAATGCTGTTTGTCAGACCCTGGGACAAAAATATCACCTAACAAACAAACCAAACTCTGCAAATAGCAGTGTGAATAAAGGAAGCTTTCCTCACTCTCTGGTGATTATTATATATGTGTGGCTGCTGATAGCAATGGTGAAAGAAATCAGAACCACGAGACACATATGGACACAAATACATTTTCATACATGTCATGCACACATAAAGTTCTTCAATATAATTTTTATTTTTGTGGTACTACTCAGTGCCTATACTTAGCTTTAGAATGTGGGGGAAACAAAAAAAAAGGTTTTATAGATGCACTTTGATGATCAGTGTAAGTCTCAGCTTTCCTGGGAGGAAAGGTAGGAATGGGCTGCCAAGGGAGGTGGTGGAGTCACTGTCCTTGGAGGTGTTTAGGGAAAGGGTTGATATAGTGCTTAGGAACATGGTTTTGTGGGCAATATTGGTAGTAGGTGAATGGTTGATGGATGGTTGATCTTAGAGGTCTTTTCCAACCTTCATAATTCCCTGATTCTATGATTCTATGACTTTTCCACTCCTTGTGTTTTGGGGAGGGCAGTGTGTGTGCTGCTGGAGACAGGACCTTTGCCTCTCTGCAGGTTGGCTGGGTGTGCACCAAGAGCTGCTCTGCAGGGCTTTGTTGCTGTTATCTCCATGTGGGAGGCAGACCCTGAGAGCTGATCTTTGCACTGTCTGGAAGGGTAAAAGGTGTTAATCCTGCCGAGAAGTGCTGCAGTGGTGTTGGCAGCTATGGGCACAGCTAATGTGGGGCACCCTGTACAATGTCCCCATCGCTGGTGTGCCAGCTCCAGGCTCTTTCAACATTCCTTCTTCAGACAGCAGCATTGCTAGCAAATTGTCTTCATCATGAATTATTTCTGAGATGCTCAGCAACTTCCTAATACTGGCACTTGTATTAGTAATAGCCATGCTGTTGCTAACAGTAGAAATTTATATTATTATCAGCTTGTGTTCTTCAGTAAAATGCCTGGATGCTTCTCAAGCTCTGAAGCTTAGTGTAACTATTGACACAGCACTGCTCAGGGCTGTTGGACTGAGGCTATGAGCTACCAGCACAATAAATCTGGAGGTGTATTTTTCAGTGTCCAGTCCTAGCGATCCTATCCTGTAGGATAAACACTTTGTTTAAAGAAGTAAGTCCGCTAACAGTGCTGTCAAAACATCATTTAGCACTTTACCAGTATCTGTTCTGCAAGAGGAATGACTACATCTGTCAATAAAAGTTTAGTTTTCTACCAGGTTGCTCAAGGTGTAGCGCTTGATTATGAAATACAGCTGTATGGAAGTAAGTTGCCTGTGCTGTACCATCCACAGTGCCCAAATCCTGCTCACAGAGGTGCCAGCAGCTGAGGCCATTAAATGTGTGTCTGATAGCTCCTGGTGGGTGACGCTGGGAAAAAAAATACTACTGCAGCTCAAAAAGCCATATGGTAGGCTGGCATGCAACTCCACAGAGTCTATCTCTGGTAATTTCTGTCCCAGGGGTGTGTATGTAAACTATATTTGTGCTATTTAGAGGATATGAAGATGTGAAATGGCCTTTGGTGATATGCTCCTTGAGGTAGTATGAAACTTGCTTTCTTTCTCTTTCATATATAGTTAGTTTTAATGTTGGTCTTTCTGTTCTCTGCATTGCCATTATTTTGTCTATGTCCAGTTTTCCAAGAGAAATAATATAAGTTATTTGTGTGATGAATGAAAAGAAAAACAACAGGAGACAAAACTTCCCTTCACAGATTCCCTAGTTTATCACAGATGGACAAATTTACAGGAAGGCTAGAGATTTACTATGCATGAAATTGGGACTGTCACAGCTTGCGCTCCACCAGAAAGAAATGGGTGTATAGATGAGATGGTAGTTAATGCTGCCTAATAACAGAGAATGTTTTTAAAGTTTTGAGTAGATGTCTGACCAAGCAAACTAATTCTGTTGCTGTCTGAAAGGCTGCCAAGAACACCACAGCATGTTTTACTGGCCAAACTGTGTGGAATTCTGTAATGGCAGAATTTTCTGTTTCTCTTTTTTTACGCTGTGCCTGCATGTTGTGGCATAGTTATGTATACAATATTTTTCAACTGCTACTGCAGAAGGATACATGAATAAAAAGTCTTAAAACTGATGAAGATAAGATTTTTTTGCATGGGCTGCATGGGAAAAGCTTGGCATCCAGCCTGTGCTGAGTGCTGTGAATGCATTTGCTTTGTTGCATGCATGTGCTTTCATGTATGTGTTCAGAAACATGCACAACACATATGTAGACATGCTTCTCCATTGATGTAGGGTGCTGTTCCCTTTACATTGCCAGTAGAGCCTCAACATACCATCAGAGAACACTTCATATTTGGGAATTCTTTCTGAGCAGAAGCATATAAAAGGAAACAAACTCTGGTTAGACTGTTAGTTAGAACGTTGATCTTTTCAGCATTACTTCAGTTTCAGCAGTTTTAGAATGGCAATAGTAGCTTTTCTTGCTATAAATGGCTTAACTAGAGGGACTCTTTAAAATCAATTACATGTATAAACAATGCATCAATTACAATACTTGCTTTTCACTACAGGGCACAAGACAGATCGGAGAGGTCAGACTCTTGCCTGCAGTCCTGAATCAATGCAGTGACCTAGCACTGAACCATGCTGAAGATTTCTGACCCTCAGGCCATTTTTTCAGCCATTAAACCTCTTAATCTCCGTAAACCGAGACTTCAGAAAATGGTAATACTTGGTAAATGGCAGCATTTTGAAAATAAAAGAAGACAAATCATGGAGTAAAGGGATACCCTGCACCTTGAGACACCTGCAGGTTCAGCTGCTAATTTCACAACCGTTTATCTACATCACTGTGAGTGAGAACTGATGGTGATATTTTCTAAAGCACCTGCATCTCCATTTTCCAAAGATCTGACCTGCAATGAGACAAAGGCCTGTTTCTGAAAAAAGTAAATCTTTGGATTGAAATTTGGCATGTACAATTCCAGCTTTCTGTGTGACATTCCCTTGTACGTAGCGTTTGATTACCTTGGTATCTCTGGTTGCAGAAGATGAATAAGCAATGTTGCATATCCAAGTGGCATCAGATGTATGCATACTAGGCAGGAAAGAGAGCACCATGTAGTGTTTTGGAGATGAGTAGCTGACTGCATTTCATACTGGCTGTGATGAGCACACAATGAGAACTTCTATGTTGTTGTCTTGCAGATGACACAAGGTGAGCTGGCACAGTTCGAGCATTGTAGTTTCCCACACACTAGTTTAATAAACAGAGGATTTGTCAGAACACTGGTTTCATTCAAAGAAAATACTCTCAAATGTGCCCCCACTGGCAAATGTGTGACTTGATTTCCCACATTCCCCTCTGCAGCAGGCAGAAGCTACCAATCTTCATTTGCTTTAGCCCCTGCTTTAGCCTTCTTCTTCACCTCAAAGGCATAAAAGTTTGAGAGTCTTCCACCATGTGTTTTGTCCTATGCCTTATTTTGCACCTCTGGTCTGGTGGCATAACAAAACCAGGGAAATCCAGCAACTGTTCTCCATGCTCCACTTCAGCTCTTCCTGAAGCACCCCAAAAACCAGAGCCATTCTTCTGTTCTCTGCTGCTTCTGCATTGCACAATACAACTCCATCAGGGCATAAGGGTTTCTGAGAGATGCAAAGTGATTTCTAAAATATTGCATTTTTGAAGCATGTACATGATCTGCACTTTCTGGTGTCCTTTGGCACCTCTATTTCCAGTACAGAATTCCATCTGCACTTAGAATGGAAGAGTCCTACATGTACCTCAGGACAGAGGAGGTTTTCGCTCAGCTATTATCATCATGATAATGATGCCTCTGTGAGACCATCTTAGCAAGATATGCAGAGAGCTGTGCAGCCACTTTGACTGAGATCATCCCTCTTGAGCCTGTGAAAGACTTGCCATGGATGGGGAGCTCAGTTTCTGCTGCTACTTGTCACGAGTTCTGGTGCCCCGTGTGCCAGTGCTGTCCGCATCTCCCTGAGGAGTCATCACCTTTCTGAGTGCTGGGGCTGTGATGCTTACAGCAGTGCCTGGAACTGTTTGCCTTTTGAAGTTCTTACTGTGAACCAGATGGTTTTCCCATCAGACACTTAAGAGAAAGGACTTCCCTAATTTCCAAAGGCTCTTTATCAGTGTCATGGCTTTGTAATTTTTGCTATTGGTATTCCACATCATGACATCATGTGGAGCACAGAGAAGAAGAACCACACATCCCAGAGGATCTCACAGTCAGAGAGGAAAATATCATGACAATCAGTTTTGCTTTACCAGCTACGAGAGCCCAAGAAAATGGAAGTGACTGGTCTGGGGTTCAGCCCTTCTTTGGGACTGGCAGTCCCAGTGTCAGGAAACCCAGACAGCTTCCTTGGAGAGTTAAGTTTTTAGCAGCAACATAAGGCATGTCATTGTCTCTCTGTAAATAATTCACAAAATGTCAGCTGGTGTTAAGAAATGGAAACCTTCTGAACACAGCTGAGATGATCAGCCACGTGTTTGCTTGCAAAGCAAGACAAGAGTCATACAGGAACAAGGTGCATTAGATACGTAGTCCTTATAAACTGCTCACTATCAGGTATAAAATTAAAGAAAGCTACTCTTCTCCTTTCCTTTCCCTTCAAGAAAATCCTCTGACAGATCTTCAGGCTTTGGTATAACACAATGCTGGGCAAAATCCTGGGGCTGTAGAAATCCTACAGGGCAGAAAGTATCACTGAACCATAGGATCATAGAATGGCTTGGGTTGTAAAGGACCTTAAAGATCACCTAGTTCCAGCTCCCCTGCTGTGGGCAGAGCTGCCACCCACCAGATCAGGCCGTCCAAGACCCCATCCAACCTGGCCTTCAACACATCCAGGGGTGGGGCATCCACAGCTTTTCTGAACCACCTGTGACAGTGCCTCACCACCCTCAGACTGAAGAATTTCTTTGTAACATAAACAGTCTAAATCAAAAAGAAGCACCAAAGGTTGTAAAAACAAATAGCACTGACTTTAAACCTTCTGCCTGATGTCCACAGCAGTGTTGCCAGGCACTCATCTTCCTTCTCCCCCTGCCATCCTTGTGCACATCTATTTTTCTGAGAAGAAACCGGCTTCTCGCCCTCAGGCTCATGCTCATTCTCTGGGTGTAGGGGGGTGCTCCCACTGACCTGGGGCTATGGCAGCAAGTGGAAGGGCAGTATGTTTCCCATAGCCAGGGCTCAGCTGCTGAAAAGCACAGAAATAGTCTTTGTAATCAGTGTAAAAGCAGAAATTATCTGTTTTGCAGTAATGCCATTGAGGCTGTCAGCATATTTCACCAACCCTGCCCACATCAGCTACTAATACCTGTGTTTCTTCCCTGTGCTTCTCTGCTCCTGAGAACTGGCAGTCCCTAAATGTCTAATGCTGTAGAGACTTGAGGCTGAGCAGCACATTTCATTCTACCTTTGATGCCAAATATAGACATTTAAAAATGTATTTATTATTTTCTCTTCAGTATCAGAGGACAGAGGCAACCATGTGAAGCAAGGACAATAATTTAAGGGAACTTGGAAATACTGTAGGAAGAAAGAATATTTTCAGAGAAGCCCCCGTGATCCTAAGGCAGAAGTGGGTATTGTCAGATCTTTATTATGTGTCTGCCACCTGGCCTGATACATTATTTATGCATTTAATTTCTGAGAATTCTTCAGGAGGCTTTCCTATAACCAGAACTGAGCATACTGCCCAGAAGTACAGAGCTGCAATCTGCTCTGGGGCTGAGCTGTTCTGTTCCTGCATCCCACCCTGCACCAGCTGCTGCCAGACCAGCCCAATACCGCACCAATGTTGTCCCTGGTCCTGCAGTGGCTGCCCTCGCTCTCACTGCCATTGCTTTCTTCCCCTTGACAGACTGGTGTATGGGTCAGAGCAGCTGGGAGTTTGTCCCCCACCTTGGCCCTTGTACAACAGTGTTTGTAAATAAGCTGCTGGGAAGAAAAGAGGGTAACAGACATACTGACCCAGTCATGTAGTGCTAGCAAACACTCATCATATGGATGTTGCTTTGTGCTCAGAAAATGGGCTGATTTTGCTCGTCTGAAAATAGAAAATACATTTGACAAGACTGTCCTTTCTCTAGGCTTTCCCATTAGTACTCTTGCAGCTTAGAAGAGCAGCTGTTCCCTCGTGCTGGTGGGGTGGAGATGCTGCAGGAAGTACCCATAGTGGCACAGATAGCCCCACAGCCTTGCCAGGGGCCCTGGTGCAATTGGAGAGCAAGTGAGGCAGAAACACAATTCTTCTGGTAGTTGCTAATGTGACTTGAAAGGTGTTACTTCTTTAGAAGAGGTGATTCCTAGTGCTCCTGGAAGACATGTAGCACCTTTGTGTAGAGAGAGAGAGGGGGGAAGGTGGCAGTGGCAGCCTCAGGAGAAGTCAAGAGGCCAAAGAGGATGTTCAGGACAGGAAGCGTCGCTGCCCTGCTCCAGGCCGGGCTTGGAGCCACAGAACCCCCACGTGCACTCACAGATGTTTGAGAAGGTACTCACTGGTGTGAGTCTGTGTGCTGCAGCTTCAGTGGTATCTACAGAACTTATGGCGTGGTTGCACCCTAGGAGTTGCTCAACAGCACACAGTATTTGTCTTTTTATTTATTTATTTATTTGCTAGAGTCCCTTATCACTCTGATGAGTGGGTATCAAGGAAAATTGCAAGTTCAGGGGAAAAAAGAAGAATCTGCATAGAAGCATGGAGCTGTCAGTAATTTTAGTGGAGCTTCTGAGAAGATAAATTTTACGGAATTGAACTCTTATTTCAATTAAATATCTGATAGGAACTGCCAGAGTCAAAGCAGATTTCAAAGGAAAACCAAAATGGTAAAGTCTTGTATGGATTTTACACTGAAGAAAGAGTAGGGAGATGATAGCTTTTTATTGTGCCTTTTGTTTCTAGCTGTCAGAAAGGCACCAAATCCCCCAGTACAGCAGTCTGTGTAAAATCATTCGCATTTCTGTATCTGTGTGATACATAATTGCCCATTTGGAACAGAAATTACCTTCTGTGCAGGCACTGTCAAGGCAACTGAACAAAAAGTAGACGTGTAATTGTGTGGTTTTTTTTTTTGCAAATGACCTTTTGATTTCACTTGAAATTTGCTCTCATTGTGATTAAAATGGAAAATGCAGAATGATAAAAGGTTTGAGTGCTTGGTTTAGTAGAACAAAGTAATGGGTGCAAGAATACACACAGACTCACATCACAGAAGATTTTCTCTGTGCTTCAGAAATGCAACAGAAAATTTGCTGCAAAGCACTGAATTTGACATCTTGCTATTTTCTTACAATTGGAGCATGATAGTGTTAGAGCAGAGCAGAATCTAGGTCATATTGCACTTTTTCTTAGTTTTGGAGGCCAAATGTATTTTGTGCTTCTATAACTATTTGCTCTAATTTACTCTTAGCTCAGGCTCTACCTGTTAGTCTTTTCACAAACTATCAAGTGATTTGTAATCTCCAGGCATGGTGGGTCAGATATTAAATCCATTACACATTATCTCTCCTTTTCTAGTTTTCAGATGTATACTTGCTAATAAAAGTGGTTATACACCGGAGATGACTGCAGTGCAGTGCTGCATGCTCTGTCTCACATTTGGGCAGGTAGCAAAAGGTGCCCGGCCGCAGTACATTTGGGCTTAGCACTGAGTGCTTAGCAACTTAGTGTCTCATCTATATAAAAATATGTGCTTTTTAATCATAGAACCATAGAATCAGAGAATCAGAGAACTGTTTGTGTTGGATGCGACCTTAAAGATGATCCAGTTCCAACTGCCTGCCATGGGCCGGCCTACTATCCACCAGCTCAGGCTGCCCAGGGCCCCATCCAACCTGGCTTTGAGCACCTCCAGGGATGGGGCACCCACAGCTTTTCTAGGCAGCAGTGCCAGGGCCTCACCACCCTCAGAGTGGTGAATTTCTTCCTAATATCTAACCTAAATCTACCTTCTTCTGGCTTAAATGCACTACCTCCTGTCCTATAACCACACTCCTTGATAAAGAATCCCTTCTCAGCTTTCCTGTAGACCCCTTTAGATATCAGAAGGCTGCAATGAAGTCCCCCCAGAACCTTCTTCGAGCTGGATGAGTCCAGCACCCTCATCTTTTCTTAGATGCTCTAGACCTCCGATCATCCTTGTGGGCCTCCTCTGTCCCTGCTCCAGCAGCTCCATGTCTTTTTTACACTGGGGGCCCCCACACCTGGACACGGAACTCAGAGCTGAATGCAGCACTCCGCTTATCTCAAAGGCTGGAAACAAAAGAGGGAATTATTTTCCATGCTGCTGAGAATGTAACAATGCACTGTAAAATTTCTCTTCTGCTTTAGTCTACTTCCCCTTTACACTTTCCCAACCCTCCTCTTTTTCTCCTGCTCACACTGGGTCCTTGCTCTTCCTTTATACACTACCATCTCACGTTGTTACCCTACTGCTCCAACTCACACTAATCACACTTCCTTTGCTGTCCCAGCACTGCTTGTTATATTGCCTTCATCCAAAATACCTCCTGATTTTTTCTTGCCATCGTTCTGCTGGGGGCTTTACTGTGCTTTTCATCTCCCTGCTCAACTTGTGTGCCGCTTTCACCCTGATGCAGCTGGAGAGCTGGAGTATGCTATGGGATGCTTAATTATTTCTTCAAAACACTGCAAGTTTATGTGAAGGAGTAGAATCCCGGGGTGTACTGAATGATGGCTGTATGTGATGCTTATCTTCTGGATAATGATATGTGTGGGGAGCAGTGGAAAATTTTCATGAATAAATAAGAGTGACCTGTGCTCATAGAGTACATATTTCCTTCTGTGGTTTGTCTATGTATGTTTCAATTTTTCCATTTGAAGTCTTCTCATCTACTCTTAACCCAATTCTGCTCATGTTCACTGGCAACAGCAGCGACAATAATAAACACTGACCTTTGGGTTAATTTTTTCTTCTTGCATTTTGTACACTTTTGCCTGATTTCCCACTCCTTTTTTCAGGACCCACTCTCACTAATTAATATCCATATTCCCTGTAACCTGATGGAGAATTATGGATTACCAAACAGAATGGGACACGATTGTTGCTAACACCAACACAGATGATCAAAGATAATCCCACAGGAATCACCCCAGCAGGGAACTGCAAGGAGTGACAAAGATGTGGAAGGGTGTTATGGATATCCTAAAGATGGTAGTCAGTTTAGCAGCCAAACAGTCAAACATTCACCTGCAATTAACTGGTAAACATGGCAGACCTATTGTGATGGAGATGGTCATAAATAAAAGTCAGAAGTATTGTCCTTCTTCTCCCAGCATTTTACTGATAGACATAGGACAGAGAATCCACAAACAAACCTAAGGGATATGTAAAATCGTTTCTATCACAGGTAATCCAAAATTAGCCTTAGAACTGAGAATCCTTGGCTTTGTTTTCTGTACATTTATGCATGGCTTCCAGTCTCGGGCCTTGATCCAAAAGCTAATGCTCTATCAATATTAAACAACAAAAAGTATCTAGAAGGAAGAGTCTGCATTTGCTTACTTCATGCACATATCCTTCCAATGCAAGCATCTGACAGATTATGATCATCTATCTGCTTCTTTACTGGTTTGATATGCCAGTACTAAGCACATCAATCTTCTGTTACTTTTTCCAGTGTCACTGTTTCGAATCCATTTCAGTATAGATTGCAGCTGGCTGACCTTTGAAGATTTGTTCTTTCAGTAAAACACAGAATTTTGAGGTCACAACCAATTTTTGTGCACAGAAAAAACATACCATAAAGATGAGGAAGATGTAAATCTACACCTGAAATCTTTTTCCAATACATAGAATAGATCTTAAATATAAGAGTTATAGTATAGCTCCTTGCTTAACCAATATTGTTCTAGAAACAGAGGAATTTCTAAAGACTTCAGTGCCTAGTTTAAAGAAAATCTTAAAGGAAGCTTGTGTTCAGATAAAAAGCACTCCACCGTGTCAGTCACTAATTGACATTCTGCAAAGCGTGAGTAGGGGCATGGTTAGAAATTTTCACCCTACAATTTAAATTTGTCTTGATAGACATGGGATAAAATGTTTTTTCAAGGGGAAGTGGTATTTTCAGGCAATGAAAGAGAACAGAAATGAATTGCACTGGGTCAGCTGTCTTCTTTTATAGTTTTTGCATCAGTTGAATGTTTTGGCATTAGGGTATATTCATAAAGTTCTAGAATTACAAGAAATGTAGAGGAAGTTTCAGACTCCGTTTGTAATGGAGACTGAACGTGCTAGTGATTGATTTCATGTCTTTAGTAATCTTAACTTGGGTACATATTTATGTACATATCCAGGTTAGGAATGTGAGTAATTCAGTTTATAGGACTACTCAAGTTATTGTGCCAAGCTATCACACTGACCTGTGGCATAAATCTAAAATCATGACCTACCATATTTTCACATTAAGAAAGTATTTTCAAAGAAGCATTGTATTGTTTTCATTCACAAAGACTCTTTCCAAGAATTTGTGCTATCTCATCTTATTAGAATGTGAAAATGATAGAATATATAAAGGATATGAAGCATCAGTATTTTTAGAAACATTCAGATGTAGTAAGGGATATGGTGTAGTGGGGAAATACTAGTGGTGGGTGGACAGTTGGACTAGATGATCTTAAAGGTCTTTTCCAACTTCAGCGATTCTGTGGTTCTATGATTCTGTGATTCTATTTCTGTACTGCCAGAAGTGAATAAAATGAGATATTTGATTAGAATAAAAGCAATTTTGTTGAGCAGCAGTATATAGAGAAAGATTTACATAAGCATTCAAACTGGCTATCCAAAGTTGCTGAGATGTGCATTTACTATAACATATCAAAGTGTCATTGTACTCATGCAAAGCTGTCGTTTTCTTTTTTCTCATTTCTAAGGGTGCAGTAATGAAGGAGCCCAGATCTAAGTCCATAGTATGCAGTTCCATTCACTTCCTGAACTACATCCATAATAAATTAAATAATGGTGATGTCAGGTTTTATTAGATGTATTCTTTAGAATGCAAGCATCAAAAGAATAAACATTAACATTTTGATGACCTATTCCAGTAGTGTGTTCAGCGGTGATACCTACACATATCCTTATGAGATTTATAAGTCACATTTTTCTGCAGTCTGCTTAGTTTGCTCAGAAAGACCTTCTATACTTGTAATGCAGATATTGTTATATCCATACACAGGCGGAAGGACAGAAGTACTCTGATAATTCATTACTTCAGTAATTTGATATATTATCCTAACTTACCACATGCCTGTGGACTCACAGTTCTGGTATTTTTTTTTTAATTTTTTTTTTATTCAAATAAAAGCTATTGCTAATAAAATCTGTTTGCTTTTTTTTTTAAAAAAATAATAATTCTTCATTCTTTTCAATGGCTCACAGCTATTTTCAGACTGACCTTGAAGTGTTCTTTTAAGCTTACAGCATTTGAGAAAGTATGTGGGATTGGATATAATCAGATGTGTCAAAGACCTGAAATTTCAAAGGTGATGGTGTGACCACCCTTTTATAGCATCAAAAGGACTGCAGAAGTACAAGCTACTGATAAGCGGCTGTATTATTATAAAACCTCTGTTTAACAAGAGCTCACTGTTTCCTTCATTTTATTCCCAAGATAATATAGCTTGTATGTGTAGCCTGGTCATTAAATGAAATTAAATGCTGTCAGACGCTATGACTGCTGCCCTCATTTTAAATGCTGCCTGAGGTTCCTCCTTGCTCAGTTGGTTTTGCTTTGTCTGCTTTCACATTTTCAAACAGTTGTTTTCTGCTTTATCCCTTTCAGCTCATGTTTGCAGAAAATTATATGGTACATTGACTTATCTTACCTCGCCAGCATTAACAAATGAACTTTCAAATATCATCCCTTTGTGTTTCAGAAAAAAAGATTTCAGTTGCTTCAATTTCAGGCAGAAGAATAAAGCCAGGCCTCTCCTGCCTCGGTAGCTCCTCCTGGGTGTTGTGTTCTCCTGGACAGTGTACCCCAGCACATGTCTGAGCAGGGATGGCTGCAGGTGTTGAGCACTGCCCTACTATGCAGGGATGGCTGCAGGGAGGTGCTGGGTTTCAGGAGCAGCTCAGCAGCCTTTAGGGGCATCTGGCACACAGAGATCTGCAGTGCCCAGCAGCCTTCGGGGACATTGACTGACGGTGCCTCTGCAGCCACAGTCCCATTAGTAGTTAGCACTCCTGATGAAATTCTTTCCATTAATTCTTCCTAATCTTTGAGCCAAGCCTGGGATGTCTCGTGCAGCAGCATTTATTGGCTGAGTGGGAAAGACTGAAAAAGGAGTGGCTGACTGAATTTACTGCTGCATTGGCAGGACATGGAAAATTAGATGTATCTGAGCTGTGCAAAAACTTGTGATGGTTTCTGCTGAAAATCAGACTAAGCATGAGGTGTTTCACGCACATTCAGACAGAGGTCAACCAGTAGCCAGAGTCCAGAGCCAAACAGATTCAAGAAGTTAGACAGAGTTCAGGCAGAGAGATCTACAACTGCAAAACTCAGTGTTGGATTCAGAATGGGGTAAGCAGGTTCAAAAAAGCCCAGCACAGCAATGCCTGAGAACTTTTGATGTTCAGTTGAGAGCTGTGTAACTAAAACAAGCTTCTGTTTCTGGTAATGCTATTTATTTCACAGCAGTATTTAAACTACATGTGCTCTGATGCCAGTCATGGGCTCTCCTGCTGCTGGGCACATCTGTGATTGTTATCAGATGACAAACAAAAATCTGAAGACTATCCTGCTTGGGACTTCTAGTCTACTGCTTGGTGTGAGCCCCGATTTCATGCAGCACCCTGAAATTCACAGTCAGAAAAAAAAAAAAAAAAAGAAAGAAAAAGAGGAAGATGATAGGATAAGTGGCAGAAAACTGCCTTACCTGCTTTTCTCAGCAAATAAGACCATCATGTGGAGGTAGATAACAACTGCCTTGCCAGTAGGACACCATGCTGTGCCCTGTGTGCCCTGACAACAGCCTCTCATCAGGACCAGCTTCTGTGTCTTACCCCAGAGCAGCAGACATCCCTGTGCAAGGGTCACTCCCCACCTCATGTCCCCACCAAGCCTTCACCTGCAGCTGGGCAGCTTGGCTATCACATAGCTTCCAAGAGGTTACAGCAGAGGAGAACTGCCAGATCTTCAAAGTACAGATGAGGAATAATGCCACTGTCCGTTCCTCAGCTGCTCCTTCCAGGCTGGGATACAACAGTAAACCCATCATGGCTCCCATGTCCTCTCCTTCATGTCCACTGCACTATGGAATACCATCACCTTTTGTTGGCATAGTACATGTCAGCAGAGCTTCAGGTTTGGCTTCAGGATCTTCTGTTTTGCAGGTGGATTTGAACTAAGGATGGTAAAATATTTCCCTCATCTCTTAGATATGTAGAAGCTACACAACTGTCATTGCACTGCTGGTAGATTAGCCATCTTTGGCAAGAATATTACATTATAGAGTCACATAATGGTTTGGGTTAGAAGGGACCTTAAAGATTGTTGAACTCCTGCTGTCATCAGTGCTGGCATCCACCAGCTCAGGCTACCCAGAGTCCCCATCCAACATGGCCTTGAATGCCTCCAGGGATGGGGCATCCACAGCTTCTCTGTACAGCCCATGCCAGTGCCTCACTACCCTCTGAGAAAAGAATTTCTTCCTAATGTGTAACCTAAACTTCCTCTCTATTAGTATAAAGCCATTCCCCCTTGTCCTGTCATTATTAGATGGCCTGAAAAGTGATTCCCCCCTCCTACTCTCTCTTCAAGTACTGGAAGGCCACAATGAGGTCTCCTCAGAGCTTTCTCTTCTCCAAGGTAAACAAGCCCAGCTCTCTCAACCTTTCTTCATAGGAGAGGTGCTCCAGCCCTCTGGTTATCTTCAGGGCCCCCCTCTGGACCCACTCCAACAGCTCTGCTCCACATTCCTTCTTGTGCTAGAGGCCCCAGGCCTAGATTAAAGCTCCACTCTTATAAAAATTACATTCAGTTTGTGTTTATAAGAGTTTCGCATTTTGCATGGTGGTCCATTTGTCTCCTATTAGTGCTCCACAATGAAGCACTCACTTTAAACAGTCTCATCTGATATTGTCCACGTGCCAAGCTTTCTTGATTTACAACTTAAATTGACAACTTCTAGTGACATAGTGAAAATCAGTTCTTAGTTTTATATCTGTTGGGAATTGTGCCAATCTTACATGTGAAAGAAATCTAAATTGGATAAATAAAGACCACAGATATTTAGCAATGCAGTTGTTAACACTAATATTTGAACAAATAAATGAGGAAATACTAGGAAACTTTGTAAGGAGTTGAAGAATCAAGGTACCTTATTTGTAAATGGCAGCCTATTAGAGCTGTCTAAACATCTGAAAACTGCATTCTGCAAAGGTGAACGCTGTAAATACTGTCTGGGAATGGCTGGGGTTCTGCCCACATCTCTTCTTTCCAAATACTGTGACACAGACATTTTGTGAGCACTGGTATAAATCCTGCCAAACCTGTGAGTTTGAGTGCCTCAATCTGTCCAGCCTGACCTGTTTCAGAGGTCTCATTTTGCCTAGGGCAGGCATGCGCTGAGCCTCAAAGCCACATCTCCTGAGAGTACAACACCCCCAATTTTTCCTCCTCCTAGGAGGTCAGGCATTCACAGCTTGGTCAGAGGGATCAGGTGTGAACTTGTCTGTCCTCACATGATGAGATCCACCAACATCAGTTCTGTGGAGGTTCACCCGGCTTTGTGCACAGGTCCTGCTACCCTGCCAGTTAGCACAGTGTGATAACTCCTGCAGGGCAAGGTGGGTGATGGAAAGACCACGACTTGTATGGCAGCACCCATTCTCCTGTTGAATCATAATGTGTGTATTCACAGTCTTATCCTGGGAACTACACGTACCCCCATGTCTCATGGAGCTTGACTTTGAGTGCATGAAACACAATGGTGTGGTACTGCTGCTCAATTCTTTGCTAGGGATAGTTGCATGTCTAATAATCTACAAATTTAGACATGCAAATAAAGATAGAATCATGTAATCATAGAATCCTCAGGGTCAGAAGGGACCATTGAAGGTCACCTAAGTCTGACTCCCCTGCAATGACATCCACAGCTAGGTAAGGTTGCTCAAAGCCCTGTCTGGCCTGAAAGTTTCCAGGGAGGGGCACTTGCCACTAGGTAGCTTATCTCTAGGCAACCTGTCCAGTGTCTCACCACTTTTATTGGAAAACCCTTTTTCCTTATACCCAATCTAAATCTCTCCTCTTTCAGTCTGAAGCCATTTCCCCTTGTCCCTCAGCACAGACTCTACTAAAGAGTCCCCTTCTTTCTTGTAGTCTCCCTTTAGATACTGAAAGGCTGCTCCCAGGTCTCGTTGAAGCACTTTGTTAGCAGTGCTTAGTCTCTGGCTGTCACTGGGGCTGAGACTGCCTATACACCCACCGTGTGGTTTTAAGGGAAATCCCTCTCTGCTGCACCAGACACCTTGGTCTAAGAGCTAATGTTTCAGCAGTCTGCTTCCGCGTGCATTTATTTTCGTATGTGCAAATTCCTTAGTCATGAAAGACTTGTTTGTGATCCCTGCACCCCAGACTGCTGCAGACCAACTCTGCATAACTCCAGCAGGTACACAGCTCACCTTGCAAGCACTGCCTGCTCCTTGTATAAGTGTGGCTGCACCAGTAGCACCCAGTTCACCCACTGATAGAAAATGGAGTTCAAAAATCTGATCTGAAGAAGGCTACAGATATTTTCAGTGAGTTAAGAAATACACAGGTACATAATTTTGGAGCAGTGGTTTCCTGAAAGGCTTGATACAAAACTGATGAATGGGGAGGTTGCTGTAAATAAGGAATGAATGAAACCACAGTCAGGACAGCACCTGGGCTTTTCAGAAAGCTGCTTAGCTTTTTACAAAACAGTCTTCACTGAACTATAAGCAGAGAAGACATATGGAAATAAATTGCAAGTAGGCAGCTGAGTAACCACACTGTGCCGTGACCTGGCTGTTTATTAGTGTTCAGACTGGCAGCTCTGCACCTCCTGCAGGCTACTATGTGCCTGTGGGTGATGTCTCTGCACCCCAGTGCCTTTCTGCAGGCTCATGGCATAGGTCACAGAAGGTGTAGGGCTGCTCCAGGGGGCTGCCAGCACCCAACGCCATTTATAGCAGCCTTCTGGGGGCTTTTGATCACGGCATCCACACATGGTCATTGCAGCTGTGCCTTTGCCTCTCCTGTCCGGACTTCAGCAAGCTTCTACTCCAGCTCAGAAGCAGATCCTGTATCACAACATCTCTGTCTGTGGTGACATGAGGACAAGCCAAGTGAGGGCTCCTGATTTCTGTCTCTTTGGAGACACTGATCTGCCCAGACCATAGACATAGATTTTTCCATCTTAAGAGTTGCCAGTAGCCCACTCTCCCTCTTCAGAAATTTAAGCAATAAACAGCAATTCAAGCTTGGATCTGTAGATGTCAGGTGAGATTTGGAAAATGAAAGCTGTCTGTCATCAGCCTAAAAAATCAAATCTGAGGCAGGGCTACAAATATTAAAATAATGGGAAAATGTATCTGCAAAGTCTTTTGGAAGATGAGAATGACAGTTTGGCTCAACTGTTTCTTGCATGATTACTATAAGCACAGTTATCTGTGATGTCGAAGTCATGAGCATGTCTGCAGAACTGAGAAGTTTGACAAGGCCTAGCACAAACGACACCTGCTTGAAAATTCATGCCCAAATGTTCCCTATTTCCAGTTCTAAGCTCATGATTAGTTAATAACCTGCTCTAAAGTCTGATGTTTGGACAGGGGAGTGAAGCTAGACCCTGTGACTATGGTGATCAAACACAGCTTGGGACAAGAACGGCTTGATGAAGACTGATATTGAAACTTTGCTGTGTGGTAGAATCCCTGTAGAACAGAGATATGGTGGCAGCCCCACTCCTGCAGAGCTGCAGAACCTGCAAGAACGGTTGTGCAGGACTGGTGGCTGCTGCTGCTGTGTTGGAGATGGAACAAAGGAGAAAGACCTCCTTCAGAACAGTGCTTAAATAAGTCCTTTTTGCTCCTCACACTCATATTGTGGAATTTCCTGTACCAGCATTAAATGTTCTTCAGGAAATCATCGGCTAAAAATTGTTCATTGAATTTGACATTTTTGTTTTTCTGATTGAGAAATGATGGTTCTGTTGACATTTTCACCCAATACTTTACTTTGGCACCTGCAAGTGAAAAAGAATGTATTCCTGTTTTGAAATGACTTCTCATTTGCAGAATAATGATAATGAATGTCTGAAATACAAATGGAAAAAATGTTCACTTTTTTAAATGGAAAATGTTTTAGATTACCTTGATTCCTTCTGGAGTTCCAGTTTGTGGTAATATGAAAAGTTTCAATTTTTGGCAGGGAAAACTGGCATCTCGAAAGGTGAATGGAGGAATGACTTTTTGTCTGACAGTCCTAGCATCTAATCCACCTACAAGCAGTAGTGGTGCCAGGATCACTGATGTAACATGCCTAGAGACTTCCCATCTGGAAAACAGGAGGGAGAAACAGTGCAAGCCCTGCAACCATTCCCCTGATTCCTGCAGTGATGTGTTCAGCACCCAAGTGCAATATCCTGCACCTGGGTTGAGGCAATCCCAAGGACAAATACAGGTAGGATAGAGAATGGTTTGTGAGCAGCCCTGAGGAGAAGGATTTTTGGGTGTCATCTGATGAAAGACTCAACATGAACTGGCAATGTGTGCTCGCAGCCCAGAAGGCCACCATATCCTGGATCACATAAAGAGAAGCATGACCAGCAGGTTGAGGGAGATGATTCTTCCCCTCTACTCTGCACTCATGAAAACCAATCTGGGGTACTGTGTTTAGTTCTGGAGCCCATAACACAAAAAAGGTCATCGAGCTGTTGAAGAAGGTACAGAGACAGGCCACAGAGATGATCAGAGGGCTGGAGCACCTTCCCTGTGAGGACAGTCTGAGAGAGCTCGGGCTCTTCAGCCTCGAGAAGAGAAGGCTCCAAGGAGACCTTATAGTGGCCTTCCAGTACCTGAAGGGGGCCTACAGGAAAGTTAGGGAGGGAGTTTTTGTAAAAGCATATAGCAACAGTATGAGGGGAAATGGCTTTAAACTGGAAGAGGGTAGATTTAGACTAGATATCAGGAAGGAATTCTTTCCTGAGTGGGTGGTGAAACACTGGAACAGGTTGCCCAGTGAGGTTATGGATGCCCCCTCCATGGACCCATTCAAGGCCAGGCTGGATGGGGTTTTGAGCAACCTGGTCTAGTGGGATATCTAGTGCCTACAGCAGGGTGGTTGGAACTAGATGATCTTAAAGGCCTCTTCCAACCCAAATCAGCCTATGATTCTATGATTCTATGAAAGCCAGCTTGCAGAAAGGGAACAGGTGCCATGCTGTCCTTACCTACATCCACACCACCTCAGAGCAGAGTGTAACTAGTATGATACTTCTTGTGTTTTGATAAGCTAAAACTGTGTTTGATGGGAAACATTCCCTTGACTAACTTACAGGAGACAGGATAAACTGACTGATTCTCTTTGTATTTCTTGTTTGCCACAGGCGCCAAGATTTGTGTTACTCAAAAGTGATGCAAACTGCAGCTTACTCCTGTGTTTTGTAGACAGACTTCATGTGTGAAATGGCTTTAGTGTGCACCCCATCTGACACTAGCAAAACAAGGAGCTGTTGAACAAATGCATGTTTCCCTACCCTAGAACATCTCTTGCTACTTATTTTGTCTCTGGGGCCAGCCTCAAATCTGTGCGCCTCAGCAGTGTGAGCACACTGGGGAAAGGCATGCAGGAGCTTTGCATTTATCCCCTGGGTTCCAGTCAGGCTCCCTGTGATCCCCCAGGGCAAGAAGCATGTCATATGTCCCCTGACTCCATGGTGCAATTCTGTACTGTAATTTTCCCAAGGATGTGCTTTGTTTTAAACTTCACTTGCACTGACTTCAACCAAAAACAAATACAGGAAGTCTCTAACTCTCACTTGTTAACAGTACCGTGTAGCACTGCAGGAGTATTCTATGCACAGGGAAATGAGGCATTAGCACAATGCCTGCTTAAACGGATCACTTTCAAAAATTCTAATATTTGAATTTTAACACTTGTGGTTTTTATTTTGATTGCTTGTTCTTACAGCTTTGCTGAATAGCAAATAGTTTTTGAATACATAGTGTAGAAAAGTAGAAATACAGTTTCCTTCTCAACTAGGTACCCAAACAGAGGACAAATGTGGATCAAGCTCCTCTAATTACAAAACAAAACAAAACAAAACAAAACAAAAAACAAAACAAAAAAAAATTGCTTCACTGAGCTATGGAAGTAATGGCAGTTATACAGTTTTGCAGACCTTATAGCCCAAATGGAGTTTTTTTCATGCTGAAATAGCAATAGCACTGTAGGATAGTCAATACATAGAAATACGATAAAAGAAATCATTTGTAGGTCACTGTGGTATGCTTTGCTTAACTGTGTGAAGTTTGAAAACTTACAGTAGTATTGTAAGTAACTTAGAATAGCATTGTAGGCTGTTGCAAGCCTGCAGATAACCTGAAAGACTAGTGAAATTTTGGATCTATGTGCATTTCTTATTCTTAGTGCCACATCACACAGAAGGTGGTGACACACTGGAACAGGTTGCCCAGAGAGGTTGCAGGCTGGATGTGGCTCTGGGCAGCCTGATCTGGTGGTTGGCAACCCTGCCCATGGCAGGGGGTTGAAACTAGACGATCACTGTGGTCCTTTTCAACCCAGGCCATTCTATGATTCTATGATTCTATTATCTGATTCAGTAGTGGTCATACATTTGTTTGCAGTGCGTTTGAGACAGTCACCAAAGACATTGTCTCATATGCTCTAGTTGACTATGTATTTTCATTGTAACCTGGAGCCAACAATGGAGAAAAGATATCTTGCAGGTGGATCAATAAACAGGAGACCTTTCCTGTAAAAAGGAGATGAGACTTCCCTTGAGCAATTTGTATCTTGGCATGCAGCATGAAGGTGGTGGCTGGAGAGATTGTTGTCTCAATAATTAGCACTTTCTTGTTGCATCTGGACATAAAACAGTAGCAACAGAGATGCTCTAATATATATTATCTCCTCTCCTCATCCACTTCTGCGTATAATTAAATGGCAGCTGTGTTTGGCTCACTGAGAAGGGAATATGACTGTGATCTACCATTGGCACAAATCAAAAGGGTTTCCTTGTCTCTCGCAGGGGTGCAGTGGGGATTGAACAGTCCTTGGGATTGAACTGCAGCCTGGGTAAAAGTTTTCACATTGTCTGAAACACAGGTACAGTGCTGAGCTCTCTTTGGTTCTCAATATCAAAAACTGCCTGGCAGTTCCTATTAATAGTATAAATTCTAATCTTCTGCTAACTAGCACAACATGTTCATGCAATATGGTTACGAAAAAGTATGAATTAGTTTGGTGCAGCCTCTGATGTCCTAATTGTTTTTATTCTATAGTACTTTCTGGGATGATGCAGTTTCTCCAAAAGGAGCGTGTATACTCTGGGGACTTAAAGGGACATCTGGAGCCCAGGTCACTCCCTTTTGTCTCAAAAAGAAGCAGATTTTGACTTTTCTGAAGGGATTTCCACCTACTTTTGCAAACAATATTTCTTTTGCGTAGCAGTTGTTGAACAAGTGACTTAATTCTGCAGAAGATGAATGCTGCTCTGAGACTACTTTAAAAGCTCTCATCCAGAATTTGCTCCAAAAAATACAGTTGAAATTACATGAATGCCTCTGGTTTGGTCCCTCATTTCTTAATGCATCAGAAATGATCAGCAGTGCATGTTCTAACTGCTGGAAGGGAACATTTCAAACAACCTTCCTCATTACCATTCAGGGACAATTTGGAAATAGCGTACGTTGTGGCATCCCGTCCAGAAGGGCACCGGCCCTTATCTGTCTTGAATGTTTCAGGGAGCATTTCACAGGACAGCAAGCTGAATTACATTGCTTCTGAGAGTGGTGTGATAATGAGCAAGTTCTGAGGTCATCCACAAGGAACGCTGCCAGCATGTTGCAGCAGTCCCCACTTTGTGGGCAGCTGCTCACCCTGTTGTAATCAAGGTGCAGTTCTGCTTCAAGCCATGTTATGCAGTGGGTAGTGAAGGTGGAGATCTGCTGGCATGAAATGCACTGTCCAATGGCTGCCTTTTCTGCAAGGCTTGCCTCGTAGGAAAGGGTGTGTGTATTTGCTGATATTATTATTGTGTTATTTTTACTTAATTGATCATCCCAGAAAGGAGAGGAATTTTTGTCCTAACTGCAAAGCTAAACTCTCTGCTGGTGAAGGGGAGAATGAAGAATCAGCTTTAGTGAGAAGCGGATGGTAAATCCCTCTAGCAGACACTAACTGCAATGAAAGTGCTCAGCATCACCAACTGTATTGCTTTGCATGTCTCAGGTTATGCTCCCCAAAACCTGAGGCATGGATATTTCAGCCCAGATACACCGCTGCCAATGTTTATTCAGAGCTATTTTTTAGATTGCTGAGTTTTTGTTCTCCTTCTGCACTTATTTTTTCTTTCTAGCCTCTCAGCATTTTCCCTCTGCTTCCATTCTACCAGGGCTGAATTAATCCCTATTGACCTGACACAAAGTAGTCCCTGAGCATCCCTGTGTCAGTCCCTGCTTTGCTGCACAGCTCTGGGTCACAGCAGGATGCTGCTACTGGCTGCAGAGGAACACTGACAGCTTTGGTCTCCCAGCCCTCCCTGTTGCAAGTTTGAGGCCTACCTGGGCTGCTGTGAAGACAGGGCTCCTCACGCGTGGCATTTACAAGTGATAAAAATATGCCTTCCGAGAGAGTAGTTGTTAAAACAGTGAAAGAAATGAGCATGGATGTTACTCTAGGCTTGTGCACAGTGCTGTCTGAGGTGTGAGAGCAGCACAGAGATGAGGAGAAAAGCCCTCTGACCTGGTACTGCTGCACATCTGTAAGAGCAAAGAGGGGCAGCAATTAGTTCAGTCTGCATGATGTCTGCATGATGTTTGCATGACCCTGTTCTGCAGAAGAGAAACAGTTTCCCTCCTTACCAAGGAGCACAGTGCTGTGACCATTGCTGCCCGTGTGTGTCTTCATGGGAGCACGCACAGTGCAGGGGCTGGCTTTTCTGGGGCTGCTGCACTGGTGCCTTCAGCCTGAGCAAGGCTAACAGGCATGGGGGTGGTAACATCCCACTTTAAGTGAGGATCTTGTGTTGTGGCTCTTGATAAGACAGTAGTACTGGCACTACAGTATTGAATATTCTCTCTAAATTCAGTACGAGGACTTGGAGTACTAGTGCATTGCAGGTCTTTAAACTCAGACAATTCATATAGCAGAGGATTCATTTCAAACTGAAGCTGTGGTTGAGTCAGAAGATTTAAGTGTAACACCTCCATTCCCAGCTAGTGTCTTCCATTCTCCATTTTAGAGGTAAACCCAGTAATTCTGACAGAAGTGTGCTGTCCATGCATGTCTTATGTGCAGTTTTGAATACACTGCTTTGAATGCTTACAAGTAGAAGTGTGCCTATGAGATGACAAGGACACTATTTTTCTTCACGAGATGCACCCTGTGGTTCCTTGCTAGACTCAGCACAGTGGGTCACCTGTCATCTCCAGCCAGAGTCAGGCTCTCTGCTACCTGCTGTACAAACACATTCTAGATCATGTCTGGTATGATAAATTTACCCTGTAAATTTACCCTTGAGATGCAGAGGAATTAAGTTCCTTGCCCAAGGTCATGTTAGATGCTCCTAGGCAAAATTCTGAGAATGGAACTGTGCCTGGAGCATGCCCCATGGGGCACTTGGCCCATTCACCTCGCTTGCAGTCCTGCTACACTCCTTGCTGGCCTGCATGAAATTGCCTCTCACATGCTGGTCAGAATGAAATCACCTCTCACATGCATTATTTTAAAAGTCCCGTGAACAGAATAGGACTGTTTCTTTTTGCAATTGTATTCTAACTGTCATGTGTAGCTATTGATTTTCCTGTGAAGGCCCAGAGACTATTAGCAATATAATGTCAGATTTAAGTTCTGTGGTGAGTTTGGTGTTACTGCTGAAGCTTGAGATCTCTGCATGGCCACCAGCCGGCAGCTAGGGCCTCCCAGTCTGGCAGAGGTCTGCCATCTCTGTGGCTTAGGCACAAATGAAAAAGCCACAGGAAAAAAAAAATAGCTGAGCTTACTGCTTTCTACCAAGAAGCATCAAAATGCATGGTGGCAATCACAGGGACATGTATGGGAGCGGGGTGCTTCCTTAGGACTATGCTTGCCAAGACAGATTTCCCTACTGCCCTTGGCTGGCCATTGTGGAAATCCCATGGGCTGGCATATCTGGAGATCTCACTGTAAATCTTCACTCCTTCATATAATGGAGCTTCTCGTTTCCATTTTTCTTCCCACTGGTTGTGCTGCCTGGGTGCTGGGACAGATTATGGCACCATTTCTGCTTCATGTCATTAGGCTTATTTTATGAAGATATCTATTGTTTTGCTAATATCTCTTATTCCTCCCTGACTTTTCCTCACACATTCATCTAATGATAACACTTTCTGTTATCATTTAACACTCTTCCACAAACTCTGTAGGATTCATTCTGACACAACCTTCACGCAGATGTAATGTGAAATAACTGGCAGTGGGTTTGGCAACTGCAATGTGCCTGGTGCTCATTTTATGCGGGGCTTCTTCAGGGGCCCTGATGCATTACCCTGCCTATACATGGCAGCAAACTTTTTGTGTAAACATTTCTGCTTGATGTGCAAAGCTATTCCTGAAGCATCCCTAAAACAACTTGACTGCAAACTCAAGCAGCCATGAGGCTAATAAATATCCCTCTTCTCTATCACCGAGCTTTGGACCTTCTGCCAGAAATGAGTCTGAATATCAACAGTATCGCAAAGCTTGGACTGATGAAAGCACACTTTAGTAATCTTCCCCAGAATAGCATAAACTCTAAATCAACACTATCAGGTAGCCTCTAATGACCTTAATGTTCAGGAGAGAGGCGTGTTTTTTTAGCACAATAGCTTTCTCTTTCTCTCCTCTTCATGATTTCTCTTCAAAATCATCTGCTTTATTCTGGTGTTCAATAGGTGCGGCTGATAGCAATCTTTCTTGCTCATGTTATGCTACCAGTCAATGTAATTGTCTACAAAAGAAATGAAATCAATAACTTCTCTTCCCTCCCCCATGTGATGCTAAGAGAAAGGGGATAAATTATCTGACTCTATCAGATGTGGACATTGCTTCCCTTTTTTGAGATAGGATCGTGGTGAATGTATGACTAATACAGATCTTTCAGGTGATAAGTGCAAAAAAATGGACCACTTCGAAGCCCTTCTTGCAGTTTATCTTGACTCTGAAGAGCATTATACAATGTGTGAGCAAGTTCCTCTGTGTCCAAGATGAAGCTCCCTTTTATGAAAGCATCTAAGTTGCAGGTCCTGCTTCAGTTTTGACATGCATTGATTTTCTTCACTCTTATTTGTTCCCAATTACTGCTTCAGCTCGCCTGATTTTTTTAATTTTTTTAATTTTTTTTATTTTTTTTGTAATGATGCATGTCAAGGAGTATTTTGATTAGTGATATTGACAATATTCATTCATAGTAGTATTGTGGTTTAACCTGGCAGGCAGATAAATATCAGGACAAATAGTATTCCAGGAACAGCAGGAGTTACCAGACATGTAACAGAGGTCATCTCTGATCTAGATAAGCAGCCAGGTTAAGGGAAGAAAGTCCAGCCCATGACATCAGGCAGAATCCAATGCACACAAGATGATGATGTGTTCTCTACAACAGAGGAAGCTATGATCAGGGAAGGAGTACAGAGCCAATGATTAAGAAGCTGTCAGCTAGGATACTAAGAGTGAAAACATGAACAAAGTGGACTGGGGAGAGATTTGAAAGCTCAGCAGAGGAGAGCTGGCAGTGCAGAGGGAACTGGGGAAAGCCTTTAGCCAGCAGCAAGGTTGTCTCTGGTGCAGTCACGTCCCTCCACATTGACCACCAGCCTGCAGTGGATGTCCTCACAGCCAAGGAGGATTGCCTATGTGGCAGTATGATCTGCTGTTAGTCCCTGAAGAGGGAGTGGCCTGTGGTATCCAGCTGCATTGACTGAGGCTTAACTAGAAACTACCCAATTAATGAGAACTGATAGAACCTCGTCAATCTCCATTAGGGGCATGCACTTAGCGGAGCACATTTAATGTCTACACTGGCACATTTCATGAACATGTTCAGGCTTATGGAAGTAGCTGTGTGTGCTGAATAATGCATACCTCCAGACAGATGCAAAACAGCTTCTGTTACAAATGTCCGAATTTCAAAAATTCTTAAAATCCATAATCAGAGAAATCTTATGGAAAACTAATCTTGCATTTCAGTCTAGATTTAGTTAAATTTAAAAACACCAAAAACCATCAATCTGGGATAAATTTTATAATGGTAAGTGGACTTCCTGCCCTACTCATAAAAATGGGTGAATTATATATCAAACGTTCATGTTTATGGCATGAATATCGAAATATTGATCTTTTTGACTCCACAAAGCTCATGAAGGAAATACATTGACGTCTGCTTCTGTAGATTGGCTTGGACAAAGGTGTCAAATCAGAAAAAATGTATGTGCAAGTAAAAATACTATACATCGATAACAGTCAATGGATCTTTTATACTGTCTATGTGATACATACTCAACAAACCATGCGCTTCAAATCTGATGTGACATGCTGGAGGAATGTGTTGAGATGTGTTGAAGTACCTGTACAGACTGCACCATAGTCATACACATCTATGTATACTCACATGGCTGGGTGGAGGTATAATATATCAGAGTGACTACAATAGCAAAATACTGCAGAAATAACCAATGTACAATATGAAACTAAATAAAAATGTAGATGAGACATCTTAGGAAAATTATTAATGCTTCTATTTTGGTTTTTGGAAGCTGAGCCCTTGCTCTGGGCTTCTTTTTCCCCACAGGTTAGCAAATGGCTAATTAGAAAGTGTGATGAACAATCATTTGTCTGTTAGAATACGCTTTGAAAGTAGTTTAGACTGAATCTCTTATACCCCCTGCTTCCATAACTTACTTATTCTTCTCAATATTTCTCCTTCAAGTTCGTTGGAAACAATCTTTAAGAACTAGAAAATTCTCAGCAAAATAAACCTGTTCAGTGAACAGGCATTGCTGAAATACCAAGGCAGTGTAACACTGCTTTACAAAGGAACCCACAACTGAATCAACCAGTGGCAGATGAAAAACTTGACAAAAATAGCCTGGAAAGAGAAAGCTTTATAATAAAATTCCACAGATTTTGTCCATTCTTCTTCATTTGAACAGCAGATTCTGGTGACTGAAACGAGAGTGGGAGCAGGCCCTGTAAATCAAATGATGATGGCTGAACAAGGGACATATCTACATATAAAGACCACAAGTGAATTTGGTCAGAAATGAATTTTCTAGCTTGGAGAAGCTATCTCATAAAATGTGTAAGTTTTCTATCAAATGAAAACATTTTGTAGGCAGATTAATAAGCCTTCTAAAAAGGTTTTAATAGGCTGCAAAACAGTAAGGTTAGTGAATCGGGGCCAGCCAGGCCTAATGGGCCAGATGTCACCTGGACATCAGGGCTGTGACACTCTCTGGCATGTGGGTGAGTGGGCTGAATTCTCCAAGGATAACATTCAGTAATTAGAAAGAAGAAATTGCAAGTCTTAAATCCTAATCCCAATTAAAACAGAGTATCCTACAGTCACGTTATCTATTAGCGCTAGCAGTGCTTATTGGAGGCAGTAGATGTGGCGAATCAAATGAGATGTGGAAAATTATGAGCGTGAGAAAGGACAATTCCCACAGCATCAATACAAGAACACAACAGGGAATAAGCATGTATGAAGCAGATCATAGGCTAATAAACCAAATGTTAATAAGTGAAACTGTGGTAATAACAGAAGATATGGAGCAAGACACTTTTAAGATACAAATGAATTAATTACTGAAGATATGCTAAAAGAAAACAGGGTACTATCAAAAAGCTTTCAGTTATTTACACTTTATTGTGCTGAATCTGTAAGTGCACTATATTGTACTGAATCTGTAACTGACATGTCGTCCTTTGTCTCATATCGGGGCCATGCGGAGAGAGCAACCACAGGAATAACACCACCAGCAATTTGTCCCCCATCAAATTTATAGTCATACTGATCCTCTTCCTCATTTACAAGTGAGATTGCACACAGGGAGGACTTACTGAAAAGTCACCTGCTGTGAAAATAGCTTCCTGATCACTGGTCTGAGCATGTGTGGGTACAGCAAGCAGCTAACAGGGTGTTAATCAGAAATACCCTTTTAATAAAAAGAAAACAGGGCTTACAAAATCTTTGTCCCTTGTTTATTTGATGTTTTATTTTTAAGTACTGTGCTATTTTTGGGGCCATCAGATTGGGATATGACTTGTCGGTCTGTGACAAAGGGTCTGAGTTTTTTCACGGATTGTACTCATATGCTCTGTCTCTCTCTCATTCCGCACAACTGCACTGTACCAGTGACATTTGGCACTGTCCAGAGAAGGGCATATCTCAGTTGTGTTAAGTAGATTCTATCAACTTCACTCATCTGTGTTTTACTGGTATACATGTTTAGACTAGTCCAAGGAGAATATTTTGTTACAGAGACAAAAGAGCCCAGACATAATGTTTCACCTCTTGACTGGGGTCATTGTGTATCTCTTGGCCACTTGCTTCTAGCAAGGTAGAAGCCTGTCAGGGTAAAATCAGCACCTGCATGAGCACCACTTCAGTCCTTTTCCTCTTACTTCAAGTCCCAACACTTGCATCAACAACAGTATTTCAGGAATCACATGACTTCACTGTCCTCACGGAGGCATGTTTTCTTCACTTCTGTTCATCCGTGAATATAAAGATATTGCAAATGCTATTAATGCTTGGCAAAGGGTGGAGGAGGCTATGTGAGATGCTACACACCACTGATCATTTATAAGTGCATCAACAAGCTGCTCCCTGGTCTGACAACATGATACATGCCATAGGAGCTAAAAGATCATGATTACTTGTACATGCTGGTAAAAACCATGATTTCTGAGATGTAATAAACTTGCTATGGAGTACACATCTGATGAAGATGATGGCAGAATGAATAAAAACTTCCTCTACACTACGAGCACATCGCCTCTTCTCGCAAGAAAATCCTGTGGATTCAAGATGAAGGGTAAGTATTTACAGAGATTAGAGTGCTTATGTAGAGTCATACACACATCAGCCTAAAACCATTTCTTAAAGCCCATGACATTTTATTCTACAGTAAATGACTATTCATTCAAGCAACCGATCCCTTTCTTCCATGCAGCAGAGAATGGAGATTCAGCCTGCTGCTCTTGGCTCATGCCATGAGCAGCTATCAGTGTGCCTGGCAGTGAGGCAAACCCTTGCTGTTGTCAGATGTTTCCGTGTTTCTAATAATGGGCGACAGTGGCTATCCCTGGGCACTGGCCATGACTTGTATCTCTTTCTCATTGCTGTCTCCGTGTTCTTACACTTTTTCAGTCTTTTCTTTTCCACATGAAAGAATGGATTTCTTTAATAAGCACTGATATTAAGGAATTTGTGGAAACCATTTTTCAAAAGTGCTGTGTCCCTGACCTATAGAAGCATTGGTAAACCCTAGATCATGCCAAGGTGCATTTTAGAAGGGGGTTCACAGTACGGATGTAGTCAAACTCAACAGGAAAAGTCCTTTGCTTGTGCAAACTCATTTCATGAATTGCATGAAGTCATTGAGATGAAACCAAACACAAAACACTCGTCTTGAATATTAAATTAAATTCAGAAAGTTGAAAATTCTTGGAAGATGACAGTTTCAAATGAAAACACCTTTCTTTCTGCCCTGAAAACATTTCTGTACACAGATAAGCTCCACATGTGCATACATCTAATGCATATTTGTAAACACACATGCATACACACACTCACTCAAAGAATTACACAACAGCTTTCATTTTAGACTGTGAATATCAAAATAAACCCACAGTAATTGTGACGTGCCACACATTTGGCATGTGGATCCAGATAGCTGACATAACATCCACATTCTGCTATCAATGATGAAATGATGCCTTTTGTCTTTATACACTGATTTTTGATGAGAAGATACAGATCCAGTGGGCTTTTGCACACAGTACACAGCACTTAGCATGAGTACACTCCTGAGAAGTACTGAGTGTCATATAACTTGCTGTTGGTGCTGAGGTCTTTTATAAACACAAATATTGTGAATTAAACCTCATTTGAACAACATCTGTACATCAGTCAGTGCTTCTGTTCCTATTTTTCAGCCACAAAGATCAATCAGTAACACACCAAGATTTCACAATTATCATAGGCATCTTCATAAGCTCTTGCTAGTGATAACAAAATACCTTAGGCTTTTGCTATCACATATACCTTATTATGAGAGGCATTAGTTTTGGAGCAACCTACACATTTGGAGAGATGCTGAGATTTTGTGAAACAGTAAGCCTGTTCAATGCTGATGCATACATGAGATAGCCAAGCTCTGCTGGGCAGCATCCTCCATCCATGAAGCTTTCCAAGATGCGGCGAGGCAAAGCCCTGGCAACCTGTCAGAGAATTGGAGGAGGTCCTGCTTTGGTGAGAGGATGGAGGAGAGATCTCCAGGGAGCCATCTCAGCCAATACTTCTGTGACTCAGTGGTGCTTGAACCATTGAGCCATGTCCTTGAGCTTCAGACCTTAAATGCACAAAATGTTTCCCCTCCTTTCTTAGAAGTCAAATGAACATGTGTTTTCTTCTTGTTGCTCTGCAGTGCTCAGTTCAGGAAGTTTACAATATAATGATCCTTCTGCCCTTCCTCAGTATTGCCTATGCTCACACTGATGTCCATGACAGAGACGCTTCCTAGAGGAGAGGTTTGATGTATTTCTGATCTGCCAGGTTGTAGTTGTGGAGTGGGATTTAACACTTGAGAGCAACAGAAAACAAATTACTGTTGCAGAGTAGGTGCAGTCCCTTGATGGGGTGTCCCCACAGCAGAATTTACATTTTAATCCCAGAGTTCCTGTGACTGTGAAACAAGGGCAACAGGATAGAGTTTCTCAGGCAGGACTGAATTTTTCATGTGTACTGGCAAAGAGGATTTCCCACAGAGAGCAGGGAAAGAGAACACTATGAAACCGCGGAGAAACATGCAGTGTATTTTTGTCTTTTTGACTTTGTAAAACTCATTTGCTCAAGCTTTCTGAGAGGCAGAAATTAATCAACAGTAAAGGGCCAGTAATAAATCAAGATCATGCCAACCACCCACATACAGAAATACCTCAAGTATGTGTACACAGAAGAAGTATATTTTTGTTTATTTATATCTATTGGTATATTTGTTAATCTTCTAAGAATCATACTGCCTCAGTAACATCTGAATTACATCTGAAATCAGTCCACCTAATTAATACCTACCCCTTGGCTGCCATAATTGCTCTCATTCCAGCCAATCTGCTTTAGCAGCTACCACTGACATGAGCATCTTAATGAAGTGGCAATTATATGTGTGTGATCACCTCCACTCAAGCATTCATTCATTTACTTTCATAATTTTTATGGCTTTTTTGTCATGAGAAAATCCTTTATGAAGACATGTTAGCAACCCTTACAGTGAGAGAGGAAAAGCAAAAGTAATCCCCAGTGGCCAGTATTTCAGCTCCCGTTGTAAAAAGGGATTAATTCAATTATATTAAATATATGGCATCCAGGAACAGGGGTCAGGGTCAGTGACGGGAACTAAGAAATGGGAGCTAATCTCTTATTAGCACAGCACCAATGAGAGAGAAGGAAAAAACCTAAGGTAAAGGCACAGGAAGTAAAAAGTGTCACTTCAGACAAGTATTTGTCTGAAGCCTTACCTTTAAGATTGGTATAACTTGAAGCCATTTATAACCACCTAAGAATTTCCCATCTTAACTTCTATTTTTTGGTGCTGCTTTCCAGTTTCCTCCTAAACAGATATGATTGTTCACTGCATTTTATGTTTGCCAGTGTTTGCAGCCTATCTCTTCCTCATTGTACTTTTTGAGATGATTGTTACTATATATAAATATTTCAAATTAGATTTGAGTAATCTCTTTACTTCCATCCTTTTCAGTAGGAGTCAATTCAAATCCAGTAATCCTTCTCCAAGATTTAACTTTAACACATACAGTACCTCACATTGAAATGCAACAACGCCCCATCGTGATTAAAATCTTGCAAAGGTTTTTTCTATGCATAATTTGCATGGACTTTTGCAAGTCCTTCTGCATTGAAGCACCTAATTATTATTGCAAATCTTAGCCAATTCTGCAGGAAATTCCTGCAGAAATGAAATGAAATCTTTTTTTCTCTGTTTTAGGTCTCCACTGATATTGTCATACATTTCTCTTGCCTTTTTGTTTTGTTTTGTTTTGTTACACACTCTAAGATAATGCATTAGAAAATTTAGACTTCTGCTTGGAACTTACACTTTGATTGGAAAAATTGTCCCATTACTTTTGGTGAATTAACACATATGGAATCACGGCATCAGGCTTTTCCTACAAAATTTGCTGTAGTATCACATTAGAAAGTGAAAAGTAATCCACGTGACCATGAGGACACCTCATGCTTACTCTTGTTTTTACCCTTACCTATTCCTTACTTAACAGACAAGTTTATCTTCGGCTTTTGATGACACTTTATGTCCACAGTTACCTTCAGAGCAGGAGCTGGCACACTCTTTGCAGAGATGTGATTGAAACCAGACACCTGCAGTTCCTGCATAGCGTATGCTCTTGAGATGGAATTTCAGTATGCACAAGGAATACTGCCTCAGTTGAGGGGTATGGAAAAAACTCCGTATTTTTAAGTAGATGGTTATTTTAGCTCTGACTGCTGTCACTAAAAGGGCCCAGCAAATGCATCTCTAAAAATACAGAGATTATTTTTCAGCTATAAATAGATGCTTTGAGAAATGAATACACAGAGATTTTAGCGGTTGCAGACACACATAATGGCTTGCCCTGTGGTAGACGTAAGACACCTTGCACTTACAGCAATAGGTAAGAAAGTGCAGCTGGGTGATAGATGGCTGCTGATGAGCCACATGTTCAGCCCTTTGCTCCAATTGGTCTCTCGGAGTAGCTGGCCTGAGCTGTTAGAATACAGTAGAGATGCAAGCTCCCGGTCAAAGACACAAAGGCATAAAGGTGGGGTCAAACAGATCTGTTGTGTCCACCCAGATGACAAGAATAAGTGTGGTCAATCCACCTTGGTCAGCCCACCCCTGCAGAAACTGCAGGAAAGCCTGGGGGATGCACAAGAGCAGCGCTTATCCCCCCACCCTACAACATCTCCATTTCAGCAGAGGTCAAATGAAAGGGCCTGAACTATATTTGTCATCTTTACAGTTGGACTTGATGGTCTTATCAGACCTCTTCTAACTGTTCTGTTCTATTCTATTCTATTCTATTCTATTCTATTCTATTCTATTCTATTCTATTCTATTCTATTCTAACTGCTGCAGTTTAAGAAGATGCTCAAAAGATGCACAAATTTTCACGAGTATGTGTCTGGCAAGGTAATGAGTAATATTATCTCAAGTATGATGCATTCCCCCCTCACGACAGCTCAGTATTTGTTCATTTCCTTTTCATTTCCTTAATGGTAAAAACCAAACAAACAAAGAACTGCAAAGGAACTAAGAATGTTTCTCCTTACAAAAATGGAATGAAGACAAAACCCCCAAATGCTCTTTGAATAAGTATGCTATTTTTACATTAAATGATGATGTGCCAGAAGTTCCTAAAAGTGCACTATAGACTTTGCTATACATCCTGATTTATGTGGAAAACACCGAAGTGACAGATTTACAAATGCCTCAGACTGATACCAAGCTTGGTTAGTGAAGCCACAAAGGATGCTGAGGCTGGAAATGAGGAGCCACTAGCTCCCCTGTCTGCTGCTAAACTGCTAGCTCATGTCTTTCTATTAATGTTGCTTGTATTTTTAGAAATGCTCCGTGTTACTCTTTTCACTTAACCATTCAAACATAAATTTCTTTTCTCGTGACCTATTGGCTGAACTGTACTTATTGTTTTCACCTTTTATAGCAAAAGTGTCTGATTTCTACTGATACTGCAACATTCCTGTTGATGCCTCCTAGCTGTAAACTAAAGGCAGGCTATCACTATTTGTGATAAACTATTTGCTTATCACTGCTTTTAATTCTTAACTTCTACTACAAAAAATAGTTTTCTGTGTCTTTTCTATTATAGTCTGGAGTGAGAGGATGTTTCATGCTTATAGAGATTTTAATTATAGAGTAACTCAAACATCAGTTTAGCAGTCTGTAGACCTCAGTTTTGCAATATGCTGATCCATCTGACCTGACTAATCATGCTGATGTGCCTGGGAGCTGGATAGTCTTTGTGACTGTGCTTCTCTGTCTCAAATGGAATAGAGCAGAAATCAGAAAAGATAAGCAAAAGGCAGGGATGATCAAAGGCAAGGTACAGCCTCCTCCTGAGGAACTGGTGTTTGTACCTCGGAGAACTGCTGACCAAGGGTGGAAGTGTGGTGGTCCTGCAGAAATCTGAGAGCTGGGGCACATGGGGAGAGCTGGGGCAAGAGCTAGATGCCCTCTGCAGTACATGCCCTGCTGCCAGGCACAGGTCTTCACACGACTGTGGCTGAGCTGGGGAACACTTCCACACAGGGTACGGAGGTGCTAAAGTCCTACTGTTGTGCAAAGGACACTAAAGTTCACCACAGAAAAAGTCAGAAAGATATCAAATACAGACCCAGCTCCCTAGATGATGGGGCAGTACATAGGACAGCTTTGCTGCATTCTTGCTTTGGCCAACCCTGAGCATTGGTTGTTGACAGTTGCCATTGATGGGACAGAAGGTGAAGATTTAGGCTGATCTGGTAAAGTACTTCTTATGCATTACCTTCTCAAAATTTCTTACGTGCTTTATCTTGATGCTCTCACAGCATACAGGCATGTTGCCAAAGAGAAATATTTTGTTTCAAAGTTCAAAGACAAAAAAGAAAAAAAAACCCTAATATCTGAATATACTAATGTTCTAATATCTGTACATGGTGCTGTGGGAACAGGTCCAGAAGATGGCCATGAGAATGACCAGAAGGCTGGAGCACCTTTCTGTTGAAAGAAAGGTTGAGAGAGTTGAGCTTGATGAGACTGGAAACGTCTGTGGTGAGACCTCACTACAGCTGGTGGGTGTCAACCCTGCCCATGGTAGGGATGTGCAGATGGAAGGTCTTTAACGCCTTCCTGTGAAACTCAATCTTGGGAACCTGCTTTAGCAAGGGGTTGGACTTGATGATCTCCAGAGATTCCTCCCAACACCTATGATTCTGTGATTGTGTGACTGTCTGGTGTTATTTGCTTCTTTTGAACAGGGGAAAATTGCTGGATATAATTGCTGGTGCTGAAGGAAATAGTCTCTTCTTTGCACATTTTCCCTCAGTTTCAGGGAGATGCTCTGAACCCAGCTGAGCATTACTGGGTGAGATGGCTTAGTCAATTATATTGTAGGTTATACCTAGAAAGACTATCAAAAATTGTTTCTTCTGCACAAGGAACTGTTAACTTGCTTCAATGGGAAAAAGTTAGGAAAAAAACAAATCACAGACAGAAAAACAAACAAAACCCAAACAATTCTACAGTTCTGTTTTTAAAGAACTCTTCTTTTACAATGCAGACTTGAGAATTGCATTCTTTGCTACTTGCATAGTACCAGGAACAAATACCAGCTGAACTGCCTTCTAGAAATACGGATATAAAACACACCAAGCATTAAAACGACTTGTATAAACTGGAGAATACATGGTTTATATTCTTCTCAAAAGGCTGAGCATACAGGATACCCAGGCAAGATTTCTGTGCAGAATGACCGTAGCATGGAAAAGTTTCAAATCTGCCAAAACATGGAATTCCACATTCCCTTCAGAATGAAAACTTTTTCTTGAAACCAGCATGCACAAAGGAAGCAAGGCTCTAATTCTATTCTGAATGGAGTTTATTTGGAAGAACATTAATGAATCTACAAAAGGTGCAGCCATGTAAACCCACACTGGGTTACATTTTCATCAGTGGGCATGGCTTGGGATCCAACATAAACTGCAGCTAAGAAAAGCTCCCATTTGCCAGATCTGGCTAAAGCATTTTCAAACTGAGAAGAGACAAGACAGATACAGGTTCACATATTCACATGCTCATCAACATACTCTCTACGGGCCTTAGCCAACTGAAGCTGCTATGGAGCTATTTTGCCTTAGGAAAAATTCCGAGGGAGGGTTCTCATTGTAAAGAACACCTATCCACCAGGTCCACATGTCCATCCCAATAGAATGCAGCCTGCATTTACAATCCTCTGTGGCTTGTGAAGAGAGGACCTGCACTGCAAACTGCCTTCTGCCATCCATCTATACAGACGATCTTTCTTTCAGAGGCTACAAGAAAAATGGCAACCCATGTTTCAGCTGCTGCAGGAACTCCACATAGAACCTAAGGCAGTGAGGTTTTCCATGGATGAGTCTTCTGCAAACATCATGATGGTTTAAATATGAGGGTCAGTGAAATCCTGGAGCAGAAAACAGGATTCTCAGCTGCTGTGAGGGCTCCTGGCCATCTGTCCAGAGAAGTACTAGGCTGTGGTCTGGTCATGGAGACTTACGGTCTTTCATGATGCACTCCTGAACCAGCATCTTCCAATTACAAAGGAAGGCAAAAGGTCTTTCTTTCTGGTGGAGATGAAATTTTGTTCTGATGACGTTTCACAAGAAAAAACGAAGCCTGTTCTTTCAGGAGCTGTGCAGAGTATTTTGTTACTTGGTTAATTATTGAGTTCCCAAAGTGTTTCGTACAAGCGGTCTTTGGTCTGAAGAGCTGATGGGCTGATATATGGACAGAGCATGCACTTACAGCAGCGTTCAGATCCCCTGTGTTGTCTTCACTGCAATGGAACACTCAGCTGTCGTGTTTCCTGTTTGAGACCAGGTCTTTAGTTATTAGGAATTGCTGGTGTTGGTACACTCTTCTGGGTATTTACAATGCTCATTTTTTGTTTATGTCACTGTTACTCTCCTTTTTGTTAAACCTTTTTTTTTTTTTTTTTCCTCACATGACCACTTGCCTTGAAACTCAGGCTTTTTTTTCTGTGCCTTTTTTTTTTTTTTCTTCTTTTTTTTTTAATGGCTCTTGTTACTTTCTATTGCTTAAGCCAGTCACTGGCTTTACTTTTTTTGTGTGTTTGCACTGTGCTTGTTACACTAGGCTTTTAGAAGTTCTCCACCAAACTCCTGCTTTGATAGCTCTATTCAAAACAGCTCCTTGAAGGAACATGGCTTCATCCAGGTATACACTGACTGCTGGTGGCCATGCAGGAGGGACAGGCTGCACTCAGGGACTTGCATACTAGAGTTTTCATCACACTGCACCCCTTTAAGAGGTGTGGCAAACAGAAGCTCAGGAAAGGATGGGCAAACTGAGAACATGAAGGACAGTGTATGAAGCTGATGGAGGTTGATGAAGATGGTAATGATTGGTAGCATAGAATCACAGAATCATTAAGGTTAGAAAAGACCACTAAAATCATTCAGCCCAACAATTGACCCACCACAAAATCACAGAATCACACAGAATCACAGGGGTTAGAAGGGACCTCAAAAGGTCATCAAGTCCAAGCCTACGAACTGCCACCACCGTGCTCACTAACCATGTCCCTTAGCGTCACATCAACACATTCTTGAAAACCTTCAGGGATGGTGACTCCACCACTTCTGTGGACAAAAGAGAGCATGAGAGCATGGAATGTGGTCTGCCGGGAGATGGCCTGATGTCTTTGCAGCAACCAGGTGTCCAGAGCATGGTGAGTGTTGCCAGGGGGCAACAGGACCTAAGGGACAGTGACATGGAGGGCAGATGCCCCAGGCAAGAAGGAATGTGGCTGAGCTGCTAGATACCCTGGGACCCCTCTCTGCAGGCTGGTCCTGCAGCTGCAAATCCCAGGGCCAGGGATCCTGGCCCTGTGGAGCACAGTGCTGGGACTGGCCCTCTCCCAGCTCTACCTAGACACCTGTCTGTACCTCTCTTGGAGACGGTTGGATTACCTGGACCAGCCTGGAGAGGCTGCTGTTACGATTTTGTAACTGGGTAGAGAAATTAATGGAACCGTTCCTACCTTAAGATCTTAACTCCAGACACATCTTTAGAGAAAGACTGGGAATTTTGAATTAAAACATTCAGGTGAGAGAATTGGCCTAGAAAACTTCTCTATTGGTTAATTACATTTACCATTTTTTAAGGTTTTTTTTTGTTTGTTTGTTTTTGTTTTTTGACCGTGAATTCGTCTGGCTTTTGCTTCCAGTCATTTGATCTCATTAAGTCTCTGTCTGCTAAAGAGCTCTCTGCTAGCAGTACAGCCGCTGCAGGCAGCTGCTTCTAAACAGGGAGCAAGTCACCTCTTAACCTTTCCTTGGCTGACTAGACTGTGCTTCTTTGGTAAATTGCTTTTCCCGGTCCTCCCATCGCTCTCATTTTCTTCTGAGCTGTTTTCAGTGCTGCAATGTGTCCAAACGGAGCTGTGGGATTCTGTGGTGGCTGAACAGATACCAGAAGTAGCTGCAGGATAACACCTTCCTGCTTCTTCTGTTTATTATTTACATCGTGAGGCATGCGTGAAGGGCAGAGTACATGGGCCAATCTGCTTTACCATGAAGTTTTTTGAATCCTTTATTTCCAAATTATATTTGTGTGTCCTGCAGTCCTTACTGCTACATAAATATCTATAGATGTAATTAGAAGACAATAATAATAACAATTCAATAATAATTCAACAAATTATCAGTAAGAAATATCTTACTGTTGTGATACAGTTCGGAAAGTAATCGTAATCTATTCGCCATTTCACCAATTTTGTCTCATCTTCCAAATCCTCCAGCTGTATGTTTATCAGTATCTAGAGGAAAATATACCAAATGGTACTGGATTGTGAGAAATCCACAAATGGAGGCACAGAAATGCCTTGTTATCCTTGTAACTTTGAGCTTTAATAGCAGGCAGACATCTGAACTTGTGTCTGCCAAGCTTATGCACGAAGGATCTTCTGTCCAGATTTACGCTGGCAGGTAGGGTTCATCCAGTGTCTGAGTCAACAATGGACTGAAAACTCTGCTGAAGTAATGCTTGGTAGAGATCCAGGATCTGTGTGCTTCATAATTCACTCCAGTCTTCAGACTACGGCCAGTCCCCTGTGGCTGATTAACAGTGATTTTCCAGGAGTTAAGCTACAAAGTATGTCCTGTGTGCAAAGGAAAGCTTAAAAAAAAAAAAAAATTAAAAAAAAAAAAACAACAAACAACAAAAACAGAAAGAAAGGGAAACAAACAAACAAAACAAGAACAAAACCCCAGCAACAGGAAACTCCCCTCCTGCCCCCTCCCCCCCCCCCCCCCCCCCCCCCCAAAGAAAAAAAAGAAAAAAAGAAAAAAAAAGTGTTTACTGGATTCAGTAACAACAGAGCAAGAGCTGTGCAGGTTCTAAGAGATGCACATGGAAGTGCAGGCTTGCTAGGCTGGGCTTCAGGACAGAGACATGAACAAGCTTATGTTCTCTTCGACCAGCAGTTGCCATATTGTGTTGGGCTTGCTTGTTTGTTTTTATGCCTACTGCTCTGAAATCCTTGCCCAGATCCTGGGACTGCTGCCAGCTGGATCAGCTCTGTCCCCCAGCCCCACAGAGTGGACACAAAATGTTCATCCTGACCTCCTGGGAGCTTCTGCTCCAGGCACTGAGGGTGTGTGGGGCATAGGATAGACCCTAACTTCCGCTGAAAATAGCACTGGTATTAGAGGCAAGGAGAGCAGATGGTATGTTGAAGAGTTTCAAGGTGGAGAGAGTCAGGAGAAAACAAACAAGTAATGATATGGATGCAGAGAATGGTATTTAAGGTATTTAAGGATGATTTAGTCTCCTTGAGGCTGCATGATGGAACAGGAGGACATGGGGTGGAGGGGACAGGCTCAGGAGCCGGTGGAAGAGACTGTATGGAGCAGGAGGCTGTGCTGGAGGAGTGGAGAACATCCAGAGTGTTCCATGAAGGATTCCTGCCCTTCTTTATTCTTTATGCTTTTATGCATGCAGATAGGAATAACAAACCTCCAGGAAGTATTTGATGGGGAGGAAAAAAAAAAAAGCATTCACTGTGGGAGAAAAAAGAAGTCCCAGCAACATATGCTTCAGCCAAAAATTCTCCATCTCTTCAGGAGGGGGGAGGAGGAGGGAAAGAAAAGCTAGACCTGGTTACTAGGAGGTGAGCATCTGAACAAAGGGAAAGTTTAATGGGATTGTGGTCATCAGCCCTGCAAGCAAATGTGCAGTCAAATGATTTATGGCTTCTCAGCTTTTTTTGTGGTGAAGACAGTAAAATAGAAATAGGGCACCACGGTTCAAAGGTGAAGAGCACTGGCTGCATCCACTCTGTTTTTCTTAATGTGTTTACTGTGAACTTCCCTGACTGTAGGTATCGGTTCTTTTTAGAGGTCTTTTATGTGACAGTTCCATTATCTATAAAGTCAATGCAGTTGTGGCTTCGTCCTCTGCAGACACTTAATTTCAGACTGCTGGTCATCAAGGTGGGAGCTGCTAGATTTCTGTGCATGTGATATCTTTATCTCTTCTTAATGAGATGTGGATTGAGTGCTTTTTTATTTTTTTTAACATCTATCCTCTAATTAGAGATGAGAACTAGTGTTGGTGAGAAAAAGAAGCTTAACTAGTCTGATATGATTGTTCCTTTATCACCTACGGATGTAGTAAGAATTTAAAAAAAAAGACCATTTTCCAAATAAAGCCTATTGTCTCCCATTTAGTGGCAGAGAAGCCAGTCTGAATAAATAATAATAATTAAAACAAAGCAAGCAAGCAAACAAACAAAAAACCCTCATCTACTTACTGCGGAAAAACCAAACAAAAGCCCATCTACTTACTGTTGATTATTTCCTAAAGGCTGCAGAAAATACAAATGTTCATTAAAAATATATTCCATATCTCAGAGGCAGCATCAATAGCTGTGTGATGTGGCAGTTTCTATAGTGACTGTTTGCTTTCATTTGAAAGCCCGCTAAGCAGTCAGACAAAACCAGAGCAACTGGCTGAGGTATAGTGTGCCTTTCCCCCTCCTCCAAATACTGAATACAGATTTTCTGCTGTGAATCAGGAATGCCCCTCCCTGTGAGAGAGCCTTTGTTGCACGCTGGAAAGGAGTGGGGAGGCTGCAGAAACAGCCGAGCAGAAAATTATTCATCTTCCCAGTGGCACGTGGCTGGCTCCCACAGGACCCTTGTTGGGGCTGTCCCCTGTGCCATCTCAGTCTCCCTGTCCTCAAAAGTAAAGCACAAAGCGGAGTAATGTTAGGAAAGGGACCCGAAGCAAAGAGTTGTATTTGGGTCATCCTGAAAACCTCTGGGCAGTGCTGCGGGGTCACAGAGCCTGGTTACAGTCCTTGGGAGAGAGATACATGCTGGTCATTTTGAGGAAAGAGAAAAGTAGAGCTGGTTTTATTTTTTTCTCTAGGAAGCCTTTGTTCTCCTCCGGCATCTTTGCCCTACTTTTATTTGATAGGGGGTTAACACTTTTTTGCCTTGTGATATGAGAGCTTTATGTCAGCGCACTGAGGGATACCAAGTGCCTGATTCCTGCTGTAAATTTTTAGCTGATTTTCGTGAATGCCTTGCTGTGCACTAATTCCCAGAGAATGGAGAACAAGAGGCAGGCTGAACAAAAGTTGTTTCCCCCTCCCTCCCCCCCACCCCCCCCTTGTGGCTGCTTCTACTCTATTAGTAGTGTCGTACCCCTCCAAGCTACCAGTCAGGGCTTCAGGAGCTACCAGACAGTCCCCGGTGACTGACTGATGACAAGAGGGTGTAAGCACTTCAGTCACGTGGAAAAGGGAAAAAAACCAACCAAAAAAAAAAAAACCTACCACCACTCAGTGTCCAAAGAAATATGACTTACTTGGCAGTGCAGGCTGCAGTAACATTGAGTTTACCCTCACCTCTAACACAACGCTCCCAATGCACCCTGGCTATTTCTGAGTAAATAATTCAATGGAGCACGATTTACGTGATTCTTCTCAGCTCTCTGCTTACAGAATAGTGCTGAGACAATCCTAATTTCCTACCTTCTGTTGAGCTTCTGAGTTGAATTTCCCCTTTCCTTCTGAACTCTGGATTTATGTCAAATACTGTGCTGTGAGAATTCAGTGCTTAAAGCAGAAGGTACGCTAGCCAGAAGCATCAATCACATGGTGTTGCTTTGTTGTGTTTCTTCCATTTTCTGGTCAGATATGGCTTGAGATCAAAAGCGTGGGGATGCTCCTGTTCAGAGAGGGGTGTTTTGGATATCAAAATATTGAATTCAAAATGGGCTTTCAGCAGGTGCTATGAGAACAAAATGAACTTTTACCAATAATCATGAGAAATAAACACACACACACACAAAATCTTATATTTCAAGGAATAGCCAGAGAAAAATACCGGTATATCTTCTCTGAAGCCACTTTAAAAGATAAGCTGGCACAGTGATCATGAGCTGTTCTTATGGTAATTAGCATTTCAGCGCGGGAAAACATAATCAAAATTGTTTCTGCAATCAAAGTAGACCTTAATGCTCTTTAAGTTGCCCAGTCTTAGTTGACTAAGACTACGTTGTGGACAAGGAAATGATCTCAGTAACTCATCTTCAGTCTGATGCATTGTCGTGCTTCAGCATCTGTGACAAATCCAGACATAGTAGCTGCACTTCAGAAAGAAGCATGATAAATTAATGCAGTGTCCATAAACAAACACTGAAAGAAGGGTGACAAGCTGGTCGCTATGGCGGTTGCAGCGGTGCTACAGAAATTAGAAGAGCTGGTTTTGATACCCAAGTATGCCACAGACTTCTGAGACGTCACACAAGCCACTGACATTGGATCCATATGTGGCATCGGAGCACGTTCTGAGCTACAGCACTGCATGGAGTTAGCAGCCGTGTGCTACAGCTGTGCACTGTGCTGCTGGGATGGTTTGTCACCTGCCTAGAGGCATGTGTTCTTCATTGATATGGGCCATAGAGCTCACAATTGTGATTTTCAGTAGTTCCTAGGGCTGACCTAGTTTTCTTCAAGAGAGTTCAGCAGGATCAGAGCAGAGGTAATGCAAGGTGGCTTTGAAAAAGGGGCCCTACAATATTCTTTCTGCATTGCTTCTAGCTCTGGTCACAAAAGGAACAGAAAATAGCATCCACATCATTTCTGTGATTTCTATACTATCCTTTTATATAAATGGTGTTCAGAGAATTTGAGTAAATTGCTTTGTACTGAGATCTGTTGGTTCACTACCTGCCAGGGACTGTTTACAAATTGCAAATGGGCGCACTACGGAAGAAATCAGCCATGTCATTTGGCAAAGCATTTATCACCTCAGCTGAGTTTACTGAGCACAGGCATATTTGTGCAATTTGCAGGCAGGATGGAGAAGAGCTTGGAGAGGCCTTGCCTTTTTATAAGATGCACAGGCAGGCTTTTGTGTGAAACAGCGCGTTTGTGTTGGAAATCACCTTTCTGACGCATATCGAGTCTCCACAGGAGACAAAAGCAGTGACAGAGCTTGCTGTTGTGACTCTCCTGACTGCTCTGTGACCCTGTACTCCCTGCCACCTGGGAGCAAGCTGTCGCTGCAGTGTTTTCTATGTCGGCAGAGTTGGGTTTCCTGGCTGGTTCCCTGACGAGTGCCTCCCTGCACAGCATTGAGCAATGTCACCCACTGGTGCTCAGGTGAGTAGTGCGCTGGGCTAGCTCGTCTCTTGCTCTTTGAGCCTGGGCTGTGCTAATGACAAATGGATGCACATGCTTCCAATGCACAGAGGAGGACTGCTGCTGTCTTCAGATCTTTCTGGGTCTGAGATCTGCGTCTTTACACATTAGATAACACCCCATGCATTGCATTTCCAGATAATACACCACTTACTGCATTTCCACATCTTTTTTCTTCATTTTGAAACTACAAATGCTTATTTTCAGTGAAATCTCACCTGTTCTGGTGCTGCATGGCTCCTCTGCGCTACCTGGCCTCCGCCTGCCCTCGAGAGCAATGTTGTTGCTGGAGGCCCCCAGCAAGGCACGCCTGCTGCTGGCCGCAGGATCCTCTCCTCCAGGTGCAGGCCAGCCCGCCGTGCACCAGGAGAATGTGGGATTTGTCACTTTTGTTGTGTTAAGAATAAAAGACAAGTGGCTTTGACAGTCTTGATTAAAATCCTACCGTAAAGCAAGAAAATATACTTGAGGTCATCCACTCCTTTATAGTGTCTCAGCTACCCAGGACATGTTGGCTGCGATGACCACATAAGAAATGCCTTTGCATGAATCCTCTCCATGGTGAAAGGCAGCAGAACAGCAGTTGCTGTGGTACCTGTAGCAGAACATCACCTCCACATGTTGGGAACAGCTCTGTGCCCTGGGATAAATGCTGGACTGGATGAGATCTCCGTGATCAGCTGTTCACAGCAAAACAGTCAGCAACAAGTCTGATGCAGCAACGTGTTTTACAACAAAATTTTGTGACCAGATGCCCACGCTGCCCATTTTGTAATGAAAAACATGCAGGAGGAGGACAAAAAGTAAAATGATATTCAGTCATTCTCGATGTCTGAAGGATACTCAAAAGGAAAAGAAAATCCTTTGTTGAAATTAAATTAGAAAACATTGAAATGCATCATTAAATTTTAACACTTGACCGTAATAAAAAGGGGAATGCAGAAGGAAATTGGACAAATGATTGATGTAGGTCTGGCACATCTCAATTCCATTAAGGCAGCGAGATGCCTGGTAAGCCCGAAGCGTTCTGCATTAACTTGCCAACCCCACCCATTCTGCTCCTGCTCCTGCACTGCGCCTGGGTGCTGCTGTGCAAAGGAGCAGGGCTGATGCAGCCGTGAGCTCCCAGCTTGCTACCACTCCTGCACTGAGAGATCTGCTGCTTCCTCCGAGCAGGGGGTGGGAGGGGACAGCAGCGAAACTCCTCTTCAGTTTCGAACGGAAGATTTATTGATTCTCGAGAATATTGCATTTTACAGTGATCTGCCTTTTCCAGTTAATGCAACTTGAATCTGAACCTGGAAAATTTATGATGGCTTTTTAGATCAATACAAGCCTGCCCAGAAGCACATTGCTTATGCAGTGACCAAAAAAAAAAAAAGAGGAAGAGGACAAGGTTAGGTGTTTCAGCCGCAGACCAAGGAACAATAAATATTCTTCGGGGATGAATTTCCCTATGAGGTGATCCAGCTGTCTGAACCTTCAGCAGATCACAAAATAAGCCATAGCTGACAAGTAATTTTGTTTAACTGAAAACAGAGATTTTGGGTAAAGATAGCCTTGAAATAGCTCACTTAAATAAAAATAAAATAAAGCTTAAATAAAGCAATCATCTCCTCTTTTTCATATACTGACAGAAAAACAAAACAAAACAAAACAAACAAAAAAAATAACAAAAAAAAAAAACCAAACAAACAACAATGCAGTTTTCTAAGGAATGACTGTCACTAGCCCTAACAGCACAGCTGAGTTCTGCAGTGAGTCTTCTGCATCAACGTGCAGCTTGCACATTTCAGAAATCTTGTCCACCACTGAGATCTCAGCTCTTCTTTGCACTGAGCCGGTCTGGGTGATTTGTCTTAGTCTCTGCCAGACCTCCCTTTCCCTTGAGGGATCTGAGAGGTAAGAACACATGTTCTTAAGGCAGAATGTATTTTTATTTTTTATTATGAAGCTTTAGGGTCCTTTGTGTGTGTGTGTGTGTGTGTGTGTGCTGTTTTGTTTTGTTTTTTAATAATTATTATTTTCCTTTAGGTGTGGCCTTTATCTGTGATAACCCGCTCAGGTAAATCAATACTCATATGAGTACTTAGGAGAGTCCTAACAGCTCCATACATTTGTGAGTGGAGTTCCTTTGTTTCAACAGAGAGCTATACTGGCATCACTGAAATAAATGTACCACAAGGGGTAAATACACAAGTACAGGGTACTAATTGTCATTAAACACGGTAGCCCTCCATGATATAACAGATATCATTGCCACAGTGGTGTATGTGGCCAACAGATGGTTGAGCTGTGTTCTCTTTTAATTTTTAATCTTTTTGTCTACGTTTCATAACCACAACGATTGTCATCCACGCTTTCTACATCTCTTATCTTGGGTGTGAAATCAAGTGACACTCCTTCCCTGTTCTCCTCACCCCAGCTTTACTTAGATGAAATGGTGTTCCCCTGATTCCCCAAAAAGCTCTGATAAATATGAATTACCTGCTTTACTGAGATGTAACCTTAACTCTCTCTTGTATGGGTGACAAGTAAATAGCACTGAAAACTTCTTCACTCTGGTTGTTTATTACTCTTATTTTTTCAGAAACATGTCCCAGATATATCAATCTCAGAATCTCAGAGTCCTTCAACTCCAGACCTTTGGTACGATGAAGACACTGTTGTTTTTCTGGACAGTGGTAAGTCCATTAAAACCTTCTTGAGTCGTCAATACTTGGCATTCGGCTAACAGGAGAGCATAAGCACTAGCTCAGAAGCCAGATAAATAGGGGACAGCCTGTTCCACTGACCTTGTTGTCTGTTTTTATGTTTTAGCCATTGCCATGTCAAAGTCTGTGCCCATCTTGGGGAAGTTACCAAGGGGTTCCTATTCTGTGGCACCTAGAGACTGAAGAGTTGAGGAGGGAAGACAGCCAGACATGGGCCATAGTGACAGCAGATGGCCTGACTACCACATATTTTCAGTACATTATCAGGGTGGTGGAAGACAGCAATCAGAAGATTGGCTCTACCTGTGGTTAACCTCTATAGATTAGGTAATCCAGCATTGGCTTCCACTTGGAAAACTATAGTGTCCTAAATTGTGCTCTCAGGTAGAGTCTGTGAATGCAGAAACTTCTGTTAGGAGACAATGAACATAGCCATAAGGCTGTCTGGGAGTAGGAACAGCAAGCATACAGCAGCACTCCCATGCTTATTCCACCGTCCTCCTGGCAGGCATACTATACCTTTCTCCTTGTCTGGGGCACTCTTGCAGAGCTCACCCTGCTCTACAATGAACAAATGCAGAAAAATGTTTTTTTTTTTTTAAAAACTAAGGGTGTCCTTTATGTTGCTGGGAAACAATGCTGATGTTGTAAGAACCAGAGTGATTAGGCTTGAATGAGTTGGTGAAAAAGAAGCAAAATAGTTTCTTGCCTCTGTTTTGTAGAAATTGCCCAAGCACTGCAGTCAGGTCCCTCCTGCCAAATGCTGCTGAGTTCTGGAATTCACCCAGTCCCCTTTTAGTTTCTGAAACGTTTCATGCAAAAACCTAGGATTCACTGAGAGAGTCTGAGTTTCATGAACAATATGAAGTAAAAGTATGAAGAAAAGTACAGAAATGCTTTTAAAAGAATGAAAAGTCAACAAAGAAAAGTGTTAGAAAAGAATCAAAATGTCCATTCCCAGCAGGCCTTTGTTTTTATTTTGGAGAGGGCTTGCAATGTGCTTTGCCTTCTGAAGGAAGTGTGGGGTCCTCCAGAATAAACTTATAATCTCAAGCAGTTTATGGTTTTCCATCACTGCTCTCCCAGTACAGCTGCAGGAGATTGCAAAGACCCTGTGATTCAACCCTTTTGCCTGACAGTCTGCAGACAAATGCGTTCATTTTCAATAAAGGTCATAAGTTAAAGGGAAGCAGGAGAGCTATAAAATGAAAACGTATGCGATCTGAAACTCTGTGACAGAAACAATATAGAGCAGATATTGGTAATGCAGTGTAAACATTGGATGCAAGCCCAGCAACAAAGCTGGAAAAGCAGCATTTCAACCAGCACAACTCGGAAAGAAGAACTGGATCTATGGGAAAGAGTTCTAAGCCTGTCAGCTTCTGTTTTGCCCCAATGGTTTGAAATTGTAGCAGCAGGGGTTCTTGCTTAGAAAGGCCATCTTTCATCTCCATGCTGCCAGGGACAGTGAAAGGCATCACACGCTTATTTTTCCCCAGACACTTGGAACAATGAGGCAAATCAGAAGAGAAGGTGTAGCAAGGACTTTTGTGAAAGTATGGAGTGAAATGATGTGGGATAATAGGTAGTGAGCTTGAAACCTGCTCTGTGCAGAACCAGACCAGCTTTCATTTGCTGCAGCTTTCTGCTGGAGGTGTATTTCCCTGAGTTAATGGCCCAGATTCAACTGAGGATGCTCACTTGCCATGCTGAAGCTTTATTTGAAGTCTGATCTTTAGGTTACTTATCGCTTCAGTAGAATCTCTTCCTGGCCTTATTTTGGATCAGTTCCAAGCCTCCCACTCTTCTCATTTTTGCACATTTCTCTGGATCTCAGTTGGTCAGTGGTAAAGGTCAAAACAGCAGCGAGATTCAAACTGCTAAATGAATTCTCATGTATGTGTGCTGAGCTTCCATTTATTTCTGCTTTCAGTATTTGCATTTGCATATGTATGCAAAGGCCAAGTAATAAGAACCTAGCAATGAATGCATGAATTTGAATGAATGAATATCCACTTGCATGTAAAAAGGCATGCCTTGCATCAGTTTCAGTCATGGTTTTAGAGGCAGGAATTTTAAAAATAGTACTGAAAATAGAAACTTAAAATAGGCAGAACTGGCTAGAGGCTGGAGAAGACTTGATATGACAGCCCTAAGGAACTCCAGAGCTGCCAAGAAATGTCTACAATACCAAAGTTGACTTGCATAAGGGCAATTAATAGCAACATTGCTATGGGTGGTTCAATGACTAATGAATTTCGAGTGTTTAATGCTACATCTATCATGGAATATACTATTACTCATCCAAAGGGGACCAATATGAGCAGTGATTAAATCTTGTGACTCTTAAAGCAGATTCTATGTTAGAAACGCAACATGCCAAATCTGTCACCAAGTGTTATGCTAATCTCCCATTCACTTTTCTGGCAGTTCCCCTTTCAGGATGGTGGCAAATGCCCAAGGGCTCTGTGACAGGTGGCCCTGACCCAAAGAATAGTAAAAATGAAAAATTAGATAATTTTTTTATCAAGCAAAAATAGGCATGTAGGGATTCAAACCATCCTGCTATCATTTAATAGGCCTTTGTGAGAGATACTGGAGGAAGGACTTCATCTTCAGTACTAAGATTCCCCAATAACACAAAGTGAACAAACTGGAATCTCCAAAGATTGAACAGTGGTAGATGGTGGTAAGTACACTTGTAGAGAAAGACCCAAGAACACTGAAATCCACGTACAATGCTTTAAAATGAGAGGGCAAGAATGTGAGAAACTATCACGTGTCACTGCAGGAAATAGGACTCATCTTGCCACTGCGTCCAGAGCGTGTAGGAGCTGCTGGGGCAGGGCATTCTCCAATGCCCTGTCATACAGAAGCTCCTACACAGAAAAGGCTCCATTTCAACCTAAAGATCTTTCCTTTTCATTAATTTGTTTTCCCATCTTGTGCACAGAATCTCTTCATCTGTTGATTTTTATTTCATGTGAGCAGAGCATCCTTTGCAATGATTTTGCAGTATTTGGGTTCCCCTCTTACATGGGCTTAGGTAGAGGGTAATGTTTCATTACAAATCCACCATGACTTGCAGTTTCCTGTTTTCTTGCATTGCTCCTAAGGGCTGTGCTGCTGATTATTTAAATACCCTCTTATTAGCAAATGCTCCTGAGTTGAGCAAATAAACATCAGCTTTTTCGAATAAAATTTCCTCTACAAATGATGGCAATTAGAAAGTAATTAGAAAGCATAGACGGGAAAAAAAGGAAAAAAAAAGAAAAAAAAAGAAGAAGAAAAGTGAGTTTAAAAGCTTGCTTAGCAGCATGGAAATAACAATGTAAAGGAATGAAGCATTAAATAACAGTGGGAAGGAGGTTTGATCAATTTTCTAAGTTCCTGCTTTGTCACAAATATTTTTGTGTTCACATTCTCCTTTCAGTAAGCATGTAAAGTAAAGGACAGTATCTAAAGCCATTAAAATCTGTTCGTATTGAGTCGGGGAGAAAGGAGAAAGGGAAGGAAACAGTACTGAGAGCAAAGATGGATTCAACAAAGCAAAAATAAACAGAACCAGACAGAAGAAAGCAGTGGAGGTGGGGAAGGCTGCATGCAAACCAGAGGCTTTGTTGCAGGCAGAGGGCTTCCAGGAGGAGCAGGGGAGGGTCCTTGCTGTGTGTCACAGAGCTCGTCTGCATGCAAGCAACAGACGCTGCTCTGCTCCTGCTGTTGAGTGATGAACAGGGCCCAGCTCCCTCTGCTTGCTTGAAATTCTCTCAGGCTTGTGAGGCTATGCTGTCCCCTGTAAAATTTAAGACTTTGGTGTTTTTTCCCACTCCACTTTTTAAAGAAGATGAATATTATAGACATGTATATATGCTTTTCATTGCTTTGTTTATTAGCTTACTTATTTGTTTGCTTGTTTGTACTTCAAGGTGCCAAGAGGAGGACATCCTAAATTGTGTATAGGTAATTGAGAGGCTGCCTGCATGCGGCCTCATGTCTTCTGCGACCCTTGTGAAGCCTAAAGGATGCTGCTGTCACAAAGCGACCTGCGGCATTCCTCCATCTTGAAGGATGCAGGACCCAGGGGCAGATGTACAAAGTTTTTACTGAAGTTTAGCCATGACCACAGGACCGCTGCTCCATCAGGAAATGAGAGGCAGAGCCCCACTGCAATCTGCAGTGGCTCCCAAACCCCAGCCTGACACGGTGCACACACCTGATCCCAACCCCACAGACCGTCTCCCCTGGGCCACACACAATGCAGCTCCCAGCGTGGGGCGGGTGTAGCCCTGGGCAGGCTCCGGCCCTGTCTGTGCTCCTGCACACCTTGCTTTTCTGCGGAGCTGAATTTTTCTCAAAGTAATACTGCAGGTTTTTTTGTTTGTTTGTTTTGTTTTTTGTTTGTTTGGTTTTTTGCATGAGCAGTGTGTTGTTCTTTGTATATCTTGTGAAAGTGCTCAGGCCTGAGATTACAGCTCCGGCACACAAAGCAATCTGAAGGGTAACGGTAAACACGTGGTGCCTGAGTTACTCAGCTGTATGTTTTGTCTGGAAAATTGATAGCAGAGCGTTGTGTCTGCTCAGATTTTGAGAGCTATCGGTCAGTGTGTTTTTTTCCTTCTGACACAAAGCTGAACAAGAAACTCATGCAAGAAATATATTAAGACTTGTTAACTTTCCACTGATTCTTAAAAAGGAGAATTTTCCCCAAAGACAAGATGCTTATTACAGTAATTAATAACAAATGTGCTGAAACCTGGGTTTGGATTTCTGCCACCAGCTTTCTGACGTTAATGAAATTCTGATATTCCTTTACAAAACTCTTCATCCTATGACTCCAGTGTGTAGATTGCATGTATATAGAAGCGTGATAGTGACGTTTGTCTCTGAATGTAGAGACAGCAGGTGCATACGGACATACAGATCAGTCTCTCTTCATGGCTCATACTTTGTATATATTTAAAGAACCACAGTGCAGGGGCACAGTGCATATTTTTAGCATGGCAGAAATGCAGCCACATTATGGGTCGGAAGGAGGAAGACCATTAGCAAACTATTGTGCAGGAAACAGCCACTGCAGTCAAACGCATCGGGCAAATCCTCGCTCCTTTGTGAAACCCAATGCTATCTTGAGCATGCAGGTAGCAACGAGGCAGGTGGTGGGTTAAATTGTGTCGATATCTAATCTGTGTCAGCACATGCTCATCTTACCCTGCTTTATCCTCCTTCTTGTGAATCCGTTTGCTTTGGGCAATTGTTTGGTTCTGTTGTTGGTGGAAAAACACTGTCCTTGAGCACTGTAAAGCTAGTGCTCTTACAGGGCCAGCCAGGGCTGAGCCAGAGAGGGATGTTCCCATCAGTCTGGATCAGTTAATGTTCTTTTCTTTTAGACACCTGCAGCACTCAGCACCAAACCACTCAGCCAGAATTTGGGTTATTGGGTAATGATGTGAAACAAATTAATAATGATAAGGTACTGCTGTGTGTAGATGAAGAAAAACTAAATAATTCATTAAAAAAAATAGAAAAAGAGAGGATTTTCAGTGAAAAATTTATACTTCTAATGAGGCGCAGTAAGGGACTGTGATCTCTATGTGTATCTTTGCTCTGTACAGCAACAGTGAGCAGTTGTTTCTCACATTAGAAATCTGTGTCTTCTTTATCCTGTCAGGCTTCCTTGAAAGCTGGGAGCATTCCCCTCATGCATACATGGGCTTGGAACAGGCCTAGGCTCAGCTCCATTGAGTCAAACAGCAACAAAGCAAGAAAGCACTGCCAGGAGCTGTTCTTTAGACTTTCAAACTTCCTCTGCCCCCAGTATGTCTCCTTGTGATCCCCCACAACACCCCATGCATCACGCACCACCAGGGCTCCCCATTATCTCTGTTGCTGATGATGGATCTTCAACAGATCCCTGCAATGAACAGGGACATCTACAGATAGATTGGGTTGCTCAGGGCCCCATTTAGCTTTACCTTGAGTGTATCCAAAAATGGGGCATTCACCACCTCTCTGGGCAACCTGTAAAGGGGTATGTGGAGGTCCCACCTGTTCCCAGACATGTGCAGGACAATGTGTGTGTGTGGTGAAGCTCCCACTGAGCTTCCTCCTCCTGGAAAAGAAAGGATGCATCCAGTCCCAGGCATGCAGCCACCCATGGGTGGGGAAGCATCATATGTCCCTGCATGGCTGCGGGGTAGAATGTGCTTAGTGAGGAAATCAGCGTGCTCTGTGAAAAAGGTGTGCATAGGATTGCCATTTCTTTTATCTTTAGAACTTAAAACTGTGACTGTTTTAAGTCAGTACACTCTACACAAGATCCAGAGTCACAATGAGCTCAATGAGATCACTTCTGTGTTCTTTTTTTTTGGTGTTTTTTTTTTTTTCCCCCTTGTAAATGAGATGGTGTCTGTGCTATAGAAGCCTTTGAAGTTAATCAAACTGTATATAAAAGGCTGGCACACATTTCATTTCAACATGCCATCTTATTCTCTATTTGCTGTAGCTTCACGTTCAGCAGGCAGGACGCTGATCTCATTTCTGCCCTTATGAATCCAGAATAACTCCACCAGCTTTGATGTCAATGCATGGCAGCAAGAACCTGGCAGCACGTTGCTCTCACTCATTTACCAGCCGCCATCTATTAATTGTTGCTTCCATGCCGCTGACGCACAGTTCAACCTGAGCAGCAGCAGGGCCATCCTGACCAACCTTATGGCCTTGGACTAAGGTTTGGATGCTGTGTGGTTGTCTGTGGTTGTCTATGTGCTCTGTGAGCTTCCTGACTGACAGCAGTGCGGCATATGAGGATGAGTAGTACTGCCTGTATCAGGCTCCCTCGACCGGCCAGAACAGTTCTGGCCACCATGAGATGTGCAGCCAGCATCAGGCCAAAAGCTGTAGGGCAGCATTCAGACTGCTGGCATTGAGCAAGGAGACAGGATCACACTGAGAAGAGATTTTAGCACAGCAGACAGCTAAATGTGGGTTATTTTGCCTGATTGTTCAAAAGGGCCTTCTTGTCTGAAATCTTTATGTTCAGAAGAACAGGAATGAGTCATCACTTTGAAAATTTCTAAGTCACTTCAGAGCCCTTGGGACCCCTTTACAAAAATTCTGGCAGCTGGATTTTCTCTGCCTCTTCTACCAAACCTTTCTGAACCAGCTCTGGCAGCTCAAAATAGTACTGCAAAGTGGAAACTCTGTGCTGTTTCTTATTTCTTGAACGAGAATTTGACAAGAGGTGTAAATATTAGGATCAAATCCAGCCATCATGATTCCTCCACAAATTTTCTGTCCCATCTATTAGTAAACTTTGTCTGTGTGTGCAATTAAATAATGCCTGCTCAAGGGATGATATTAATAAATTAGTATAAATCAGTGCAATGCCTTTTGAAACCAGTGCCCAGACTCACACTGATGTGATGGGCTCTGGACAATAAGACAGAGCCAATGTTTTTTTTTTTTCTGACAGAAGAAAGGCTGCTCTGTGATTCTACTCCTGGTGTTTCATTCTGGTGCATGCAAATACCCACCAGCCTCCTCCTGCATCCTCTAAAAAGCAAGTTTTGTACATAAATGAATGAATAGAATATCTGGCCAGTATTTTGGAACTGCATCATTTAATTTATTTTCTATTGCTTTAGTCCAGAAGTGTGGCACATAAGTTGTAGCTGATGTGAATCACTGTCTCACTACTGTGATACAAAGCATATGTGCCTGTGCTTTGAAAGAGAGCACTGCTCCTTTGTAGTCTTTTTTACTTTTGCCAGCTGTAGCATAATATATGTGTACATGCATATGTATAAAAAATATCCCATGCATTAAATATGAAAAGCAACATCATTTATCAGTTAAGCACAATATAATTTTTCATCTTGGCAGTCAAAGGTTATCTCTTATTCTAAGAAGATCTCTGTATGCATCTAACATTTTTACTTTTGCATTCCCAGTCTTTCCAGCTGGGAAAGGAGTGTGAATCCCAGTGAAAGGAAGATGTCTTGGTTTTGGCAAATCAAGTGAAAGACTTTGCTACTCTGGTACTTAACAAGGAATTACAGAATCTGTGCTAATGGGCTACTTCTGAGGGAGGGAAAATAGAATTCACAAGGTAATGCTTAAAGAAATGAGGGAGAAAACAAAACCAAGAGTCTCATCGTGGTTCAAAGTTATCATTAGAAATGAATAGCCAGCCTTCACCACGTCTGTCAGTTATTTGTTGTATGAATTGACAAGCACTACAAATACTAATTCCAGTACACGCATGCAAGAAACTTAAATGACATGCAAAAATGCATGTAAAGTGACAACATGAAGACTATGATTTTATCATAAAGGGAAAAAAAAGCAAACCTGTAAAGGCAGGAGTATGGTAGCGTTCCTTTACAGGAACTTAGATCATGAGCTTATAACTGCAGGGTATGAAATTCAAAATTGCAGGGAATGACATGCCGCAATCGTAAGAAATCCCATCATCAGCCTCCTGGGATATCATTAAACTGATTGAGGACAAGATCAAAATGGTCTGGCTAGTCATTTCCGGAGTCATACTGATGACATCTATCCAACAGCCCCAGTATCACTCAGGTTGCAAATTAAAGGGGAACTGTCAAAAAAACATCATATGGAACCACAGACCATTGTTTTATGCTGAAGGCCTATCTTCACACAAAGGAAACGTTATGTCACTTTATTTTTTTCAAGTGTTGACTGCTGGTGTGCATGTATTTCCATCATGCGGACAGCCTTAAGACATATTTTGACTCAGCTATCACTGGAATATCCCATTAATATTTTGTTCATATTAGAGGAAGGAAAAATGAATAAGATAAGCTTAAGTGAGGGCAAAATGATACCTGTAGCATATTCCTCTTGTTTAGTAAATGCAGTGTTGGCAGAAGAAGGAATTGAATGCTTCTTCCGTATTTGTACTGCTACGGTATTTTCCAGTTTCTGGTGTCAGTAGTGAGAAATAGACTACTGAATCAGTGTTTTACATATCAGGTGTCCTAGTTACCAGAAACTATGCTTAGGCAAGTGATTAGAAAATATCTACTAGGTATCACACTAGAAGTGAAAAAATATGCATTTAAAACAATGAACAAACCGTTCTAACCTAGTAGAATGTCTCCTACGACATCCTCGTGGTTAAGTTCAGGAAATGTGTGCTAGATGAGTGGACAGTGAGATGGACTGAGAACCGGCTGATTGGCAGAGCTCATAGGGTTGTGATCAGTAGTGCAGGAGGAAGCCTGTAGTTTGAGGCCCATAACTAGCAGTGCTCCCCAGGGATTGGTCTTGCTCAACTTCTTCATTAATAACCAGGATGAAGGGATAGAGTGCAGCCTCAGCAAGTTTGCTGATGATACAAAGCTGGGAGGAGTGGCTGACACATTAGTAGGCTGTGCTGCCATTCACCAGGACCTGAACAGGCTAGAGAACAGGGCAGAAAGGAATCTAAGGGAGTTCCACAAGGGGAAGTGTGCAATCTTACACCTGGGGAGGAATAACTGCATGCATCAGTATGGATTAGGGGATGACTTGTTGGAGAGGAGCTGTGCAGAGAGAGCTCTGCATGAGTGTCCTTGTGGACATCAGGTTGACCATGAACTAGCAGTGTGCCCCTGTGGCCATGAAAGCCAATGGTAACCTAAAAACAGTGTGACCGAGAAGTCAAGGGAGGTGATCCTCCCCATCTATGCTACCCTGGTGAGGCCACATCTGGAGTGCTGTGCCCAGGTCTGGGCTCCCCAGCACAAGGAAGATAGGAAACTACTGGAGAAAGTCCAGCTGAGGGCTACAAAGATGGCTGAGGCCTGGAGCATCTCTCGCACGAGGAAAGGCTGAGAGATCTGGGGGTGTTCAGCCTGGAGAGGGGAAGACTGAGAGGGGATCTTATCAATGCTTATAAATATCTTATGTGAATAAGTCAAGCGGATTGACCCAGGCTGTTCTCACTGGTGCTCAGCAACAGGACAAGGGGCATGAGCACAAACTGGAACACAGGTAGTTCCATATGAACATCAGTAAAAACTAATTTACTCTGAAAGTGACAGAGAACTGGAATGGGTTGTCCATGAGGTTGTGGAGTCTCCTTTTCTGGGGATATTCAAAACACTCCAGGACACCTGGATTCATTCTTGTGCAACACAAGTTGGAACACAAGCACAAGTAGGGAATCTGCTTTAGCTGAGGGTTGGATCAGGTGATTTCCAGAGGTCCCTTCTTCCAACCCCTCCATTCTGTGATTGTGTAGTTGTTTATCTCCTATGAAACATCTAAGTTAATGTCCCTTTGCAATGTCCCTGCCAAGCCACTGTCATCTGAATCAGAATAATTTCATTAATCACCACGGCATTGCTGCTGTTTTCTTTAATGGACTTGGGGACAGGCCTGGTCCTCTCCTGGAGTTGCTCTTACCTAAACCTGCAGGAGCCGTGCTTCAGAAACTCAAGACTGTTCTTTGACTGAAGCTGATTCTTAGTCGAATGTTCATCATTTCATCAAAGCAGTTCCTGTGCTTTGGTTAGGAAAAAATAAGACCCACGTAGTGAAATAATCAAGGGTTGGATGTTAGAGTTAAATTGGGAATGAAATTGCCTATGACAAGAGGAAAAAACGAGGTTATATGACTCTTTATTTATGTCTGCTGTAATTCTCCTGTTCAGTTTGGCAACATTTGGCCACACCTTATCCACAGAATTCAGGATGCTATGAGTGGTTTATCAAAGGCACATATTTGTGCCAAACAGACTGGATATTCCTAAGCAATGGGATTTAGGATTTATGAATTTATTTACTTTGAGGGCCTGTGGATTTCAAACTGTTTGGCGTGTTGGAGTAATACATTTGGCTAGAATATTATTTATTGCCTGTGAAGTTGTGGAATTTCAAAGCTGTGTACTGCCTTCATAGGTATGAAAGGAGTTTTGCATCCCATCTTTGGGGTATTGCATTGCATTGACAGTTCAAGAGACATGATATTGCTCTCTGAGCTGTAAATGCTGTGTGCTTTGTCAAGAAGATGTAATAATGATTCTTTCTTCCTGTGCTAGCTGCAGTATTCTAAATAAAGCTATTCAGACTAAAAGCATGCGTGAGCTGATAAGATGCATAATACTGTGCTTCATGGAATAACATAACAGTGTTGGATGTGAATTTATAATGCAACTTTGTGTGGACTTTTTAAATTTAGAAAGTAAACTGCTTTCAGTGAAGGGGTACAATAAACCATGAAAATTGTTCTTGCTGTAGAGCAAATGAAGAACAAAGTTTCCTATCAGGATCTGTGAATGCTCTTTGTCAGAAAATGCATAGATTGAACTACAGACAAGCCTCTTTTTACAGAGACTCTGATGTCAGGACTGCTTTCATTTTTCTCCTGTGTTGAAATAAATGGACAATATTCCTGTCTGCTAGTGCCTACGAGGGAGCTACAAGCTTCATGAATAAGCCTTCAAAAATACCTCCTTTGGCCCAGTTCTGCTTTAGACAGCTAAGTGAATTGAAAAATTGGAAACAAACAAAACAAAACAAAACCCCAACTGATCTAGGAATCTTTTGTCTTTCCTCTGAATTTCAGCTAATTAATTGGCTTCTCAGATCTCTGCATTGCTCCAAATGTGGTATTTCTGTTCTCACACTTACTGGTTGTTGTGGTTTAACCCAGCAGGCAGCTCAGCACCACACAGCTGTGAACTCACTCCCCCCAAGTGGGATGTGGGAAAGAATCAAAAAAGGTAGAAGTGTGAGAACCTGTGGGCTGAGATACAGACAGTTTAATAAGGAAGAGGGGAAAAAAAATAAAAATACACAAAACAACTGATTCATAACAGAATTGCTTGCCACTAGCCAACTGATGTCCAGCCAGCCCCTGAGCATAAACAGCCCCCCTGATGACTCCCCTCAGTTTATTATTGTTCAGCATGATTTCTATGTTACAAGATGTTCAGATGTTCTTGTGGCCAGCTGTCCTGCTCCTGTCCTCTCTCAGCTCCTTGTGCAGCCCCTCGCTGGCACAGCAGTGTGAGGAGCTGAAACATCCTTGGCTCTGTGCAGCCCCGCTCTGCAATAACTGAAACATTGGTGTGTGATAAGCACTGTTGTTTCTCCTACAACCAAAACACAGCACTATATCAGCTGCTGGAAGAAAACTATCCCAGCTAAAACCAGGGCACTAGTGACCTTACCTTTACAGCTACCCTTAACTGTTTTGTTAGCTCGGCACTGCTGTGTGCAGAAGTAACCTGGGGCTATTTATCCACCCTCAGATCTCTATAACGCTCTGGTGGAGGTGATAAAGTTTACCACTGTTGTAACACTTCTCAGAGATCTTAATGACAGCGAATTAAACTGCTCGCACTGAACATGACGACACTTGAAAAAGGAGATGGGAGAAAGGGCTGAAGAAATTGGTTCTTGCATGAGAAAATAAACAAGTTTTCATTCAAAGTACAGAACATTAGGAACTTAGTTATCAATCAGGATTCACCCAAATGCATTAACCCTAACTCCCTTCACAGGGGCAGATGAGTTATCTTTGTATGGAGGAAGAGTTAGTTCCTGCAAGATGAGTATTGTGTGGACAAAAAGGCAGCAGACAATGCCAGTCTGCAGTTTATCAACTATTTATGCTTTTCAAAACTACAAAAACAGTGATTCACTCTGTTGTATCTCAGAGACAGGCTGAAGCCTGATTTCTTATTTCACCTTTCAGGCCATAAATGGAGGCTGACAGTAATTAGCCAACAGTGAGTTTCTTCTGAGCATGCCTACTGGGGAGGCTTGCTTTTTCCAAAGCACATTTTCTATCTTAAGGAGAGAAGGATAGAACTGAGTTGTGCTGTCTCACTCTCCTTGCAATCTGTTCTGGCATGGCTCCCTGTGTGGTGTGAGGGAGTTCAGCCATCCTGCAGCCTTGCCTTCAGGTAACAGTGAGGCTAATGAAGATGGGAGGCACCACGGCAAAAAGAGCTGAAAATGTTGTCATATTTTAGGAGGTGAAGGATGAAAATACCATAGCATAAAGCCCCTTGCCTTGTATGAAGCTGATGCTGGAGTGAAATACTAACCTATTTTCATAGCAAGATGTGAGAAGCCTCAGGGGCCCCCATTTAGCTGGTCTGGATAAAATGTGAGAAAGGCAAAAAAACACAGAGGAATTCTTAAGTGTTATTGTTTGAGAGAAGCAACCTTCCTTGCCTGCATTTAAGAGATTGCTCTCTGTGTAGCTCAGAAGATTGTAGGCTTTGCTTTATCATCACCGCTGAGCCTCCAGTTGGACAGGATCCTAGAGCTAAAAGCCTGAAGCTTCCAGTGAAGGAGCACACTTGGCAGCAGTTACTGATGGTGTAGCACCTTTCGTGTGAGCTTGCTTTGGAGAAATCAAACTGGAAAATTTCTTCAGCCTGTGAAGAAATTGTGAAGTGTCTACTCGTCTTCTGTAGCGACCTGCAGATCTTAACCAGTTTTGGAGCATCAAGGAGAGAGGCACAGTATGAAAAATCTTCATTTGCATACCTTTATTTCACTCCTTTTACCATTTGTACTGTATGGAAAACTGCATAGATGGCACTTCTCACTGGGCTTGCAACAGCAAATTAAATCTTACAGCAGGGTTTGCTGTTCTGTGCTCTCCGGTGTTACAGGGCATACAGAACATTTTGATATCAGGCTGTGGAGGTTGTGCTGGGCTAGTTGTCTTCTCACCTGCCAGAAAAGCAAGAGGCAGTGGGGGGGTCACTCCAGGCATGGCCAATGAACACTGTGGCATCTCACTTATCTGGTGCAGATATAGAGACAGTGCCCAGTGACACTTGTCCTTTTACTGGCATGGATAAACTCTGCCAGAAGACTTCTGCTAAGTGTTTGCTCCAAGATGGAAGTCTTGCACAATGTGCAAACGTGCAATCAGACACTCGTTAATCTACGTGAAATCTTGCAGATTCTTGATTTCTCAAAGCAGAATGTCAATTCTGCTTGATTTTTTGCATTGACGAGATTGATTTAAACAACAGGTTAACACTGTGCTCCCGCAACCTGTGTATGAGTACACAACCTCTGCTTGCATCACTTGTCTCTTCTAGCCCCTATCTACAGCCCAATTGTTCATCACTCTAATGCTGATATATATACTTTTTACTTACATCATGCAATTGTTTTACTAAACGCTACATCAAGTACAAGCATACTAACAGACCAGCTGGTGACAGGTGAGAAATGAAATCACAGAATCATGCAGTTGTTTGAGTTGGAAGGGACCCTTAAAGGCCAGCTTGTCCAACTCCCTGGCAGTGAACAGGGACACCCACAGCTAGACCATGCTAGCTCAGAGCCCCATCCACCCTGACCCTGAGTGACTCCAGGTATGGGGCATCCACCACCTCTCTGGGCAACGTGTTCCACTGTGTCATCACTCTTAGCATAACAAACTTCTTTATATATAATCTAAAACTCCACTCCTTTAGTTTGAAACCATTTCCTCTTGTTCTATCACAACTCTTTAGATACTGGAAGGCCACTTCCATGTCACCTTGGAACGTTCTCTTCACCAGACTGAACAGTCCAAGCTCTCTCAGCCTGTCCTCATAGGAGAGGTGTTCCATCCCTTGGATCATTTTTGTTACCCTTCTCTGGATGCACTCCAACAAGTCCATGTCTCTCCCGTACTGAGGACTCCACATCTGGACGCAGCACTTCAAGTGAGGCTTCACCAGCACAGAGCAGAGGTGCAGGATCACCTCCCTCATCCTGCTGGCCATGCTTCTTTTGATGCAGCCCAGGACGAGGTTGGCTTTCTAGACTGTGAGGGCACACTGCTGGCTCAGGTACAACTTCACATCCACCAGTACCTCCAAGCCCTTTTCAGAAGGGCTGCACTCTATCCTTACACCTCCTAGATTGTACTAATAATGGGGTTTCTGTGGCCTACATGCAAGACCTTGGACTTAGATTTGTTGAACCTCAAGAGGATCTCCTCAGTCTGTCTAGGTCCAATGGCTTCCTCTGTCTCCATCCATTCCCTCTGACCAATGTATATATAAGAACAAGTTGTCATTAGATGGCCACTTAAAATGTTCAGATGCTAAAACGGGCAATCAGAATTACCAGTGCACATTATGAATTCCTTTCTTTTTCACAGCGGATTACAGAGACTTGTGGAATTTAATCTGTACTTCCAGCTAGATTTCAAAGGGTGTGGGACTGGCATGATCACACCATCTGTTGGCTTCCCTCCTTCCCACTGCCTGTGACTTCTGGATTTAGGGAGAGGTTTCAATCAAGTTTGAAAAAATGAACAACATCTGAAATGCAGTTAGGTTCTTGCGTATATTATTAGCACTAGTGGCAGGCAGGGGGAGGCAGTTGGCACCCCTCTTTCAGAGAAGGCAGTAAGAATGTGGTTACCACATGCTGTTTGGCAGTAATCCCCGGCTAGAAGCAGCGGTGTCCTGCTCAGCTGTGTGTGGGGTGCTTCAATAGGCTGTATGCACACGCAGGTGGTGGTACCACAGAAAACAAAGCGAGGAAAGCTGGGCTTCTTGTAGCAGAATCTAAACAAAGGAGTCAAAGAATACTGAAAGGGGCTGAAATCACCCTTCTTGGAATATTTAGCATTTTGTAAAGGAAAGTGCCTCTTCTTGGAATCCCATTAATATACGATTCTGCTTTCATTTAACAACAATTTCTAGCTCACAGTGTTTTGAGGAAAGCTAGGAAATAAGATTTATGGATTTCAAAAGGCAAATTTTAAACAATAAAACCTTCAAAACACTTTTTAAAAAAATCTCATATTTAAACATAAAAAATACATAAACTGAGGTGAGAGGACAGAACCTATTCTTGATGCCACAAATACACTTGTTTTAACTCCATAAGAAAGAACCTTTATCAAATATTCTGCAGTACAGTAACGTATCTGCAATCAGACTGTTTGCCCTGTTTCTTCCTTTAGATGAATTCTGCTACAAATAGAATAATTGATGCCCCAGAGGTAGATTCTATGGAAGTGAAAATCTAAAGCAAGCGTGAGCTTGTTTACAGACATTGCTATGGTGCCCCAGTGAAAGTCAGTCTAATGAGTTGGTGGGAAATCAAGTCAATAAACCTTTTACATAAAATATTGGTATAATGTTTATGGTTTCCAAGTGTGTATATAGATGTAGTAATTAACTAAGTGAAAAACAATTTGAGCTCTAAGGTCAGAAAAAATATTCTCCTGTGTTTAAGCTTCTTTTAGCTTCAAGTTTGAGATCAATATTTTTCTTGTATCTAAGCTGTTTTTAATTTACAAATTTTAAGTCTTTCCAGGTTTCATAATGTGTTGAAAAGGGTATGTCTTGAATATAGTTTGTAGCTAAGCTTAGAACTAGAAAAACACCACTGAAAAAAGCAACAAAAAACATATGGAGAAACAATTGAAAAAAGAAAAGAGTTTTCTTTTAAAATTGGTATTTGAAATATATTTTTTTTTCTGTGATATTTCCTCCAGATTTTGCTAGTTAATTTTTTGTTATTAAAAAAGAAAATTATAATGCAATTCTGGTTCAGACAACCACATGAAACTATGCAATAAAATGGTAAGGAGAACGCTGCTGACAGCAGAAACCAAGCATGCTACTCGTTATCTCTGCCAACAGTGCAGTTGAACTGTGGAGTTCTTATTAATATCTCAAAGGCAGCTGAGTCAGATTCACAGAACTCTGCAGGTGCACAAAACCCATAGACACAAACCTGTTTCTTCACTGCTCACTGATACTTCCTTCACAACTACAGTCCCACAGAGGTTTGCCAGTGTCCGTCCATAATGTGTGAAGGGCTTTTCCCCTTGAGCCTCACTTCCCATGTAGAGTTAAGCAAACAGAAAATGCATGAGAAAACTAGGGCTTCAGTAGTGAACTGCACAGTTTGGTATGATATTAGATCACAAGTGTAACGTCAGGCAGGATGTACACCACACTGAGGACAATTGCTCTGGTTCTTGGGTTGCATATCTGAACCAGAAAGTGTTGGGACTTAAAAGGGTTGAAAAGTTATTCTGCATTCCAATTGCATTGTAGTGTAAAATAAGTGGGGATTTGTATTTCATTTTATTTGGGAATTATCTTGATTTATTATACATTTCTGTGTGGATGGCATACCTCTTATCAATCCATTAGTTAGAGCTATGTTAATTTAAACCTGAATAACAGATTTACAAGTCTCCAGAGACACAAAAGATTGGAGAATAGAATGTAGGGAGACAACTGTGTTGGCACTGAGGTATGCTATATATTTTATTTTCCTTTGCAGGTGTCTAGAGTAAAATTCCTTGTCTATAGAAAGCTGGTATGGAAATTCCATGTCAAAATTAGATTTTGCTTTAAGGACAGATAAGGGTTTCCAGTTTCAGGAGCCTTTTGAAATGTCTGTTCTCATGTCTCCAGAGTCTGATGACAAAATGATTTGCATCAGTTTGTGACAACACTTTCAAAAAACATTGTCCATTTTACACTGATATGAAAATGCAGTAAAGCCTCTTGGCCAGGCAGGTCAGCCCCATCTGGCACAGGGGTCCCCAGACCTTACAATGAGCATGTGAAACAGGGTCTTTGTGTCTCAGAACATAGCAGGACACTCAGGAAAGAAAGAATGAAGCAAAATGATGCCATGGGGGTGAAAGACCTTCCTGCCTATTCTTGGGAATTTGTTCAAAGGTGATTTCTTGAACAGCTGATCCAAAGGGTTTGGCCTGACCACCCGTGAAGCTCAGCAAATAGATGGTGAAAAGCACAGTAAGGAGCCAAGGCAAAGCCTTGCTGAGTAGAAAGTGACAAATTTGCAAGCGATTTCAGGAATTAGACTGCTTGTCTAGAGGAGCTGCCCTTCTCTTACGTCCTGCTCCGTTCCTATCACCAGGTTGATCAATACATTGTTTTAAAGAACCGACCATATTCACCATCCGCCACAGACTTACAAAGGGACTAACGTCAATACTGTACCCAGTCAGGCCTCTTGGGTAAGAATGATCAGTGCTCTCATTTAGCACTTAGAATAAAAATGGGAAAACAGCCTGATGGGTTTTCTAAAGGGATAAAATTGTAGACAGGAAAAGAAGCTGAGTTGCATCTATTTTCCTCACTGCAAACACTGTTAATTTATAAAATATCTCCTCCTCAATTTTAGTTAGAATATTTTTAAAGAAAATAAACATCAATTGTAATTGGTGGTAATTTGTAGCTGGCCTGTAAAATTTTGTGTTAATGCATTTATTCAACTTGCATTCATAGGTATAGAGAAAGCAGTACAAAATGATGCTCTAGAGGCAACACTCAAGGCAAAACTGCTTTTAGGCCCTTGACTTATTTAAGAACAAGAAAATCAGTTTTCCCCTCAAACACTATACTGGACAGTACTTGTAAGCACCTGAATAATGGCATGTATTAATGATTTGTACAGTGACTCACTGGTTTATTGTGCAGATCCAGAGAGTGCTGAATGCTCAGTAAAGTCCCACCAAGCTTTTCTTTTTGAGAAAGTAAGAACATGTGGCACAATCCATGAGCCAAGACGAGGATTTTAGAAATCCAGCACAAATACATACTGCTTAATACATATCTACAGGCATTTACACCTGTCACCTCAGTTGGAAGGCTTCTTTTTTTCATCTTCCATTACTGTCAGCATAGTGGAAGGTAGGGAAATGCTTGCACTAATTCAAACGTTGCTTGTACATTTGGGGTACCTTCTATTATTTCATCACATTCAGGTTTTGATAGCAGTGAAACTTATTTGATAGAAAACAAACCTTTCGTAAAATGATCTGCATTGCAAAATGGTTGTGATTTGTGTGTGTTGCTAGAGAAGCAGGTGATACACACTGAAATCAAATGCAAATCAATATTATAAGATGAGGTTATGGGTCAGCATCTACCAATATGACATAGAGGCAAAGGGAAAAAAGGCAAAGTAAATGAGCTCTCTTTCACCTAAAGTATACATCAATGTTTTTTTCCCTCTGGGGATCCTGGTAGTCAATGAATATTTCAAGAAGCAAAATCAGGGGGTTTATCTCCAGTTGTATCTTTAGCTATCATTTTATTTGGACATTCAAGATTAGATGAAGTGCAGCAATGAGTCTACTGAACAAGAAACAGCATGTTCATTGACATCAGTAGAATTTCATATTCCACCTGTACATGCCAACAACAGAGGACATTGTATCTTCTAAGAACCAATATGTTATTGTGAGTTGCTATCAGCTGAGCATCCAGAGCTATTTTAGCCTTCATTCAAAACTGTTACTTTCCATACACAATACGAAGCATCACAATTTTAAGCTATAGTTACTACGGGGAATTTTTTAGGCATTTGAATTAGTGGCCCGGATTGAAAGGTATGTTTTCCTCTTTGAATGCACGGAGGAAAAGAAGCACTGCCACTGGGTACTACTCACAGATCTGAACACCCTCTCATACTACCCTGATGACACATGGAACATTTCCTTCACAACTTGGGACACCAGAGTTTGTCGTCTAGAGAACTGGGAGTTCCCAGTACTCATGGAGCATTTTCCAAACATAACTTGAAATTGCTGTTATTGGGGAATGCTAACATAATCATTACCCTATACATGTATACATAGCATAGGCGGTAATGCACAAAGACAGACCATTACAGCATTATGGCTGCTATAAAGACAAGAGATGCAGTTATAGTGGTCTCAACTACAGAAGTGCTGAAGCTGCAAAACAACCAGGCTTCAATTCTCTTCCCATTAAAACGTGAAAGATTTTTGCAGTGAGTTCATTATGCCCTGGATTTGACACAGTGTGAGATAAGGCCTGGAGAGATGCACAAGCAAATCTGAAAAGCAAGGCAATAATTGACTAAACTGGACATAAGGGGATGAGGACAAAGTGTCGATGTTAAGGACATTCCAATTTCTGCAAACCTAACCTTCTAGGACAGGGTAAGCCAATTGCATGAAAATATGTAAAGTATTTCAAAAAGGAGGACTAAAAGGACCACTTACATATTACTACATCCCCTATGAAACGTTGAGTATACATTTAAGTCATGAGGCTCATGCGCACCTTTTTCCATCGGCATAGCCAATGCTTACCCACGGATGCTCATGCCTGTCATCCAAACTTGAAGTACTTTCTGTCAGTCTCGGCTTATAATAACATCCACAGCTGCATCTCAGGGCTTTGCTTGGGGACTAATTACTATGCCTTGGGCCATGTGTTTATACCTGTCAGTCATTAAACCAGAAGCAGTGCTCACCCCTGATCATTAGTACTTAGTTCAATATCAGTCTAGTTACAAAGCAGATGAGCTTTTACTGAGGTGGTTAGGGTGTGAAAACTGCATAGCTGTGAGCAAATCAGATAGATAATTCCCAACCACTATCCATGTTATGTATAAAAATAATTCTTCCAGGTGGTTTAAAGCAATTGGCTGTGTGCCTAACAACTCACCTAAGCATTCCGGGATTGCATAATGAAATACTACTTGCTGTGCCTTATTGCTTAATTACTGCTATCAGCTTCCAGAATTTCAGTAAACTAAATGCACTGCACAATGAGGATAAGCCAGAGGCATTGTGTCATGGGTACAAAGAGAATTGTAGTACTGTATTGTACTGAATATACTATTACCCCAACATAGTAAACTTTTAAATCTCTTCTATTTTGACTAGAACTAAAATGTGTTTATAGTGTGCTTTTTTTTCCAGTGTGCCTGGATTTTAAATGCTCTGAGATATAATGAACTCCCTTTGTTAATACTACCACAGAAACCAAAAGCGCATCTGGAGAGTAGATGAGCAAACTCCTTAGGCTGAGACAGCAAAAGAGAAAGCAAAAGGTGAACAATCATTCTCTCATGCTGTGAAATCTCAACTGCACTCTTTTGCAGAGTGACAATACCCTTTTTAAAGTCAGTGTTGCAGAATCACAGAATCATAGAATGGTTTGGGTTGGAGGGGACCTTAAAAATCATCTAGTTCCAACCCCCTATGATGGGCAGGGCTGCCACCCACTGGATTGGGCAGCCCAGGGCCCCATCCAAACCAGCCTTAAATGCCTCCAGGGATGGGACATCCACAACCTCTCTGGGCAGCTCATTCCAGTGCCTCACCACCCTCTGAGTGAAAAATTTCTTCCTAACATCTAACTGAAATCTCCCATCTTTTAGTTTAAAGCCACTCCCCTTTGTTCTATCAATATCAGACTGTGTCTGAAGGCCTCCCTCCTGTTTGTAAGGTCTCCTCAAGTACTGAAAGGCTGTAATGAAGAGAGAAACACTTAGTAAAGAAAATAATAGAGTAAAACTTAGTGGAAAAAACACCCTTGGAAGTAAAATATGAAGGGAGGAAATTGATAAGAAGATACCAAATGTAAACACAAAAATAAAGAAGAAATACCTTTGGTTTTGCTGTTCTCCAAGAATTGAGTGTCTTCTGGCAGAATGCAACTAAATGTGGCCTGCAATTTGAAAAATGATTGATCTCTGCTACATCTGCCTTTATTCCCATGTATTTCAAGCAGTTTTCCAAAGCTGAGCAAGTATTTCTATCTGCAGCTTATAAATGAGAGAACAGGAGACTAACGAAGGTCAAAGATATAATTTACGATAAATGCATTTATGTGACAAATATAAAATATGTTGTTTCACTTGGCAGAGTGGCTCCTCTCATTCATTCATAACTACCTAAGTTTACTTTCCTCACTAAAATAAGATTTTAATAATTTTTACTGCTATTAGCAATGGAGAACAAATTCAGCTCTTGGAAGATGAGCTGGATTTTATTCGGTTTATTTACCATCAGAAGAAATGTTAATTAAATCCTCAGTGCAAAATATCACTGTAGTTGCATCAACCCAAAATAACTCAGCTTGACTTTCAGTGTTTATTAGATTCTAGAGTGTGTGTTCCTTCTCAGGCACAGGGAAAAACTCAAACAAAAAAACAATACAAACACAAGCAAGTCCTAAAAAAAGCTTTTAAATGGAAACGTGTCTTGGAAATCACTGAAAAATAACCCTTATAAAAGCTTTAGGGGCTACTCCAAATCAGACAGCAAGGCAGTGCCAGGCTGGAGACACATTGGATGCCTCAGATTAGTTCCCCTGTACTTGTTGCTAGTGCCATATGTAGTTTGTAAACAGCCATCAGTGGCACAGTGGAGAGGTAAGGGAGTCAAGCAAGCAGCCTTGGGAAATGTTTCCCCCCAAAAAGAGCAGTTCAAAGAGATCACAACACACTCAGTCTGGAAAATGCTTACTCACAAGAGCATCCCATTAGCATTCGGACCTGGAGCCAGAGCACATTGGCATTGCTTGAAAAGCAGCTGACAAGCAGCATGCTGTATAGCAACCCCACAGCGTGATGCTGTGCTCCTGCTTTGGACAAACAGCCATGTTAAAGGCAAAAGGGTTTGTTACTGTGGGCTGGATGTCCATAGGAATCTGCATGTGCCTTCTCAGGAGTTGTGGAAGGCAAATCAGGAATTCTAGTCTGTTGCCAAAGATCTTAATTCTCTGCAGTAACCAGCATGTCCAAGGGACAGTCTGCACACATGATAAAGGCTGGAATTGGATTAAAATCATAGGGATGAAAAAATAGGTGCCACAGGGATCCTGACAGCAGATTGCAGGGTGCTGCTGCTGTGGACAGTGCTCTTCATGGGAAAGGCAGAAGGCCAGAACTGTGAGTTGTTCTTCCATCCTGAGGGGATGAGGTACCTGCTTTGGCCTGTGCCTGCCTTGGCATATCTCTATGCAACTCCTTGGGCTTTAAAGGGCTGAGGCAGAAGGGAAATAATGCTATAATTAACACTCTCTCCCTCATTTTTTCCCAAATTATGAATTGCCATCCCACTGACTCTCTTGAGGAGAGAAGCCATTGACTAAACACTGCAGAATGATCCTCGCTAAGCAAATTCCAGCCACCTGCAAAACACAGATGGCCAGGAGTAACTTATCAAATTAAAGAGCAAATAAAGCAGAAAGAAAGGAAATACCAGAGGAAAAACATCCCTATGTCATCTTCACTTTGTACCACTACTGAGAGTGCATGGAACAGACAAAACATGAAGGGACATCAAAAACAAGACAAAAAGATGCTGAAAAATTGAGTGATAACTGTCTTGCAGTTAAGCCAAAGCAGAAAGGGCAAAAAGATAGAAAGGAAGCAGATGGTCAGTCTTGCAGGTGGTATGCATAAACAACTCTGGTGTTCTGTTTTCAGGTAGGTAAAATGAAGCTAACTATTCCTCTTGATTGTCCTGTAGCCATATCAAGTTCTATTGAAGATGAACATGTTTTGTTGTAAGTGCAATAGTTTAGGATTATTATGAGAGTACAACTACAGGGGACTTTAATACTTGGGCTGCCCTGAAAGTAATGCTTCATATTTTATCGTGTAGGCCCACAACAACAGAGGTGAATGTTGGTGGTATGGCAATAGAAGTTAACCTATGTAGAAAGACTAAAGCCTGCTCAGGCAGAGCCAGGAATTATTCTCATAGGAATAGGCTGCATTTCACTGCAAGTTACTACATAGTTTTAGGTAAAATCCGGAATGAACACCCACAACAGCCCTTGTTAGGAATGTGGTCTGCATGTACATTAAGTCCTGCGCTAGCATGCAGAATAGTGCAGTGCCCTGGTTGCAGCTGCAAATTATATGAAATTGCTGTGGCCTTGAAGTGCTGGCAGTGCAGGACTGTGATCTGCTGGGCCTGTGCGGCGTGCTGATGAAGGTAACGCTCACCTAGAATTCTTGCTTCCTGTTCCTTTTTATACAGTAGTAACATAGCACTTCTGCTTTGGCATGCTCAAAATAATATGCAGATTGTTACCTTCCTGCCCATGCCTGCAGTGCATAACAAGTCTGACCCTGAAGAACACTCACAACCCACCAAAAGGCTCCTGAAGGGTCTTAGGCAGGGAGTTACAGTATTGCATGCACGTGGGCAGCATGATGCCCAGCAGCAGCTCACGGGAGCCCTCAGCTTCCAGCTGGTCCCAAAGTTGAGCAGATGACAGTGCAAATGTGGTCATTTTTTGAGTGAGCCTTGGTTTTTCTCCTCCCTCCCTAATCAAGAGAGAGCACTGAAGCAGGCTTGGAAGGAAGCATACGCTGGGTCTCTAGGCTGTAGTGCTCCTCAGGTTGGTATCATCAGGAGAAATAGCACTTTGCCCTTAGAAGGCAAAGGATGTCCTTCAACAAGTATTAAAAAAAAAACAGCAGAACTCACTCCTGTAAATCCGAGCCACATCCTGTACCAACAGATCGTTTTTCTCTCTTTTATTCTTACGGGCTTAGAGCTGCTTAAATAGAACTAAAAATCTACTGCATGATGCTGATTTACATTCTCTTGCCATTAGTTTTGTTGGTGATATTTTAATTATACTTCCAGCTTTGTAGTACAATGGATATCATCACTTTTAATGTTCTTATTATCAACTGTTACTGAATTTTAAGTGTCATCCTTACCAGTAAACAGGGTCTAATTACTTAAGATTATTTCCCCTCATTGCAGAAGAAGTATTTTTTCCATACAAAACTATGAGTTTTTTGTAATGCATAATTTTATTCAAAATAAGTATTTTCTGATTTGTTCTTTTTAACAGTCAAGAAGAAATTCCTTTTCTCATATTTCTTTCTGATTAAAGTGAAATAAAGCATATTTCCATTTCCCTCCTTTCCTTACTTTTATCCTTTTCCACAGAACAAATAGGGGAAAATCACTCTTAACATACATACATACATATATATATTGCAATTGGAATCTACAGCAAAATGTTACTTGGTGTTATTTTTCTCTCACTTCAAGAGAGAGAGTCGAAAGTGAGAGAAAATGTTATTTTTAAAAGCAGTAGTGTTGCTTTCCTCACTTTTTTTCTTCTTCTGCAATGTTTTTTTTCTTCTTCTTCTTCCTTCACTTTTTTTCTTTGGGGAAAGTGGGAGGAATGGGAAACAGCAGAAATACCATCTGAAATGGGTATTTCACCACAAGCATATGAAAACTTCTTGCTTTTGCTGCGTAGGAAATACTAATTAAAATGGAAGAATATAATTTAAATTACTTGAAATGAATGTCAACTAAGTAGTTTTTATTTACAATGTAGTTAAGCACAAGGCTAACCATATTAAGAAGTCAACGTCTCCTCTTAATTTGTCTTTCCCAGAGTTGCAGTCCTTTGATGCTCACCCAGCTCTCTCTGCTGCCACTGTCCCTGACTCCTTCTGTTCCTGACTGACAGAAGGGGGAAGCAAGAGCTGCAGGCTTCCTGAAGCCTGCTTTGCTGGGCTGGGGTCAGTGCAACTCAGGCCATCCCTGCTGAGCTGTGGGAGGGAGTATCACTCCAAGGAGGCTGGGACATGAGGGCTGGGCTTAGTGGGCACAATGCACTACGCAGCCCTCGCTGCTTTTGGGGGGAATGAGGTGTGTAGAGTCACACACAGGGGAGCACTGGGAGTAGATCACCTGGGGAAGGCATTGGGCACCCTGCAGTGGGTGTCCCTGCTGAGGCAGGGGTTGGGCCAGAGGGACACAGGTCCCTTCCAGCCTCAGACAGACTATGTTTCTGCTGCCTCTGCTGTAAGCTGGCAAAACTTAATTTCCAAAATAAACAGCATTTCCTCTTCTTATGAAAAACCATCCACGAACCCATTTCATGACATGTTCTGCAGTCTTCAGCTTAATGTTCCACTTAGTGAAGACAGACTATGTAAAGAGCCTTCTGAAATTCTCTGTTAAGTTCTTAACTTGGTCTGAAGCAGCTTACTTGGATGTGATTTATTTAACTTGGTCTGAAGCAGCTTACATGGACGTGATTTATTTTCTGCTGGTGGTGACATGTGGCCTTGGTCAAAGGGACAGCCTGAGGGGTCAGGCATCACTGAGTTCTCATTTAAAGCCTGAAGATATGGCTTGAACAAAACCTGAATGTTAGTGGGTAACAAACAACGAGCACCACCAAGAAGTGTCTTCTAGTTTTAGACTTCAAGTGCTTTATTTAAAACTATCTGTTTACTTTAGAAAACACCATATCCACAAGAAAAATACAGCTTTATGTGCAATGTTTGACTATATTCAGCTGTGGGATACCAATCTCATATTAAATGTCCTGAAGAAACAAAACCAAACCAAAGCAAACAAGAAGACAGAGAACACTGGATATCAATCATTGTTCCTTTAAAACAGCAAGACATTCTCCATAGTCCTCCTTCCACCACTGAAGTGGCATACTTATGTGATTTAGCTGCAGCCAGAAAGCTGACATCACTTCAAACACGGAAGGTCACATGACACTGAGTCAGCTTTACACAGCACATCTCCACATTTCACCCAGCAGCGGGTCTGTTGATGCGCTCCATACTGCAGAATACAAATGGGTTTGCAGATAGATAAAGACAGACAAGGGAGTGGCCAGCAGGGCCAGTCACAGTGTGCCCACTGGCCATGGAGCTGGGAGCCTGCAGCTTTCTCAGAGGCATACTCATAGGGTTATAGCATCTCTTGTCTGACTTCCATCTCAGACAAAGTGGCGTGAACTGGTAAAAACATGAGGGCAGAGGTCTACATTCCTTGTAGCATAAGGCCATTTTCTCCCAAAGGCAGCCCCTGGTGCACAGAGTTGAGTATGTGAAACATCCCCATCACCACAGGAGCTGGCTGTAACTCTTCACCTGTGGTCACACAGTGTGCTTACTGCACATTCTTTATAGCGCCATATCCTCACAGAACAGAGGACTATCTCAGCACGCTATTTCAGGTATAACTGTATCTCCTACCTGTACATCAGCATTTTCTTCTTTGATTCAATACAATCACTGAGCCTTTTACTGTGTGTATCTACATGTATTTTTCTACAGATTTCTACAGTCTTCAGGTTTTCTTTAAAAAAAAAAAAAATTGTAAGTGCTAAAAAGCAAATACAATGTATTTTGCATACTGGCTTGCATTTCCAAGAATAATGCCTGCTGTGCTTGTCAGACAGGTCATTGTTTTATTATTATGTCTGAGAACGACTACCCACATTTTGCAAGCAGTGTGCAAATCCATGAAGATCCTTCCACATACCAGAGATCAGATGCTCATGTTGGTGACTGGCACAGAGGCGTGCCCTAAAGCCATGTTTTGCACTGGGAGAAGCAAGGAGCTGGCACTAGTGGGCATCATGTGGCAAAATGCTGGGCATACCTGTATGCAGAATACAGACTACCAGGGTGGGAGCATCATTGCTAAGCAATTGTGCCCATGTCCTCTCTCTAATGGGAGCTGCCAGGCCCAAAAGGAAAGCACCATAGAACAGGGGTGTCCATGAAGACAGTGCCAGCCTTAGGAGAAATGCTACTAGTCTTTGGGCACCTGTGTGGCTTCATTTGTTCTATGAAAAGTGTCAGCCCTACCTCATGAGGAGTGCTGCTCTTGCCACCATTTCATCTCAGCCACCTGACATGGCTGTAAAAATGCCTGCAGCCCTTGGTGTACAGCAGTGCAGCAAAAGTCTCTCTGGAATGCAACCTCCAGCCACATCATGCTGTACTAGCCAAGGAGCTCAGTGCTGAACGCAAGCAAAACTACTCATTCTAAAGCTTCTATGTACAGTGGGTAGAGATGATGCTATGGACCAGCATCTGGAATAACAGTTTCAGTCCAAGATGTGGGCAGAGATGTTGTGGGATTGCCAATTAAATGACAAATGCATGTCAGTTAGAATGATTGCACTGTGCCCCAAACCAAACTGCTTACTCTAAGAAAGCAGACCTGGGGTATCAGTTCCTCCAGGCAAGGACTACGTGTAACCAGGGCACACCAGGCCACAGGAGCAGTGAGTGCTGCAAGGAGCTGCATGTTGATATCTCCTCAGCCAGCAACAAGAACTTGTCTTGTAGGCCATCAACATTTATATCCTCTCCCAGGTCCCACATGACTTCAGCCACACAAATGATGCTCAGCGTAACCCACTGCCTGGCTTCTGTCAGTAAAGTGAGAAGAACGTCTCCGGGAAGCTGATTTACCCCAGAGAGCTCCATCCAGTTTTAGGGGAGGATCAAACACTGCTAGGTGGTAACTGAATTTACCTTTTAAGGGGGTTTTGGTGAACACGGGAGAGCAGATGTCTGGCTTTTACATGGTTTTCCTGAAGAACCCGCCCTTTCCTTTTGTGATGGAAGGTGCTTTCCAGCACCAGTGGAGCTGCCTGGTAAAAAGGAGCCACCTGAAGCCCTTTGAAATTCCGAGGCCTTAGCACTATGGTTTCCCAATGCTTGTCCACTGCTGGAAGCACCCTATCCAGAACCCCTGGGGTGAGTCACAAATCCATGCACATTGGAGGCACGCAGGACCGTACATTTGAAGCATCTTCTTAAGCAAACTGTAAGAATACCACTGAGATTGCTAGCCGTAAGGGTTATCGAGCTGTGCTGCAGCACCGCAGGGCGATGCAGAAGGCCGGGTCCCTGAGCCGCATCCCGCCCGGCCGGGTGCAGCCGGAACCCCGCAGTGGCCTCAACAACCGAGGGCGGCGGGCTGTGAGACTGCGGGAGCGCGGGACGCTGGGGTCCGCCGGCGACCCTCGGGCGTTGTTCGCACCCCGCGTCCTTCCTGCTTCCGGGGGCCGCCGCGGGGAGGATTTGCTGCAGATGACATCAGCCGTGGATGCTGGAAAAGCGGCGGCGGGGATGCGCCGGCTCCCCCCCTTCCTCCTCCTCCTCCTCCTCCTCGGCAGGTCCCTGCCCTGCCCCATCTCCGTATAAAAGCGCGGCCGCCTCCCCGCCCGCCCTCACTCCCTGCCGCCTGCGGAGCCGCCGGCGAGCGGCCCTTCCTTCTCCCCTCAGCGCCCCGGAGCCGCGGGGCGGAGCGGGGGGTGCGCGATGGCCACCGTGGTGGTGGAAGCGGACTCGGAGCCCTCCTGCAGCCTCCCAAACCCTGCCGCCCCCTCGCCCAGCCTGTCGCACCGCTTCCTGGACAGCAAGTTCTACCTGCTGGTGGTCATCGGCGAGCTGGTGACCGAGGAGCACCTGCGCCGAGCGATCGCCAACATCGAACGAGGTGAGGTGGTGGCGGCGGCGGAACGCGCGGAGCGCGCGGAGCGCGGCGCCCCCTCCCACCCGCACGGCCCCGGCGGCCGCTCCCCGCCCGCTGCCCGCGGCGCCCCGGCGGGGGGCTCCGTGCTGCTGCGCCCGCTGCCCCCTGCGGGGCGGGGGCGCGCCGAGCCCAGCTCCCAGCCCCAGCGCTTCTCTTTCTTTAACTGCGGGTCCCGGCCCCGCCTGCACCCCGGGGTCCCCCGCGGGGTCCCCCCTCCCCGTGCCTGCAGCCCCTGCCCCGCTCTCCCGCCCTGCGCCATTGTCGGGGCTGCGGCGGACGCCCAGCCTGTCTGCCCGGAGACACCGGCGGGTGGGCGTGGCGCAGACCGCACTGCGGTCCCTATGGCAGCCCGGAGCGGACAAAGGGCGCCCGCTCCGGCGCCGCCGGGGAAGGGGCTGGGCGGGGGCTGCAGCCGATCCCCGTCCCCGTCCCCATCCCCACCCCTGTCTCCATCGTCGTCTCCGTCGCAGCGCCGCAGACCCCGGCGGCGGTGGGGCGTTTTCCCAGGGACCGCAGGGCTGCGGCTCCATCCCTGCGCATTGTGCCCAAGTTTCGGCAGCGCGATGCAGAATCCTTCGGGACCCGAGCATGACACACACCCACCCCTGTGCTGAAAGAAATAAAAAGATGCTGGTAACGAGGCTGCAGTCTGAGTGCCCAGCCCCGTTATTGTCCAGCTCGGGCTGCTGCGGCTCGCTGCTCGTTTGTCCTTTCCCTAAGGTGGCTTTGGGTGAAGGTTCCACATGTGAAATGACTGAGTTCTGTAAGTTTTTGATGCGGTTTCTAATAAAGGAGATTGCGGTGTGGATGGAGAGGTGAAAAGCCCTGTTGCCGTAACAGCGGTATGAAGCACAAAGGAAATGATTGGCGGACCTCATAGTTTGCTAAACTAGCCTAAGATGTGATTTTTTTTTTTTTTTTTTTTTTAGCGTATACCTTGTTCTGGGCTGATGAAAGTGCAAAAATCAGAAATACGCTATTGTTAGAAAGGAGAGAGGGAGCCTGCAAGGGATTTGATATCAGCCTTGCATGTAGGTGTGGTTCAGCACTCCAGCTAGGACTTCGCTTGTCTCTATTGTTGTGTTCTCAACCCTTGCTGCTGCAGTTGGTGATTTCTCATGGTTCTTTTTTTGTGGCTGTTCATGGTAAAGAGCTGCCTCATTCCAGCTTACCAGCTTCACCATGACCCGTTGATCTTTATCGCAACCATTGTCTCCTAGGGAGAACTACTGATGCAGATGCTTTGTCATTCAGAGCCTCTTCAGCACTGCGCTTCTCTCATTTTAACTAATTGTTGATTGTGTTGGAAGTGAATTGGCTGAATTTCAATTAAATTGATGCAATTTATAGAGCCAATGGATAAAACTTCTGTAAAGACATCTGATGTCATCCTTCCTCAGAAGAAATGCTCTTCAGTTGCTTCTTGAAGCTTCTATTGTACTGCTGCTGCATAGCTCTGTTGCTGCTACCTCCGGCCAATAAGCATAACACCTGCTTACAGTTTTAGATATTCAAAGGAAACGCTTTGGCATTTTTATTCATCATTTTGGATGAGAAGTCACCTCACTCTTCCTGGTGTCAGATGATCTGGCGGGGATCTTGCCTGCTAGGAAAAAAACCTTGGTCAGATTTTGGGGTGCATTGTTCTGGATCAGTACACCCTGAATCTGAAGCTCTGTCTATTTGAGGGCTTGACTAATCTTTCGCTTTGGAAAGTGCAGTGTAGTCGGGCAAAACTGGCTTCTTTCAACCTTTGTCCTCAGCAGAGCCTTAAGTGGTTTTAGGGTTCTTGATAACTCTGCCTCAAGGTCTTCTCTGGTGCATCTCCTAAGTACCACCAGAGAAAAGTGTGGATTCATGCACTGAACTGCAGAGCAACATGCCAGCAAAAACATCTCCTGATAGGACATCAGTGGCGTGATGCTACGTAACCTGGTGGAATGCAGAGTCATTTCTTAATATATCATGAAGTGGGAATTGCTTGGCAAGCTGCATTTTCAGTAATTACATTTGGGATGTCATTTTGCTGAGGGGGCAGTCCTCCAACCCACCATCCAGTAAAGAAGAAGAGGGGAGTAAGGAGAAAGCTTCAGGATCTTTCCACTGATTTGGCAGATGCTGCTGGGTGTGCCCTGTCTGCTGTCTGATTAGCCCTGTGTCTAGTGGCGCTGTGCTCCAGAGACTGCAGAAAGAAGGAAATAGCTACAGCTCAGTCATCCTCCCAGTAGTTTCTTCCATCCTGATGATAATACACATCATTGGATTGACCTTGGATTTTTGTTCCAGATTTACTTCCATTGTATCCAAACTTGATTTGGTTGTATAACATACTTGATACATTTATACTACATTTTAAGGTATTTGTATAGTTTTTGCATCCAAAATGCTGAATCATGCATCTGCAAATCTGGCCTATTTTACCCACATCTCATCCTTAGCCTTTGTGTGGATAGCATGCCTAGGCTATTCTTTTTAGTTGTTTTGCCCTAAGTACTGCATTTTGGATACTGATGGGCTCAGTGGTATGACTCTGCCTAATCAGAATCATACCCCAATGCAAATCTGGATTTGCAACAAAAATGGTTTGGGATGGTGGGCAGGCTCTGTCATTAGCAGCAGTGCTGAATCATAGTCCATATTGCTTAACTGACCTCCAGAAAGCTTTGCAGCCTTCCCACACAGGCTTGCTGTTGGAGGCCAGTGAGCTGCTGTCTTCTTGCTTCTTCAAGTTCAACACCCAGTGTGCTCCAACTTCATGATCAGCATCAGTTCACTACTCATATATTTCATCTCTGCTGTACATGTGCGGCAATATATCATATTTACTTTCTTGCTCTCAAATATTCCAACACCTGGAAGATATTAAAGCTTGCTGAGCTGTGTCTGTGTGCCAAAACTACGCCCTGAAAATGCACCATATGGCCAAGAGATTTTTGAGAGAGAAAAAAAGGAAACTTGCAGAAGAGTCACCACTTATGCCTCTGAACGATGATGTACAAGTCAGGAAGCGGAGGTGATTGATGATAGTTCTGTTATTTAACTTCAGAGTGGTAGTGAAACATAGATGATACTGTGTTTTCAAATCTCTTTAAGTGCTTAATATTGCATCTACCTAACTGGGAGGATATCCCAGAGACAAACATTCTCACATCTTGATTGTACTGCTGACAAGGAACAAGTGCTCAATGAATTCTCTCTGAAAAAGCTCTTGAAATGCAGATACCTGTATTTGCATGGAGAACCTCCTCAGAGCTGCAATGGGAGACAAGCAGAGCAGATCTGGTTTCTCTGCTCTTTGTCCTCCTCATCCTTCAGCCCTGCAACATGGGATCTGCCAGAGGGATCTGCCCTGATGTTTCTGCTGCCTTAAAAGAAGATAAAGCATAGGAGGCAGTGCTGGCAGGAAAGTTAGCAGCCCAGATCAAGTTACCAGCAGAAGTGCTAGTACTGGTTGCACAGCGTAAGGAGTTGGCCACATGCCTTTTCAAGCTTCTCCAGCCCAGAAGTACCAAGCCCCGAAGTGGTTTAACCCAACGTCTTCATGCAAAGACATGGCCAAGCTTCTGGGAAGGGGGCAACAGATGCTTCCTCACCTGCAGTTCCTTTGGCATTTGCTACCTAATTTGTATAAGTCTCAAGACGATCCCTTAGGAAAAAAAAAAAAATCCAAAAATCACAATAATGTTGGTGTTCAGAACTACAACAGTGTCTGGACCTACCTGAAGTGCAACTGTCTGCTCATTGTTTTTGACAGGAAACCTATGGAAAAGTATTAAAATGTATTATGTTAATTTGACTTATTTTTTATTTTATCTTATTTTAAAGCTAGTCGTCAAAATTGTACAGTTGGAAAATAAACTTATCTTTTGGTTGCAGTGATTCCTCCTTCCCCCCTCATCAAATGTCAATCCTGAAAATATACGATTCCAAAACGTATTTTTGTAATCATGTGTCAAGTGTCTCATTTTCTTTGAAGCTGAGGAGAGAACAGAGATGTGATGTTTATCTTTTCTACAAGAAAAAAGATCAAGCGTAACATTTCTAAATATCAAAACTAGAGTTTTGATACTTCATAAATAAAAGATCACTTAAATTTTAATTTGAAATATTGGATGCTTCAAAGCTTTTTGAATAAAGAAGTCATGGAATCATAGAGTGACTTAGGTTAGAAAGGACCTTAAAGATCATCTAGTTCCACTCCCCAGATGTGCGCAGAGTTGTCAGCCACCAGATCAGGTTGCCCAGGGTTCCATCCAGCCTGTCCTTGAGCACCTCCAGGGTTGGGACATCCACAGCTACTCTGGGCAGCTGTACCAGCACCTCACAGACCTCTGAGGAAAGAATTTCCTCCTAACCTCTAATCTGAATCTCCCCTCTTTTAGTCCAAAGCCATTCCCCCTTGTCCTATTACTATCTGACTGCATAAAAAGTTGGTCTCCATCCCATAACTAAGTTCCCCTCTAGTGCTAGAAGGCCACAATGGGATCTCCCCAAACAAGCCCGGCTCCCTCCACCTGTCCTTGTAGGAGAGGTGCTCAACCCCTTCAGTTATTCCTGCAGCCCTCCTCTGAACCCACTCAAGCAGCTTCATGTCTTTGTAGTGTTGGCGGCCTTAGTACTTTGTACTGAAATATTAACTTGCAGCGTGCTAGGTAATGCTGTCCTTCTTTCAGGCGGACAAATACAGTATTGCCTGAGTGATTCACATTTTCACTTCTGTAAATCAGTCTTTTGCTATTTTTAAGCCAATTCAGGGACATCAATGACTTCTCACCATGTGGACAAGCAGTCATTAAGCAGGGGCCTGAAAGGATTGCTGCCATTTGGAAAGGCAGATTTCCTCTTGACTGACTGATCCCTGTCCGGAGTGCTTCTTGTGGGCACTTAGCACTTTGCAAAAGATGGCTGTGAGGTGTGGCAAAAAGAGAGGCTGGTTTTGGAATTTAGAAATATGCAAATAACATGGATGTAAACCAAGAAATTTTCCAGTGCTGATATATCAAGCTAGATGTGTTTTCATATTTTGAATTTCAGGAATCCGATCATGGGACACAAACCTGATTGAATGCAACTTGGATCAAGAACTGAAACTTTTTGTGTCTCGCCATTCAGCTCGATTCTCTCCTGAAGTTCGAGGTGAGGTTTTGGGCATGTTTAGAAAGTGTTACGTGGCCCATTTTCATTTGTGTATCTTTACAAGGAATACTTTGTTCTGATTTGTTTTTGTTTTGTTTTGTTTTTAATATTGCCTGAAAGTTACATGTTTTTTAACTGTTGCAGCAAAAGGAAAAGTCTGAAACATTAAACTAATCAGGCTTTTAGGTTAACTTGATATGTTTTGGGGCCCCATTAAAGTCAAATGAATCTCAGTTTTTGACTGAACCGTTTGTGTATATTGCACTCATCTATGTGCCTAATCCCAGAGACTGAAGCTGTTACCTATGGTAGGCAGAGCACATACAGAAAATAACATGAAAGGTTAGCTCTACAGTTTGACAGAGCCAGAAATGGTATCACAGCTGCTATGCAAGTGTGGCTTAAGAGCTTGGTACCTTTTCTTGTAATGAAAAGCTGAGGGGTGGAGGGTCTGCCTTTACTCACAGGAACTTTCATAGGCTTTTATGAGGAAACTGGCACTCTACAGGGCTTATGAGACTCGGTCAATTCTTCTGCTGCCTTTTCTTCAAGCCTGTCCTTTCTTTAGGAGATTCTCACAGGTTTAAAAGAACAACCAAACAACCAAATGAAACAAACACCACCAATTTGCCTCCCCTTTCCCCCAATAATTTTGTGAAGTGTAAAATTCAATTTTGTTCTGGTTACGTGGGAATCCGGTTTGGTAAGTTCTTCTTTATCTCTTCTTTTTAACCATCTCCTTACTTTAACACAAATGCTAATTGTGCATGTATGAAATTAATCTTGGCCTCCATATATATAAAAATATATACACTTCTCAAAGGATTATAGCTTGCTGTCATCAGTGAAAACACTGTGATCATGACAAGTACAACAGAGAAGTGAGAAATGTTCTAAACTCTGGCTTCAGGACCGTGGTGAAAAGGTCATATAACCACTTCATGTGCATAGGGTCTTTTGCAGTTCACTGTTCATGAAGAGTTCCTGATAGCTTGCTAGGATGATAGCACTGACCTGATGGTTTTAAATAAAATACCAAAGCGTCTCATGTAATGAATTCTTCCTCTTGCATCATTGCAAATAGCAAATTTTACCGTTATTTCTCCATATCTATTGAGCCAGATTCAAGACAAAGATTTACCTGTATAGCTTTTCACCTGGTTCAAAAAGCAACTGGTAAAGCAATACTCAGAACTGAATTACTCCAATGTATTTAATGTTTTTTTGCTGTCTCGTTAAGATGTTACTTCTTGATAGCACCGAATGAATTAAAATAAAGCTAGTTTCACATGGTTAAATACTGTGGTTTCACATAATACATGAAAGAACATTACGAACCTCTTTTTTTTTCAATTCAAATTTGAATTCAATTTCAACCAATACTATACAGTCTTCTAGGAATTTCTCTCTAGGAATTATATATTTCATTGGTTTTTTTTTTCTTGTTTGTCTAGACTTGTCTGTTTTCTCATTGTGTTGAATTACAGCTTAATTGCATGTGACTGGAATTCATCAACAGCTCTATGACAAGCAGTAATGAATGTGTTTTTCAGCACTGCACAATCTTTAAACAATAAGCTGCCAAAATCTACATTGAAAGAGTATTGAGAGAGCTTTAAACCTGGAAAAAAGAGAAACATCCAGGAATAACACTAACCCTCTTTACCAGTTTCTTCCCTCAGATTGTGTGGAAGCCCACTGGCACTTTTTGAGTCCCATGGCACAGATTAGAGGACAAGATTTGAATCTCTCTCTCTGGTTTTTTGATGTTGAACCTGCCCGAGGCTCCTCTGAGTTCTCTTGACTGATAGATAGCAAGGAGGGTGGGATTTTTTTTGTTGCCTTATGTTGATAAAATTTCAAAATGTTTTTGTTGCAGTGCCCAGTTGTTGAATTTTGGTGAGTGCTCAACCTGTGGAACTGGCAACACATGCTAAACATGTTAAAGAAATTATTGTTGGTTACATATTACTGTGGTCTCAAACTCAGAATTTCAGTGGGCTCTGGGTAACTAGGTGACCTCTTGTCTAAGAAAAGTATTCATCCTATGTGGGATAGTGTGTGGCATGTCATATGGGGTGTAATTAAACAGCCCTTTTTTTCAGTCTTTTGAGACTGAACTCTTTGTATGACTCAAACATAGGGACAGTTTACTCTTGAGGAGTGGCAGAGTCATTTAGTGAGTCTGCACAGTTCTTAGTACAGAGAGGTCTGAATACTGACTGAAGCCTGTTTGATTATCATGTTTAATTATGATAATTGCTGTGCTGGCTCAGTGCATGCTTGTATGGTTCTCAAATCAGCTCAAGGGTACACACAGCAAAAATATGAACAGTATGACTTGTTCTCCAAGACAACGCTCGGAGGAAATGGGGCCAACCCTGCCCCTGTGCCATATGCCTGCAGTGTTGAAAGAAAGATATGGTGAGAGATGTTAGTCAGAACAATAATTCATGTTTTTTCTCTTGAGGAATTTGAGGGGTAACCCTTGTTTGCAGTGAGTAGCCATGTACATCTTGATATAGAACCAAGCATGACTGAATCTGAACACTCCTTTTGTGCTCTTACCAAGGGAATGGATTGTCACACTGGTATTCACATACCCTATATTCAGCTTCTGAACAATTTATGGATGATTTATGACTCCCTGAAAAATTGAATTCAGAATGGAAATGCTAGCAAGATCTTCTCTGATACCTTGTAAAGCAGCTGAGTTTGCACTCTCCTTAGTAATACCAAATCTGCAGAGATGTTGTCAGGTGCTGGTGAAAAATGAGTAACGGCACTTATTAACTGGTTGCCAAGACAACAAGCAACATGACTTAAAATGGGTGTTTGCTTCTGTTTTCTCTGTCACGTACTGGCAGTGACTTCCATCTTATGTTAACTTCGCAAGGACAAAAAATTCAAACAATGTGTTGCAACATGTACTTGCTGGAAAAGGAACCATGTATCTGGTAAGAGGCAGAGCAAATGGAGATTGTTCAAACTGCAGCTGTTGCTAACAATCCTTTCTCAATTAATGTATGTATGTATGTTCCAGCTGCATAAAGCTGAATATCCTGCTTCATGAAAGGCTGAGTAAGTGAATTTTGCTTAGGGGTGAAACCACTGAGGACTTTCCACAAGACATCCACACCTGCCATTTTGTGCCACTTCTTCCACCTGGGAACTTAGCAGTTACATTGGTGTGTATGCAAGCCCTTGTCTAGATAAAATAATTTTTATTTAGATAGCTGATCAGTACCTAGCCACCTTTAACCTTGTACTCTGGGAAGAATTATTGCTCAAGCGGTGCTCTGTGACTATTTTATACTTCAAACATTTCATGAGGAATAGGCATCTATGGAAAACAGAGCCCAAGCAGCATCAGGTCTGCTGTTGCCCACAAGTCAGCAGGTGGTCTCTGCACTGATTTCAGTGAGTCCTTCCATACCTTCCTTACCTTGATTTTCAACAGCCTTCCTGTGGCCATGGAGGAACCTGTCTAAGTGCAAGAGGTGTTTGATGTCCCAGCAGCATCCTCCTGCTTCAGCTGTGGCTGTGGGCTTATCTCCTCTGGGCTTGAGGAAGGCCCTCATTCTCTGAAATTGTCATTGACCTCAAAAGCCTAACACCCTTCATTCCAAAAGTTACCATTTCAGAAGTTACAATTAAGGATTATTAGTGTCCTGTGGTTTTGGATCAGGAGGGCTTTGGTCATTGAAACCCACAGCTCTATTGTTTGCCAAAACAGCCCGTAGTCCCATTACCAAAGCAGTTAATGTATGCCTGGTAGATTTTGTGAGCTCATGGAGATGCTGATAAAATCATAAATTGCAGTGTTTTTGTGCTTTTAAAAAAAAAAAACAGGAAATCAAAATTCATCAGGTCAGATAATGTAGATTCTTAAGCAAAACCTATCAATTACAATGAAACAAACTGAAAAAAAGAGCCAAGATGGCAAGGCCAGATCTCTGTTTTGCTTAACTCATCTAAGGCAGAGGGGCAGAGATCATCAGTCTGACTCTTTACCCACTGCTGCTGTGAGGTCTGTCCTGTCGATGGTACAGTCCTGTGCAGATGAGAGGAAGAGGTGAACTCAGCTGGTGACTGAGCCTCATCACTAAGCACCTGGGAGTTAATTCAGACCAGGAACTTAAGTAGGCATATTCATGGGCAATCTATAAATATGATGCCACAGCAATTGAAGGCTGTGATAGCTAGAATAGATATCAAGTGGAGTCATTTGAGCTTCTTGTACGTTCAGAGAGGTTAATTTTAGCTGGCTACCAGACTTGTTTTGTGTTTTAGAGTATTTATGTCTTGGAAGAAAGAAAATGGAGGTGAAATAGGACTTGAATAGGGAATTGATCTGACTCACACCGCTGCAGCAGTGGCTGTGTCCCCGCAGGGTGTTGTTGCCAGTAGCACAAGGGTGCAGGGCAACGCTGGGAGCAGGAGCACAGGAGAACCAATGGAGTGGCATGAGCTCTTCTGTGTGTGCTGCTGAAGTTTCTTTGCTCAGGAGAGGATTACAGCACAACTGTTTCTGTGCTTGGGTACATTAATTGACAAAGCCTTCCTTTCTGAGTACTAATCAGAATGCCTGTGATGGGCTAATAAGTGATTCTGTCTTTTTCTTTACTTTTTTATTTCCCCCCTAGTTAATTAATTCTTGCACTTCTGCAGCAATCATTCTGGCACTGAATTCCACTTCTGTTTTTTTTTTAGGAACGATCTCAAAGAAAATTAGCATGAATTTACATTAGTGCCACAGCACTAGTACCTGCTGATGCTAAGCTGCTAACATGAATCAGCAAAATGACTGAGAGTTTAGTTTTAACTGCCTTGTATCACAAGTACTTACAATGAGTTCAGCTGTGTCAGCCTAGCCCATATTTCATGGAAATACATTTTTGACCTGCGTGAGGTGGCAAGCATAGGCACAGGATTAAGTTATTCATGAACAATGTTTGGATTGAAATGCTATTGTGAAAACTGTATTTCCGTTTCTCTTTTTTAAGTGGATAATTCAGCACACCTAGTGGTATACTCAGGGGTTATTTTGTTTCAGGTTTTTTAACAAATACCTACAGAATTATACTTTTTTTATCCCTTACAACTCCTCAATCTTCCTTAGCTACCATTTTGTCTGTGTCAGATATCTGAAACTGAAGACTTAATTATTTTTTTTCACCCTTGCTAAGTATTACTTACAGATGAACTACTTTTCATTCCTTCCATAATGGATTTAAAATAAATGTGTAACCAAAGCATCACTGCAGTTTTTTTCATCTGTTTTCTGGTTATCACAGGTAACTTTATTTTTGCACAATATCTGTTTCTCTTAATTGTTAATTGCCTGCATTTTCTATTAGTTTTTGGGAACTGCTTATCAGTCACTTGAGAGAATTATGAAATGTTTCTAATTGAACTTTATCATGGGGGGGAAATTTTGATCCATACTTCCTGGTATTTTTTTAGGTCAAACAACAACCAAATTGTGTGTCATAAAAATGGAGAAAAGGCAAATTTTAACTTTGGCTTATTGTCAGATCAAAGCAGTCCTTTATTTTCAGTGAGTTGCTTACCACTGTGTTCCTCAGTGAGACCAAACCCAGCTTGCATTGGGAAGAAGAGTTTAGAGACTCCTTATCTCCATGCTTGGTGGAACAAAGAGCACACTATCAGTCCCTCTTGCCCATTCTTGCATGAGAAGTACCACAGTAGGGTACTGCATGAAGAGCTCCAGCCCTAACTCACCCTGTGGAGACAGAGGCATAAATCATGGCAAGAGATGCCTTACTGCTGACCACAGGTCCAGGTCCTCCTCCTGCCTGTAGCTGGTCGGGAGCAGCCCTCAAGACCCCACAGTCCATGTGATTAAGTGGAGATAATACACGCGTTAGATGGTAAAAGTCATAAATGGAAAGGTGGGTACTTCTGTAGCAGACAGACATGTATTTGCACCAACCCATTCTATGTTTTCATCAAAGACATGTTGGGTACTGGTTGCAAACTGTTTCTAGAGTCAAGCAGAGAAGTCCATATTTCTGATGTTCTGTGCTTGCAGGCTGTGTGTGGGTTCCGTGGGTGCAACGTAGCCTCACATGTAAGTAAGGACATGATTCTTCTGTTTCCCAGGTATTTGGCTGGTTGGGGTATGTCTTTTATAATTCCAATCTAGTTGCTGATATAAGGCAAATTAAGTTAAAAAATAATAAACATAATAACCAAACACTGCTTGTAGAAGTGAATTCATGTGAATTTCAATATTCTTTTGATGTAGCAACTTTATACCCTTTGGTAGTTGAGAGCTTCTCTGTAATGGTCAGCTGTGTCATTCTCCTATGTCTGTCAGTCTGTCTTCCCTGTAACTGTAAGTAGGAAGCATAGGGTATTATCTAATAACAAAACAAACAAAAAGCCAAAAAAGCAAAAATCTTTCCAAGGAGGCAAACCATAGTCTTAGTGGTATAATCTCAGGCTTTGTGATCTCCGAGTGACTCTAATGTGCTATAGAGACTTCCAGCTGGAAGTTAAGTCCTCTCTGGAAGTTGTTCCAATGTTATGGCTCCTCTGTCTGGGGGCACAAATAAAGCTCTGCTAGCTCTTATGAGCTGTTTGTGGTGGGTTGATCTGGCCAGCAGCCAAGCACCCACAGCTGCTCACTTGCCCTCTCCATCCCTGCCTCTCCCAGGAGAGAAGAAAGAGCAAAAGCAATAAAACTCATGGATTTGGATAAAGACAGCTTAATAGGTGAAGTAGGGGGTGGTGAGGGGAAAAAAGGCAAAGCAAAGGAAGTCACTTGCAGTATCAAGTAGGCATACACACAGGCGTATCGCATAGGCCAGCAAGTCTTTAAGAAATGGACCACCTTGAAAACTGAAATCTATACCTCTTTCTTGACCTAGACTTTTGTTGCAGAGCATGAGTTATATAGTACGTGTTTGCTCAGTCAGAGTCAGCTGTTACAGCCTTGTTTCCAAAGTTCTTGCCACCCCCCAGCCTCTGTTGGGTACAGTGGGAAAAAGAAAGCTTTGATGCTGTGCAAGTGCTGTCCAGCCACAGCCAAATCATTTGTGTGTTAGCAGCAGTGTTCAAGGCACAATTCCAAAAGGCAGTACCATACAGGTTGCTATGAAGAAAGTTAAGTCCATCTCAGCTAGATGAACTAGTTAAAGTCCATCCTATTTTTCCAAATATGGATTGTCTTTTAATATATGTTTGTGTATGAATCCTTTCAAAAGACCATCATGAAAGGGCTGACATTTCCTGGATTACTTCAAGTGTGAGGAAATCAGCATCATGAAAACTGACCTGGCAATGCTGGGCAGACAAGGTGGACTAGACAAGTATTAAAACAGGAAAAAATACAATCACTGCTTTTATGTTTTCATGTTCAAGTCATGGGTTTTTTTTTATTTTTATTTTTTTATGGCACTGTTGTTGGACTTCTGGGAAACAAACATGGGATGCCATTTGACAGGGTCTTAAAAAGAGTCCCTGCTAAAAGTTCCCATCTGGGATCCTCCTGACATGGGCGTTATGGCCATTAAGATTTCATAACCTCTTGCAGTTTTCTCAGTCTTCTAGGACGTGCATAGAGTTTAGGCAAGCAGAAAAAGTGCGAAGTGCAGAATTGTTTTGTGTATGAACAGGGCTTCAAATGCATTCAGAAGGCAGTGCTCCCAAGAACATTTCTGTTAGGATTTAGTGCTTGTAGCAGGCTACTAATTTAATGTCGTTAGTCAGAATTGTCTCATGCTGTTGGATTTTCTTAAACTTAAAATTACTAGCTGCAAAGCTTAGATTCTGAAATTTCCTTAGACTGGGAAGATGGAACCTTTTTCAATGCTAGTTAGATTTTTGTACAGTTAACATTTCCTAACAAGTTAGTAAGTTTCAGTAATTGCATTATGGAATGCCTTTCGTACATTTCAATCCACTATCCATATAAAAGCTTGAAATTTTTGGTTATTTTTTTATTGTGTCCTACAATGTGATTTGCTGGATCAGATGAGAAACAGATCATCATTCAACAGAACACATGGAAACACAACATGGAAACACAGATGTCACCAAAAAGAAATCCAAGTGGGGCTGGTGTATTTGACTCTTAAAAAGTGAGGATGCGCTTCTTTGATCACAGCACTGTCTCTGCTGCATAGTTGGGCTGCACCAATTGTGCTCCTGAAGAGGCCCTGGGAGACTCAACTATTCCTGGTGGGAACAGTTGCTCTGCACCTAACAACCCTGTATACTTACTAAAGCCTATAATTACAACAGGAATTACAATTTGTCTCCGGCTTCTGTGAGATAATGTCGTTGCATGTCAAGTAAGGGATTACCATGTGGAAGGAGACCTCTGTGATATTCTTCCTTCGTGTTGAACAGGAGAATCAGATTGTATTAATTTGTTGGGAGGAGCTATTGCCTTCCTACAAAGTAACCTATTTACAGGGCTTTGTTAATGGATGTGGGTCCTCCACTACCATTTATTGGTGGTAATCATGGGAAGGAGGAGATGTAAAGCCTTCTAATTTCCTTGAACTGTAGGCATACTCTCTGGTCCATACAACAGTATAACACAATCATACATTAGAGACATATGTACCAAAAATGGTGTAGTTTCAACCTCTGGATTGTTTCTTGGCCTGTGCACCCACTTTGTAATTAAATTGACTTAAACTGAAAGCAGATTCCAAGCTAAAAACCAGTTTCTTGCACAGAATCTGGAGGAAACATTATATAGAGATTTATTTTTTAGATCTCTACTATTTTTCAGTTTTGCATGTTATTGATTTGCAGAACTGATGCTTTTCTAACTTGCAGTCTCTTCCAAACTTGAGTGCTTTTTCCTGCTGCTGTTGGAGACAGCTTATCATCTGTGAAATTGCCTGCCTTCTCCAATGCTTTTCAGGCCATTCTAGGTACTCTGAGAGACAAACACAGTGCTGGCTATTTCCAGGGAGGTCTTAACCTGGTATTTTCAGCCTAGAGCAGTGTTCAGTTTGGCATCCCTTCCTGTCTCCACTTGTAGTCAGAAAGAAAGCAGAGATGACTTTAAAAGAAGGGACCACTCCAAAATAATTTTTTCACTATCAGAAGTGAAGGTGTGGTGTGGTGCAAGGCAGTCCTGCAGAGCTACTTTATCTGGTGCTGGTGAGCTATTGCCTCCAGCCAGGACAGGGAACCCCACTCTCTGGGAACAGAGTGATTACATCAGTGATGGATGAGACGCTCAGAAGACCCATAGGAGGGATCATCCTCTATTCAGCTTTGCTGCAGCACTGTGTTGGCAGAGCCATACTGCTGTGTTTTAGAGACAGTTTTTCCTCTGCAGTGGCAGTTTTTGCAGAGACAGTACAGATCAGAGACGTATTTGATGACATTTGCATCCAAAGCTTTTTTCCATTTTCCTGTTTCATTTTGTTATTTCTTCAGCTTGTTCTAAAAATTGCATCCTGTGCCCTTCTTCTTTCCTTGAATGAAATGCTGAGTTTGGATATTTGCGGATGTTTTCAAGGTGACAGTGAAGATAGTGTTTACCCTAGATGACACTCACTCTTCTTCCTTTCCCCACTACTATTCCTCCTCCAGTCTTCCCGTGTGTCACAGTAAGTCAAGGTGATATGGTGGTAAAATGCAAATTGCACATAGCTAGTACTAGGACTTCCAAGCTTGCTCTCTCCTTGAAGCCACATCACAGATAGCAACAAATTCATTCTTTTTCACAGAATCACAGAATTTGTTTTCTTTTGTTTTAAGAGTTTAGAAAAAACTGTGGTCAGAAATCTCTCTGCTTGCAAATTACGCTTTGTCATTTTTCATCCTTCTAATTTTGCCTTCTTCTGGCAGTTCCAGCTTCTTTGATTTCCCCTTTGAGCAGATTGCTGTACCTGTCAGGGATTCTTTTCTTAGTCTGGGCAGTGAACAGAGTAGATTTAGACGAGAGTCCTTTTTAAACTGCATCAAATTTTACTTCCCATACTATCCTACATCTGCTGCTTACTTGCAGAGATGGGACACTCTCAGAGAATAGCATCTTAACGTGAGACCAGCTGTTTGTCATTGGATGTTCTAGGTAAGTTGGCTGTTGGTTTGGTGTGGACTGAATACAGCAGATATCTCATCTGGGTGGATGGAAGGAAAATGGATAACGCAGAGATGTAGATTAAGCGGATCTGCCTTGCCGTAGTACTATGACAATAGTTATTGCTTTGTAAGTGGAGTTAATAGAGCAGATATTCTCCACTGGGATGTTTGCTATCAAATCATGCTTTGGCTGTGTAAAGCTTGGAATTAGTGTTGCTAGAGCTGGCAGCATAATGACAAAGAGATTCACTGCTGAATTCGACACTGTTACAGATTTTAAAGTGAAAAGCTTAAACTCAATATTCCAACCAAATACTTAAAGAACTCTTGAGACTCATTTTTGAGATCCTCTGAAATAAGAGGAATCACAGGAAAGTAAAAGAAATGTCGGTCTTGCAGCTCTACTCATATTTTATCACATCCTCCTATCTTTTAAATTGCTGTTTTCAAACATTTCGTTTGTAATAATACTTCTTGTAATAATAGCCTTCAGATGCAGAACTCATTTCAACCAGATTTTCTATACAGAAGTCAGCATTGTATAATGCAGTTGGAATGGAATTAATTATGGAATTAAAAAACAAAAAAAACTTCATGAGCAGTTAATAAAAAAACATACTAGCAACCTGCATCATGTTTTCTTACCCTTACCCTTTTTTGGAAATTGCCTGTTGTGGAATTAATGCTCAGTCATGCCTTTTTGCCAGTAGATGGCATTCTCAATGCCCATAGTTATGCGGTGCCGCAAGCAAGCGTGTTCTAACCTTGGTAGGAGTACTTGTCTACAGTTTTTAGGTCATAGTACCTAATATGATACATATGTTTCTGTTTTCTCCAAGATTTTGCTTGGAGTTACAGTTTCATACAATTGAGATCTGTTAACTCTGAAGGATATGTCCCTCGCTGCCAAGCAAGCTCAGCAAACTTGAGGTCTCTCGTAGTCAGTGTGGTACCTCTCACAGTATGAAGACCACAGGTAGTGATCATTTATGAAAATGCTTAACGTTGCATTGACTCTGTAGAACCAGTAAGGAAAAAAGCAAGACCACAGTACATGTGGTTGTATTTGTGCATAAATTAGTGCACTCTGTAGATATATCTGAGGAAATACTTGTTAAATTAGCCTTACAGATGACGCATTCCATGCATTATCAAGTTGCTTCCAGTGGACCCGAGCTTCCTTTCTTTTGAAACTGGAATACAGTAATCACACCAAGACATGGTAATGCCTCCTCTCTGGTGTTGAATTTAGAGCTTGACATGAAATAACAGACCTGAGACCTAGGCAAGTAGACTCTGACTCACTTGTCAAGTTTAGTACGTCTCAGTTTTTTTTTCCCGTCTCAGTCTGCGGTGTGACTGTCTGTTAGGAACAGAGAAATACAGTAGCATGTAGTTTGGCAAAGCACTTCAGTATTGTCTGTCTGAAAATACTCATTTGTACGAGTTAAATCCCAGTGAGGAATTTTTTCATTTCTCAGGAATGGGTGAAAAGAAATGTCGCTAAGTGACTGCAGAACACTGTATTTCCTAAATTAAGAGATACAGAATTTAGTTCTTAACTTTGTCCCTCCACAGCGTAAAGACTGTGATACTCAACTGTTGTGGGAAAGCCTTGATCTGGATTATTCGGTTGCAGAGATTTAATGATGTTTAATTCTTTTTGTCTTGCTTCAGTTTCCCATCAAGGACTGCTCTGCCAAGTGTGCCAGTAGGGAATCTCATGTCAGTGATTTATGTGGCATGGTCTTTATTAGAATTCAAAAGGAGGCCACCATTTCTCTTCAAATAAGTCACCAGCCAGATGTTAGAAAGTAATCACTACAGGGATCACTCAGCTTGCCTTGAAAATAACACAAAAGACAAAAAAACTGAGATTAGCCATTCACCAATTTAACTCCTTCAGATTTTTGTCCTGTATTTATTATGCAATTAAAAAACAAGAGCATTTAATGAAATCAAACACCTGCATCCATCTGCATGAGCAAAACCTTCCAATATATGCAAATACTGATGGACATCATATACACGTTCCTCCAGCTGATTTAGCTGTGGGCAACACAGCAGGGCTTTGAATGCTTTCAGCGAGTAGGTGTCTGTTACCACTTACAAAACAAACACAGCCATCAGTTTGTCTTAAATTGCAGCTACTGCATTGCTTTGGCAAATTCTGCTCCTAGTAAGTGTAAATTCTTTGTAATTTTACTGACAACCAAAGAATCCCTCTGCATTTACCCAGCTATTTGTTAGGGTATCATTGGAGAGCTTTTGAATAATTGCAGCATATAGGGCCTACCAATAGATGGTTTGAAGGAACTGGCAGCAGAGAGCTGATCTGTATTTTATCACAGGGTTGCACACAGAATGAAGGGCAGTACCGCTGAGTTGCTGTGGCACCACTTGAAGAAAAATCCTTTCTAGTTTTGGCATTGCTGGAGCTGGCAATAAATCACCTGACTTCCATTAAAACTAAACTCCTGTAGGAAGCTGGATGTTTGTGCAAAGTGTAATCCAGGATGGTGAAATACTGTCTGCCATTGCTAACAAAGCTTCATGTCAAGTGGAAGTGAAATGCTTTTAAGTGGTGCCACGTGTCCTTGGCAATGCGTACTCTTTGAATACTGAAATGTTCTTGCCACTCCCAAATCCAGAAATGCTTACTGGGTAAGGATAAAATGCCATGGGAGGATGAAATAAATGACATTTTGATTACCTCTTAGATCTTGGCTTAATGACTGACACAGCCTTCAAATCCTGGAGGAAGAGAAGTGGCAAGCAGGGGTCCTTGCTTTTTGTCACCTCTGCAGTGCCATCCCCGCCTCCTCACGGCTGCTTATCTCATGGCGGAGGGTTAATGAGAAGACTGTAGGGCTGGAATTGTGGAAGGCAATTTGAATTCCATCTGTGTGGATTATGATCTGGTGGAGTTCATTAGCATGCAGGCAGGCTCGAGCGCATATCTTTCAAGGGGCCCATGACTTCCAGGCATTTTCACACTCCGGCAGATCTGTTGTGCCGTATGGGCTTGGCCCACATTTTTGTATTAGCACAGTTTAATTAGGCAAGGAGAGATGGCTGCATTTCCAGAATGATCTACTGATACGATAGATCAATATTTATTACAAGGACTCTTTCAAGCAAATGTCTGTTCTGTTACAGAGGTTTGCTCATTCAAGGGCCCTAGAGCCATTTATGAAACAATTAAATCCTCTCTGGTGTGAAGTGGAATATTAAAAAGGATTAACGCTGGCGGGGTGGGGATTCCCACTAGTTTCTGCTGTGTTCCCATGTCTTGTTCTTATAATCTGATATTTAGGTTTGATGTGCGGGGCTGTGTTCAGAGACTGCTTCCTGTTTCTTGCAGCAGTGTACTGGGAAAAAAAATGGGTTAAGAGATGATTGGCTAAAAACGATCAGTCCCAAAGCTGTTGAGAGATATACAACTGCACTGATGAGAGGAATGTTGGATAGCTCGATTCCATACATTTATTGTGGTTATTCAAATTAGAAATGGGAGGCAAATATGAAATCATCCAGTCTTCTAAATATTCACGCGAGCAGCCAGCATTTCAACAGTCATCCAGTGAATGTTACATGAGGAGAAGCTGCATTGAATGTTACATGAGAAGAGGTTGCATGTTCAAGTCCTTGTTGATTTTTTGCCACAGATTCCTATAAAGGCAGGACTTCCCCCAACATTATTTATTATTCTTGTTTTCCATAGGTAAGTGCTCTTTCTTCTCAAATTAGGAAAGAATGTTCTTTTGCATTTGTTCTGCTTAGAGCCATCAGGAGGTGGAGGTGAGTTGGATAAAATCTAAGAGTTCTTGTAGTGCGCACTTACTTAGAAAATTTCCTTAGACAATGAAGTGTGTCAGACAATGTAAATTGCACTTCATAAGAAAAAAAAAGTATAAAATTCTGCTTATAGTACAAGACAGTGAAAGCTTCTGATAAGATCCAATGTCAACCTTAATATTTCTCTATCAAGAGAAAATACGAAAGCGTCACAGGATATCTTCTCCCAAAGATGAGAAAATACATTGAATACTCAGTTAATTTAATCTTTGGGAGACAGAATGGGACTATGTTGATACTGTGTACCTTAAGTGTCCCCTGCACTCATTGTTCAACTGACTATGGTCCTAAAAGTGAACTTGTGTAATGTTCATTTAATATTAAGTGTGTTAAATGTCTCACCAATGCTGACACTTTGTCATTCTAATGAAGTATAATTCATGAATATCTGTAATTACATAGTCTGTGTGTAATTAGCAAGATTTCTGGAGGGAGTGTATCACATCTAAAATAATGTTGTCTGCTTTGCATAGACTTATTTCACCTGGCATTTCTCCAGTCAGGGCACAAGTTTTCTGCAGGAAGCTTAAAGTATCTCTGGTCTCCCTTGGAAATATAAGATGGAAAATTAAGTCTTCTTCTAATTATGTTCATTGAATATGAAATCATGTAGATAGACCTGCTGTAGATCATAGATACTTCTTTTATTGTTTTAGTAATTTGCTGTATTTGTTATGCATGAAAAATGCTTTTGATAACCCATGTTGATCACAGTTGCTAATGAACCAGTGCCTGCAATTATTGTACTTAACTTAAATAAATCTTCAGAAGATACAGTGTTAGAGGGTTGATAATGAGCACACACTGAAGCTGAAGACACTGATTAATTTAATCAGGGTTATTTTGCTTGCTGCCAAAGTAAGGGTGAGTGTTGTAGTAGGCGACAGCGAGGATTCGGGATGTGACGTGGCAGGACCCCCTCTCTTAATGACGAAGGATTAATATATGCATAAGGGGGGTGTAGACGAAGGGGCATAGGTATATAGGTAAATCGCACGACGCAATAAACGCCATTTTACTGCTTGCCAAATTGGTATGCACGTGCAGTTCTTTGGCCCGGGTGGGCTTCACCCGATATTCAGCACAGGAGCAGAGCTAAAAGAACATGGGTTGCCAGGTGCACGGCAACAGGTGAGTATGGGGGATGCCACTGGAAATGGTGGAAGTACTTAACCCGTGGCTTTGTATCTAGAGAAAAAAATTGAGAAAAAATCAGAAACATTGGTAATGCAAAGTATTTTCTCTATTATAAAAGCAATAGGCATTTACTACCTTGTTCAGATCGATTATTTATGAAGCAGCATGACAGTTAATACTATGAATCTTAATAATGCCCAGAGGCATTCGCATGAAATGGCATTCACATTTAATTTTCTCACTTAAGCAACAATAATAGTGTAAAGTTATGCACAGAGATCTGATAGTTTACAAACGTCCTTCACCTAATTCTGACAGATTCATCTTTTAATTTCAATTTTCAAAGTTAGATCAATATTTTAAAGACATAGTTAAACTCCTGCTGTTGTTGTTATTGTTTTCTTGTTTGTTTTGGTTTGGGGCTTTTGCTGAATGTGGAAAACTGAGTGTTTCCTACTTGTTCTCCTAACTGAGTCAAAGGAGGGTACTCACTGTCAAAGGCTGCAGGACCTTCTTTAGGGAAAACTTCCCTCCATCAACGCAGCTGATTGAAGGAAAAGGGGTGATGAACACAACTTCTGTGAAAAAGGAAGGGCTCAGCACAACACTTTCTGTTGTGGGAAATCAGACATACAAGAGATGAGGTTGTCTTTGAGATGGGTGTATACTGGTAATGGAGTTGCCCATAAGAGCATGCTCTGTCAGGTGGTAGATCAGTGCAGTACAGCTTCTAAAAGGCTGCTTGTAGCAGAGGGATGTTACTGACAGCAGCCTTCAGATGCACTGAGAAAAACAGCAAGGGGAAAACTGGTGGTGAGCAGGCAGACTGGATGGCTTTTGCTTGTGCAATCTCTAGATGTCCCTGATGACTATAAAAGATTCAAATGGCAGAAATTCAATGTACTTGCATCCTTCACTAAGCCATGGGCTGAAAGAAGGTCTTTCAATTCTGTTAGTTTTATTTTGCCCAGTTTTACAGTATTTTCATGTCAGAACACTGTCAAGAACAGTATGTTTTGTCACTGCTGCTAGCTGAAGCTCTGCAGGGGTTGGGGGAGCTCCTGTACTACATTTTCTGCTCCTCTGTGTGCTTTCCCCAGCACTTGACCACCACCCTTGAGGCAGGTCCTGCATCCTGCTTGGACCTGCTGTGCCTCATCTCTTTGCTTTTCGTTCCTGGCAGGCTCAGGTGTTTGATGGGAATCCCAATACACAGCTGGCCTGAGACCTCTCAGTTTCCACAACTACTACCAGCTCTCTTTGTCTTAGGATCATAGCAAGCTGCAGTGACCATGGCACAAAGACGACAGATACATTTACTCACTGCTTTTCTGATGGAGTGCAGTCTAGCTAAAGCTGAGAGAAAAACCCAGAGAGCCACTCTGGATTTTATAGAGAAGAGCTAGATTTATTTCTTGTGTCAGCTTTATTTTGAGGGATTTTCTAACAAGACCACTGCAAACCAGTAATCTTGGCACATCCCTCCATCCTGTACCAGCTTTAAAAGTAAATTAGACCAATGATGAGAAGCATGGAAGGAGCTGATGAGGAGACTAGTGGCAAATTTATTTTCCTGGATATTGATCAGAGGTGCACAGAGTGGGATTTGTTCCTTGCTAGGGAAAGTGTTTGCTGGCTATTTCAGGGTGCTGTGTAACTAATACTGGCTTCATCTAAATGTTATATGAAAAAAACTACAAATAAAGTGTGCTGAACATAGAGAAAAAGAAAAAAAAAAAGAAAAAAGAAAAAAGAAAAAGCTTGTTTCCTTTATACCCTATATAGCCTAAGGGAAATCTTGATATTTTTGAAGTAATATAGATTTTTCCCAGGCGGCAGTGCTTATTAGTAGCCTATGGTGAGATTCAGACCTGGAAATTGCTTTTGTGTTCTGATGAAAAACACACGGCATGTTTTGTGTACTATTTAAACACACTTTTCAGGTGAATAAGTACTACAGGAGAATTCTTAGAAAACTTATGCCTTTCAAAATATTGCTAGATGAGTGACTCCTCAATAGATAGATGACCTGCTTCAGACCAGTTCTCTGTGTAGTAAAATTCAAATGTAGAGATAATGCATGATTGCGTTTTTCCTTACAGGTATTTTTTCTTCTTCTTTTCATTATCCCACTCATTTGCTAAAAGCACCTCTCCATTGTACTAATCTGATAATCAGGGAGGAATTGCAGCAAATCTTGACAGGGTCAAATACTTTAGAACTTAAATGGTTAGTTTAATTATGAAGAAATCAGCATTTGTTAACAAAGTAATAGGATGCAGAAAGAGGGAATAAGTCCCCAAGTGGGAGATCATACATGCTGCTACTAATCTTGCAAAGGAATGCTTACTCTGCATAAATCGTTAGCTATTTTATGTGTTTGTATAATTTGCATAAACAATGTAAGTGCCAAAGCTGAGACAAGACACTCAGATAAATGATTTTAGTATTAAGGGAAGCCAAGACTTCCCTTTGTGCTTTGTTTAAACCAATTTCCATTCTGAAGTTCTGGGGGAAAAAAAAAAAATGTCATTAATACCAGAGGAATTCAGTATAGTTCTTCTGTTGTCAAGCATTATAAGTTAGTGCTAGAACAGACTGTTGCATCTACGGAAGCTCTGCGGGCATCTCCTTAGTCTTATGTCCCATATGGCTATGGGGACCACAGGATGGCGCAGGCTAGAAATGAGGGTATACTGAAGGGTTGATTCCCCCACCTCTGTGAATCTGTGAGTGGAGATGTTCTGGGTGAAGGAGTCTGGGACCACAGGGCACCATGGCGTGCTTGTGCTTGTGGAAATCCTTTCTATTCCAAAGCCTGCCAGGTCCTTCTCCTGGCAGCTGCCAGCCCAGCTCCTCTTCAGTGAAGGATCCTCCTCATTCAGCAGTACTCTTTGCATTACCATTTTTCAGAGCTTCTTTGGATTCTCTCATATATTCCTTATTCTGCTCCACTTCCTTTGCGGGTTTCCCATCAAGTTAGACTCTCAGGCTGCCAGCATAGGAAATAGGTAATTTTCATAAAAGAGAAGACACCAAAGGCAGAACTAGAGAAGCGGAGTAAAAATTTAAGCTGAGGGAGATCATTTTAAATGAGAGTTTGTTTTCATCTTTGTTTGTAGAAGAAACAAAAACAATTTTGGCACTGGAAATGTAATGAAAACCCAATGTTTTTGTGAACTTTCGTTACTCATTTAAGAATAGTACAATAGATCTTCTTCTGCCCATGCATTTTTCTAAGGGAAGCAATTTACAACAGTCAAATTCTAAAACTGTCATGGTGAGCAGTTTGTGAAAAAAGTGCTGACAGTGTCTTATTTGTGGACAAACTGCAGAGCAAATCCTGTTAGGAGATAACAGTTAAGCTTTGATAGGTGTACTACAAAGGATCCTATATTGTCAGATGTCTTCTGAGTAGAAATATACCTGCATCTCAGGAGGAAAGGCAATAAAACAGATTTTTGTCAGGAAATTACATTACGGTTATATCTGGTTCTGTGAACTTCCTTTGCTAGATTAGATGACTTCACAGAGACTGTCATGGATCCAGGCAGTGTCATATGTTTATTCTGCACTCCCCACAGAAACAGGGAGGGCAGCTATGTGGTCTGTGTGTAAATCTTACTATTTGATGTATTATCATAAAAGGTAGAGAGGATTTTTGAGAATAATCTTGTAATAATATGATGCAAAACAAACACAAGAAAACAGTACAGAAAATTCAAGCCTTCTATCAAGAGAACACTTGAAGAATTCTTAAATCTGTCTTAGACTAGGAAAATGATGAAGTATGAGCCTTAGTTTTAGGCCTTAAGTAATAATGTTCAAAAGCATAAAGAACTGTGAGAAGATCTGTTTGCCTACATCAGGTCCTTAGGCTGCAAAGGATAGAATTTTAATGTTTTCTCCATTTTTGTCCACAGAGTTCATGAACATAAGTGTCATTTCAGCTGTCTCACTGTCATCCGAGTGAATAATTTGAAGTTAATAGCCATACCACTGTCATTTTGCACTTTTGCTTATTAATTCCTACTGAATTATCATTGTCCTGAACTAGTGAAATTAGCTAGCTGCAGAATTCTGTAGCCTTAGCTGAAGTGATCAGTGAAGATTTGGTGATCTGCAAGTAGAGAATGAGCTGAGTCTGCTAAAACCAAATGCCAATACTAGTTTGAACAGGTAGTAAAAACTGCCTTGTTTGTTAATTAATAGGGAAACTTTTGCAGTGTAATATGTTTCAGATCTTCCAATTTAAAAATGCGCAGCCTGTAATTTTGGATGGGGAGGGTATTTTTAGATGTCTTCAGACAGGACAGAAGGTCAGGTATCTTTTTCCTTTTTAAAGTACCTGCACCAATGCACTAAAATGTTAATCCCTTATAATTTGTAACTCCCTTTCAGAGGTAGTGAAGGATCCATGGACAAGCACTCAGAACTTTGGAGGTCTTGCTGTCTCACTAATTTTAAGGTCCTTTCTGCTCCTTCTCAGATGCCCAAGCAGAGGTGGCATTAAGTACAGTGGTAATTCTTGATCTTCTGCTGACAGCTACTCATCCAAAGCACACTCTAGTTGGAGGCTCTGTTGTCTCTTTCACAAGTGGCAATGTGTTCTCACACATCCCTGAACCCATCCAGAACTATGCTTGATCTCAAATGATGGCAAGCGGTAATCTAGAGAAATCTAAGCAGTATACTCTTTTCTATGGGGAGGTATTCACGCCCCAGGGGGTTTTTTCTTCTGTCTTGTCACGCTCATCTAACTGTAGAAAAATAAAGTTTGTGTCAATGTAACACAAGCTAATGATAAAAATATATTTTAATTTCAAACTGTTTTTTGGAAAATGGTGTCTGTCTTTGAGCTTAGCCCAGTAGTGTAACTGATATCACTGTCCAAGTATTTGAATAATCGTGTACTCCATTGCAAGGTACAAATGCAACAACTGATAGGAAAATTTAATCCATTAGGAGGATATGGGATGATTTTTTTGTTTGTTTCTTTCAGCCGTGTGCAAAATATACTGAATGTGCTTGTGTGTCAAAATCAGATTTCACCTATTAGTAACAGTCAGAGAGAAGACTGCCTTTTCTCTTCACATTTGTTAAGGCCATGTGGAAAAAAGAAAGGAAGACATGGGAAAGCCTACAAAAGTGAAAGGAGAAAATGTTTCAAATTCTGTAACTGAAGCTTTTTTCCTTCTATTGTTTCCCCCATGTCCAAAGGGCAAAGACAGGTGCTCGTTGCTGGCTGTTAGGGCAAGACAAAAACACTTTAAAAAAGCTTAAACTGGGGACTTCAGCTTTTCAGGCAGTGTTCACTGACCCTTTTAACAAGACAAATAAGGAAATAAGAATATTAATATCCATTTATGATATTTTTCTTTTTTGTTGTTTTTCCACTGGAATTGGACAATTCCCCTCCCAGACATCACTATACTGATCTGGGCCTCCTGCCTCCAACTTGGACTAATATTGCATATGAGATGCTTGTGCGTTTTGCCAAGCCAGCTCTCTTTCATGCCTGGAGCAATTGCTTATTAAAAATATTACAAATATATGAAACATATTAAAAACATTACAAACAATTTATAAAATATAAGAACCGAAGTTGCTGATTTTAAAATAGCTCTGTATAGGCAATATTGCCATCTTTTTTTTTTCTATTGAAACCTTAGAGATCACCCAGTGATACTCAAGGCGCCTGAGAAATAAACTAATTACTCATTGCTAGTAGCATTTGAGATGGCACTGCAATTTGAGAGATGTGAGAAGACAACTGTACCTACCCTTAGGAAAAAGGGCAGAAGTCTGACCCGGCAGTTTATTTATATTTATATTTAGCAAACCTCTCCTGCTGTTGTAGAATGTTTATTATGCATTCGTCTTTGTGTCAGTTGATAAGCTGTGTGCTGTACAGCAGGCGATCACAAAAGACAAGCATGAATAAAATCAGACATGCTAGCTGATAAGAGAGCAAAGGGAAATAACTTCTTTCTAACTTTCTGTTGCCCTTAAACTGTCACTGGACAAGTATCTAATATGATAGGACTTGTCCTCAACAGCAAAAGAGAACATAAATTAGAAGGTACTTTATGATTTCTTTATGGACTTTATGGTACTTGAGATTTCTTAATGGACCAAAGAAGGGTGGCAATTTGTGTCGTGATTTCCACACGCACTTAAAGACATAACTACCTGTGAATGTTAAAAGGTGGTGATTTAAAACAGCTGATTCTCAAATATGTTTATTTATAATATATTTTAAACATATTAAGATGCAATAAAAAACTAAAGTGTAGGATTAATATTAAGAAAGCAAGAGATTGCCCTCAGAAATGTTTAGAACAGCTTGGGTATTCCAGTAGCAATAGTGTGTGGTTGAACATATTTCTGAACGTGGGTGACTCATTCAGTGAACTTCTGGATTTGTCTGGATTGTACCTTAATTTTACAGATTAAGGAAAATGGCATTTTGAAGTGTGAAGTCTTTTAAACTTTGTCTTCTGGTCTGACTCCTTGGTCTGATTTCTTCAAGAAAAGCTTGAATGAAATGCTAGAAAGGACACACTCTGCAGATGCTTGGGATGCTTGGACCTAAATGACTGGAATAAAAACAATGCCTTTAAATAAAAAAAAAAAATAATAATAATGATAAAGGGCATTTTTTTTCTTACGTGTTGCCCTGGAAATTTTTCTCTGTACTATTTGGTACAGCATTTTCTCTTCTGATAGATGTGGCGTTGCTGCTACATACATGTATCAAAATGCAGTCCACAGGATCTGCTCAGTTATTAAAGATATTGCAAAGTAGGATTTCTTGAACGTACTGCTAAGTGCATGCTAAAGACAGAATAACTGAATTCACTGTTGCTATGCCAATTTATATTGAGTGGAATCTGAGCCAGGGGGTAATTTCCATATAACTTGCAGATGGGGTGTAGAGCTATATGAGAAAGGATGAATAATTTATGGCTGAGTTCACAATATTATAGAATCAGTCTACAATTAACTTATTCCTGAAGGCATGGGAAAACTCAGATTGTGGTTCATAGTGAATGTATTAATTCATTGAAAATCTGTCACCATTGAGGTTTCTTGGGATTATTAATTAGCAAGTTAAAATATATTTGGCAGTGTTTTTATCTTGTAAAACATATTTCCTAGGCTGTTATTTTTAGTGATTCTATCTCTAGTGGTTTTGTCCAACTCCCACTGAAATCAATGGAGAAATTTCTATTGTCTGAAGACCAGTGGGATCAGCCCTTATTCTGTGTAACATAGTTTTTTTGTTGTTTTTGTTTTTATAATTATCACCAAAACTGGCAAGTATATTAGCCAGGGAGATACTAACATGTGGAGTACAAACTACTTATATGTGGGAATTGTGTGACGAGATGCAAACTATTCTGCAAAGTGCCAGGAGATGCTTTATGGACAAGATCTTGGTGTTATGCCTCAATGAGTCACCACTGCTGCAGGTGTGTCCTGATAACTAGATGGGATGATATGGGTCCCTGCAAGGTCCTTTGAACATTTCCCATCCTGAGCTGAAAGTCAGAATAGTAACCCTGATTCTGCCACTGCTTTTCAGAGATGATTTATCTAGCTTAGCTAGAAGAGGGAATTAAAAAAAAAAAAATAAAAAAAAATGAGGAGGAGGGGGAGAAGAGTTGGGGGGGGACTAATGCCTACCTATTCACACTGAGGGTGCACTGAGGATCCCACAGGTCCATTAACAAACAAAGTGCTCTTGTTATTAGCGTCCCAGCCATCCGTTTAAGAGGCCTGATGTCATAGCTAGGGGCTCTGCTGCCATTTCTAATCCCAGGGCTCCCCTCCTGCCCTGTCTCCTAGGGAATATGGTATTTTTGCCAGAAGTGTTCACGGATATTGGAGGCAACTATGTATATATATTCTTTTGGAGGTACAGTGGATCATGGATGACAGTGCTGTTTGGAAGCAGAGGGAAACAAACGTGGTTGAATTGTACTCATATCTTTTATGAGAAGCATGACTGACAGTTGTCTTCGCAGCAGGAGTGAGAAGTTAGTTATCATAAGGATGTGCACCTTCATCTGCCCCTCACAGGAGATCTACCTGCCTGCATATGTGCAGGAACACCTCAAGCACATTCTGCCACATCACACTGAAGCGTGTAAACTGGGGTTGCATTCAATCATTGTTGCAGAAAACTTCCATGGATTTTGCATAGGGATGTTAGAGCTTATCTCTGGCTTTTCTTTATTTATTTCCTCTAAAATCTTGATTTACAATGCTGTCTGCAGTTATTTGATTGTATCAGGCACTAGCCTCCAAAAGAAGTCTCCAAATCGGTATCAGTTGAAGTGAGAAATCACCTAAAAGATGTGAGAATAGGCTTGGAATAGGTAATGATCTCTGAATCGCAAATTCCACCTAAGAAATAGGAACTGTTACAGTGAAGGTACTTGAGGGAAGAAAAAAGAGTCATCAAGCATCAGTTTCTACTTCTTTTATTTTTCTATTGCACTGTTTTTGGAATCCTGCTGTAACATGTTTAAACCGAGCAACAGACGTGATTGCCTATTGAAACTAGGCTATCATCAGCTGAAGAAAATGTTCCCACTTTAAATTACAGTTTTTGACGTATAGATAGACTGGATCTCACCTGAATTAGGGACTGTGCAATTTTACCAAGTTTTCTGTGTTTCAGTGCCTCAGTAGCTGAGTCATATTAATAAAGGGTGTTTGTTTTCTAGGAAGAACTTCAATTTATTTTATAGTTTATTGCTCCTATTGACTGTTTGAAATGCAAATAACGGCAAAAACAAAACAAAACAAAAAAAAATGGTTGGCCAGCAACGGCAGCTGTGAAGCATAGTGCTCACTCCTAGTAAATGCAGAACACGGGGATGAGCCACCAGCCCTGGGGCCTGGGGGTTGTCTAGAATAAAGCAGGCAAGTGGAGGGGAAGTGAGCTGGAAGGAGCACAGAAGAGAAACCAGAAGGAGAATTTCTACTTCTATCACAAAAAAAAAAAAAAAAAAAAAAAAAAAAAAAGACTGTAGAGCTGGTCAGAGAGTCAGCTAAGTATATTTTAGTGGAAAATTTCCTTTAAATAAAATTTATGCTAGGTTAAAAAATGGCGTTTTTAAAATTATTCTTTTTTAAGTAAAGACTTTTCCAGATAGAAGCAAAACATGCCGCATCCTCTCTTCCTTTTGCTTCCCCCACGATCTCCAAGATGACATGGCACCATGTCAGCTCCACCAAAAACCATTGTGTTGGTTCATATACTCCCCAGGAGAGCTTTTATCCTGAACATTCCAAAGTGTGTGGAAAAAAGGTCAGGCCAGGGAAACCAGAGCCTCATGGGCTGCTGGCTCTGCCTCAATGACTTCAGTTCTTCTGATGGATCTGTAGGCCTTGGAGGTGTGTTTGCAAACAGGAAAGGTTTGGAGTGGATATTGAAAATGTGGGCGTGTTACTGTTGGCATAGCCCATATTTCAGCAAAGTGAGAATGAAGCACCATCTTATAGGTATGGCAATATACAGGAGAAGCCACGTGGGCAAAAAAAAATTCTTAAATAGAATGCACAGAATTATATTAGTGTCATTAAACTTTAATTCACATATCCTAACTGATTTTATGCTTATGAATATACCCTTCCCCCAAAAACAGCCTGCATACACTACTTGTGGCTTGAAAAATGACTCATACTCTGGTGATAGAAATGAGTCTTTAAGATTTTTGAGGACTGTCTGATATGACTGTTGAATGTTATAAAGTGTTTCTGAGTGCTTCACGCATTAAATGAAATATTACAGTGCCAACTGAATTCTCACTGTCCCCGAGCAAATCATGAAAGCAGTTTATTGTGTTCAAAGGAGAGTGGCAGGGGACATTTTATAAGTATGTTAAAATAATAGCAGACATGCTGTGGCTTGGTGATACAGCTATAAAACGTAAGTCCACATGCAGTGACTTGAGGGAACAGCGGAGATGTGTTTACAGTTGCATATCAAGATTTAATATCCACTAACAGCAAATGGATTAAATACAGTGAGCACTGTGCCAAAGAACTTGTGTTTTTGTGTTACAGCAACCAAGCCAAGGACAGTTTGCAAATAAGTGTGCCAATTCTCTTGGGATTCTTTGATTTTATCTTACTTTTTTTTATTCTTCGGCATATGAGGGAGAAAATATTTCCCTGGTTATAATTATGGGTGGTTTACTGTCGAACGTAGAAATATTGTCATGGTCTAATGTTCATACCAGACCATATCTGCGCTTAGAATTTGACTGGATAGTAGCCATTGCTTCATCGTCTTCTAAATTAGAAACAAAAGCAGATATACTTGTCTCATGGTATTTGGGGACAACGTAACAAGGGAAAGTTATTGGAAATCCTGGAATCTTGCTGTAGGGTGGGAAATGAGGAATGCAAGGGATATTAGGGAGAGGAGACAGAGGTATTATTTTGAAATCTCAGTCTATTTTACTCCTATGCTTCTGATCACTGCTTAAAGCATTGGAAAGCATAGCTCTTATTCACGAGCCTTTCTCTGGAGATGATGGGCACACACATTTACTCACCTCCCTGATACCTGCGCACAGATGAGCCCTGTACTCATCATTGCAGCTCTCAGGATCCTCTAATTGGTATTAAGACAGGGGAGGTTGTGGGAAGCACTCTGTGTCCAAGTGATACTTGCTCTTCTCAACAGGGACCTTCATTTATTTCTAAAAAGTCCCCATTCCTGGCTGACCAAAACATAGGTTTTCTTCTGGTTCTTTCCTGTAACAACAGTATTATGAGCAGCTTCAGGATAAGTACCAAGCGTTCCCAGCAGCACTGTCCCAGTGTCTGGTGAGGATAATTGTAAGCCTGTTTACCTTTTCCTTTTTCTTAGGCATGTGAAGACAATAAATAATCTCTGTATTTAAAGAAACAATTACTTATCCCGTGCTCACCAAGAGTTGTATAGGAATATTAGCTAAAATTGAACAACATTTTTTCCCATGGAAAGATCTATTAAAAGTTGAATAACAGTTTATGGTATCTAGCCCATTATACTTAGCTTGTGTGGAGAAGCTATGGCACCCTTTTATCATCATGGGGTACTTCTTTTTTTCCAGGTACTTATAAAACAGGAGATGAGAATGGTAGACACCAATCAGGACTGAGTGGTTTTCTTCAGTCAAACATGGACTCTCGTGGTAACCAGGAGTGTGGGTTATAGAGCATATCCTGCGTCATTGTGTGGGTAGAATATTGCAGAAGAGACTCATTTTATGTATCAGATGAAAACGGGTTAAGAAATTCTAAACAGGTTAAGAAATTCTCTTAAGATAACAAAGTAAAATCCTACCTTGCGTGCAAACGGGACGTTGCCTTGCCTTATGCCACCTGTGCAGTCCTAATGCATGGTATTGTCCTTAAGGCAGATGTGACATAAAAGTCACATTCAGTTTGAGTTGGTAAAACACTTGCCTTACTTAAAGCTACTGAACTTGGACTTGACTGACTTTGTTTACTCCAGATATCCATTCCTAGGCTGTACACAGCATTACACCATCACAGCTGAATAAGGAAAATGTTTTTCTCTTGATCGTTCCAGTGGTTTTCTTGAAGACATCTTGCCGTAGGTCTCCTTTTGATTGTGCCTGTCAAGGGCACCCTATTAAAGCTTGTGAATATCCTCATGGAGTCTTGCCAATTCCCACTTTTTGCAGCTGTAGATTCTGTAGAATTTTGTGGCAGAAACCCTGCAGGAATTTTTGAGACTAGATATATCAAAATGAAGATGTTGTTTATTGTTAATTTATTTATACTTATATACACGTGTATATACTTATACTTCAATAAAACTGTTCTTACTCTCTCTACTGAATTTACTATTCTCCCTCATTCTCACCCATGTGAAAACTGAGATGTTTTTTTTCATGTTTTCTGGATTGTCTGCATGTTACCTTCTGTTGTTATCAAACTCCCAAGATCTGGTTTTTTTTTTTTTTCTGCCTCATATTCCCTGATTGTTTTATCTGGGGAAACTCAGCATGAAGATAATTCAACAGTATGACCTACAGGGCTACAGTTGAGGTCCTCCAAATGTGAGGAATGCTGGAGAATGTTTCCAGGGGCAGTTTGGGCAAGGTGATGGCAATGCCTGCAGCCTGCTGGAGAGACGAGCAAAAGGAGTGGAGGGACCATCTTTATGACAAAAAAAAGTGGGCAGTCTCTCTCTTAAAATCTATATTTTTCCTAAATCAATTAGTTTAAATAGAACCTTTATGTCCCTAGGATTTACCAAAGATTGTTTAAGAGCTGTAACTTAGGTAAGTTATCAGTGGGAACCATGGGATCTCTAGATGGAACATATAGATACAAAACTCCTACAAAGGATACAAAATGAAAATACAGAACATTTATTTCTTTATTGTTTCCTTCATAATTGAAGCCCTCACTTCTCCATATCAACAGATGAGCTATTTTAATAATGTTCTGCCAAGACGTCTCTGGATCTCAGTTTAGTAAATTCATATTTGTCTCTGGTTATTTCTGAAGTCTCATCTTGGCAATTCATTGCTGGAGGCTAGTTGGTGCCAATTGCCAAAAGTAATTAGGAAGATCAAATTTGTTTAAAAAGTTGGTAATCACTGCTTGTCCCGCTTGTATCCTAAATCATTGCAACTGGATGCAAGCCAGATAAATCCTAATCTCATGCCTAGTGCAAATGTCTTTTGCTAAAGTTTGAATTTTCTAGATTTCTTGATTTCAAATAGAGAGCAAAGGTTGCGAACATTATATATATATTTCATGGCATTGTGGAATTTGGATGATAAAACCTGCTTTAATTACTTAGTTGGTGCCTACAAATGGTTGCTTAATTATTGTCCTTTCTGTTGAAATCTGTGTGAAAACTAATTTGAGGGCTAGGACACTATCTGATGTAAGTCAGCATGACCCTGTTGATTTAATTGGTGTATATTGTTAACCTAGCTTAAAAAATTCTCCAGACTAATTTAAGAATATTGAGGATATGCTCTGTAAACAAGACAGTGACGACCAACGAAAGAAATGTCTCATATGATTTTCAGTGTACTCATTTCTCTTGTAGAGATGCTTTTATTTTCTCTCATTGTTGTATTTGAGAGTATTTAAAATCAGCCTTACAGCAACTGTACTTTTGGAAAGTACTAGGTGAATTTGATCAAGAAATCCATCCTGCATGAAGACTGCACAGAAAAGCATCACAGTGTGCTCATTCCCACGTTAACATCTCCGTATCTGAATCCATGATTCTCCATCTCACCACAAGAGAATAATGGTGTTTTAAGTATCTACAGATAAAAATAATTTAAAATGCTCTATATTTCAGTTTCAGATGTTCAAACTGAAAATAAAACACATGTTGTTCTCAGTGGGGGAGAAAGTGTCAGGAGAATAGAATTGTAGTAGCTTACAGATTAATCTCCTTGGCAGAGACTGGTCAGACCATGTGTTGAGGGAGCAGCCTTCCAGTTACAGGGCACCAGGTGGTCATCTATGGTTGATTTAAGAAGCAAACACTGCCACAAATGCTATTAGTAGTGTGTAATGAGATTTACTCTGCATAGTACTTGCAATATCCTTGAGGTTTTTCCTAAAGCAGCACCACATCTTAAACAATAAAGAGTTTAATCTTTCATTGTTGTATGCACATAACTCTCATGGCCATTAATAGGTGTTAAGCATGCACATAAAAGGAAGAATAGACCTTAAAGTTCAATGAGTTGTGGTGTGCTAAAGGTTTCTAACAATTCCACAAAGAACCAGACTGAAATTGGACGACCATTCCCAGTGGGTGGAATTATTAAGTATTTTCAGAGATTTGTATTTTTGAGACATAAAGGCTGAGTAGAGGTTCCTAAATAACAATGAAGATCTAGGAAAAGGCAGGAAGACTTAGCTGCAAGGGTCAGAACATAGGGTAGAGCTCATATTTAATTAAATTCTTTTCTTTTCCACCACGGGGTGAGCCTTTGCTTGCTTGAAAATTAAAGTAGGTGTTTTCAGAAGTAGATCTATTGATCTATTCTTCGCTTTTATTTCTACCTTTTTTTTTTTTTTTTCATATATAAGTTGGTGCAGAGAGAATAAACAGAGACAGAAAAGAAAAGAAAAAAAGAAACAAAAGCTAAAATGCAAGCTGGACTTCTGACTGGCCTCTGGAGTCTGCCCCTTTTGTCATAGAAATGGCCAGCTTTTACTGTCACACTTAATGGTTCATTGATTTCTGATTTCCACGCCCTTCTGATAAGAAGTACCTTTTCTTTGTGCGGTGCCAGTGGATATGAGCTATCTCCATTGTTCATGTATTGCTTATGATACTACAGTTTATAGCAATAATTAGTGTAATTGTGTTGTGATTTTTTTTTTTTTAATTTTAGGTATTAAAAGGCACTGATTTTTCACAATATGGGTTCATATTTCCTGAAAATGTTGCCTTTTTCCCTCTCCACTTGTTTTTGATATTCCAGTCACAGAATAGCACTGTTGTTTTTTTTTTTCATTTTGTGTTATGTTTCAACTAGTTGTTCTTAAGCATGTCATTGGTTAATGTAAGGACAAATACTGGAGGGACTACTTTATGCCTCGTTTTAATTACAGAAAGGAAGGCAAAAAGAAATTTCACATTGTGATGAAACACATTGCTAGCAGGTGTGCTTTCTCATTTCCTTCCTCGTGAAAATTTGTAATTAATTAATAGTACTTGACTGTGTTGTATGCAGAAGTAATTTATTTCATATTACATTTGCAATTTGTAAAAGACTGTCATGGTGATGAACTGGATGCACACGTCCAGTAAAGAATTGGAGGATTAAGGTGTTTTGAGGCTTTCAAGTGAGTCTCCCACTTGGCTGAGCAAGGTCTCTGTCTTGGAGTAAAGCAGTTGCCTTCCACTTTCAAACCAGAAAAGCTTATGCTACTAGAATATGATGGTGAATTCAAACTCAGAAACTGATTAGTACCTCTGTTTATCTCCATGGTGGTTTGATTATTTGTGTGTTTTGTTTTCTTTCTGTCTTTCTTTCCTTCTTTCTTTTCCCACTGACTACATGCGAAGCAAAATAAAAGCTTTGGGCAAGTTCTCCCATGGAGCTGGGAAGCTGGATGGTTGCCGAGGGAAAAGCTGAAACCCAGTTCTCATTAAGGGCTTAGAAACAGGGCATCTTGTTAGGTTTTACAGTGTTTGCAGAGGCTCATGGATATTCCACCGCTGGTAAATTAGTGGATAGTAATAATGTATGTTTGACAGACTTAGAAATTTCCATAGCTCATAAAAGTAAAATCAAGCATTCAAAACTGCAAATTTTCTTCTGTAACACAGCTATTATAATTCTGCGATTTGTTCTGGAAGCAGCAATCAAGCTATAACGCTATGTGTAAAAGAGGAACTTCACCAGAACACAATGTCCTTTCAAAGGGTATCATAAGGTGAATTACATTTAGGGAATTATTTTGGCAAACAACCTAGAATTACTATTTTACGTAATAAATATTACAGCAAAAGTATCAAGAGTAGGTTGCAAACTGGTGTTTGTTTTCCAAGAAAATTTATTGATTGGCAAGCTCAAAGTAGATTCAACCATAAATAGTCTTATATATGGGAAATTAAGTGTCTCGTCTGTAGTGCCAGGCTTGCTTCAGCAGCCCTTAGTGCTTGCAGACAGATCTGTCATTCATTACTCATGGACTGCCGCACCAATGAAATTCTCTCAACTGATATAGGAAGAAGGATAGAAATTATATGCAGACTGAGAAACTTTAATTCTGTAATAAACACACATCAAAGAAAACCTCCTTGAGGGAAGGAATGCATTCCCCACATGCAAAACCCCTATACATTGTCTTAAGAATTGTCTGACATTTCACAGAGACAGCTGATAAACTTAAAACATTTTCAGTAACGACCCCAAAACCAGAAATATCCCCTAGAGGATTTTAACTGCAGTGATGTGTTCGGTTCCAGCTGCCATAGTGATTAAAGCCCTTTAGTACGTCATTTTTATGTGCATCCTTTTGCTGCACATTTTGCATGTATGAGCTTTTCCCTAACACTTTGTGCTCCATTTTCCTAATGAAGCTGGGAGTTGTGGGGAAGTTCAAGCAAACTTCTGCACCTAGTGCTGCACATTTCCCTTCTCTAGTAGTCAGGATGGTGTAGGCAAAAAAGGCACGGCCCAGCACTGCAGGACAGGGAGTTAAAATTGAAAGAATGTTTAAAAGAGGCTTTAGCAATGATATTAGAAGGGAAGTAGAGTACATTTTACAGGTTTTTAATTTTTTTTTAATACAAGGATCTTGGCTACTTGCTTAAATTCCATTAAGGAGAAACATAATGCTGACGTTTCCTGTCTTGTTTTCAGCAGAGTGCGTTTGTAATTAGAGAAATTTTTCCAATCCTCATTGAGCTCATTGGCAATTTTCCTATTGATTTCATTTGGATTTGTGTTAGACACCATGTTGTTTAATAAAAGATTGGCACAATCATGCTTTATTTTAAGAAGTTGTTAAAATTAATCTGATGTTTTTCCTCCCTCCCCCCATAAAAAGCATTCTTTGGAAGTAGTTGCAGTCATTTTCCATTTGATGCACAAATTTGCTTAGGATTCTTAACAGCCTAGCAAGTGGTTTTGTTTTTAATGCTGTGTGTACACTGGGTGCTCATTATAGCAAAAGAACACATATGCTCCTAACCATTCCCATGAATTATGATACATGGTGCTTCTTGGTAAGCTCTGGAGTGTGAGGTAATGAGCCACAGAGGTATTGAGAAAGAAGTCATATTTTTTTCCAAATAAGATTTGCTTTGGCTGTTTGACAGTTACTCCAACCTAGGATGTGAAGGAGAGATTCTTTTTCTGGATATCTCAGCAAAGTTAAAAATCACATTGTTGCAGCTATTGCAGAAGCAATTACACTGGGAAATCAACTCCCCTGCTCATGGTTATTTTAGTTTTTGGGTCCAGGTTATTTTCTGGTGGTAGAAGAAGAAATGCTCTTCACTGTAGATAGAAAAGATTGTTTCTGGAATAGATCTGATGTACAGTTCTCTTTTCTTTTCCCTGGTTAGTAGTGCTCCCAAAGGCAGGCTTGAATGCGGACTTTTTGTGACCTTCAGGATGATGAGTCAGCTCTGCACCACTGCAGTCTCCAGTCGGCGTGTGTTGGCTGCCAATTTCTATGCAGTACCAGAGCAATGTGCTGCGCAGCTGAAAACTAAAGCTCCAGATCTACTCATCGGTTCTGCAGCATATCTTAGAGCTGCCCTTGCCATTTTCTGTGCATTTAAAATTTAAGGGCAGGAGAGAGATTAGCATGAGTCAATGAAAAGATTGCTGCCTACATTGTTACATAGGGTTGACCATAGCATGCTTGTCATTAACTTTCTAACCAGCTGCTGACAGCTTTTTAAGATTACTACTTGTAATGGAAATATGTAACTCAAGACCACTGCTTACATTTTGCCTGCCTGTATCAAGTTTATGAGGTACAAATTCTAAGAGAGGAAAAGATTAAATTCATATGGTTTTGCTAGATAGTCTCTGCCAAATCTCTCACTAACTTCAGGGGATGCTGTTTTCTCTTTTCTGCTGCCATTTGTAGCTAGAGTTCCAATGTCTGGAGTGATCAAGCTATTATTTGTTGTTAAATAATATCATAATAGCCAGGGACATGGTTTATGGAAGAATTTCAGCTGTGGAAAATAGTTAATGGCGACTTAAGGAGATCTTCTAGAAAATAATCCATTATGCATAGCTTTTTAAGTGTTCAGTATTTTATAAAGCACAACAATATACTGATGTACCCAGCAGAACCAAAAGGATTGTGTAGCAAAGGCATTCTACCTGGCTTCTAAAGATTCAGGATTCTGTTTCTGTATGATCTTGAAAAATGTTTCCTTATCCCTGTCTTATGGAGTTAAAATGCTTTCATACCTACCAGATGTGTTCAAAAGATAATTTCTAATCTATGAAGCCAATATATGGAAATATTCCTAAATAAGATTAAAATATGCATTTCAGGAAGCCACTGTGAATCACAAATCCTTTGTGTTTTATTTACACAAAACATTACTAAATGCTACTTACTGCCTTGAAATAACATGTGATTTATATAAAAAGGCATAAGGGCAAAACAATTTAAGTATAAGACAGAAAGCTGCCTATCTATATTTCTATGCTGATGAGTGCTGGTCTTCCAGTTGTTGCTGAAACCTCTCATGAGTTTGCAAGTGCAGTCTTTGAGGAAGATGATGACTTCAAGTGAATGCCATTTGTTATCAAAAACTTCATATGGAACGACACAGCGTGGCATGAGGTGCCTTCTCAAAAGCACTCTGAGTACAGCCGCATTATTGAGCAAGGCAGTTCACATGATAAGAGACATTACTTGGCCTTCAGGTAAATAATCATTCATAGAGTCATAGAATCTTGGAGATTGGATAAGACCAATAAGTTCATTAAGTTCAACCGTCAGCCCATCCCCACCATGACCTCTAACCATGTCCCTCATTACCACATCCTCATGGTTCTTGAACACCTCCAGCGACGATGACTCCACTATTACCATGGGCAGGCTGTTCCCATGCCTCACTACTCTTCCTGAGAATATTTTTTTTTTCCTAAAATACATATTCCTATATATTGAAGAAGCTGGATTTCTACAGCCTGGCTACAGTAGGCACCAGTGTACCACAATACCATAGCACAGACCACAGCACAAGCCCCACAGGGACTCTGGTTCCACACACTGGGCTGTGTGTTTTCAGGGCTAATGCAATTTGTAATAGCCAGACTAATGTTTGCAATTGTCCTCACACCTTTCTTTGTCCTGCAGTCATGCCCTTTCAGTAGTGCCTGGTTGCTCTCCCCTTTCCTTTTGCCCAGATACAAAATTGCACTGCTCTTTAAACACCTCTTTTGTTCTTGCAATTATAGGGTGTCATTTCTTGCAGTAGAGTCACAAAGCTGCACTCACCTGACTACAAAGCATAATTCTATAGCCATGCCAGTTTGAATTTATGACCTTTGCTTGCAGTCCTCTCACTGCATTTACGTGCTGAATGTGTCCAAATAGTGTTGGGCAGGGCTTCTGGGATTTGAGCTTTAACCACCTACTGAACTGTAAATGGTCCAGATCCACAAAATAATAGAAGTGCCAAGAGTTCAGGAACAGCCATTTCTACCTGCAGCAACAGCTGAGTACAAAAGAGAAAGCAAAGACTGCTGCCAGAAGCCTGATATCCCTGCAACAATTGGTTGGGATACTATGTAGTTCCTCTGGAAGTATGGAATTTTAGTTTCTGGCAATATTTTGTTATCCTAGAGTGGATAAGGAATGTTTGGTCTTGTAATGAAAGAAGGATTCCAGTGATTGAAGGCAGACACTCACTCAAAGAACATCTTTGTCTGCAACTGCTTCTTAAAATATTTCAATATTCTTTAACTGTTGGTTAGAATTGGCAAGGATAAGCTGCTTCCTTCACAAAATGGCTTGTCTTTTTCCCTGTTGCTAGCAAATTTTAGAGCTGGAAGACTAACTTGCAGGTGAATTCACTGAACAGATTGGTGCTGCTGCTGATTGACAACTGGTTATATTCTTCCTTAAGCAAAGTCAAGGGTGAACCCATTTATCAGGAGCATGGGGCTCCACTGCTTTTGCAAGTGCAGTATATAAACAGGAGGTGTATTCTTATTCTCTTTGGCTCTGATTTTATTGAGCTGTCTTTTGATTCTAGTTTCACTCATAGCCTCAGTGAAATGATTAATGAAAACCATAAGTGACTTAGTTATGTTTCTGTGATATGTATGTCCTCTTTTTGTCAAGTAAACTTATTTATGTAGGCATTAAAAATGTAATACATAAGCTTTTACTTGTTGTGCTCTAGGCTGATTTCCTTCAGCTTGTCTCAGAGTTCTTATTGTAATGCCTCCTTGTTCAGAAGAGATTTTTAGCACATTAGCAGTCATCATTAGAGACCTGAAATTATGAAACATGGAGAATTACAAGAAAAATCTTGTTTCTGAAGGTGAGTGATGACAGCTGAGGGTAGCAGTTTGCTCCTGACAGTACCAGATGGGAGTGAAAGGCTAGCAGTTTGCTTCTGCTTGATGAATGACTGTAGTTTGACAGCAAATTAGATGTCTCATAAAGTAGGGACAGGGTGCAGGAAATCAATATGTGATGCGTATAGCTGATACAATTAGTCTGTTGATCAATGAGGTGTGTGAAGATGTGACTTAATGCACTGAATTCACTCCAGAAGACTACAATGGGAGCCATGGAGTACCCTGTGCTCTTTGATGTGGGGAAACACTTAAAGCAGCTCCAAGAATGACTCAGCTCATAAGTCTACTAGTATTAGAGACTGGAGTTTGAGGCAAAAGATATGAACCTGGCCATGAATGTTCATGCAGAGGGTCTGGCTATCTTTCCCTGTCTGCTGCTGAGTGTCTTGGGCAAGGATTGGTGGGCTGGCTTCATGTACAATTACTGGGAACTGTTTGTCTTCTGTCTAGTCTTCTATGTTCAAGACACTATTATTACCTAGAAGCCTAAACTGAAATGAAATCTGATGGATGAAGACTCATCCAAGAACTAAGATGAAATTATATCTAACTAGTCTTATTTCATCACATAGGAGCAATCTTAAATATCCTAAAAACAACATGCTGCAGGATACTGCCTCTCAGGACTTGTACTTAACAAATTGTTGCAGGTTAGAGCTAAGTAGGAAAAGCATTTAGCTATCATCAAGTTGGTACTGAACCATATGAAACCTGAATATGAATTCCATTTATATTCAGAAGGAGAAGGTAAAGCAGGGATTCACACTTCTTGCAGAGTCACCGTGGAGTTCAGAGTCCAGCAGATCAGCAAGAACCTAACTGAAGAGATTACACGCAATTCTCTATTAAAAAGTACATCATGTTACATTTCAATCTGAACCTAACCTAACCTAACAGGTTTAAATAATTACAAGGAAAACAGTAACACTTTACAGTCAGTGTCATTCTTCTAAATCTTTGTCACTGTCAGACAGCTCAGCAATGTTAGTAGAACTGACTTTTTGTTCACAGCTGTCACACCAGTTCAGCATCCTAGCCAGAATGTGTTTTATTTTCATGCAGAAATGTATGAAGTACTCTGATATTCCTACAAATCAATAAGAGTTCTTGCTGGTAAAAATGGTTGTTCCTTCTTTGCACTCACTTAGATGTAAGAAGTCATTGGGTTACATCGAGCCCACTGCCCACTGCCACTGGGTAATGAATCTATCATCTTCTTTGATGTAAATGGAGTTATGCCTATTTTGGCTCACCCTATCCTGTCAGGTAGTTGTAAGACTGACTGATTAGCCTTTCCGACCCTTGCATTACCTGCAGGGCTCTTAGAATGTGCCTGGAAGGGACTTTCTGAAGTTCTGCTCTCACAGTCCATTGCCTCAACTTCATGCAACCATTTCTCTTTCAAGACTATGAATCCTATCCTTGCAGATAGAGAACTCCAAATTTTTACATCCGGCTTTGTTTTGGCAGCTCCGCAAAACCCTCTGTTTAACGCTGTCAGTTTACCCGTTTGAGTAGTTTGCAGTTAGGTCAGCAGTTAAGTACACTGGTGACACCATCTCAACTGAGAAGGTGAATGGAATGCTGCATATCACTTACTCAAGATTTCTTCAGATAACAGCTACTCTGCTGTAAATCTTCTTTTTTCCTTGATCTGGAATTCTTGCAACGTCATGCTTTCATGTTGACAGCCAGAAGGTTTAGGTGCTGGTCACAATTACAGTGCTATTTGTTAATTTATGCCTGTTTATCTCTGTATTGAAAGCAAGAAAAATTGATTTATTCAGTTAGTATAAGAAATAGCAACCACTCAATTACCAGTCACTTGGAACTCAGAATATGCTGTTGATAGCACAAAGCAACCATGCTGACCACAAGGTTATCATGACCTTTATGAAATCCCACTGGAAAATAAAGTGAAACAACTAGCAGTTTGAAGTTACTGAAAAGGTAAGGGCTATTGCACTGTTGTTTGCTAGGCAAAAAGCTCAGAAGTAATTTATTACTTTAAATGAATCACATACAAAGGATACGGTAGCCTCACAATACCCTTCATCAAGCATCGTAAATCTGAAAAGAGGTGGTTGAGATGACTCTTTAACATCAATTACTGTGTTCCAGAAAAGTGACTGGCATACCCTGATACTCTATCAGAATCTTAGCGGCTCAAATATTGTGCACTGACATCTTCTTGTGTGCCTGGGGCTATTTGTTACTTCAGTTTTTACATGTTTTACACACTTCTTTTTTCCTCTGTATATTTTCTTCTATGAAAAGAAATATAAAAACGTGTCTGACTTGCCCATGCTTTGATCTTAGTGCTTCAGACAAGCCTGCCTTGAAGCTCTATACATTCACATATATAAAATCCTTACCTAGCTATATTTTTCAGTCATCCGGTTCTTGCTTAACATGGACATAAAGCCATTGGGTACTAAAGCTTTTAAGAAGTGACTGTGTCTCTAATAACAATAAACAGGATCTTGTCCTGAATAGGAACTGAAATATACCAACCTTTTCTGCCACCAGTATCCAGAAACGTTGAGGAAAAATGTTACACGTTGCTGCTACTCAAATGCAACATTGCCCAGTCGGGAAAATGTCTCTTCCTCAGAATTTTTCCGTTAAGGTGTCTTCTCAGGAACTCTAGAAATGAATGTTTCATGGCTCATTTCAAAGGATTTTTCCTCCCCTCGATGTACGGAAGTTGTTCCACAAGAGGCAAGCAGCTGGGGAGTTGTGGGCATTGCAGCTATTTGCAGTCACAAAACACTAAACACTTCCAGCTGCAAAGAGTTCAGTGTCTATTCAAGGCTTGTGAGAAGTTTCACTGGGAATCCTTGCAAGCTGTGCCATCTGCTAATGCCACCAGAGTGGTAACTGGCATAATATACTGTTAATGTGAAAGACAAACAATAGTTTGAAGTTTTTTACAATGAAACAGAAAAGACATTATAGTTTGCTGAAGAGTTGCATCTGAATGTTAGTTCAGGCATGAAACAATGTTTATCAGCAGAGAGAAGGTGTTCTCCTGTTGCACTTTCTCCAAGAATCACCACAGAAAACATTTTTCTGCTTTCTCTACGGATGAGTTATTCTGAATTTGACTTGATTTGATAGCATGGGAATAGCCGTGGTGGGAGTGAGGGAATGCTTGCATCCATCCTCTGATGGGAAGGGCTGATGGGAACTATTCTGTTGAGTAGCATGTTGCCTAAAGTATGCATCTCCATGGGCTGGTGTTGCACAGTCAAAGCCAATGAGATGAGTGTCAGTAGAGGTCCTTGCTTCAAAGGGACTCGAAGCTGCAATTACTTGCTTCCCCTTACCATTCACTCATATGTTGTGTTTGCACAAAATTAACTGCAATGTAGTCTCTTCTAAAAGTGGGTCCCATGATCATGCTGCTTGATTGGCCTGAAAAGACCAAGTTAGAAACCTGTTGAGTCACTTCCCTAGAAGCAATACTGATCTCAGTAATGCTTGTATAGATATCATCAATATTTGGTCAAGTAGTGATCTGTGAGAGCCTAAGGCCATAGGAACTGGGGTGATTCTGGGATGAAGTAACTGTCATGTGCTGTTTAGTTCTCTATTCTACTGGACTGATTCTGAATCAAACAGATTCCATGACTCTATTCATATCTATTTCTAATGTGAATCTTAAATTACTAAAATCGATGATGAACAAATACTTAAATTTCTTCCAAACAGAATTAATATTTATTTGCTGAATCATTAAATAGGATTTTGTCTTGCCTTCCACAAATTAAAGGTGGATAAAATCTGGCTACCCAACCACTACTGTGCAATCTAGAAACTTCTTCCCTTCTTCTCTATCATGTCACAAAACCATTCCAACAGAAGGGTAGAGGATAGGCTGTAAAAATCAGGTAGAGTTAATTTAGAGCAACCCCAGGTCTCCTAACCCCAGGTCTTCTACGCACATCCCCAATTCTCCCACTCCATCTATAATTTAGTAAGTTGCGGTAAGTAACTACCATTAATGATGGTCAGCAAGCATTGTAGCTCCTCAGGTCAGTTCTGTCCCATCTACAAATGTGGCTTGGAGCCACGTCAGTGAAGCCCCAAGTCAGTATGTCGAGTGGGGGGGACACTATCTTTGTCTAGCTTTGCATGTGGATGAATACAATTCTTTTCCAGCTATGTTTAATGTGTTAACATCTAATCTTACATGAGGCTTAGTTTGGCCTGAAGCAAAGTATGTGTTCTGTGTCATCAGCTATAACATGAGAAATTTCTGTTGCAGCTAGAAGGTGACAATTTCTTTTGTTTCCTTCCCAACACTAAAGACTAGATTCAATAAACTCTGTTTAGTCTCTCCATTTGACAGAAGACTGTAACTAAAATATCTGATCATAGGGCATGTTCTGAAGGAGTCTGTGTTAACAGAGCCATCTGGATATTTTACTGAATGTAACCTTATGTGTTCCTGTTAGGCAAGGAAGCAGACCTTAAAATAATTGAATTACAAAGGCTAATGCCAGAACTGGATGCCGTAGAGGGAGACCTGCCTTCCTCCCCTTCCATAATATGCAGTCTGTTTCCTACTTTCAAATAAGTACATGAAAAGCCACGGGTCCTAAGAAAAGTAGGTTTCTTTAGATGGATTTGATTTTTATCCACAAGTCTCTAGGCACTGTCAAGCACAAGAAAATAAGCAGTAACCCCATTGCACATTTTAATTGAGAGCTTTTTTTTTTTCTTTTTTTTTTTTTTTCTCCCCTCCCTCTCTTTCTATCGTGGATTGCAAGCTGTTACGCTTATAAATGCAGAGCTTCACCAGAGCAACAGCAGAAGATTCAGTGAATAGAGACCTTGGTGAGCTCAGAGTGAAGAGGAGGAGGGTGCAGGACAAGCAAAGGCAGGGCCAGGGCTGTGTGGGAAAGGCTGGCTACCCACCCTCTCAGACTGCCTTGATGCTGCTCTTGTGTTTTCAGGAATGCGGAGCTCTTTTCACTATCACTGTTGTTATTTTAAATCTCTTTACAGGGGAGTTTTTTTAAGTAAGTTGGCAAATAGGTGACTAGTTCTGTTCCCCCCACCCCCTTACTTCCTTCTAAGCACAATTAATTATTTTAATTAATTAATATTATACTGTGTGGTTTGCTTGGAAGGGAAAGCTATTCTGGTTTTGAACTAATTACCAGTCTGAATTTCTGAATGACAAAACAGCTGCTAATTAATCTCACTGCAGTTCTCACAGAAAGAGATGCTGATAAGGGTTTGCCAATTACCATAAGAAAAAAAAAATGTCAAGAGTCCTGTTGTGTTTTTTTGGCATCCACTCACAGTCAGATGAATATCACTATTAAATACACAGACAAACTAACTACTAAGTATGAGCGCCAGCAGGCTGTGCGGTGCACCAAAACTGCCCAGACATTATTCATTCAGGAGCTAGCTGTTATTATGCACGTCTGTTCACCCTTGTTGCCTAACATTGCTTGTTACAGTTTTTGCAAGTAGGGAGATGAAGCACTATGGCAGGGCAGCATGGCAAGTGTCAGAACATCCTGTCAGGGATTTTTTTCAGTGTCCCTGTGTTAGAGAACATTAGGGAAAAGGCTGACAGGGGAGTTTTGTCAGGCTGGGTTCCAGCTTTAATGAACCTGGTTAGTTTGGTGCAACTGGGGGGGCTGGGATCTGCTTAGTGTGCTGCTGGCAGAGTGGAGTTATGTCCTTGAAAACATGGGCCCAGGTGCTCTGCTGGTGATAGCTACCCCAGTCCCTGATCACACCAGCTCAGTGGCACCAGGGTGAGTAACAATGTAAAGGCACAACACTCATTATTGCCAGTGTATTCCCATTACCTTGACTTTCTGGAACCCCATGGAACCCCATGCCATTGATGTTTCTGAAAACATGAGCCTGTGCAGTGTCTGTGGCTGTGGGGAACCAGGGAGCTGTCACAAAGAATATGTAGCTTGCTGATGGAAAGAACTGCTTTGAACCCTGGTGCATGGCTTGATTAATTTAGTTGGTTTTTTTTTTAATTATTATTATTTCTTTCTGTGCTTGCAGGTCAGAAAATTCTTCACCACAGAAGTGATGTCTTAGAAACCGTAGTCCTGATCAATCCCTCGGATGAAGCAGTTAGTACCGAGGTAAGTCACTCAGAAATATTTCACTAGGTAGGTCATAAAAGCTCTGTTAGGTTGGCAGGGTGAGAGCAGGTCCTAGCTGTGGATGAAAACACGTTAAGAGTAAATGCCATCAA